>OY293415.1:580838-1780838 GCA_958502065.1 Chrysolina americana | reverse complement strand
ATCACCATACTCATTTTATATTGATGATATTGTTTATTGTAGGAAAATACCAAACTGGCATTAATTAGGCAAGGTAGAACATTTCATATGTACCTACCATTGTTAGAGATGGTATCGAAATCAACACTAACAATAATTTTTGTTATTTCAGATCAAATGGGCTCTGTTTTTAGACCAGAACTGGTGATAGGTGATGTTCTCCCATTTTACACTGCATGCCTTTTTAAGGTTTGATAACAACCGTAAATTATGAATAGACGGGTTCCTGGCCGCCGCACGTGTGCGCTTCATAAAGAAAAGCGCTTTTCTTTTTGTGGGGAATTTTCGTGTTTTTTCGCGATATTATACTGCCTGCCTTTGTAGTATACGGAAGTTCGAACAAATTGAAACGCTATTAATTAATGGCATGCAATCCGCAGCGGCCGGAAGGGCTCAAAGGGTTACGAAAAACTGGAAAAATTAAAGGGGACTTCCGTGTTTTCAAATTGCATGCCGATGTGAATAATTGAAGTTTTAGTAACGAAAACACTCTGGAAAAATTGGCATGCATCTCTCGTCTGACCAACGGTGGAAAATTGCGGAAAAACTCTGTCAAAATTTAATACGGGGTTTACGTGATTCCAAACTGCATGCCATTAGAATAATACGTCATTTGTATAATTAATTAATAGGTAATTTGGTATGCACACCTGGATTTCGCAAAATAGACGCATGCATGACGAAAGTTGCAAAAAACACTGAAAATTTATGTGACTGACTTCATATTGTAGGGTTAATTATCAAGCCTTTAAAAGACATGCAGTGTAGAATGGGAGAACGTCACCTGTCACCAGCTCCTGGTCTATTTGTAAAATATTGTTCAAGTGAGTTTCATGCTAACTGGAGCAATTATTGAAAAACTACGGTTTTTTTATATTGACCGAATATTGGGTTTATTCTTTTCTTACTGTTGTCACTGCCTCATTAGTAGTTATGGTAAATATTAAGGACTATTTTAATTTACAGACATCAAGCAACTCATGTTAATGAGTCAACTTTTTACTATTTTCAAAAATTGCGCCTTTTTATGTGAAAACCACTGGAAGGTTCGATTAAGATGCCTAAAAACCCTGGTGTGTCGACTGATTAGATTTTGTTTAGATTTTTTTGAAGACAAAACAAATGAAATCATGGTCTATTTCTGTAATCGGATCCAGAGATGGCGCCTCGTCCTCATGTCAATATTCCAGGGATATAGTGATTGTGATTGTTGTTGATTGAATTTGACGGAATGTCAATAATCTTTTGAAATATCATTCTAAAGCAATATAGTTTCCATACTCGAAGTGGAAGACCAAATTTTTGGAAAAATAACACCACACAAAATGTGTTATTTTTTTAAAATACCGTTTAAAAGTCAAAATAGTTGTGGCAGAATCAAAAATTTCCTAGTGCAATATTATTGACTATTAATGATGTTCGTTTCTTTATTTTTCTGTATTTTATATTATTTTCATAAATAAGTTGACCATAATCCGTTTTTGTGGACAAAATTCATTATGTCTAGTACCGAAAGTGAGTACCTACTAATTAAAATCTGTAAAATATACCTACTTCAGAACCAATTTGGAATTTCCTTTTTATTTCTTAACTCGCCATGCTCTAATAAACATGGCAAACATTTTTTCAAATCGATTCAATCAACTGGGTGCGTGTTGTTATACCCTACTGTTTCTTTAAATATTCCATAAGTTCAAGTTGCGAAAGTTCGTGACAAAGAAAAACAAATCACCACTTCTACTGAAATCTATCAATTTTGCATATATCATCAAGCTTGTTTAGCTTTTCTTATTTTACCATTCGTTTTCGTAAAATCCTTTCAGTGCGGTTAGATCATCCAAAAATAAATTTTCTGTCGAGAAAGAATTGCACAAAAAAAGAAACATCTTCACTATTACATGACATACAGTTTTTAAAATAGCGATGAAAGACCATTGTAACACACAACTCATCACACATATCACTTCTGAGAAGCAATTAAACTCAAAATAAGCTACAAAATTATTACTTTATATCTACTTTATTATAGAGAACTTTAAAAGGATAACTCGGATTCAATGGCGCAGATTCTTGCGCATGCGCATGTTGGGCAGATGTCAGGCACAAGCACAAGATTGACAGGTTCTAATGGTGAATTTCCATGCAGCTGAATTTCAATACTATTATGTGAAATGTGTGATTATTATTTATTCCAGTAAATTGCATATCAGAAAAATAAAAATTATACAAGTCGAAAATGTAACGAATAAAACTGCTTGCGGACAGTGATTCTGTAAATTTTAATGATAATGTTGATTTATTCATTTCATGCTCGTGCGTAATACTTGAAACTTCTGTTCATGAAAATTCACTCTAACAAGAAAACCGACGGTGGCGGTTCACGAAGTCTCGCGGGATTTTTGAAAAATATTTTGATTTCATTTGTTTTCTCGTTATGAAGCAATAAGCGAATGTCCAGCGTTTTATTCTACAGTTTTACAGGTATGAGTCGGCACAACAGGGTTAGGTTCGAAATTGTGAGGTAAAAACTATGTTGATTTTTAGTTATCCCGTAGAAGTTGCAATTTTTTGTCGAGCATTTGTTTTCAAAAATAACATTTATAAAGAATCCTGAAATGTATGGTTCAGTAATTGGTGTATTTTGTTTCGTCATAGCGTTGATGGAACCAGTTTATTCTCAATTACTTCGTTATATGTTTGTATAACATTTTGATAATGTGTTAATGAGTAGATGAGTTGATTATAATGCTCAGTTATTTACCTGAATGACGTGGATCATGTCGTAGGATGAATTTCTTTGTACCTACACACGCAGAAGGAATTATTTGTACATGGGGGGTGTACAACCGTGACAAATAAAAATAAACTAGGTAACGACAATCGTAACATGTGCAGGAGAGCGAGAACATCTCTGTGTTCACATAACTTCCATAATTCAACGGCGCTTCTATGGAATGTGTTTACATTAAGGGAGTATTTAATTTTCGTAATTGGTGGTAGTTCACCCAGTATAAGAGACAGACAGAATGACACGACAAGAAAAAATACAAAATATGTTGAAAATCATTTAAAAGTCGCTTAGTTTTTATAATACATTTTTTTTGTTGAAAATTGGTTCATGGACGTAACCGTCTGAATTCCATTTGATGAAGGGTTGCAGTTGATACGACATCTAGTATAAATTAAATTAATTGAAATCATCAAAAACATGAATGTGCATCAGGGTAGTATATGTTTACAGTGCGGCTTTTAATAGTCCCCCCCCTGTTAACTTTTGAACGGTTTGACGTACAAACATAAAAAAACGTTTCACCGATACCGATATGTAATTGCTCGATAGATGGCGCGATGGGCACATTCACTAAAAAAATTTAAATGGCTTCTGGGGGGTCATGTGTAACATCGATAAAAAGATAATTCAATCCTCTTTTCAACCATCTAAAAATTTTTAAAAATTTCTGCCCCGTTATTTCACATCAAACCATTCAAAAGTTTTCATGGTCAGGTAAGAAAAGGTATTCAGATTCGCCAACTCCGCACTTATTCTGACATTTCAAATGCATATTGTGAAAAAACGTAAGAACGAACATCTGAAAAATTTAGATGGTTAAAAAAAAGAATTGATCATGCCCCCCCGCGCCATCTATCGAGCAATGTGTTTTATTAAAAAGTGTAGTATCGGTGATACCCACCAAACGTATTTTTTTTATGTTTGTACGTCAAACCGTTCAAAAGTTAACAGGGGGGGACTATTAAAAGCCGCACTGTATATAGCGCAATTTTCAATGACAACCCAGACGGCACCCAATATTCCTGGAATATGCCTACAACATCCTATTTTCCAACAGATATTGCAATATTCCTGGAATATTCCATGAATATTTATTTGATCTTAAACACATTGAGAATATTCCTGGAATATATTTCCACTCATATCCATAAAATATTCTCCTTGAATATTGCTGGAATATTCAAAAGGCATATCAAGCAGAAACGTAAGTTTTTGAATATTCTGGGAATATTCCAAAGGCATTTCAATTTGAAGGAACTTTTTGTTAGAAAAATATCAAATGTTTCTCGAATATGTATTTAATAAAAACTGAAAAATCACATGCATTTAAAAAAACTTTTCAAGTTTCGTAGCCAAATAAAGCATTCAATTGGTTAGTTTATGAAGTAGTACATTTGAAGTGGAATTTCAACCAATCAAATGTTTCGGTTATCTGCGCTCGAAGCGAGACTGACAAATCAAAGCTGATTGGCACGTAAGAATTCCTATTCACAACACTCTATTTTAATTGCGTCTTGTGGTGTGCAATGTAATTTTAGGTTATGTTGAGGATCAACTTGGTTATCAAGTCCACTTTGGTTAAATTAGATCATGTTCCCTTCTTTTATGGCTTAAAAATGAAAAAAGAAGGGACCATGACCTAACCTAACCAAACTACCTTGCTAACCAAGTTGAATACTTAGCATCGATTCAAATATACTGCCTTGGCCAGAATAGTTCTGATTGGTTCATGCGAATTGCCTATTAGGAAGTGTTGTGGAATGGAATTCTTGCGAATGGCACTGCGATCAGTTTATGGATATTTGACATTGTCATTTGTCAATCGTCAAGTATCAACATCGTATATGAAATTTGTTAACATATTGTTTTTAGTGGAAGTGAAAGCCCTCGTATGGGTGGAAGTGTTGTAGTGTGTAGTGCTGTTGAGAGTATTACTACATATTACAGAATAAGTTGCTAGAAAATATCCGCAGTTGAAATCACCAACGACTCCTGGTAAGATAATTCGGAATTTAACTCATTCTCCGAATCTCCTTATCAAAAGTTCCAAAATCTTTTCTGTTTTTAGTTTTCATTCGTTAGTATAACAAATAATATATTTTTCCAGGTATTAATTTGCAACTAGCCAGCTCGTCTCAGTTTGTAACAGTATCAAAGTGGACTAAGAAAAGGAAGTGAACAGTATTTCGGATCTGTTGAACTCAAGAATCTATTTCACCACAGCAAAACAAAAATGTTTATCCTGTAAAAGTAAGTAAATCTCTAAAAAGTATATTTATGCATTTTTTCATTGAACTTTCCTTTGTTTTCAGAGATTCTACTGAAAGTCCTATGAGACTTCTGAATATTTTTAAAGGAAGGGACACACAAAATGCAGAAATGATAAGGACTAAAAGAAATTCTAAGAAAGGAAATAATATCCAAGATATCTCAATCTTACATAATAGAGTTGATGGAGTTGGATGGAAAACTTACTGACAAAAACAGTATTTGTTACTTCCTTCACAATTACTTTGATGAGTGCTTGTTGTTAAATTGTTGTTATTAGTGCACTATAACTGAGAAGATGTAATAATTTTAATTGTAGATGACAAAGCTTCTTCATGTTGGACGCATCAGTGTATTAGGAGATATATGCCTCAGTTAGTTGACAATGATGTTTTAAGACACCTTTAGCTAGGTTGGAGGAAATGGAAGGAAAAAATTATCTAATGTAGACATGGCTACTTTGATAAAAGGTAAAAATATACCACAGAGATGATGTCAATTTGAATTAAAATTTACCTTTACTTAATTTATACTATGTTATACATATTCAAAAAACGTTTTTTCTCAATGTTGACCAACTGTTCTAGAATATTTAATATTTTTTGTAATAAGAGACAATGTATATAAAAATTAGACACTTGGTCATTACTTCAATTTAATTAAATCTTAGACTAACCTTACCATAGTGTTTTAACAATATTTAAATGTCAAATTCATTATCTATTCACTTACATCATTTTCAACTATTCCCCCTTTATAAAATATCACTTCTATTCAATATATATGTTGCAAATATCAATCAACATGCTTAATTATCAAAATAAATATAATTCATCAATTTTTTTCTACACTATATTAATAGTATTTTTAGGGGTATGTATGTATATCCCACTCACATAGCAATTTACTGAGAAGTCGAAGAAGAACATACCATTTTCCTGATCTAAGTAAGTTACTGAGAGTTGCAATAGAACACTAAGTAAATTATTGTACAAGGTTTATTTTCTCCTGATTGTTTTTTTAGGATTAAGAAAGACAAAGATTCTGAATAACTGAAAAGTGTAATGAGACCGATTTGAGTAATTTGTGTTAGTGTCAATGCAGATCTGAATTTCCAAAGGTCTTGATAATTGCCAAGATAGTGTATCAGAATACATATGTATGTTGTATTTATCGTTTTTGCAATAAATAATTTTTTTTGTATTTAATTTTTTATTCTTACTCAAAAAAATAATACATTGGACCTCATATTCGATATATCAAGGGTAGTTTATTCCATATATAAACTAGACACCCTGGATATGTTCTGCATTCATCTTCAAGAAGCATACAAAAATATATTTCGGGCATACTTTTATGGTAAGAAAACATATATATAGCATGTGCCATGAATATGTTTTGGATATTCCTGGAATATGCGTATCACATGCTTTGCAGGATATGGAATATTCCTGGCATATGCAGTGGAAGATTATGGCATATTCCTGGAACATATTTCATGGTGACCTTGAATATCCATGGAATATGCATAGCACATGTTTTGGAGGATATGGCATATCTCTGGAATATGCCAATATTCCGGTGAAATATGCCTAGGATATTCATGCAATATGATTGTGCCGTCTGGGAATACACCGTTTCATAACGTCATTAGGAAGGTACGTTAATGTTATTTGAAGCACTTTTTTTATTTTTCAATTATCTTGTCAAATAAACGAGATATTACCTGTATAAACGATAACTTGGGAAAACCTAGAGACAAGTGAAAATAAAAACATTTATTTCTTTACTCTAGGATTGGTCATTCAAACATTCTCCTACTGATTTTATACTACTTAAAACTCAATTCGAATATTTCAAATAATTTAATAGCCGTGTAATGTAGTACTTTTTCTGATCTATGAAGTCTAGTTAACCTCTAATGTTATTTTTCTACATTCATGCAAACAGCAAAACTTTATTGAACTATATTAAGTGGAAAAAGAAGCTCTTTATTGCACTGCGGGCCTCGTCGGACAATTTCACGTCGAGTGCAATAAACACTTACTTTTTGCACTTGTTGCATAAATAACTATTATTCCTCGTGTACTAAGGGTTTGTTTTATCACATGTGTCAGAAGCTTATATTAATGTATGTGCAGATTAAGGATCTTCAACTCAATGAAACTCCCTATATGTGCCTCTTATCTTTATTTCTTCCATTATTCCGATTTTTTTTACCACGAAAGCTCTCGAGGTGTTTTGCAGATGCACCTAAGCAGAAACACCGTAAGAGATTAGTCTAGTGTGGAAGTGGGATTGATAATATACCAGCAGTGCATTTCTATCAACAATTTTGCTCAGGTGGTAAGTACAGAAAGTAGCCGATGATATTTTTTTACATAATTCGTCAGTTTGATTGTTCGATTGCAGTTTTCACCGATTGTGTTACCTTGAAATTTATTTAATACTCTAGAATGTTAATCTTACTGACTGATTCTGTTTGTTCCGAACCAGATTATATTTTCTTCAAACCAATTTTGCACATGTCTTATAAATACTTCTCTTTTGTAATAATTTCAATGTTGCGACTAAAAGAAGTGAAGTATTATCTGAATACATTACATAATTAATCATCACTTCACATATGCTATATGAAATAGTGGTCCTAGGATAGAGCCCTGAGGTACTTCTTGTGGTATGTCGTTTTTTGGATTCTTTACCATTTGCTTCAACATAATAACCTCTTTCTTGCAGGTATCGAGGCAGTGTTTAAAATTGTTTTTCCCGTTAACCAGCTGTCATTCCCCGTACGAATGACAGCCCTCATAAGTCGAAACTTGTGCGAGCTAAGGATTAACAATGCAAAGGTACTTTTTAATAATAAGGAAAATAAATACAAAACTGGAAGACTATTCAGCACAACAAACTTCAATAAATTCTACAACCAATGTCTGAAAGAGGATTGGAATGAAGTGTTTAACTCTGAAGTCCCCTTTCTTTCTTTCTATACACTGCTATGTAAATGTTTTGAATCTTCCTTTCCAGTCCAGCAAATAAAGAATAAAAGAAATAACAAGAAAGTACCCAGTAAACATAAATACATAACTTAAACATAACTGTTATATCACATTGTGACTTGGTGATGTTATTCAGAGATATGCTTGATGTTACAGATACGTTGCGTCCATATGCCTTTGTGCCTCTTTTAAATATCACAATGTAATGTTTATTACTTAACATTACATAAATGTATCATATTCTGCGCAACTTTAGTGTGACTTTATTACATACATATAATGTTACTCAAAACATCTATGCAACATTTGTAAAATGTAACATTGTAACATCAGGGTGGAGCATATACTCATTGTTTACCAACACTTATTTTTCTACACTTATAGTTGTATTTCTGGAATTTCAGTAGTCACTTTTCAGTAGATGAATAACAACAATAGCAATTAATAAAGTTGTTCATCTACCAAAGAGTGGCGATTGAAATTCCAGAAATGCAACTTTAAGTGTAGAAAAATAAGTGTTGGTAAACAATTAGTATAAGCTCCACCCTGTATACTGAGAAATAAAATATGTATATATGGGGGTAATGATGTAAAACATACCAATCAATCAAAAAACTTTATTGTCAATGATTAAAATCTCATGGATAAAGCGTTATAAAACAAGACAGTTACATCATTAACAATTAACAGTATAAAAAATATAATCTTGAATCACTACGAACAGACCAAAGTACCTAATAATATGACCACCTGAATCAGATGAACAATTTTTGATAGATCTATCAAAGTTAAGTGTTATTAGAAGAATAATATTGAATGAAAGACTATTTCTTTTGAATAATAAAAACAGATATTACTGAATCAATAATTATATGGTTGTTGTCTCGGTCACTTCTCCTTTCTTTTTAGTTTCTGCTCTGCTAATGTCATCCAATCCATCACTATAAGTCAAACCCGTCATCTGAGATTGAACTCTAAACATCTTTTACATATTCTGAAAATATAGTCATTACAGTCACTGAAAACTCATATGATATAAGAAAACGACCATCCAATAATTATTAATAATTCTATGTTGCCTCTAGAGGTAAAAGAAAAATAATTACTTACGTTTCAGTATGTCCATAATTATCAATTCAAAACTTTTGGATTTTTTTCTTTGCCCAGTCCAGAAGGGCTCATCTTCGATTAGTTCGGGAACAACAACTGCTATTAAGTTTTTGTAATCTGATCATTCAATAAGTACCAGTTTTTACATCAAAACTGATAGAGGAATGTGAAAGGACACTACCAAACTGAAAAGAAAGAGAAAATGCAGTTAGTTTATTGATAATTTGTATTAAACAATTCAAGTGATTTCTCTACAATCTCAAGAAACTTTAATATTATCATAGATAAATGAAATTAAGAAAGATCAGAACACTCTGTATAAAATATATAATTTTGAGTTCACTTACAAATTAAGCAGCTCCAAATTGTTGTTTTAGCAAGCTAAATTAATTGGTTTCAGTTCCAAAAATTCCTTAATCAATCGGTTCAAAATAATTTGACACAGCTCCAGATGTCAGCAACCATTTCCATGCTGTCCAATATCCGATTAGCAGGAACCACAACTGATAGCTTTTCTACTATTCATAGCATCATATGTAGATACTCTCTAATCAATAGTAGATATCACTACATTCACTACATAACCTAAATGATAAAATAACAATTAGTGGATGGAGTAGTGGAAAATCATAATCTTACCATGAAAATTATGAGTTTTGCAATCCTATTGATTCCAATCACTTTTGAGTAGTTTGAATTATATTTTAATTCTATGAACTCAAAACTCCTACCATGATGGCTGACTAAGGGAATTCGAACTTCTGCAAGGAACCTTAGAAGCCTCCAATATATTAGAAAGTTTTCTAATGATATTGCCTTTCATTCATATTATATCAAATACAGGAAAATCTATAGGAACATTGTAAAAATGGCAAAAAGAAATTATTTTCACAATAGGATATCAAAAAGCAATAATACTATCAAAGAATCTTGGCGTGTCGTGAATGAGTTTCGTGGACAAAATACATCAGATCAAATACAACACCAGACTCAAACACTCTTAATGAATTTTACTGCTATCTGAAAAACTAAGAACCAACAATACAGAACCTCCTCTAGATCCCTTAATCTACTTAAGAGGAACTTTTATAGATGCCACATTTATACTCCAAGAGACAAATTTAATTGAGCTCATGGAAACAATCATACTTATGAAAAACAAGACGTCCAGCGGTATTGACAATATTTCAATTAAAGTTTTTGAAAATGTAACAATTTTTGTTTTAGAATTATTGGTTCAACTCATAAACGAGTCTTGCAGAGGGATCCCTCTTTTCAAGGGCGGTATCCGATTATTTGGTAATAATGAAAGATCTACGCGTCAGGTTGCTGGAATATTCAATGGAAGGCATCATGATCGAGAACCAATTTCTCACGCCAAAATCAACAGATTGTTCGCAAGGACTGGAGCGGTTTGCAAAATAAGACCAGGGAGGTACAATTTAAATCAAAGACACTATCCGGACGACGAACATTTCGAATTTTGAAACAACCTAATTGGTACTGTAAGGGCAGTTGCGAGGACAATGAATTCAACGAAAAATTGATTGATAACGAGGTCTTGCCTTTTAACGTGCGATTCCTAGCACGTTAAAATGCAGTGTATCCCTCGAATTTAATATTTTTTTAATTTGTTTAAAAGTTCTCGGTGGTCTACCAAGTCAAATGATTCACTGTCCAGAAATAAACCCAATACTTAGCGAACTGATTACGGTAAGTGCATAAAACATGAGTTTTTTTAATGGCATTTGAGAGTTAATTTTTGACCAAGACCGCTAGTCAAGGCCAAAAATCATCTCGAATGTGCCACGAAAATACGAATTTTATATTCGAAATACAAACAAAATATTTTGGTACAACTGAATTTGCATTTATATCGTCTAAAATATATTGTAAATAAATACTTCCTATACACCATGACGAGTTTTTTTTTTTTTGATTCGATAAGTCACTTCGTTTGAACGACTCTGTTGATTCGTATTCTAAAAATTGCCTGTCTGAAAAAAGTAAGTTAAAAATTACTGAATAATACTTTGACGTTTCCAATACTAAATCCGTCATATGTTAGCAAAACTTGAAAAACTATATTATACTTCAACTCGAAAATGAAATTGTTTTGTAATTAATAATTAACTGTTGATAATTTATTTTTCAAAAAGTAATGTTTCATCTTTGTGAACTTTTTATTTTATTATCAATATCTTTGAACATTCTAGGAAAATACCTTCTGTTCATTAGTAATTTATTAGATTTGATTAGAAATAAATTGAGTATGGCCATTTTCAAGGTGTGTTTTGCTTTGTTTCATTGAAATATTCATGGAATTCTGCGACTTGGGGGGTTTCTATTGTTTTATTGATACTGAGTGTTATACAGTGTGACCCACTTAAGACCGGAGCACCCCTATAAAATCAACATTTTTCAACCGATTCGAATGATTTTTTTTTCATTAGGTATACATTCTAAAAGTCTACTAGGACACCAAATTTCATGAATAAATTTCCATTTCCAGGGCCAACTAATCTCATTTTCAAGGTAAAAAATCCAAGAAAATTACTAGCGATTTTTTTAGAAAAATTCTAACTACACCACTGGATTCGCGACACTTTCATATGGTCCTTATGTAAATAACGTTGAAATTCGTCAATCGATGAAAATGTTATGAGGGGATCAAATTTGAAAAATATGCCGTTTAATCAACCCACCAATTCAATTTCAAAACTTTTATCAGAACTTTGACTACACCACTGGATTCAGGGAGTCTCGAAAAATTACTGACTGTAATTTCATCGAAATCTGTTGACAAATAAAAAAAAAATTAGGAGATAAATTTGACATTTTCCTGAAATTCCATTAACATATTTTCACAATTTCCAACCGACTCAATTTTTTTTTAGCAGGAAGAGTAACAAAAAGTCTACGTTTGAACAAAACATTTGCAAAATATTCCAAATTTCAGGGTAAACTACGATTTTTTTTTTATGTTCTAATTGCTAAATTTCATTAGCGAATTTTTTCGTGAAATTTCGACTCGGCCACTGGATTAAGCATTCTTCATTTAGGTGAATTCTAAAATTTCATTTGAAAATATTCATTGGCAGCAAAGCTATAGCATAATTATTTTTTAATATTTCAGACAAATTCTGAGAATCGGCAATACTGTCAACACAAACGTAGAAGATCATTGAGTTTTCTGATAGAAATTCGCTGTCATAACACAAATTGTTCCCGAGTTATAACATCTAGGAACGAGGAACGAGTACACATTCGGAATAAAGTAATGAAGTCGAAAATACAGCTTATCATAAAAATTTATTTGAAACAATTTTTGAAAGATACTGTCAGAGTTTTTGGGTTCTGGTATTATTTACTCATACAGGCTATCCGATTTCTTCCACAAAGTTATTTTGTTTCCCTCTTCGTTCGCTAGTGTCAAAATACAATTACTGAATTGAAAATTTTAAAATGTATCGAACTCGAGAAAGGTAGGCTGTGATGACATTATTTTTAATAGTTATTTGAATAAAACAAAAGTAAGCCCTGACAATGACAGGTTGAGTCTCAATTCGAATGTGAGAAAGGTATTGATCAATATTCAAGTGCAATAGGACTAAATTTCGTTATGGCTTTACAATTGTCTTTGCCAGAAAAAATTGAAATTGTGCGTCTTACTGGATACAATGATAGGAGTGAAAGAGAAGTGTGCACAATATTCAATGATCGACATCCAGATCGCCCCCCTATCAGTAATAGTAGAGTGCACAGAATAAATAAAAGATTTAATGAAACAGGCGCTGTATCGAAGAATATTTTGAGGAATAATGTGAGAAGGATTGGACACGAACAGGTTGTATTAGATTACTTTAGGAATAATCCCAATGCCAGTTTGAGAGTGGCAAGCCTAGATTTGAATTTATTGAAAATATACGGAGATGCCTACAAAAAAACAAAATGAAACCATTCAAACCCAAATTTTTGCATACCCTGGAAGACGGAGATCAAGAAAAACGACTTGAATTTTGTTTGTGGGCACAAGGAGAATACCTGAGTAACAGACGATTTTTAGAATGTATATTATTCAGCGATGAAGCCACTTTCACGACTAACGGTGTTGTTTCATCTCAAAACACAAGACTTTGGGCAACCGAAAACCATAATTTGGTTATATTAAATGAACGAATTATTGGCCCATTTTTTTTCGAAGGAAATATAAATGCCATCAAATTACTGGAGTTTCTCAGAACTGAACTATGGAATGCTATTCATGATCTTCCTATTGTTGAGCGAATAAACTTACATTTCCAATTAGACGGATGCTCTGTGCATAATGCTGGAATTGTTAAACAATGGCTGAATGAACAGTTTCCTCGTCACTGGATTGGTCGAGGAAGTGAATTGAATGGATGGCCACCAAGGTCCCCCGATTTGACCCCACTTGACTTCTTCTTGTACAAAAAGTCTACAAATCCCGCCCAAGAACTAGACAGGAGTTGTGTGAAAGAATACGTCAAGCTTGTAGAGAAATAACACCAGAAGGACTCAAAAATACTGTAAAACATTCGAAAGAAATACGAAAAATGTATTGAATTGAATGGTGGTTTGGTGGAAGCAACAAAAATTTGAAATTTATTGATTAGGATCAAAATTACTCAATGTTGTATTATCGATGTCATTTGTTAGCCATCGTAAAATTTGGAAATTAAATCAAAATAAAGTTTTCAGTTCATTCGAAAGTTCTTGGTTGATTGTACAATAATCGATATCTCGAGGAGCCGGTTCCTCGACGTTATGGATTTTGAATTTTTTCCAAAAATACCATTCTAGATGTTATAACTCGAGAACAATTCGTGTTATGAAAGCGAATATCTATCAGAAACCTCAATGATCTTCTACGTTTGTGTTGACAGTATTGCCGATTATCAGAATTTGTCTGAAATATTCAAAAATAATGGCATGTTATCAAAATTAATAATGTTATAGCTTTGTTGCTAATGAATATTTTCAAATAAAATTTCAGGATTCATCTAAATGAAATTTAGCAATTAGAACAAAAAAAAATCGTAGTATACCCTGAAAATTGGAATATTTTGCAAATTTTTTGTTCAAACGTAGACTTTTTGTTACTCTGTATGCTAAAAAAAATTGAGTCGGTTGGAAATTGTGAAAATATGATAATGGAATTTCAGGAAAATGTCAAATTTATCTCCTAATTTTTTTTTATTTGTCAACAGATTTCGATGAAATTACAGTCAGTGATATTTCGAGACTCCCTGAATCCAGTGGTGTAGTCAAAGTTCTGATAAAAGTTTTGAAATTGAATTGGTGGGTTGATTAAACGGCATATTTTTCAAATTTGATCCCCTCATATAGATTTTTGACCTTGAAAAATGAGATTAGTTGGCCCTGGAAATGGAGATTTATTCATGAAATTTGGTGTCCTAGTAGACTTTTAGAATGTCTACCTAATGAAAAAAAAATCATTCGAATCGGTTGAAAAATGTTGATTTTATAGGGGTGCTCCGGTCTTAAGTGGGTCACACTGTATATAGGTATATTTTTTCGATGTACCATTTTTAACAATTTTTCTTCCAGCCTCTGATTTATTATCTGATTCTGCTAATAACTTCATATTGAAAATATATATTATTTTATATTGCAGTGAAAATACACTTGACAAATTTCGCAAATTTATTTAAAACGTTGATTTCCCTATACCTATTTCAAATTATTCACACGGTCGCTGTTTATTTGCGACTCTGTCTATCCCATGTTTGGCGTCTTATATACCGGCAAGTAGATTCATTTTCCGTTCTCGAACTATCGAGACTTGACGGTGACTCGTTCAGATTTTGATTCTGAACATTCTTCAGCTAGTTCTCGTTCTTTTCTGTATGTGATGTGAGTCAGATGAGTCATGGTTGTACCGTTAACGAGCGTAAAAATTTAAACAGGAGCGGCCAATAAGTTTTTATATCGGTGTTAACAGATATAAGTGTCTCGATTTTATAAAACCTGTTGATAACCGCAAGGCTTTCTTTTTTCGAGAGGAGAAAAAGACAGAACTGTTGACATTCTTGAAATATTGTTGGTTACAGTTGTTGCGCATTTCTACCACATCCTTGTTTTCTAAGAGGTCTCCCAAAGGCAAACATATATATTGGCACAATTTATTTCCGATAATACAAGATTCGATTAGTTAGTAAAGGACTAGAAAGTAAAATGAATTATGGCCATAACTATGATAAGCTAGGGTTAGGTTTTAACATGATTATAAAACATAATAATAACTAGCAAATAAAATAATAGAATATGAAATTCTGCTTTCATATTTCATAAATCACATGCATATTGAGTAAGAGAAATGATAACTTAGTCAGCCATTTGAAGAAGGGAGTTGATAGTGCTTTCCTTGTTACCTCTGTTAGCTTCATAAACGGTCTTGATGACCTCTTTCTCGATGTTCGGAAACATTTCCTCAATCTGAAACAGATAAAACAGTATGCATCATTCAGTTGAGCGTTTCTCTACAAAAATTCGAAGAGAAAGATGATTTTTCATAAACTTTTGCTACTTGTAGTCATAACCTCGAGGAAAAAATTCAGGGAATATCAAAATTAAATTATAGATGAACATACAAAAAAGTAAAATAATGTAATAAATTATCAAATCGGATTCATTTTACTGAATATTTTTTCAAATTGAACTTGAATTTTAAAGAACATTCAATAGTTTTCCATGTGCTTCGTAGTTTAATGTACTTGATTGAATATACCATCATGCCTTATACTTTTTTATCCAACTTAGGTCCTGATTCTATTAGTTTGCAGTTGAAAAACAATTCTTGATCCATGATTATAAATTGCAATGTCGCCTATCGCAGAAAGCTTGCGCGCACTGTTCACATGAACAATATCAAAAAAGCCAGAGGCCATGCTTACTATTCTGTCGGTGGAGAGATATGTTTTCTGAGGAGTTGGAAGGAATTTCAGATAGTTTACATGATTTGAATTAAGTGTTCTTTCTGAGAAAAAAAAATTCAATCTGGGGCATTGTATTATTATTATTATAAAACACATAGAAAAAGAAAAGTCGGACTGTAATCGACTTTTTGGCTTATGACCTTGATAAGCGCTTTCAGATAATGTAATAAGTTGGTTGTATTGAATGCACTGCTGTTTAGGAACGAAAAGGTATGTTTTTCTCACCTGTTTCAAATCTGATTCACTCAGCATCGGTACAGGCGGGGGAGGTTCAACGACGGGAGCTGCTGGTGCTGAATACACTTTCAGAGGTTTCACGGTGCCTGCTCCTGCTCTCGGTACGACCATAATGGGTGGTGCATAAACATATGGCGGTGAAGCCTAGAAAAGACAACTTTCCATTAAACTTCAAAAAAATATTGCACTATTGATGCTCAAATAGTGCCGCACAATGAGCTTCACCAGAAGGCACATCTGATGCAAAGGAACAGAAATATTCAGGATGATGCTCGCTTTTGTCAAATGAAATGAGAACAGAGGAGGATTGATGTATGGTATGAGTAGATTATCAGCATTCAGCACGTCAGAGAAGGCCTTCCAAGAAGAAATAAAAATTATAAAGCACTTAGTTGACGAAATCATCTCCAAGAAAAACCAAAATATTGTAAAGATTTCGATCATCTAATTAATGAAAACTCGACAAGTAAACAAGTTCTCCTCTCGCAAACACATGAATCACGTGGAAGAAATGCGAACTTTCTAACAGAAGGTTCTAGGGACATCTAAGAAGTCGCCGGATAGACTCGATTTATCGACAATTTAACTGTAAATAGTAATGTAGAACTGTAATAGATATATAAGTCGCTCGGCGGTAAATGGCGTAATAGTAAATAGTGACTGTGATATAAATTATTGTTTAAGACTAGTTTTAAAATAAATTAACAAAATTAGCTTGGTGCAGTTTTACTACAATATAATCATGAATGAGTCATATCCAAATCATGTGGAATCTAAAGTGGATAGAAAATATGCTAGTAATAACTACTCTGGAAGATTCTCCGGAAATATTAAAAACTATTTCTCAAAATTTGACATAATAACGTCATTCACTAGCAAAATTAATTTAGGAAACATGGTATTTAACCCAAAAAGGATAAACAGAAAAAAACACGTTTATATAGATTAGAATGTGGGGATTGTTTAGCAGCTTATTTATACCAGACAGGGAGAAATTTAAACATAAGTTACCGTGAGAATGTGTTGTCTGATCAAAAATCAGCGATATACAGGGTGTCCCGTAAAGACCACGTCAAACCGAGGGAGAATGTAGATCAAAGGATAACCCACCTGCCATGACAAAATTCCCATTATAAAAGTCTTACCGTTTTCGAGATATTTTTATTTTTTGAAAATAATGAATCTTTGCCCCTTTCAATAGTTTTGTCTTTACGGTTGGTACAATTTTACACCTTTTTGGGTAATTTTTTCAGTAAAATATTACTGAATGATGATTTTAACGTTTACATTAAAAACATTCTCCGAACGTTTAAAAGGGGGGCTGTGAGAAATATTTTTATTGAAAATTTTGGTAGTGGATTCTTTTGTTCATGAAGTTTAGCCCATCGTAGTGGAACCAAAATGTACTGAGCTACTGCTGCACATTACATCTATAAATTGTCTATTTTATAGTGATTTCAAAAAGGTATAACACCAGTCATTTGTTATTCAATGAAAAAAGATATGGCTGCTTTTATCCAAATGGGTACATTTCTGACAAAATCAAGTTTGTCAATTCTGTTGAGAAATCTTCGATTTTGCATTATCTAGTGAACAATGGCAATCGTCTACGTGCGAAAATATTACTAGCATAATTATTCACCTCAACGAAAATTATTCCTCACATGCGAGGCGCAGCGGTACCCCGGCCATTATTTGTAGGGTCGTTTGTCGCGGACCTAGTGAAGTACTTGCCATCTAGCTCATTCATCCACCTGGCTCAGCCAGAGAACTCAACACAGGCAGTACAGCTGTGGGTTCGCTTGAGATTAACTTGCCCTGTCATTCTTCAGTATGTGACTTGCCTGCGCTCAGCTCGCGCATCGTTCTCGCTTTTTGGTTATCGGTCTTTGTTTGCCTAAAGAATTGGATTTTGTTTTCGTGAAGTGATAACGGAACTTTAGCGCTCTGTGGACTCTGATCTCTTAATTGTTGTGGACGTTATTTTGCAAAATATACGTATACGTCGCGGGAATACGCTGACATGCATTTGATTTACGGAGAAGTGCGACCTAATGCTCGAGCTGCGTCGAGGGTGTATTCAGAACGGTACCCTAATCGCCGACACCCCAACTAAGAAGTGGTTATCCGAACACACAACGCTATTGCCGAAGGCAGAGTTCCTGGGCGTCGTACCAGTAGTGGCCGGCCCGCAACGGTAGATGAAGACATCGTTTTGGATGCAGTCGAAGAAGATCCATCAATTTCTACTCGACTGATACCATACCCAAATCAACTGCCAGTCGAATCTTGCAGCGGCACAATTATCACCCCTACCACGTCCAACGAGTTCAAAGCTTGCTACCCAGGGATTACCCAGCACAAATTCAATTTTGCCGCCAAATGTTAGGAAAACATCATGCAGATCCAGATTTTTTTAATAAGATCATTTGGAGCGACGAGTCTTCCTGTACTAAGGATGGGTACATGAATTTCCACAATTTGCATAGCTGTCAGATCATAAATCCACACGAGATGAGAGAGGATAGATCACAATATCGATTCAAGGTCAATTTATGGACTGGAATATTTAATGGTGCAATTTTGGGCCCGATCGAACTGCCGCCATCACTGAACGCCAACAATTATTTGGAATTTTTATCCGACCAGCTGCCCATTTTATTGGAAGTAGTCTGTGGTTTCAACATGATGGATGCCCAGCACATTATGGACGCGAAGTAACCGCACATTTGAATAGAACTTATCCCCATAGGTGGATTGGAAGAGGAGGTGAAATTGTGTGGCCTCCTCGTTCACCTCACCTGACTTTTATTATTGGGGCAGCCTAAAAGACAAAGTATAAGCAACACCCATACGTGATGAAGCCGCATTGAGAGAACGCATCCGAGTTGCTGCAGCGGAAATATCAGACATCCATTTGAGAGGAGTGAAAAGGTCTTTTCTCAGTCGATGCAGAGTCTGTATACGCCTGTATAAATTCTTTTCATGTCATTAAAAATATTAGTACTTACTCTAAATAATAACCGTCAAATTATAGTCAGAAACGTACCTTGTTGGATAGAAACAGCCATATCGTTTGTCTTTGAATAACAAATGACTTGCATTATACCTTGTTACTATAAAATAGACAATTTATAGATGTAATGTGCAGCAGTAGCGCAGTACATTTTGGTTCCACTACGATGGGCTAAACTTCATGAACAAAAGAATCCACTACCAAAATTTTCAATAAAAATATTGCTCACAGCCCCCCTTAAAGGTGGGTTATTCTTTGATCTACATTCTTCCTTGGTTTGACGTGGTCTTTACGGGACACCCTGTATAAACATCGACAAGAAACTTACCACCCAATAATTGAAGAAAACATTAAAATCCTGCATACATGCAGTAAGGGGAGGAAAATAAACTTGTTGGAAGCATTGGAAATGATTAATAATAATACTTCCTCAATAAGCCAATGCATGGGGTCTTCTTCAAGAACATTGAAGACCTTGGCTTATCCAGAAACCTGACATTTGCTTTTCTCATTTCAAGTGGGCTGAAGTCGGAAACCGAGGGATTCATAATGGCCTGCCAAGATGTTGTTTTCAACACCCTCGTCTATCGTAGTCGCGTGATGGGTATAGAAGTCCCTGACGCTAGATGCAGAGCGTTTCGTAGGGCAGCTGAGACCATAATGCATTTGCTGTCAGCTTGTTCAGCTTATGCGGTCTCAGCCTATATCCACAGGCATATCGCGGCGCTACGAGTGGTGCACTATCACGATATAGATGAGGCATCAGTGTTGCCTTATGCTCCGGGAGATACTGAGTCAGTTGTGGGGAATGAGAAGTGCCGAATCTATTGGAACTACTCATTCACCACCCTCGCGGGCGAGGATCGAACCCGCGTACTCTTTGTCAGAAGTCACGTCGAGTCCCACTGCCCACTAACTGAGCTATTCTATTGGTTACAAATAAGATGCCTAAAAACCCTGGTGTGTTGACTGATTAGATTTTGTTTAGATTTTTTTGAAGACAAAACAAATGAAATCATGGTATATTTCTGTAATCGGATCCAGAGATAGCGACTCGTCTTCATGTCAATAAACTTTTGAAATATTATTCTAAAGCAATATAGTTTCCATACTCGAAGTGGAAGACCAAATTTTTGGAAAAATAACACCACACAAAATGTGTTATTTTTTTTTTAATATTGTAAATACCGTTTGAAAGTCAAAATAGTTGTGGCAGAATCAAAAGTTTCCTAGTGCAATATTATTGACTATTAATGATGTTCGTTTCTTTATTTTTCTGTATTTTATATTATTTTCATAAATAAGTTGACCATAATCCGTATTTGTGTGGACAAAATTCAGAGAGATGAACACAATAATTCATTATGTCTACTACCGAAAGTGAGTACCTACTACTTAAAATCTGTAAAATATACTTTGGAACTTACATTTTATTTCTTAACTCGCCATGCTCTAATAAACATGGCAAACATTTTTTCAAATCGATTCAATCAACTGGGTGCGTGTTGTTATACCCTACTGTTTCTTTAAATATTCCATAAGTTCAAGTTGCGAAAGTTCCTGACAAAGAAAAAAAAATCACAATTTCTACTGAAATCTATCAATTTTGCATATATCAAGCTTGTTTAGCTTTTCTTATTTTACCTTTCGTAAAATCTTTTCAGTGTGGTTAGATCATCCAAAAATAAATTTTCTGTCGAGAAAGAATTGCACAAAAAAAGAAACATCTTCACTATTACATGACATACAGTTTTTGAAATAGCGATGAAAGACCATTGTAACACACAACTCATCACACATCACTTCTGAAAAGCAATTAAACTCAAAATAAGCTAAAAAATTATTACTTTAAATATACTTTATTATACAGAACTTTAAAAGGATAACTCGGATTCAATGGCGCAGATACTTGCGCATGCGCATGTTGGGCAGATGTCAGATAGGCACAAGCACAAGATTGACAGGTTCTAATGGTGAATTTCCATGCAGCTGAATTTCAATACTATTATGTGAAATGTGTGATTATTATTTATTCCAGTAAATTGCATATCAGAAAAATAAAAATTATATAAGTCGAAAATGTAACGAATAAAACTGCTTGCGGACAGTGATTCTGTAAATTTTAATGATAATGTTGATTTATTCATTTCATGCTCGTGCGTAATACTTGAAACTTCTGTTCATGAAAATTCACCCTAACAATTAAACCGACGGTGGCGGTTCACGAAGTATCGCGGAATTTTTGGAAAATAGACCGCGATTTCATTTGTTTTCTCATTATCAAGCAAGCGAATGTCCACCGTTTTATCCTACAGTTTTACAGGTATGAGTCCGCACACCAGGGTTTTTAGGCATCTTAGTTACAAATTATGACAAGAAAATATATTGTATTAGAGTGTATCTTGATCAGTAAGTATTATTATAATTTTTAGCCTAATATTTTTTAAGTAGAAAAAGTTCTTGTTCTTGTTCCTAATAATAGTTATCGTTACTTTTTAAAATAAACTATGTCGTCTTTAATTATAATATGTTTATACATTATTTGGTAAAATTATTGTGGTCGTAGGAAAAATAGTGTACTATACTCGTGCGAAAGTGATTGCCGCACTCGGCTTACGCCTCGTGCCACATTATTTCCCACTCGTGTGAAAAATGTCACATTCCGCACTAGTATACTATAAACTCTACAAGGACAAAGGAGTTGTAGTATATTTCTTCAATCTCAAGAGAGAAAATATTAGTATTTTGTTATCAAATTTGATTTCAGAATTATTAGCAAATTCGGCGATGATCGTGGACAAAACAACTACTACTTTAATACTTGTATGGGATTATCTTTTTTGTTAGTCATCCACTTATTGGTAGGGGGTAAGAGGTTAACATTTTGTTTCAAGAACCAAGATATATCAGTTCAATTATTTTTTTACCCGTGATTGAATGAAAAAAGTGAGCGGATCTATCGCGTTCCTCCACTGCAACCATATGACATCAAATAAATCCACCTTCTTTTGCATTGAGTTAACCTTGCAAATGATCTTTCAGGTCCAATGGCTGAAGTGAGTCTCTGCCAAACATCGAAATCCCGATTCTATCCACAATATTCCATTATATTCAAAGCAAAAACTGAATTTTTTGACAGTCCTAGTCTTGACATGTTGGCCAGTAACTAGGCCTGTTAGACAACGTAAGTCATCATTACTGGAGTCGATCAATTGTTTGGTGACACTTTTTGAAGAATTTTTAAGTATATTGGAATGGAGCAATCCTGGTAAGTTATGCCAACTCTTCTTTCAGTTGAGACTTTCAGTGTTTGTTTGGCGGTAGCACTTGAAGACATGCAAACTGCAAGTTTTGATCCCATAAAGTTTTTGGTCTCCCTCTTTCACAAGTCTGCTTTAACTGTTACACTTATAGCAACGTATAACAGCTGAACTCACAGGAAAATATAATAATGTAAAGAATAAGAGTGACATTCAAAATCAAATGGAGAGCTTCTGAACTGAAGTGGCGGTTGACCTCCAATAAAATCAAAATTAGTGAAGGATTTCTTGATGAACGAACATAAAGGTGGTAAATTTTTTTTGGAACTTCCAAAGTGTGGTATCCTGAACAAAAAATATAAATACAATTTTTGGCGGTAATTTCGGAAATATGCGCATATTTTTGAGTGATATCTGACAATTTTTAGGACACATTTCTACCGCGGAAAAACACTAAAAATTCTTCCACCCTAATTGACCTGTTTCTCACTTTCTTTATTGAAAACGCCACTTTTTAGGAAAAAAACTCAACCTTTTTTATGATCGACATAACCAACAAATCTAGGCTAAATGGTTAGTGAATTTTATTCATGTCAAATTGGTTTCAGGAAAAAAAGTGAGTGAATAATTTCCTATTCATGTTGAAATAATGTCTGGAAAAGTTGGCTGTGCAAATATGCAAAGTTACCAACTTGACACAAATAAATTCACTAAACATTTTACATAAATATGTTTTGATGTTTTTAAAAGAAGGTTGAATTTTCGGATAAACAATAATGGTTTTTAATAAAAATTGTGTAAAACGGGTGAATTTGATGGTTATGTCGATCATAAATGGATGAGTTTTTTTCCTAAAAAGTTGCGTTTCCAATAAAGAAAGAATGTGAAAAAGGTCAATTAGGGTGCCTACATTGTGTTAGTTTAAAGCAGGAAGAATTTTGAGTGTTTATACTGTTTTTTTCGCGGTAGAAATATGTGATATAGAATGCAAGTATCACTCAAAAATTGGCCCATATCTCTGAAACCACTTGAGACTGCCATAAATTTTATTTGGATTATTGTTCAAGAGACCAAAATTCGTAAGTAACAAAAATATATTTTTTTTAAAGTTTGTGGCTATTACTAAATGAATTTTACCAAAAGGTAATCAGCTAATGAATAATAGTATTTTTCCATGTTACTCACTATATAACTCAAAACGAGATTTATCATTCCTTCCACCCCCTCCCCCTGTTTTCCGTTCAGAGGATACCAATCCTCATGGGTCTCTCCAGTAAATACTTGTTGCGGAATAACTATCTGGGTCCATGCTACCATTTCGTCCATAGTGAAGGATCGTTCATCGAAAATTTCTATAGTAATTGTGTTGATTCCTTGAGGCAAAATGCTGAAACATAATTATTTGATCAACACTGACAAATCAAAAATATCTGAAGATCAATTTAATGAAACTTTTCTAATAACTATAAGAGTCCCGCTTGCAATGAAAGCTACAAAAAAATGTATTTTAGCAAAATCAAATTTTTTATGAAATCTCTATTTTTATGGATTTATCTTCAAAATGTTGAATAAATATTATAAATTTCAATAAAACCAAAAGTTTTAAAAGTGTCCAAAAATATACGTTTCCAAAGCAATGGACTGAAAATCTCTTTCATATCATACCAGTAAACGACTTTATTCCAATGAGGTGTTTTTCCACCATTGGGATCAGTTGGTGTCTCATATACGCAATGGCCCACTCGAATCCTGCAATAAGGGTCCATCCGAGTCATTCCATAATTCTTGGCTAATTTTGCCTGAGCTACTGTAATGCTGAGACGGCCAGTGGTGTTCGTCGCATAGGAAAAGGTTCCTCCAGAATATTGTTGCTGCAGAGCCAGGGCTGCTTGTCTATCTGCAGCTTCTTGTTGCTCTTGAGCGGATGTATTGACTCTTAAGAAGTCTTCTGGTAGAGGACCCAAGAGAATCTAAAATGATAGGTTATTTTCCAACTAAACGAAATATTGAACACAAATTAGTTGAACAGATCAATTTTGAAATCCCCTAGGTAAAAGAAAAGTGATATTTGAGATAACGTTATAAATAAAATTGAAATTCGGAGTAATTTGCTTCCATCAGTTTCTGCACAATCATCTGCAATATACCAGATAAATCAGTTTCTATAATATCCTCACCCTATCCCGTTTTTCTTTGACTTTTTCTGAAACTGCAGTAGCCATTGTCTTGTTGAAATTATTAAAGAGGTTCAGAAAAATCATAGAGATTTAAAATTGTACTCATTAAAATATTTCGCAAAGCTCAGCTGATTTGTTTATTTTACATTTTGGCTATGGTAGATACACAAATTAGTCGCCATTCTTTCTCCCAGAATATAAACATAATATTGACCAATACCATTCATGAGTTTTATGTCTATCCTTTTTTATTTGTGAAAGCTGCGTAATTTATTGAAGTGTGCAGTTTCCTTAATGGCAGGCATGGACGATATCGCTCCCGCCAGAGAGCGCTAGTGTGAGTGGAGGTCATGAGTGACAGTAATAACGAGTAATAATATACAATAACACTTTAATTAGTTGCTTTTATGGAGAAATACGGCCCTATAAGTGTAAAAAGCCTCATTTATGAATTGAAAAAAGGAAAAGCAAAAACTTCCAGCCGTAAAGACCAGATGATACGAAAATGAGTGGATGGAATCGGTGCATAAACGTCAGTTTGTAGGTTAACTTGTCTATATTTGGTGAAATTTATTTACTGGCTATGAATCTTATTCTTTCAGATTACTCGATTATGATAGGAATAAACTTTTCATGTCCGTTATGCACTTATCAACTACTCCAATCTGACCTCCACTAACAATTGCGCCATCTACGTTAAGCTTGCCAGAATACATGCCATTTCGTTAAAAATATTTGAATATCGACCAATGGGAGCCAGATTCGCTTTTCGCAATTCGCATTTCGCGAGTATATGAACTTACCGTACTTCTGCAGGCCAGGTGACGTCACTAACGTCAAATGTCGCAGTGAAATTAGTCCAACGTACGGAGGTAGGAAGTGGGCCATCCTTTGGGTATGGTCCGTATATATACTTGTTTACTTTAGTAATTTGGCGGTCCGTATATATATCAAATTCCTGTAAAACCGGTGAAACTTCGGTGACTTATCTGTCACCAGAGCAACCATACTTTTTCCTTGGTAGATTCGGTAACCACTTGTCATTTGTCAATTTGATTCACTTTGTTTGACTGATAGTGTTGAAATTTTTATACAAAGGATAAACATTTATTTATAAAAAGTTCATTGATGTGGAAGAATTAAAGGTAGTTGTTTTCTGACGAAAGGTAAATATGTTTTTACAAATTTATTTCAAAATACTCAAAAGTTGACCAAAGACAAGTGACAAAGGGTCCGTATATGTGGAGACGGTTGCCTGAAAACTGACTAACCGCTATTTACCGAGTTGAATATTTCTATACGGACCATACCCTTTTGTAAGTCTATAATCGTTGGGTGAGATCGGCACATCGGCACTATCAGCAGGTGAAATTTGAAATTTGCGGCTTAACCTCGATTGTTTTCTGAATCTGAGGATTTTTGTGATAGTTGTTCATTCAACTGAAAAATGCAGGCGTATTTGAAATCGGGTAAACTTGGAGAGAGCTCTGGGAAAAGCGGTAATACTACCACAAAAGCTCCAAAGAAAGCAAAATCGGTACCTTGGGTGGAAAAATACCGTCCAAAAACAGTAGCGGATGTTGTAGAACAGAACGAAGCGGTTTCGGTATTGGAACAATGTATAACGGGAGCAGATTTACCGAATCTTCTATTTTATGGCCCTCCTGGAACTGGTAAAACCAGTACGATTCTAGCTGCAGCTCGTCAACTATTCGGAGAAATTTATAAAGAACGGATCCTTGAGCTCAACGCATCCGATGAGAGGGGAATCCAAGTCATCAGAGACAAGGTGAAGACTTTTGCTCAATTAACTGCTAGTGGGACCAGACCAGACGGCAAACCATGTCCACCGTTCAAAATAATAATATTGGATGAAGCTGATTCCATGACTCACGCTGCACAAGCTGCTCTTCGAAGAACCATGGAAAAGGAAACAAAAACAACTCGGTTTTGTTTGATTTGCAACTACGTGTCAAGGATAATAGAGCCCCTCACCTCGAGATGTACCAAATTTCGATTCAAACCTTTGAATGAATCCATGATTTTAGAAAGACTGAGTTATATTTGTAAAGAAGAACAAGTCGAATGTGATGACTCGTGCCTAAATACTCTAGTTGAAACTAGTGGAGGGGATATGAGGAGAGCCATCACTTGTTTGCAGAGTTGCGCTAAGTTGATAGGCCGCAGTAAAAAAATTGATATTGAAAGTGTACTAGAAGTTACAGGGGTAGTTCCTCAGTTTTGGCTGAAAGATTTTCTCAAAGTTTGCAAGGGGCTAGTAGATTACAGTCGTTTGGAAAACTTCATTCAGAATCTTATGTTGGAAGCGTATGCTGCTTCCCAGATTCTTGAACAACTCAATGATCATTTGGTCGACAGCGACGAGTGGAATGATAAACAGAAGGCGATTATTGGTGAAAAGTTAGGGGCAGTCAGTTATCGTTTGCAAGATGGTGGCTCGGAATATATACAGCTGTTGGACTTGGCAAATACAATTATGAAAGCCTATGCCTGAGTTTCGACAGATTTATATCAAGCAGAAAGCACAGTGATTGCAGTGATGTGATGTTTTTCTCTTCCTGTCGAAAACCTGGACAAAAAAATTTGTGTTGTACCAACTTGGACCAAAATAATTAGACCTCAATTGAAGGGGATTTTCATAGACAGTGACCAGCATATTTTTTAATTCCACAAAGAATTTTTTTTGTTTATATCTTTAAACTTCTTAACTATAACTATCCCCCGTATATGAGTATGATATGTTATCTGAGGAAGAATATATATATATATATCTTTGTAATAATTGCCCAAATTTTGTATTTTTTGTTCATCTACCAATTGTAGCCATGCTGGCTGGACTCTCTTAAAAGACACTGAGAGACCTTTGAGAACTAAGGATGATAACTTGTAAGTAACTGAATAGAGGAATGAAATGAAGGGTCACAGCCAGCCATTTCTAAAAATAATTTTATTGGCAGTTTTCATTGTTGTTATCTGAGTGTATAAAGCGATTAAAAAATGTTGATACGGGAAAAAATCCAATTTTTAAAAAGAATGGAAACTTTGTGAAATTGTGGTAAAAACGCATTTGAAAAAAAATCATTTGTCAGGTCAAAAAGCGCCGCTTATTATATATATGAGATATTTCAAATTTCAATCAATTACCTTCAAAACTAACGGAGATACGGGGGGTGTACCCATGATCCTGTTACACCCGCTATACCGGCAAGTAGAATTCTTTCACCGTTCTCGAACAGCCGCGACTATGTGGATTCATGGGTAACATGTTAACAAGCGGAGTTGAGATCAACCGAGCACGTCCGGCCTCAGGGTTATTACAGTGTGATTTCTTCATCTTTACAAGCCTAATAAGTTCCGAACTGCTGCCAACGAAATTGAAAAGCATGTCTGTATGAAGCCGAGTTGAAACCGATATAAATACTGAAGATTTTCAATAAAACTGAGATTTAGCAATACAGATTATATTTTTGTGGTTTCTATTTGCAGTTGTATAAAAATTATCGTAAAAAACTCGTTTGGAAACCTGTGTGCACACTCGCTCGACTTGTAGACTTCGCCTTCGGTTCAGTCCATCAATTTTTACACACCTAGTTATCAAATATGCTGTTGGGTCACCTTTTCTTGTTTCATATTGTTAAAAATTCTTGAAATTGTTATATCCGTCAACCGGTTGCACCCTTACGTGCAACCCTCAGAAGTCAGAAACTTGTGCAAGCTAGGGGAAGTCGTAGAGGTAGCCCTTACCTTTTGATACGTGTGATGCCATGCACCAGACCGATGGCAATGCTGAGATTCGGAACTCATGCTCTCTATTGTCTTATTGTCATCCACCTACGATCTACAGCCCTCAGAAGTCGAAAATTTTCATGCGGGGAATCGAACCCACGTCTCTCTGACTGATGGACTAGCGCTCTACCATCATGACCACTGTAAGAACTCAACTCACATGCCACAGCTAGGTCCTATAATTATTTTAACTATTATTCTATTGATAGTGTTTTTAAATGCAAGAGTTGAGGCGTGAAAAATCATTTCCTTTTTTTTTAGATTCTAGTAATTCATTCTCGCTGATTATGGTTGGATGATGGAACCTGAAACGTATTCGAGATAGGAGTTCGCCTGAACCATTGACAAGAGAACAGTTAATGAAAGATTTTCTCCATCAGTTATTATAGTTTAATGCAGGAAGCTTAGATCGTGGTCATCTATGCTCGAGGCTATTCACACTTATTTTCGAAGAGTTTGGGGGTAAGATTCTTTTGAATTTTTTTCCTCGTCCATGTTTTTTCGTTAAATTCTATTAAAATGTGAATATCTTGACAACGTTGCATCCGATTCCTAAAAATAAAAACGATTTGTGAAGCCCACCTGAAGCAAATTCCCAAAAAGAAAGAATATACAGGGTGGTACATTAAAAAAATATACCAAATGTTGGCCAAGGATTTATGGTGCATCCTGTACACTCGAAAATAATTTCGAAGAGTAGCACTTCAAGCGTCCAATAACTTACGATCAGCCGCCGGAGTGTTATCCACATCACGTGGAGGCTCTTGGAATATTTAAGAAGGTTTATCGCGATGCGATGCTTATCTCCTGCCTTGATTTAATGTGTGGTGAGCTCGTCTTAATTTTGCGTCAATTTGTCGCACTGCGGGCGTGAAGGGCCTGTTGACCGCCACGTAGTCCGCCACACACTGCATACAAGACGCGTGTTGTCTCGCCGACTTGATCTTAGCTTCCATCTAGTGAATGCGTCGCTGATGCGTCCCAATCAGAGGGGTGGAATTCCTCATCTTCGCTTGGGACAGGTATGAGCGACGACGGCAGAGTTGATCGCCAGATGTTAGCATCTTCTGAAAGGACATCGTGAATTTCCGCATCCAACCGTGCCAGTTGTTCTTCAGGGACGTAATGTTATGATTCGGGCCTCCTCTACAGCCAGACCGACGTGGCACGATGCAAGACATAATCCAAAGAACCAATAAACTATGATTATTATTATTATTAATGGGATTTCATGAAGAGGGGCGACACTATACTTGACGGAAAACCATTAAAATATTCTAGAACGTAATCCGAAACTTCCTCTTAAGATCCTATATACAATATAGTCATTGTCGTCGGCAAGTATTCAACAGAAAACAACTACTCCCTACGACCGTTGAATTATATATGTTTTATACTCGGCAAAGTTTTCTAAAAGAACAAACTGTGCAATGCATTTTGAATATCAACGCCGAAATTATTCTTCGATTTTATTTGGGGAACACCTCCGTACCAGTTTCATGGTCCTTGCCAATCATCAGCAAAGGCTAGTTCGACCTAATTGAATCGAAAAATCCTTTCAGCGTATTTGGCAATCCTTGAGACGAATTCAACGCCATCTCTGGGTTCCAGAATTAAAATGCACTCCGACTGCGTGTCGACTTCAATATGCAGCCAAAAACAACACGAAGGGGAGCGATACTACTTGACGGAAGACCATTAAACTAATCATGAAAAATGGTGGATTACGTAATCTGAATTTTTCGCAAAGAAATCCTATACGGTATACGGTCGTCGGCAAGTATTCAACAGAAAACAACTATTGCCCCCTTTTTTTTGCTGAGGTGGAGGAAAACTTTTGTAGAGAAATATTGAGTCTCCAAGATCGATAAATACTGTGAGACTCTCCTTATCAGGCATACTCACTAAAACCTCCACCTCTGTGTAGGTCCGGTCGAGCTATTGCCTCCGGTGACACTTCGGCTTATTAGCTCATTGTATCTTACCTATGTTGTTATGTCACAGTACCCCGTGTACGAGTTTGTACAGGTTTCGTATGGGGTGGGAACTGTATAGTTCTGGGTCGCCAGATGGCTGCCCGAAAATTGCCTGTCTAGAGCGGTCTAGAGCTTCGCAATAGCACAGAATGTGTTCCACGGTTTCTGGATCTTCAACGCAAAGTCTGCAGGTCTCTGTCGTATTGCTCCATTTTTTTGAGGTGCTCCTTCACGGGTGCATGTCCAGTCAGGAGTCCCGTAACGGTTTTCAACTGGCTCCTGTTCATCGTTATCAGGTCTGCCGTTTTTTTGTTACACGGTTCTTTGATATATTTTTTTCCGTGTTTGCTTCCTGGGATATTATCTCACTAGTTTTTGTGTTTGTTCCTAATCCAGTCTTTTACAGACGCTCTTATTGTACACTTCGGTACCCCTAGCATCGTCCCTTGGTTTGGGAGCATTTCCGATCCTCTTCGTGCGAGTTCGTTTGCTTTCTCATTGCCTGGTATTCCCTGATTGATGACCTGGGACCCATATTAGTTGGACTTGATTCCGGTCTGACAGAGTTCTCAGTTCTTCTTTGCAGTGCCATACCAGTTTGGATGTTACTTCCTTGCTACACAAGTCCTTCAGTGCCGCTTGACTGTCTGATAGGATGTTGATATGCGCGTTTTCAACGTTTCTCCTATTATTGTCCTTCGCGCATTGAAGGATGACGTATACTTCTGCTTCAAAGACAGAGGTATGGGTGCCCAATGAGTAGCTGATACCAATATTCGGATTCCTGGAGAACACTTCTGAGCCCGCTCCATTCTCAGTCTTGGATCCATCTGTATACCACATTTTCCCCTGTAGAGTGTCCTTGAGCTGTGAGCCGTTCCATTCAGTTCCGGTTGGCACCAGCACTCTTAATTGGTTGTCGAAGGAGTACCGTTTCGGAATGTGGTCCGGTCTCGTTCCCAGCGCGTCCCCGATCACAATTCTAACGATTCTCATTTGTCCCATTCCAACGTTCATGTTGGGTGCGATCTGCAGTCTGGAGGCACCAAGCCTTGCCTCGCCCTGAACCAAGGTGGAGAGGTGGCAGTCCCAGGAGTGTCTCCATCACTGCAGTTGGTGTTGATTTGATGGCCCTTGTGATTCCAAGACAAGCAAGTTAGTTAGTTAGTTAGTTAGTCTTTATTAATCCATAAAAAAGAGCTTTAAAAAGCAATTGGACAAGTCAATACAGTCAGTACATTTCAATAGGTATAAATAAAACACACTACATACAATAAGCAATAAATAACAATTAGAGAACGTTAGAACAATGAAATAATCAAGTGAATACAGAAGAGCTGCATTGATAAAAAGTATAGACATTTTATTTCTGTAAATATGAAAAAAATTCATCAATTGTATACGGACTGACTTCAAATAGTAGTCGTTTCGTTTTATTTTTGAACTGTTGTTCCTGGGTTATATTTTTAAGATTTTCTGGAAGAGCATTATATAATCTCAGTCCCAAAAACTCGAATGAGTTGAGTCGTAGGGATAACCGTGTTTTCGGTATGTGGAAATCATGCTTGGTGCGAGTGTGATAATCATGGAAGGATTTATTCTGTTTATAAAGTCTCTGATTTTTGCGAATGTATAGCAAAACTTCTAGAATATATAGACCCGAGAGAGGTAAAATATTTAACTTTTTAAATAATGTTCTACATGATACTGTTTGTGATGCATTTGCGATGGTTGTGATGATTCTCTTTTGTGTTAAGAAAACATTATGTGCATGTGAAGAATTTCCACAAACAATAAGCCCATAGCAGAGTCTAGGCTGTGTCTGCCCGTGGTAATATAAAAGCAGACCAGAGTTGTCCAGAATTCTTTTCAGATTTCTCAGCAGATAACACTGCTTATTGAGTATTTTAATGAGATCCTCACAGTGCTGATGGAAATTGAGCCTGCTATCAAGAGATATCCCTAGAAATTTTATACCATCGGATCGTTCTACTTCGATACCGGAAATTGTTATACTTATAAGTCTGAATTGTTTTTACTTTGAGCATTATGAAAAGATACTGCTTTCGTTTTAGATGAATTCAAATACAAAGAGTTTTCACTAAACCAGTTTTGTAAGCTGTCAAGATCAGAGTGGATATTATACTGCAATTCAGTCAAATCTTTTGATTTAAATAATAGGGAAGAGTCATCAGCATACAGACAAGTGAATGATTCTGGCAAAACAGATCGCAACTCATTTATATATAGAATAAAGAGGATTGGTCCCAAAACTGATCCTTGGGGAACCCCTATATCATTACTTATCTTCTCAGAATAAAAAGTTTCGCTGCAATTATCATTCGAATACTGTATTTTAACAGTCTGGGTGCGATTTGAAAGATATGATACGAACCATTCATTCTGAATACCTCTAATACTAATTTTATTCAATTTGTCCAAAAGATTTATGTGCTGTACGCAGTCAAAAGCGCGACTGAGGTCACAAAAAATCCCAGTGGGATTTTCACCAGTTTCAACAGACTCTAAAAGGTTCAAATAAAAAGAAACAACTGCTGTTGTAGTGGAATAGTCAGATCGAAATCCGTGTTGATTCGGAGACAGAATATTGTTTATATTCAGAAAGTTATGTAGAAACTTCAACATTATATATTCGAATACCTTTGACAGTGATGAAGAAACAGAAACAAGTCTTTGCATCTTGCTTAGTCTCCCCTACGGCTGTTGAATTATATCTATTTCAGCTTTGATATTTAAAATAATAATAATAATAAAGGTCTCAACAAAAAGGAAATGCCGAAGATCAGATGGCAGCACTACTAGTCGTAGACTAGTAACACTACCTCTGATGTAAATTTATATATATATATACCAGAAAAAAAAACATTCAGTTGATTAGAGGCAACATATTTTGTTTATTAAGGAGTTGGTTCTTGAGGGCCTTCTTAAATCTTAAACTAGTCCTTGTAGAAAACTTTGCCACGTATTAAACAGATATAATTCAACGGTCGTAGGGGACAGTAGTTGATTTCCGTTGAATACTTGCCGACGACCAAACTTATTTCACAGGATTTTTTTGCGGAAGATTCGGATTTCGTAATCCACCATTTTACTTAATTAGTTTAATGGTATTTATTTTAAGGTAAGATTTAAATCTTGGAATTTTTTATACAAAACTTCATCATCTAGATGTTTGTTTGGTTGAAAAAAACTGCCAAATTGTAGAATACATTTATTGAATGAAATTTTCGTATGTACAGTATGTTGCTAGTAATAAAGTTCATTTCAATAGTATTTTAATTCCATGAATCATAAATAAAAATCAGTTATTCGTGTCGTTCTGCGAATTCAAAGGGCTGTTGCAATCGGTACCAACAAATAATAAATTAAATAAGTTTGTAGTAACATTTCGATAAACATTCTCTTTGACACGTAATCACAAAAAGTAATAAGAATGGTCCGAATATTATTTTGTACTTATTTACATGAAAAACACATTTATTTATGTTTACAGTGTTAACATCAAATATATGGTATGTATGCAGCATGTTTATGAACCCTGTTCATGACGCATCGAAACAATATACAACTTTCAGTGCAAGCAATGGCCAAATATAACAAATATATCAAAAAATCCTCACGCTGACTCTACAGGATGATTCACATTTAGCTGTCTGCATGCGAGTATGTTGAAAAGTATGAAACAGATGGATAGGTTGCTGCCAAATTACGTGGCAAGTGTTTACAGGGATGCTTAAAAAAAACCTAAACAGATGAAGAGTAAGAATGGTACTTTCCCGTTAAAACGACGTTTCTTTTTTGCATAGTTTCAACTGTAGCAAAATAGAATGTTTACTACATTCCCCAGGTTCTTTCTTGAATTCCTTACGTATTGCACGTTGATTGAGATCCAAAAATATCATCAGTGGCGCAAAATTCATAAGTAATGAATAGTGGACATGTTCCGACTTTCATTTAACAAAATCTTTATGAAAACATATACTTAATTGAATCAATTCACTCAAGAAATGAAAAATAACCACGATTCTCACTGCTATTGGCTGTCATAACAGAAGAAAATTCCATTAGAAATACGTCATCGAACTTGAACATGCATGTATTTTGTTAATGTTTTTTTAATATCAGATGAAAAATGATCAAAATACCTAAATTACTTTTTTTACAAATAAATCGAAATTATTTTTATGAAACAAGATTTAAAAAAATTCTATGAAAAATTTATATTTTTTTTTATATTTTGTTAGGTTCTACGATTTTGACAATTTACAAGAATATGATTAGGACAGCCACTAGAGGGCGTTAAAGTTGATTAATTCCAAATGTTTTGCTATTGTAATTTCCATAGAAAAAATATGACTCATTTGATTGCAATACATTTTCAATACAAATTTGTTGTCAAATCACGGTTTTGTGCCCTTTCCTTCGAGTGAAATGCAGGTTAGTCAATTTTGATCAAATATAATAATTTCTGTAGGTTTTCCTACAGCCGAAAAATTAATGCACCACCAAACATCAGTAAGTCGCCCCGGAGCGCCACGGCAAATAATAATAATACTTGAAGGAAGAAAATTTGTATTTCATGCAAAATATCTTTATTTTAAAAATTATAGCAGAGCTCTTTCGACTGTTGCGTCATCATCAATGCGTACCTGCAAGTAAGTAATGATTGAAATTGAATTTGATGAAATGAAAATTTTTTGAAATTAGAAAGTTATGAAAAGTGAGGTTACTTATTCGTCAGGTGTACAAGAAGTCATATAAAAACATCAAGTCCATGGACCAAATTAAAATGTTACAACATATTTAAAACTGAACAATTTTCATCCTGTTCAAGGATTCATAAGATAAAGATATGGGATATTATTATTATTATTATTATTATATTGAAAGCGCTCTGCTATAATTTTTAAAATAAAAATATTTTGCATGAGATACAAATTTTCTTTCTTCAAGTATATAGAAGCGTGCACACAGCTTGACAAATTCACTTAAATAATAATAATAGCCGCCCTCTACCTGCACACGGTACACTCTATGAGTGTTTATGAAGGAGTATTATTATTATTATGTGTCTTGAGCAATTTCAACTTTCTCGAGATTTTCGAAAATTATTGAATTTTACAATAAAATTGACAAAATTGAAATTGCGTTTTCCATGTTTCCAGCAATCGAGAAGTTCACAGTTTTAGTGAGAATTTCGTATTTTAATTATGGTAAATTTTTTAGCAAATACTATGTTTTGAATTTTAAATAACAAGTTCCAGAAACAGATCTTTTCTGATTGTTTCTTCATTCAAATTAGTAGATGTTGTCACAGCAATGTTTTCTCCAAGTACAACTTTTTTTGTCCGAAACTAAAAAAATGGAAGATGGCTGTAGAAAAAAGAAAATGGAAATTTCAACTCTGATAACTTCTCTGTCGAAGACTGCGAGTATATACACATTGCTTCATTATATTTAGAAAAAAAAAAAAAAAAGAAAGTACCAAATCCTAATTTCGTTATATCATGTTTGAATTTCCTTAAACAGGCCTCTACTTTATGTTGAATTACTTGGAATAGCTAGGATATCGATATAGATTATTTGTTTTAATGGAATCCCATACAGACAGTCGAATTTGAAACACCCTGTAAAGGCGGAGGCTGTTAGATTGATCAAATTAATATATCTTATTTTATCAAAATAAATAATCATTCCTATAAAATGGTGTTAGATGGATGGCAAGTGTAACTTATTGAAAAACGTCAAAAATTAGCTACTGACTTTATTTTTGATTGCTTTTATTCGAATACCACACTTCAATATATTTGTTTATATGGTTCTCTTGAAACTGCATAGAAAATTCAACACCGTTCGATGCTCAGGTAATGATTTGGAAGGAATTGACGTTGATGTGATATATATAATAAATAAATGAAAACAAAATGGATGGAAGGGCGAGAGATGGGTGTCAACATGACCTAAACTATTAAAATTTCTCAAATATACTCTGTTATAGTTGTTACATGAGGTAACTCAGATATATCTACTTAAGTAATACAATTTTTGTTCTCTTAAAATATTATTTAGTACGAACATTCATTTGATTTAACCAATCTGGTGATTAAAACTAATTTCGTTAGACTTCATCCTAATACTTCGATACAACAGATCAAGTCTAAGAAATGATTACTCAAATTCAGCTCGGAACACCAGCCTTGATCCATTTTATGTTCTACAAAGAATTCTTTATACAATAGTCCAGTTAAAATAAACGATTTCAAATGAACAGTTCTAAAAATATTGTGGCTAGAAAAAAAAAAAATCAACAGAAATTGAATCATTTGAATTGTAACAGTCAGGAACTAGAAATCTTTTGTTTTTTTTATTTGCCAAGCTGCCTCCATGATTATAATACAGCGGCGTTCACCTAACTTTCAAAAGGGTGATTATGGAGAATTGTACTTTGAAAAGTCTAATAAGTCGACTTTTTTATTGAACTTATTCTGCAGTTTTATAGAAGTTGTTCCTCAAACAAGATTTTGCTGAATTTAAATAAATCATGATTGTTTGAGATGTATTTATTTTTTGTTGAGAAAAGGGATAATTTTCGTGTGAATGATTTAAAATAAACTCGCGATTTCCCATAACTTTAGGAAAATTCGCGTATTTTTAAAAATACAGTTCTTCAATCTCTGCTCGGTGTTTCAAATATGAATATTAGCAGGACTAATTGCATCAACTAAATTTGATAATTTATTAGAACACCTTTACTGTACTATATCCGAATTCAATTATCGATAACACATACCTACCATTCGACAGAATATTTTTTTATTAATGAATTTACTGAACACAAATTTTCAAAACAAAATCGTGACTGAAATAATGGATCTGATGGAGTCATAACAAATCACAAATATAAAAATATCACTTATGAGATCAATTAAGAATATTTTAAAAGTGTTCATCCAATTACTGCTTTCTTTTCGAGGGTTTGTTAAATTCAAATTCCACCAATAGCAAGTATAGAATAGGAAATTTCGATTCTTGAAAGACTCAAAAAAAGCGGCTAATTATGAACAGTTTTCAAAGCTGAGTTGATATTATCCGGAGTTTACCGAAAAAGAAAAGAATATTAAACAATTCTTCTATCGAATAGTATTTCATGTAATACTAGCACAATTAGTTATATCTTTAAATTACGTTAAGTAGGTAATATTTTCATTAAATATTACGATTGTTACCAAAGTATAGATGGCTTAGTTTAAGGATGAAACAATGTACAATTCGCAAGAATGAATAATGAGAAAACAATAAAATATTACACATTTCCTACAATATAACACAATATACAATTATATATAACTAATTACACAAAAAAAATATAACAATATGAATGTGAAGTTTCTTTGATCACACACTCAAGAGTCTGGCACATTGAGTATCAATTTTTTATACACATATATCACAACTTTACTTAAAATTTTTTGGTTACAGTTACTAACCGCATCGAGTAGAAATTAAAACTTTAAAATTACACATAGTTTTCGAGACTCCATTATTCTCGTCCCATATACCATATTCATCTATTTTCATAGTCCATCTAGATAAAAACAATGACGTACTGTTTACAAAATGCAACATGACGCTGAACAGCAACTACTGTTGCCCCCTTTGCTTTTCTGTCGTTGATCTGAAAAAAAAAAGAAAGAAAATTACGAATGAGTAAATATGAAAACAATCTATTTCTTTATAGGGTGTAGCGTTACACTTGTTTGAATTTAACTAAGGCATCAAATCTAAATGACTTGTTTCACCCTGGAAATGTATCAATGGAGTAAATATTCTCTTTTTAATATAGGCAGAATTCAGCCACAGGTATAATATCTAGTGTTTGAACGCTGAGGCTACCCGATTGGTATTAGTATCGGTAAGTATGGATGGTGACTGATGATGATGAATTAGATCTATTGTGCCCCGTCTTCTGCTATTTCAAGGTGTTTTCGTTTGCAGCAGCCCCTCAAGCCCCAATTCCTTGAGGAATTTAAGGATTTTGAGGGAAGTCTATTCGTGGTATTTCTCCCACAGTCAGCTGGTGTGATCAGTATATTCAATCTCTTCAATCAATATACAGTGTGACCCACTTAAGACCGGAGCACCCCTTTAAAATCAACATTTTTCAACCGATTCGAATGATTTTTTTTTCATTAGGTAGACATTCTAAAAGTCTACTAGGACACCAAATTTCATGAATAAATCTCCATTTCCAGGGCCAACTAATCTCATTTTTCAAGGTCAAAAATCCAAAAAAATTACTAGCGATTTTTTTAGAAAAATTCTAACTACACCACTGGATTCGCGACACTTTCATATGGTCCTTATGTAAATAACGTTGAAATTCGTCAATCAATGAAAAAGTTATGAGGGGATCAAATTTGGAAAATATGCCGTTTAATCAACCCACCATTAGTTGATGCGTTCACAATGCATGTTTTGGAGATACCTCAATCAGAGTGGCAAACGTGCTTTGACATTTGCTTCAAACGCATGCAGAAGTATATAGACCTTTAAGGGGAATATTGTGAAAAACAATGAAGCGATTTTCGATGATTATATTTGATTTTGTTCTCTAATCCCGAAATATAAGAGGCAATTAACGGAATCAAGGGTTAATGAAGTCACGCCCCCCAAGCACCGCACCGCATTTGGAAATGTCTACCGCAGATGTAGACAAAACGTCTGGAAAAATTACCTCGAGACCACAACCACCGAAAGTTCAGAGATTATAAATAATCCAGACTCTGGCAAATTGTGTAAAATATAGGAGTTCTGTTGTCAAATAGAAAATTATCCTAAAGACTCGTACGACTACCGAAATCTCTGCCCAACACCGTAGGGCCGGCCATTTGAAAAGCAAATGGAACTCAATGCACTGATGATCGGCAGAACCGTGAAACTAGTATGCCAAAAGTTACCTGTTTTGATCAACATTTGCTAGTCGTTAGAAGAGTACATGCGACTGGGGCTGGGAAATTTGCCCCAATGGGCAGGCTGACTCCAGTAACAATGTAACAGAAGCTAGCTCCAGATAGTTTATTGAACGCGACTTCATGCAACTGCAAGAAGGGATGTGACGAAGCATATAGTATTCATTTTCAAAAACTTATTAAAAAAAAACGCTTCATACCAAACGATATCAAATTCAGATGATTTTTGACTTGGGTGCCAGCCAGCCAACCGAAACAATCTGATGAAAACTGATTTATCTTGATGCAATGAATACATTTCCAAATTTCAGCAATTACCCCATCGGCCTTCACGAAAATCAGTGCAAATTCGAAATTAATACCATTGATGGTGACCGTGACTTTTTCTCACATTTCACAAATTCATGTAAATGAAACGTTATCCATCACATGTACGAGACAAGTTTGTTTTGTGTAATTTGATGAGCAATTGTGTAACGATTCAATGCTTGAGCAAGGCAAAGCCAGAACGAATTGATAATTACCTTTGGAACATTTGCAATACCCAAGGCCTATCGGCCTAGAGTAAGATCAGGCACAAGAGTCGATAGGAGCGAAGGAATCGCACATTAAAAGATATGACCTCGTTAATCCTTGGCTCGCACAAATTTCGACTTTTGAGAGCTGTCGTTCGTAGAGGGGCGACAGCTTGTTAACGGAAAAAACAATTTTAACATTTTTTTTTAACCCATACAGTCGATTGTTGTTTAGTTTTGGGTTCATATGCATAGATCCATGATTCGTCGCCTGTCACGATTTTATAGATGACTTTTGAAGCATCGCGATTTAATTTCTTCAACATTTCTTTACACCAATCGACCATGGAAGATTTCATAGATGAATTTCGCCTACGACATTACAAAGATCTCTTGCCTATATAGGGTTCTCTGATCTTTGCCAATTAGACAAAACTTGAAATTTACACTCTCGCAGCAGATCATTCTAAAATCGCATAATAAAAGTATAAAAAATTCAGTGGTCAACATTGCACAAAACCTTTTTTGGGGCATTCCAGTTATCCAAGTCAACATGAAGAACAGATACACAAAGTCTCAACATTTTTTTTCGGTAAGTATAGGGACCGAGGACCATTATTACCTTTGATAGTCTTTTCACGTTTTTTTTTCTAAGACTTTTCAAAAACCGATGGTAATTTCACAATACTTTTTGTTTTGTTACAGTGTACTTCTGTTGCCACTAATCTAAATTTTGTTTCAGGTTAAATAGCTTGAAGTTGATATAAAACAAGGAAATCTATTTCTCGAACGTAAATAATCATACAAATTGAACAAAACGCATTCATTTTCTACCAACCATAGCCTCATTGCTTAAATTGATGTCTGTAGAAAGGTATTTATAGAATTAATACGCTAATCAGGCAACATAACGAATACTGACCTTGAGAGTTGGGTTCGGGTAGAGTCTCCCTTGGAACCAAATGCATAACGGTAGTTTTTCCGAACGGTAGTCCTAATGCACCTAAAGTTACGTTACTATGTAGGAAGCGACCCTGATAAATGAGTCTGAGTATTTCAGCCTTTGAAACAGCCTCTTGGCACCAATCTGAAATACAAAACAATCATTTGAATACATAAGAACTATTTCATCACAGTAATTTGCAAAATTTGTTCGGTTCATTGTTATCAAAAAATAACGCAAAATAAGCGATAAGCAGGGGGACCAACTACCATCCAAGGCCTTGGTGAGTTGCGACACCACTTTCCTGAGCAACAGGAGCGAAACCGGACAGAAGAGAATGCTCATTTTCTCTGATACCGGCCGTGGGTATACTTGGCTAACCATCCTGGTATACCCAAAGAACTCGGTTCCAATTATACGAGGAAGAGGCCTCCACAACCGATCCCCTCGAACGATGTCTTGCCACCTAATGATGACCGCAATGACAAAGGATGCTTTGAGTGAACGGACGAACTGAGGAACGGTCTTCTGCATTGCCATGAGAGCAGTGAGCCCCCTGGGGAGGATCCGACAGATTATGTCTCTCTTCTTCGGGGTCGAGGCTACGTCAGAGCTCCTCCTCAGCCAGTTAACGAAGTGGCAGATATGTCACGCGTTGGTCAGGCTGTAGAGGAGGCTCGCATCGTACCACCAACGGAAGGCTTCAGAAGTCACAGGGCGTTTCAGAACACCAATCTTCTGAAGCCACAACAACTAGCACGGGTGGATGCGGAAATCCACGATATCCATTCAAAAGAGGCTGACATCTGGAAAATCAACTGTGCCGTGTATGACGCCGCTCAGACTTTGTCTCAGTGAGGAGGGATACTACCCCTCTGAGCATGAGCGACGCATTCACAAGATGGAAGCTAAGATCAAGTCGGCGAGACAACACCCGTCTCGTATCTAGTGTGTGGGGGACTACGTGGCGGGCATTAGGCCCTTCACGCCCGCAATGCGGCGAATTGTTACAAAATGAAGACGAACTCATCACACATTAAATCAAGGCGTTCTGTTTGCCATCAAACAGCACTGACTTGATAGAATACGAATGCTGGTGGCTGCAGAGAAGTCACTAGTGAGGCGGGTGAAAAGCATCGCGGTGAAGTTCTGAGAGAAAACTTCTCGCTTATCGGGTGGAACCTTCTGGAAGAGTATTCACAACCACTCAACCTAGATATCTATGAGCAAAGAGGGTCGAAGAAGAAGGTCGCTGGCAAGGAGAACCTGCCTATCGACAGATGTATTACGCAAGATAACGTGCAGTATACGCGTAACCATTTGGTGGACTGGATCGATTACCGCAAGGCACTTGATACAACATCGCATGAGCTTATCATGCATTTGCTCAGATGCCTTGCAGCACCGGATCGTTTAGTGAGATGCATTGAACAGCTGAAGTCAGAGTCCAAACAGGGGTGGGATTTCGTGTACCATAGAATTCTATAGTCGACAGGATAAGTGAGATGACATTATAGTTAAATTCCTGGGAGAGAGAGAGAGACATAACTGTCGACTCTAGAATTCTATGGTACACGGAATACCACCCCAGAGCAGGTTATTTTAAGAAGGGTATGTATTCCAGAGAAACTCCCTCAGCCCTCTTATTTTCTGGATCTCCTTACAGTCATTGCCCGTTGCCCTCAGATGGATACAACTGATGCGACACTCCAGCAACCGGAGGCACCCATTTATTTCACATGAGAAAGGATGACCTCAAAAACTATATGCTTCGGGAGAAAAGGATCTACATCAGACATTGAGGATAGTGAAAGAGTCCAGACATGCTCTCAGAATGGAATTCGGGTTCGACAAATGTGCCATATCTCAAAAAAGGATAGATAATGAAAGAATACCGAGACGATGTTCAGCTCGTAATTAGTTCAAAAATGTGTGAACCAAGAAATGAGAAAGGTGAAAGAAACTGGTTGCATAATTTTGCTGCAATTAGACACCATTGGTATCAAGATACTGTTACGAGATTGATAAAAATCCCCTAGCTACGCCGCTGGATAGACTTGCACGCGTATCATCGATATGGTTTCCGAGAAAAAGGCAGAAAGCTGCCGGTAATGAATATTCGGGATAACCGAACCGTCGCGTCGCGATGATTCTGGTTACACTTGAGTACCTATATAAACGCGAGACATTTGACTGGGAGAAGTTTTTATGAAGATAATTTATTAAGAAGATTAGAAAGTGATAATAAGCAGAAGTGATTGGAATATTTAGCTAGTTGTATTGTTGTAAGTGTTTTAATTAGTCAGTGAAGTGTTGTATGTTTGTTTATAGTGAAGTTAGAAAATAAACAGTTTAGTAGTGTGCTCGGCCTATTATTTAGCAAAAACGTAACAATACCAAAGAGGATTTTATTATCCAAACCTGATAGAAATAGCGTTTTGGCGAGTTTCAGTAATATAGATAGATATAGTCTACGAAGCGTCAACGTTTTTTGAAAAAGAGAACCATTTTGTAGTTGATTTGAATAATTCAGAAAACGATACGTTACTCATTTGATGTAATTATGACAGCCAATTTTTTCTCTGTAAATAATAAATTTTAATGGGTTTTATTGAACAATATTTTTCGTGAATACGTCTTGTATTGAATTAACACGATGTTATATCTTTTATCCTTCATTTATTTGAGTAAGTACTTACATATTAGTGTGAATGAATACGAAATTAATTTTTATTATCATGATAGATAGATAGATAGATAGATAGATAGATAGATAAGCTTTATTGTCTAAATGAAACATTTGTCGACAAAGTCATAATTATCACATTTTGTATGGAATAAAAACAAAAACATAAATGTGAATGTAAATATATACGTTGGGGGAACAGAAATTCTCATAAAGATAAAAACACCAATTCTAATTTTGAAGAAGACAACAAAAAAAATATGTAAAATTTTATATTTTTAATGTATATTTACCTATATCACAGTATCACAAAACATAGAATATAGAACGACTAGAAAATGTAGACAAAATATTCCTCCAAATAGTAGAAGCATTTCCCCATCAGAAGTGTTTTAACTGACTTTCGGAAACTTTTCATATCGCCTATGTCTCTGATTTGTTTTGGTAAGTGATTGTAAATCTGCTTGCTTCTATAAATTAACGACTGTTTCGTAAGGGTTGAAGTGGGAAGTGGTAAAGTGAGTTTATTTTTTTCCTGGCGTGTATATCTGCGTGTATATATATTAGTTCAACTTAACCGTGAGAGATACGAGGTCGGTTACACGTAACCAAATCAGAATCTATCGAGGTGAACAAATATTTCGATAAAACCTGTTCGTTTTTGTTTAATACGCAAAAAACTGATAATTTTTGTGTCTTCTCCGAACTCTTTTATGGAAATATCCGAAGAGGCATTTCACATTCGCATGGCAGTTTTGGGTGAAGTCAAATAAAAAAAATTGGAAATAATACCAACTCTTCTAGATTCTGAGATATCATCACCGTCTTCAAATGAAGGTCATAGCTCGCAATGAATTTTTTCTCTTCCAAATGATATCTAGTTTCATGTTGATAATAACGGAGTTATCGTACTTTATACGACAGATAAATTCAGCAATGAGTATTCCCTTTATTTTAAAACTAGAAACAATCGAACATCTTCAACTTCCTCAACTCATCAACGTTGGGTTCTCTGATATACCTTATTCTCCATAATTCCCCGAAAAAAATCTATTGGGGTGAGATCGGGGAAACTTGCAGGCCATAAACATTATCTCTATTAGCAATCCTTCACATCAACTTGATGCACATTCAAATAGCGATGTCTATTTAAATTGCCCTCAAATTTGATCGGTTCTATTATTCAGACCCTACATTAAGGCAGGGATGCTCAGTTGACCAACAGTGTCGATTATGTCGACTGACCATTCAATTATTTGTGAATCCTTAAAAAAAACTCTGAATGACAGATAAAACCATAACAAAATCCGTTGCATGGTTTAAAAGAAGTAAGCGGAGAAACGTACGCAAATAGCGACTTTGTTTAATAATACTGAGGGATAAGAGAAAAAAATACTCACCGTCTGGCCAATTATCGAATACATGTTGTGCAATATCTCCTGCAGAATCGCTCGGACTGAACAAAAACTCTTTTGTTTTTCCACTGACGAGTATCAGACGCAGATTTATCTGAAACAAAACAAAGAGTTAGTCAAAGGATTGAACAAAGAGATTGGACGGCGGTAGACGGCGTGGCGACAACATATGATACCGACCTAATTCACCACAATGTTCAGACATTTACATGTATCTCTATTGCGAATATCCGTTCGGAATGAATGTTGAACGATGAGTGATGATTTATTACAAGTTGTGAGGCGAGATTATACCTACAAACAGTATTGCAACACATGATTTGGTTTTACTCGTGAGTCATTTAAACGAATACCCTTTCGAAATGTCAATAATAGTAACATTTCTTTGGTAATTAGCGTAATATTTTCTTAAAACAGTAGCAGACAGGCTCACAATCACCACTGCAATAATATATACAGGGTCAACTATGACCGAAAATAAAAATTTGGACACGTAGAAAATAAAAAATGCTCCAACTCTCAAGTATCTGTTGGATATAATGCGATTCTCGTCGTTGCATTAGCTATGGGAGGTTGTTTTCTGACAGGTATTGCCACAATACGGGAGAAAAAGGGTTATTTTAAATTACTAAAGATCTCCCATGGGAGACCAAAAGCGTGCAAGGGTAGTAGCATAGCGTTCGATCTGTGCTCGATTTGAAAACGATGTAGACTTCTTAAACCGAATTGTTACTATGGATGAGACTTGGGTACATTTCTACGATCCAGAAACGAAGCAACACTCGATGGAATGGCGACACTCCGGTTCTCCAAGACCTAAGAAGTTTCGTTTTCAAAAAATCTGCTGGAAAAGTTCTTGCTTCAGTTTTTTGGGATTGCCATGGAGTAATCATGATTGATTTTTTGGATAAGGGTCGAACAATAACTGGAGATTACTATTCGACATTACTGACCACTCTACGGGGAAAAAATTAAAGAGAAAAGACGCGGAAAGCTATCCAAAGGTGTTTTGTTTTTGCAGGACAACGCCCCTGCACACAAATCTCATGTTGCCATGCAAAAAATTCGTGATTTAGGGTTTGAATTACTAGAACACCGCCCTTATTCACCAGATTTGGCTCCGTCCGACTATCATCTCTTTCCTCAACTGAAAAAAAGTTTGAAAGGTCGTAAATTTTCTTTCAACGAGGAGGTAATAAAAGCTGTGGAGGTCTGGTTTGCAGAGCAAGAAGATACATTTTTTTTGAAATAGAGACGTTGCAGGTTCGCTGTAATAAATGTATCCAATTGAGAGGAGAATATGTTGAGTAATAAAATATTTTGACATTGAAATTTTGTTTGGTTCTATAGTAGGCTAAGAATTTTTCAATATATCCTCGTAGAATTACTGTGAACTCCTCTTCTTGGAAGTGAAAGCAATGCAGTAGGCAATGGTCTATGTTTTTGTAATTATTTTATTATTGCATTCAATTAAAAGTTACTTCCGATGAAACGTGTTTATTTTGAAGAATAACAAGTTGATTTTTCATTTTTCTTTGGAAAAACCTCATGGCAACAAGTTCCAATGCAGTGTCATCCTTTGAAAAAAGCTCGTGACGGAAATAAATATGCCTCTTAACTAACCAGGAAAATAATTACGAGTGCAACAAAATTATATGTATTTATGTGTGGGTGGTGATCTTTTATGAAAATATTATTGGAATTATATATAAACAAACAAAAGTAATTAATGCCGCTGAAATGGCAAAAATTATTTTCAGTCGATTATGAGTTATCTACATCTGTTGATTTATTGGAGTGATGACTCAACTCAACAAAAACACCGACTACTTGATTAAAAATCATCATAACTGTATTTAATAAGTAATTCATTTGATTAGTCTTATCGCATTCAATATGTTTCCCGAATTGGCACATAATCAATTGAGAAATTGTATAATACCAATTTTTTATCAACGAATTTTTCTAGAGTTCTTAAGCTTGAGATAAATTTATTTATACACGATGCCATAATAAATTTTGCATGTTTTTTTCATTCTCACCTTGGTTTACCTCTTTGAGAAACTGTTTTAAGACTCTGTTGAAATTTTCGGAAACTGCTGGAAGTTTTCCTTCAGTTTGAAAGATAAGAAAATAATATATATATAAAAAAATTGTTGAATCCGTCAACCGGCTGCACCCTTAAGAGCAACCCTCAGAAGTCAGAGACTTGTGCGAGCTAGGGAAAACGTAGCCCTTACCTTTTAACGTGTGATGCCAAGCATAGAGATCAAAGAGAAACAGCTTCAGCAGAAGACTTTATAGGAACAGAATGACGAAAAAGAAAAAAAAAAGAAGAGAACCAAGACCGGCTTCAGGACAATAAAAAAAAGAAAAGAAAATCAACAATGTGAGGATCGAAGCATAAAAAAATAACAGAAATGACTGTTATTACAAGAACAGGAACACCAAACACAAGACTATCTCCAAAAACTTGATTACTCGAGACGTCGAAGTTCCAAAACATTTAAAAGAATCAGAGCATGAAGCTAGAAATCAAAATGGAAAGAGTGTGTGGGAGGTTGGTAGTGATGAATCAAACAGTGGAAATAAGAAATAGAGTACACAACAGACAAAGGTTAATGAGTAGAATGTGAAACTCCCAACATGTTATACAAGCGCCGCGTCGATTTGAAGTAACTACAGTTGCAAATGGCTAGGATGAGAAAAGTTCAATAAAAATTGGTATCGGGATACATGGCGGCAAACACTAGTCAAAGCCCAAACATTCCGGTCCTAGACAACTAAAGCCAATACAGAAATCCATCGAGATGACCAGCAGTGGGTATGCCTCTATCTTATCCACTACGAAATGAGTCATTAAGATGCGTGGTGCTAGTGGTGCGGTGGGACATTGGCAAGATCGTGGGACACAAGATTGGGAAGAAACCATTAGACGCCAATATAGAGCTGCCCCAAGAGGAAATATTAAGGATTCTTCACGTAATAGATACTAGTAAAGCAAAATAACAGAAATTATGTTTCTGGCTTAGAAGTGCACAGTGGTGTGACACCATCATCTCTGTTTGAAGAATGTTTTTTGTCTCCAATGAGCAATTGACAGTCATCCTGCTTAGGGCTCGACGTTTTGGAAGTAGCATCGGTGCTCATTTTGGTCTCATTGAGTAAATGTAACAACATGGTGTCGCTGATACCCGATTTACGCAGCTCAACAAGGGTGGGAACTAGACGGAAGAAAGAACAAGCCAGTGATGAGATGCAAACTAGCAGGCAAGTGATGCAATGTTTTGTCAAAGTATACTAATGAAGAGATCAACGATGTTGCAAACACAGTTCAACACAGCCAAAATGGAGCTAGTTCAGATAGAATAAAGTGCTACCCGGATTTGACAGAGATTGAGACGGTCAGGTCAGAACCGGCCGCCTCTGAATTTCCCAAATGCATATTCTTGTAGACACATTGGAATTGCTACTACTACTATGGTCATAGAAGCTTCGGCTCGCCGTCAATGTACCCAGTAGTCAACCATAGCTGTGAACTTGGCCAACAGATCTATAACTGCAAACAAAACACGAATAACAAAATAAACAATGAAAGTATGATATCCTCGATATCACGCGTGACTGATATCAGATCGATCTAATCTCTTGTCAATATAGCACATCGAAATTACGGCCAGTTCTACTATTTCTTGCCGTTAACTAACGGTTGAAACCTGACACGAATGCCTTTCTTCGATTCATACTTTCTACGTTCATCAAATAAGATATGTTACAATAACATAACACCGAAGTAGATGTTTAATAATTTGCACTCACGGGACTGAAGTAAAAAACCAGAAACTCTTCGGTTGAAAAGATGTAATGTGACAAAATTTTCATTTTTTCGTTTCTGGCATATACAGGGTGATTCAGAATAAGATCGAGAAACTTGGTCGACTAATTCATTACATAACATGATAACAGTTCCAAACAACAAATTACTCAAATTCTTCCATTATCCTATAATTGACAGAAAAAATCAAAATCTGATATTTGTAAATCAGAATGACCTGAATGATGTGATGAACGAGTCCAACAGTTTTGCTTGAATTGTGACGGCTCTAGTGCCAAAATCGAATATTACATCAATTGAATCCTTAATGCCTAATGGATATTCCTATGAATTGAGGTCATTAGTAATTGTTTTAGTGAAATTTGACCCTGCGCAAAACTTTTAGTGTGGATCGACTCATGTCGACGGCAATATCACACCAAAATCCACTTTTCCGAAAATGTTTCGAAGCCTTTGTCTAATTTATTTGAACTACAATAAATTCTGATCAACTGAACTTTTCTGAAAGGATTGAGACTAGATGGATATCAATGCTTTAATGGTGATCTAACCACACTTCCACAATTTATAATTGCTTTGCGCTTTCACGCTTTCAAAATAATTGAATCTGCGTGTCACCGTTGGGCCATCACGACTCTTTGCGGTGAGTACTGCATGAAAAAGAACAGGACGGGTTCAGTTCTCAAAAATGAGACACACAATTCATCGGAAATATCCACATTGAAAGATATTAATTGAAACTTGTGGTAATGACAATGAAGCATATATATTTTAAAATACACCAGAAAAAAAGTTATCTTTTTCGGCAACCACCCGGAAAGTACGTACCTTTCGGACTAGGCCGGAAAAATTCAACTTTCTCAAAGAAAAAGCGTCCGGGAACTGGGTACTTCCCAGATGGTTGCCGCAAAAATAGTGTACGCAACACGTTCGAAAAATTGTTTTTTTTTTTGGATTCGCAGACTTCCAGGACCCGTCTTGGGTCGTCATTGATAATAGAAATATTGCTAAATATTATAAAAATCGACTATTACTCCAATCGATCCCATCAAAAAAATCGACATGATCAAGATTTGAACTTTTTGGCCACAAAACTACACTGGCATAAGGAATTTGCGAAAGGCTGAATTATCTTGAAATAATGGTATTACACCAAGTATGCCCGATTCACTTATGAAATATTTATTTATAATAATCATTCTGAATTCAGTCCACCACGACAAAAAGAGACTATTATTTTCATTAATTCATCTCGAATAACTTGTATTTCGAAAAAATTCAATTCGACCACATTAACATTATATCAATGATAGAACGATGTAACAAAAATACACTTGATTCTACTTTATTTCAATGGTAAAATAGCTAAATTATTTAAAAATCCGATTTGTCTAATTGTCTTACGCTGGTACTGCCAGGTATGTTACTCTGTTCACATCTAAGTTTACTAACTGTGTTGAACTGTAGCTGTCATCTCTGGTCACGAGCTCTGTATTTATATCCACAGTTAACTTCTTTTGGAACATTCCTGATGCTTCCAGAAATGGCGAGAGGGGTCGCTGTTATTTGGAACTGTTCGGAAGATTCGACGACTCGTCTGGATGGGTTAGATGGCTATCGTTCATTCTCGATAGCCATTTTAGAGCGACGGTGTCAAGCTACGAGTCAAGCGGAATGCTCAGATGTACTGTACAGCCAGCTCGTTACAATATTCCCTTGAGGCGAAGCTGTCGGATTATTCAGATTATTAATATTCATATGGTCTCAATAAATTGTCAGAATTCAAGGTAGGTACTCTCGATAGAATAATAAATGAAATAATAGTCCGTTATTTATTTCGGGATATTACTCTACAACTATTTCATCCTTTTTAAACTCGTACAACACTAGCTGTCTTTCTTTTGAAGATGCAATGCAAATTAATTGAAATTAATCCCAATAATAAAGATAACATGGTACATAAAATATTCGTAGTTGAACCCGATCAAACCTTACTAAACCGAAGATTTCTGAAACTGAAACATTGTTGACATTCGTTCAGTATCAATTCAAACATTTCTCTATTTTTTGAGAAATTTTTTCGACTCGAGAAGGAGCATCCGTCAAATATGGCGGGGCAAGGGTTTTTTAGGAAATGCTAGGTGTAAAAACTATTGAATTCAACAGGAATCACAAGTATGGTTGAACTCTAACAATGCATATAATTTTTCAAAACTTTTGTCTCGGTAGTTCAATATCCCCTCAGTGATTATAATGTGATTGAAGGTTTGAATTGTCTTGTTAGGTATGTTTCAACGAGGTTTTGCATAACTTTTCCAAGGAAATATTGTGTTCAAGAAGTAATTTCTTATTACTTCAAAAAGGTCCTAAAGCACCATCATTTGTTCTTAAAAAAAAAGGAACGAAAACTGGCTGAAGAATGTTCTACCCACGATCAAGAACGTAGTCGAGAGCCATCTGAATGAGTCGCCCTATAGTCTCGACAATTCGAGAATTGTAAAAAGAATCTGCTTGTCGATTTGAACGTTTTTCGCTATCAAAGTCACGATATAATTTGTCAAATGGAATTTCTAACACGTATTATATTATTGAATGAATGAAACGAATAATCGATCTTTCTTTCCTGAAATGAAAAGCTTATCTGTCGGGTTCAGACTTTATTTAATGAAAGAATTCGCGACTGAAGCGCCTCTATTTGAATTAAATGGCGGAGGCGCCGACTCAATATTATCTTCACCAGCGAGCGATCTTTTTCCTGAATCCATCAGATTAACGTGTATCCATATTTCTAACCCCGGACCTGCACGTACTACCTCAATAAAGCCCAGAAGAAATTTATTACGAAAGGAGAACTGAACTTATTTTTCGTTGCTAGATATGACGTCCGTGACAACGGCTATTACGGTTGGTGGCACAAATTAACGAATAAAAAGAAATTATTTTATTAAGGATGGAAGGCGATATACTTGGGAACACGTGCAGTAAAGAAATGACGTAGAGTAGAGATGACATGTACAAGACATAAGTTGAAGCACGTGTAAAGAGTTGGTGCACATGGCGCAGTCTTCCATATCTCCATTATGGTAATAGACAGATGGATGATTTTATGGGCAAAATAATACTATTTTTTGAGCTCTACAAAATGAAAATGATGAACCTTCACACACGGTGTCCAGATTTAAAAATTTATTTTTCTCCGATTGGCAGCAAATATTAATTTTGCTGACACATATCAACCAGCGAAGTATTACTTTTCCTGCCTAGGCAGCAAAGTGGGTACTTTGCTGTCTAGGCAGCAAAGTGGTTACTTTGCTGCCTAGACATCAATATACAACAAACAGAACTGTCAAATTGTGACGTTTATCAAAAATTGTTCAAAAATGAGTCGATTCGGAGATTTATCATCAAATGCAATAGACGAAAGAATACAAAATACATAATAATACAGTGAAAACAAAAAAGTACGTATGGAAACAATTTCTTACGTTTTGCAGTGAAAGAAACTATGTGCTAAATGAATCAATTTCCACTGAAAAGATAGCGTTCATTTTGAAAGATTGGGCTTTCAATATGCGAAAATGTAATGGAGAAAATTATAAAGAAAATGTGGTTAAAACGATGTGGAACATTACGGCAAAACAAGTACAAGAAAAATATATGAAGGAGTTTAATAGAGTAATTGATCCATTCTCTAGTCCCATATTTTTAGCCGCACGAAACGCAAGAAATTCAAAGAGAAGTGAACTTCAAATGTTACCGGACAAGAGAAAGGTTAGTGCATCAGCATTTAGAGATAACGAGTACATAGCATTGATAGAAGCGTTGGATGAAAATACACCGGAAGGATTACAAATAAAATTTTTCTTAATTGCTTCTGTAGAACTTGCGTGGAGAGGAAATGAAGGAGCGTCATGCTTGACTCATTATTTTCAGAAAGAAACTGGATATGACGATACTCCAACTGGTAGAATACAATATAATCCTATTTGTACCAAAACCACACAGGGAGGAGCAAAACCATGTGCTAATAATAAATGGCTTGTACCTAACCATAACGAAGTGAGTCGTTATCCAGTGAGAAATTGAAAACACTGATGATGCTAGTAGAGCACAGAAAATTCATTAAGATCTACAACTACTTTCGATATAACCACATTAATTGCAAGTGATATCGCACTGGAATCTACAGCAAATCCTCCTGATTCAGTCATATCGTATTTTAGCCAAGACGAAGTAAAAGTCCTCTTTAGATCCAAAAGCATCGTCTTCAAGTCGAAGAGAGGTTAGAAGCGTATGACATGCCTGCGATGTTATTACACCGTCTTCAAGCCAGAAACGAAACGAAAATAAAAATGTACTCCAATGATATTGGAAATGGCCGAGCCACTTTCATCGAGATTATTGGATTGTAAAAGGATGTAGCGAAGTGCAGCATACGAACAGCAATTTTTCGTCTCCTGAGAGGATGTACGACAATGAGAATAAACCACGTTTCTGCCAGAGGTCATTTTTCAAATTTGACGAGTGTTATCTCTAAATTTCCCTAGATTAAATCACGGAAAGCCTTTTTTAAACGTGATGTTCTATTTTAAATGCTGAACTTTATAACCTAATGCTAATCAAGGGTCTCTTGTTCACATTTATCCGGCACTATAGTCTAGTCAACAAGTGCCATTTAGACCAACTTTTTTCAGCAGTCTCCGAAAATTATGATTGAGGTGTCATTCGATTCGGAATGACATCCAGATGATTTTTGAAAAAAATGAAGTTCCGCATGAAAAAATTGTAAAAGTTATTAACAATTAACTAAAAAAAAAAGATGGCTTTAGTATTTTGTAAATATCTCAAAAACTAATTAAAATTTTTTAAATCTAAAAAAAGATAAGATCTAAAAAAGACTATTAAAAATATGACTAGTTGATAAGATTTTTAAGCATTAAAACAAAAAAAAAAAATTTTTCCCTAAGTATTTTTCAACAACAATTGCTATAAATTCAATAAATAAATAAGTAACAACTAAACTTTTCTGCTAAATTTGTTTTTTATGTAATGGAGAATAAATAAGTCTTAAGTATTTTCATCGTATCTCCATTAGTTTGTAAATTATAATAATTTTAAGGATGAAGACCAGGTAAGAATGACGAAGTTAGAGAGAACTTATATTTAAAAATTAAATAAAAAATAATAAAAAAAATTTTAAAAAAGAAAAAAAATCATGTCTGTTTTTGTGACAGAAAATAGAATAGAAAAAAAAAATATAAGGTAAAAATTTATTTGTTTATAACAAATTGTTTATTGCATAAACAATGAAAAATTAAATAAAATGGAATTTTTTTTTTATATCAGAAAGAAAGACAAATAATGATTTAAAAAAAAAATGGTTCCTTAATATTTATTAGAAGCGGGAGAAAATAATTGTTAATTAACAAATGCGTTTTCAAGCAATAAAAAAATTTTTTTAAGGAACAATTTTTCTTTTAAAAATCATTATTTGTATCAAAGATTGAAATTCCATAAAAAAAATTTCAATTATCTTATAAACAACGCATTTGTTTATAACAATTTTTTAAACAATTGGAGATAAAAATTTAAAAAAATTATTTCTATGTAGTTCCTGATAACATAAAAACGGATTATTGATAATATTTAAAAAAAAAATTTTTTTTCAATGATTAATTTAAGTATTTAATTTTGCAACAACGAAAATTGTTAATAAAACTTTTTAATTTTTCCAACGGGGTTCTATTCTGAAGCCTTTCAAGAATTGCTCCAAAAGAGGAAAAAAATCTTAAATTTATAGTTTAACAATTATCACACTTGCAATGTTCATGTTCAAGCAGAAAAAAATTATTAATTAACTATTGATTAACTGATTGAAAAATTGTGATAAAAATTTTTTACAAGCGGATTATTGTTCATTAATCTATTCAGTTAGTGCCTGAATTTTTCCAATTTTTTATTTTCATATTTAGTATTTTAAAATAATTTTTATTGTTAAAGTGTCCAAAGTGGGTGTGGCTTGCCCCAGCCAGAGTACCCGTTTTCGGCCGTATTTTCATCCCTGTGGGAAAATTATAAATATTGATGCTACAATTCCGGGAATTGAGCTTTTTTTTAGGAAATTTCCTCCTCTTTTTGAATCTTTTTTTAGATTTAAAAAATTTTAATTAGTTTTTGAGATATTTACAAAATACTAAAGCCATCTTTTTTTTTTAGTTAATAACTTTTACAATTTTTTTCATGCGGAACTTCATTTTTTTCAAAAATCATCTGGATGTCATTCCGAATCGAATGACACCTCAATCATAATTTTCGGAGACTGCTGAAAAAAGTTGGTGTAAATGGCACTTGTTGACTAGACTACTAGCATCGTATTGAATTTCAAGGATCGTAAACAGCTATGTAACCAAGAGTACCCCGACTAGCAATATCACAGATTTTCGCTCCAACGCCTATATCACTCGGATAAAGGGAAATCATCTAGAAACAAGAATGTGTAGAGAGGAGACTATCAAGATAGGTAATTCCAAAGCACACCGAATATGAAACATGGATCTATATATAATCCCCCTACCTCGTATATCGCCAGACTCGATTCCAAAATCATTTCATGTGTAAACAGCCGCCTCATCCCAATAAGATTTATTGTCGTCTGTCTCTCATCCATATACTTTGTAACACTTAGGCGCTACATTAATTTGACAACCTCGTCGAAGCAGAATTTCCTTCAGATCTTTGAGAGGTTTGGGAGTTGAAGCAAAATTGGAAGAGGTGAGTCAATTGTGAACTCGGAGAGAGGTAGGAATAGTATTTTCTGAATTTTCACAGCGCAGAAGAACATAAATCGATGTATGACAAATTCTTTCCATTATACTTCTTGTAATGCATATTGAGCTTTCACAGATCATAAGTACAGCCCGAAACTAACTTCTGAAGAGTACCTGTGGACGAAGATCGACCACGTTCTCAGGAAGAAAGAGAGCTGAAAGAGATAAGTCTAGAGTGTACTCAAATGTCAGCTTAGAAACTTAAATTTTTTAATTGTTGTCGCAGACAGTTTATGAACTAGCAATCAGTGCCGTTTCACAAAGGATCGATGATCATCGCGTTGTTGTCGCTTTGTGCGTGAAAAGGTTGATAGAAGGAAAAAAAAGAAACAAAACTCCAGAAATATTTGGGTTCATCCTTTATGTCTACAGAGGCCAATAAAAGGTGCTTTGGTAACCCTTTATTCAAATTTGCGAGAAGATCCACGTAAATTCTTTATGTATTTTCGGATGTCCATTTCTTCGATTGACGAACTGCACCACAAGCTAGAAAACGATCTAAAATTTTCAAATCGTATTAGGGCTTCCAGGGTTGCCAGCTCTTCAGAGGTTGAAAAATAGCAGAATAGTGACTTAATTTTCACACAAATAGTGACTACTTATTGGCTTTTTTGTCTAAATAGTGACATTTTCCCAACCAATTGAGGAACTTCTATGAAAGCTGGTCATATTTTCCTTCATCATTCCAGAGCTCATTTGCAGTATTTTAATGAGAAATTTTTGGGATATGGGAAGTAAATGAAGGCCAAGACAAATACTACAAAAAGAGGATAAGAATATTTATCAAGATTAAAGTACTTAATTGAAGTAATCTGTACTTTGAAAATTGTACTTAAAAACTCACTGAAACTTCTACCTATCATTCAAAGTTAAGCTTTGGAAAGAAAAACTTTTTTTTGGGCCAACGTTTTGAACTACAGTGTGCCCAAGATAAGAATGAACAGCATGGGGATATCGGAAACGGTAAGTGATACGGGGTCGATTAAATTAGAGAAAAGTAGCGCATTTATGTGCCTAATAATATGCCATTTAGAAAGTTTTAATATTCCGAGTAGTTTCGGAGATATCCGAGAAAAACCGAAATTTGAGAATTTCGTTTTTATTTTCTCCTAGCTTTATTTTCAAAGGAAATGTAAAACAAATAGCACTTTGCCATGGCCACTTTTTGAGGACTACACGATAACGTAAGCAGAATTTTTCTGCGACGTTTCGTCTTTTAGAAAACATCATCAACTTTGTATTTTTATATGGGCCGAAACTAAAGTATACCCTGTATACGACTCCATATTTCATTGTGAATACAGCAACGTATCAAACAATATGATTTCGGAACAATTTCTCGCGCAAAATGTAATTTAGTGATTACTTAATATGTTTTTCTTCAATTTTAGATAGTAGGCGCTGGAAAAAATGACACATATTGTTCCGTTGTCATAATAATACTGTAGTTTGGTAGAATTTTTGACACATTTTCGTTCCTACTTTTACATCTCGCTACCTACCTAATTTGTGTTAAAAATGGAAAACGGCAGCTTTTCGAATACTGAAAAATTTGATATGTTGTCATGTTACATTGTGTGCCAAAGAAATTGTGTTGATGCTGAACGTGCGTACTCTAATAAGTATCCAGAGAGGCGACAACCTGGTAAATCAATATTTAGACGGTTAGTTTTTAATTTAAAAGAATACGGATCATTTAAAAAACCTGTGGTTTCCCGACAAAAGCAATCTAATGAAGAAAGTCAGCGTGATGTGTTACAGGCCGTTGTTGAAAATCCTGAGATATCTACTCGCACCATTGAAGATAATACCGGAGTTGCCAAATCCACCGCTCACTTCATTTAAAAAAAAAAATAAATATCATCCTTATAAATTTAGGATTTGTCATGGACTCAGGCCAGGTGATGATGCAAGGCGAAGAACCTTTTGTGAATGGTACACTAGAAAATGCCAAGACGATGAAAATTTCCCTTTCAAAATAATTTGGTCTGATGAAAGTATGATCACCAACAATGGCATTTTTAACAGGCGGAATGTTCATTATTGGTCACAACAAAATCCGCGGGTACACAAAGTGTCCAGACACCAACATCGTTTCGGTTTTAACATGTGGGTTGGGATTCTCGGTACGAATGTAATTGGGCCTTTTATCTACCGAAACAATTTAACAAAAGAGCGGTACATAAATTTGTTAGTAAATGATTTGGAAGATGCTCTAGATAATTTGCCTTTAGCGGTTACTCACAGCTGCTGGTTTCAACAAGATGGTGCTCCAGCACATAACGCTATAATTGTTCGTGATTATTTGAACCGTCGCTTCCCAGGACAGTGGATAGGTACTCATAGTGATACACCCTGGCCTGCAAGGGCCCCCGACCTAACCCCACTAGACTTTTTCCTTTGGGGACATATCAAGAATCAAGTGTACTCTAATCATAATTTTCAAAATGAAGAAGATTTGCTAAGATTGGTAACTGCTTCCTTTAACAATATTTGTCCGAATATGTTAACTCAAGTTTTAAATTCGTCTGTGAGACGAGCGTACTTGTGCTTAGAAAATAACGGCGGGTTATTTGAACACTTGTTATAAGTTTCTGTTTGTTTCCTGTAATACATATCAGCTCCTTGTTATTACATTACAATTACATTTATAAAGTAAACTTTTGATTTGGCGACTCATCTTTGTATTCAACAACGCAAAAATTCTGGAAAGTGGTAAGTTTAAATTTAGTATAAATAGGACTAATCAATTTATTTCATGTACCAAAATATGTCATTTTTTCCAGCGCCTACTATCTAAAATTGAAGAAAAACATATTAAGTAATCACTAAATTACATTTTGCGCGAGAAATTGTTCCGAAATCATATTGTTTGATACGTTGCTGTATTCACAATGAAATATGGAGTCGTATACAGGGTATACTTTAGTTTCGGCCCATATAAAAATACAAAGTTGATGATGTTTTCTAAAAGACGAAACGTCGCAGAAAAATTCTGCTTACGTTATCGTGTAGTCCTCAAAAAGTGGCCATGGCAAAGTGCTATTTGTTTTACATTTCCTTTGAAAATAAAGCTAGGAGAAAATAAAAACGAAATTCTCAAATTTCGGTTTTTCTCGGATATCTCCGAAACTACTCGGAATATTAAAACTTTCTAAATGGCATATTATTAGGCACATAAATGCGCTACTTTTCTCTAATTTAATCGACCCCGTATCACTTACCGTTTCCGATATCCCCATGCTGTTCATTCTTATCTTGGGCACACTGTATATTTAAATCATCATCATGGTTCTGTAACAACAGATTTTTTTTTTGAAAATTTTTTTCCCTTCCACCATGTACGACGACAATAAAAGTTTGGATATTCGGGAGGACTGACGAAAATTTTGTTTTCCTCTACTTAAAATACTTGAAATAATATCAAAAACGGACATTTCAAGATTATTTGAACAATTAAAACATCAACACATACACGAATACTGAGAGCCAAGTACAAATGTTTTTTTTCTGAAATTTTTATAAAACGGACTAAAAAGAAGGGGAAATAAAAACATCATAGACATGAATATATGATTAACTTCAAACTAAAAAATATTGTGTTTGAACCTTCAATTCCTTCTGGTATTGACACTGTTATGTTTGAATATGTGAATAATTTCACATAGTAGTCTTTTAGATAAAAAGGGTTGCGTATCAAAAACTGTGATATTTTTTTGTGATGTGTTACAGGTAACATTTAGTATGTCCTATATAGCCCTGAGGGCAATACGCAGACATGTGAACGATCAATTTAACACAATGTCCTAGACGGATCGTCAGAGCTGATCATCGGTCCTTTGTGAAACGGCACTCAATGAATTCAACAAAAACTTGGACTTGCAATTCATTACAAGCTGAGCACTGTACACTGAACGACTTCCTGGCCGTAATGTTTCGCTATTTCATTCTAAGTTGCTTGTGCGCGTAACTAAGTTACCGAATAAACAGACAACAATAATATTCAAAAAGTCTCATAAACCAAAAAGCTGAAGGTAAAACTTGTCAAAGCTTAGCAACGGAATAAAATACTAGCTTGCTCCAATAAATCCTGCATTCTTGAGAGATTTCAGAATAATTAATATTTTTCTAACCTAACGACAAACAATTTTGGAAAGGACAACACAAATTCACAAAATCATCTTCACAACTTTTGGAATACAAGCTCGATCCCCAATAATGTTTCGACTGAGCTTCTTACAAAGCATTGTTGCGAGTGTATATTACCAAAATATTTAGGTATTCGATTAGTTTGTATTTCAGTTTCCACATAGTTTCAGGTCTAAACAACAATAATACCAGCATCGCCTTAGTGTATATTAACAGTATATCATTATTACGCAACTACGCATCACAGCAGCCAAACCCATCAAAATGAAAATAATTCAAGCGGTGTTCAAATTATGTAAATGATATTTACCTAGCCATATTGATGTTGTATAATTCACAAAGTACATTGAATTAACTAAATTACTAAATGAGTATAAAGGGTATTTCATAATATAATTAAATTCTGATCCTTAAGGGAAAAAATTCTTGGATGATTAAAAAAAAATCTTTACATGAATGTAGGTCCGCAACCGCTTCATTTCTGATATATAGGGTATTGAAATTAAACAAAAATTCAGACTCTTCCCAACAGCGGCGTCAAGATTTTGGCGTGCTGTAACCATTCTCCTCGACCCAACGTGAAGGTATCAACACACTCCAAGGACGACATTTCGAGACAAAACGTCTGCATTTAAAACAAAAACTATACTCCAGACGAAAAAAAAGGCAAGAGACCACTTTTGTGAGAAGGTAGAGAATAATTGAGCTGCTCAGTGGAATAGTGGCCTAAGTTAAGAGTTGGTGTTATTGAGAAAAGAGGCAATGAAAATAATGAGACATCATTAATTTTTGTATTTCCAAAATAAACAATATTATTCCATACTTTTATTATCAAGATCATACAACAAATAAAAACTAAGATTAAAATAATTTTTTCATGGAAATAAACTCAGAAATAAAAAAACTATAGTGTGGCTTGAGCCATTATGTTTCCAGAAAATAAAGATGAGGCGTCAGTTAGGTCACCGGATTCTTCCTATTAATGGTCCATATCATCGTCAACAGCAGTAGAACTAGTTTTCAAGTCAGTATAGAACTGATGATGAATCTGAGGAATATAAGGAAATAAAGAACATAGATCCTTAAATTTTTTTTCCTCAATTGCGCGTCCTCCTGGGTACAGCAAGTCTAACTCAGCGTCTTCCAAAGAAGAAGAGTTGCGAGTTTTTCTCTTCTCGATATCTACAATATTGAATGGTGCTATCAAGTTGTCATCTACATTGGTGTACTTATAAAATATTTTATAAGGTTGAGATCGAGAAAATCGCATCCACTGAAATTTCATCCATTCAACTTTCGTCCTCTGATCCCTTACGGCATTGTCATCTATCTTTCTATTGGTAATAAATTTCTCTAGTGATTCGGTGCTTTTGAAATCATTTGCCTTCATCTTAACTACATGAAATTTGGGCAACTTTTTTTTCGCAGACTCTATGACTCTCACCCAGTCAGCCGGTAGAAAAATATTGTCGTGGTATTTTCGCTCTTTTTCAATAATGCCGAAGTCACGATCGCATGGTAAGTAGCTGTGACCAGATACCAAAAACTTATGGTCAATGTGGTCAATACAAAATTGACGTGAACATGTGACAAAATTGCAGATCGCAGCTATCTTTATGTTCCGATTTTGCCCTCCACATTGGTCGCTGTACATGATTATTTTTTTGGTGCCTACAAAATTTTTAAAGAAGTGAAGTAGGCATGAACCAATCTCAGCTGGTCCACGAGAGGCTTGTCCTTCATGCCAAACATACATGGATGCATTATTGGTGACCAAATTATGGATTCCCAAACAGTACGTCCATAGCTGTCGCTTATAATAAACAACGCCGGTTGTCAAATTAGGAGTTGGCAAAGTCTTCATAAGATCAAAGGCAATCACCGTAGTATCATTTTCAGGATTTTTTGCATATGCAATATCTTTAGTCAGACCTGAACGAGCTACCTCAGCTTTTCTATGATGAAGCTCCTTCTGGACTTCGATTGCTCGCTTTTCTGTGTCCGATGCTACTCGTAACTTTATCTTGAATGCGTCACATGTTTTACATGTATCAGAATACGGTTGCCGGAAATGTAAATTGAATTTTTCATTAAATATCTTACTGAACATGAATTTTGAAACAATATGCTCACCGTTTTCTTCCTTATAGAGTTTGTACATTTTGGTGATGCTCAGGTCAGGTGCAAGATACTCTCTGTTAGGAGTATTTCCTCTTCTATAATGAGATGTATAAGTCGGGAATTTTTTGATAAAATTTGTCACAACAGTGATAGCCTCTTCACTTGTTCTATTTTTACAAGAATGCTTTCCTCTTTGATCTACAGGAGCGGTGGTCTCAGAGGTAACTGCCGTTTTGTTACGAAGGACACGTGTTAGTCGGCCATCAGACACTCCCAAAGCTCTTTTGAAAAACTGCTTGCAAACAGTGACGTTTTGTCCTTCTTTAGGTAAAAAGTATTTTCGAGTATATTGTCTTTTTGTAATTTCAGATAATGGCTGTCTATTGTAGGTTCTTGCTTTGGGTATCACTTGTATACTACCAAAAAGGAATGATGTTTGTAAGTTAAAATTTCCAAGCTTATAAAAGTTCTCGAATATCTGTTTGCGTTGTTCCAAAGTCAGCAAAGTGTGACATCTTTTATAACATGAACAGTCGCCAGTATGAAATTTTTTCGAATGCACAACACGACCTTTTACATTTATGTATTCTTGACCAAGAGCTCTTGCTTTTTTAGCCTTTTCTCTTTTCCATTCAGCCTGATGTCTCAAGCGTTTTCTACTCAACTTCCTCTTTTCTTCCAGAGACACGATTTCTGTAGTTACCACAGAGTTGCTAGGTCCAGGAAGTGACGAATTATCATTTTCAGCAGTTTCATCTTCCGAAAAACTATCAACAAATGAAATATCACGCTCTTCATCTGTTGGTAAATATTCAGATCCAGAATCCTGGAAATCTGAGAACGCTTCAATGCTCGACACATCCGACATTATTGTATAAATACCTACAAAACATCCACTATAACAATATCATACTTCGGAACTAAAATATAACTTACCTTTTATAGACTACTAAACAGTTAAAACTATTTTTTTATTGCAGAAACTCAAATTTATTACAATAATCTCTGACAAACATAACCCTATTAACAGGTGTTCACAAGTAAATCTGGGTCTAACGACATTGAACCGATAGAGACAGAAGCTTCGCTTTCCGACGGAGTGATTCGATTCGCCCGACGAAAAAGCCACAATGGCCTAAGAGATAATAGGCCACTGTGTTCAACTGAAATGTTCAATTTATGTTAGTGGAATAACAGCAAATTTGTTGACCTCTAGTGAATATCATCGGTACTGTGGTTGGGCCACTGTCACTCATAAAGTTCACATTGGTTTTCAGTAGATGGCGACACTAACTCAATATTACTTATTTTGTGGGATGGGCCACTATTCCACTGAGCAGCTCAATTATAAGAATTATATTTATTTGGAAAACAAAACCCAGTGGCGTATCATTATTATTTTTGTTAGATTTCAATACCCAGTTCTCAGAAATGAAACAAACGGTTCTGGACCTAAGTTCAGATAAAGAATGTTTCTTGAAATCATCTGTTGGGACCTACAGGGTGCATGATATAGATCATGAGTTGAATTTAGAGTGAGTGTTTTGGATTGACAGACAATGTTTCAGTATGATTGAAATTGTTTGAGAAAAGAATATGAAACCATATCTTCATGGTTTCAAGTCACTTCGTTTCGAAACATCCAGTATGGATCCGGTTTAGGCGGCTCTTTCGGAGAATTGACAACTATAAATTTTCGAATATCTGAGATTTGTGTCATTACCACATCGGGGAATGAAGAGGCATTTGAAGAGATATCATATTTAATTCACAATTAGTAAGGGAAAGTAGTTGTTGTCTGAGAATTATACACCTCAATTTTCGGCTGGTGGGAATCACCTGAAAACGATTGTAGATACCCAGCAATCGAAAACGTCGTGACTTGAAACCATGGGGATATGGTTTCTTCTTTTATTTATTATTTTGTAGGCAACGGAAGAACAAACATTTCAATCTACAGTAGAGCAACAGTGAGCCTGATCGAAAAGGAACGGATAAGATGATAAGTTAGTAAAAATATTTAAAACGAGTAACATTGTCATTTAATCCAACGTACCTAACACATCTACGGATTATCGCCCTTTAGAATTAGCATTCAATTATGTAACACCCTGTATATATTACTCGACAAACCAGTCGCAATTCAGTACTAGCCGAGAGCCCCACCATTCACGTCCAGCCTCCGACATCGTCGTTTACAGAAGCTGAGTCGATAGCAGGGAGTCTGTCTTTGTCGAGCTATTAGCTACATTCAGTAAATACCGTGAATCACCCGCCATCTTTAGACTCTTCAATCAAATTATTTACGAATGACATGGCACACAATGAGAGAAGCATGCGTAACAACGTAACGTGCTCTTTTTTCTTCTCTTCAACTGTCGTGTGAACCGTTCAAGGTCTGAAAGTTCTTTGATCTTGCGACCCCATACGTGCGCTCGGATCTGTGCTATACGCGGTAAGTTAAGGATTAAAACGACCTGGTTCAGCACACCATGAAGCAGTTTTTTGAAAGATATTCATGTGTTGATGAAGTATGGAAAGATGAATCCATAGTGGGAGCTCAAAATTGAAAAACTGAATTAAAACGGTGGAACAGTCGGGTATTGAACCTGGGCCTCTCAATTTTCAGTCGAGTGCACTAAAAAACTGTGCTACCGGTCTCTTATTCACAAGCCAGACCAGTATTTATGTCTATGTACTCTGGCTATCATTTTGTAGATGTCGCCGATCACGCCACATTACACAGATTTGTTGAGGGGATTTAAAAACTCTTGAAGAATGTCATTTGAAGATTTTGAACGTCTTCAGAAAAATTAATAAATTTTCACAAAAAGATACTAGGTGGGTTAACGCCATTTTTAGTTGAAGAACGTTCGACCTCAACTCAGATGTTTCTAGCATCCGAGACAGTTTCAAGATGATTTTTTTTTAATATCAGATCTTCTTATTTCCAACACAATTCCACTGCCTTCACGGTATGCACTGCTTTGAACAACGTATCTAAGCATTTTCATTTCCTATATATTTTTATGAAATTCCCTCTTATGATGAACTGACTAAATGATGCATAAGACTGACAGAGGTGTGAATTACATACAAACGTCAGAGTGTCATAATAAGTTAAAAAAAACTAGTGAAATTTAATCGTCCGAGTCGTAACTTTCAAAATCTTCTTCTTGTTCTTCTTCATCTTCATCCTGAGTGCATGTAAACTGCGGTAATAGCGATGTATCGGATGTTGCCTCGTTGGAATCAAACGGATCCTCTACTGTTCGTGATTCAATATTAGAGCACAACCGGCCTTGACAATGTGTACATGCCGGAGAACAGAACAGTCCGACTTTTTTGCAACCACATTTTGCACTGCATCCCTTTTTGCAGTTGCAAAAAATCGAGTTCAGCAGTTTTTCCGGCGCAGGTGGAAGTAAAGTGTGCACTGGTTCTAATAAATTGTTGACCAACTTCCAACCCCAGTCTGTAGGGTCTAGCTGATAACCAAGCCACACTTGAACTTGGTAATATACCCTAAAGAGATGTTGATGAGCAGCAACTGAGGTTGGAGGAAGACAAGCTAATTGTACTTGTTTTTTACTTTTGGTGTTTTTAACGAAACATGCATATCTATACTTATCTAAGCAGGTAGTTTTTTTAGGAGCTCCGTACATAGAAAGAAGAAAGCGAATGCCGTTAGTAATAATTTCTTGTCGAGTAGAACTACTATTTTCAAAAACTTCAGCAAATTCAATTAAATTTTGTTTCTCAAATAGTTTGAAGACTGTTATTTTACCCCTCATGTAAAATGCAGATGTCGTATCACAGCCAGTTATTGCGTGTAAAAGTAGTACATGATTTTGAAATTTTGCAAAAGTAGATAAACTTTTTGATGAATGCATTTCTGATTGATGTTGAGCTTTTCCTGGTTTTAAGAAGAAAATAATTTTTTCAGTTGGAGTTCGAGCAGTCAGTAATACGAGTAAGTCTATATCTTCAACAACAACAATAGTTGTATTTGTCAAATTGAATTGCTCAATTGCTGTTTCAATTATCAATACATCAGCATCAATATTAGCTTGTCTTACCAATATATTTTCATGCATATTATGACGATTACAACTTTTACAACTTTTTGAATCGTTATATCTCAAAAACGGTGGCTCGCAGAAAAAAAAGTATTAATTAATTTTTAGTAGATAATTTTATGATCTACAATTTTTGTTTGAAATATTTTTATGATAAAACTTACCGTTTTGCTGAAAATCGCGAAAAACTCATTTTTTTACCTTTGACCTTGAATAAAATTTTTTCCTTACAGGGGAAAGATGGGGAACTTTCAAATTTTGTTTTTAATGATATTTCAAACAATCTTACCGATTTTCAGCTTGGTGGGAATTTAGGTAACTTTACTCTTATTTTTTGGTCTAATTTGACCGGACTAAAAACGGTTAAGTTTCAGAGAGAGTATTGGTGGGCCTATTACTGGGTAGAAAGAAGTAAGAATTGTCAAATTTTGTCTAGGAATAGTCTATCGAAAATTGTGGGGTTTAGTCTTTAGAGTGTTGAGTTATCTTCATTGCTAAACGCTCATGTCATCAGTATTCTTCGTCCGTTCTTCAAACTCTTTCAATCTTCCAGCAATCAATTATCCATACTTGTCACAAAAATATGTTAATTTCTCAATGTTTTGGACGCATTACCTACGTTAGGACAATAATTCTCATCTATTTTTCTATTCAGTTCAGTCATCATATAGTTTTCTGCAAAGAAGACTCAACAGAAGACTTAAAAGTTGACTGATGTTCTTCCAAAACATCATTTCATTACTAAAACTTTAAATTATATTTTCCTGTAGATATACTTTCAATGAAAGTACTACCACGGCCTTCTCTGGAGTATTAAGAAGGCTGGGGTATTTGTGATTACTTCATTGGTGTTATCGGAGGCTACTTTCAATATGCTCACTTTGTCCCCTTTTTGTAGTCATGGTTGGTTTATCTTGAGACAGCTCCAACGCTACGTCACAATTTTATAATGATACTATACTACCGAATAACAAGTGTTTTGCCGCATATCACCCTCAATATTATTTAATTTATTCGATTTACAAATAAATATACATGGAAATACCCTCGGTGAACAATGTTTGAAGTTTTCCTTCATAAAAATATCCTGCAGAGTTATCCAAATTTTTGTAATCGATCTCAAACAAATGAAGACGAATGGAAAAAATAGCCCGCCACGAAAATGCACGCTAATTATACCGGTGTGGACCAGTGACAAAAAATTCAAGAAACTTCAGAAGAACAACTAAATTGAGTGTTTTGATGATGCACCCTATATATAATATGCTTTCTGTATCACGGCTTTCTGATTATTCAACCCTTGGTATATCATTCTTGATTCAGCTGGAAGTATTTACAACCAAAATCAAGTTGGGATTATGTCTTAGTCTTACGGAAACCTGAAAAAGTTTGTGTTTTCTTACACAATTTTTACGCATGATTCTGAAGACAATATTATACGTGGTCTGTGGCACCAAAATCGAGATAATCTCTCAAGTTTACCTACCATTACGTAATAATCCAAAAATGTTGGCAGAGGCCATCAGAGATGAGTTTGCACAATTGTTCAATGGAAAAAAAGCTTCATGGCAAAACAAATACTTACTGTGTCATATATTTTTTAATTGCCGATTTACAGAATTATTTAAATGAATAGTGACAAACTGAAAATTTATTGTTTGGCTTATATTTCATCTGTACCAGATTAACTTTTTATCATTTTCTTCAATTTATTATAGCAACCTCTGAACGATACCATCGATGAATTATTTTTTTTATCCTGCCTAAATTCTTTTCCGATCCCTTCCAGAGCACCGTTTACCTTCAAGGTTTTTTTTTATGGCAATATGAGACGCATTTTTTGGTACCACTTTTAACAACGTGCAACTGACTGAATACTAATTTTAGAGGAAATGTTTATTGTAACGTTTAGTCCTAAAACGAAGTGAGTAATTTTTGTATAGGAGTTAATCTTGAGTTTTAGGGACTATGAATAGTGACAGGACGAAAAGAAGAAGATTTATACTTGGGGATCTGGCAAAGATTGATTTCTATCAAGTGTAGGACATTTAGAAGCCCAGAATCGTAGCAACTGAATAATTACTTTATTTTCCATGACACAAACCATTAACCTCTAGAAATTCGTATGATAATCTCTGGTGAGATAAATACAACGCCACACTTCATTTCTCGAGATTCTCTCTCTCTCTCTCTCTCTATGTATATTTCAACAACTTTTTTAAATCAAATTGTACACAAATGATTGAAAAACATAAGGTTATATCATAATTCGTAAAACAAACAAACTGTGGTTTGAATAAACTAATATGCAAACATACACTAAGTAAGCAAATATTTACGAATCAAAAACGAGACGTGTTCCTATGCAGAAGGGAAAAGACCAAAATAATTCGATGATAGGTACCTGGAAATGAACAATGGCAATAACAATATCATGTCTTTAAATCTTAACAGCTGTGTTTTGAAAAGCTATAAGTAATTAATTACTGAAACGATAATATTTTTGTACTGTGTAGGTGACTAATACGACTTATGATATATCTTGAACGGAGATAAATTGTTATACACTCCGTAGATTCACCAGATAATAACACTCAAATATTCCAGTTAATTGGTACACCCTAACTCACAGGCTACTCAAGCCCGATTCACTCGCCCTCTACTGCATTGAACTCTCTCTGTTTTTTTTGGCTTTCCTTATTCAGGTGAAATCTTTTAGGTTACTAGTTCCTTCCATAGGGATTTTTTTTGTTTTCATGGCCACTTTCTAGAAAGTGTGTATATTACGTGTAGCGGTGACAATATATCTACTCAAACTATGCCAAAGATTGATGACTCTGAACCTTGGTAAGCAATGCAAAAGAAATATAGCATGAAGAAATACTTAAGGTACAGCAGTTTGGACATTGTAAAAAATTATGTATTCACTTAAGGTTAGGTATTGTGGTTAGAGAGGGCTGAAAAAACTGCCGTTCAAAATTTTAGATGTGGTAAGACTGAACTTAAACCATTATTACACCGCGGCTATTTATGTGCCTGACTACAGGAGGCTGAAATGTATATGGTCATTTAGTTACACCTAGAAAAAGGAAAAAACGTCAAAATATCGTCGCACAATCAAATTTTCGAAAATTTGACGTCCTTCAATATCAAATATTGATTCCATTACGGATCTCCCTTGTCCGCACAGGCTCTGCTTCTGCTTTCAAAAACAAATTTTACAAAATTACCTTCTTGACTGATCGTCTGTGAATCGATGCGAGTTTTATCAGGGCCTAAAGAAAATATTATTCTTGTTCAAATTTCATTGCCAGGTCACTTAAAAATGAAAAAATTTATGAAAATTAAAAGAAAAATTATGAAAAACTGATTTTGGCGGTAATTTAATACCCTCAACTCCAGATAATCTTTCAATTCGACTCGAAAAATCATGAAAAATATAAAATCATCAGTTTCACTTGAAATTTGCACAACATACGTAAAATTCTATGCTGATGCTGAAAATATATGCTTTGTATATGCTCATATGCAAAGTTTAGCATCAAAAAGGAATAAAACGTCAAAAATATCCTCGAACGATATTTGATCGTCTGCAAATCTTCTGAAAATGCGAAATTTCTGCTGGGTCTTTTAAGACCGATAGTGAAATTCTTTCTGAATCCGAAATTAAGATTGTTTAAATTTGATAGCCAGCTCACTTGAAAAATGTTGATTGAGTGGATAGTTTTTGTTCGACAAAAAATCTTCTGAGATTTTGTGAATTCGTTATCGAAATTTATTTTTGTGGTATATAGGATTTGGAATCAGCTCGTCGAGATACTTGAGAGAAAAGTTCGCGATTTTTTGAAAGCCTATGAAATATTTAATTAAATACATATCTATTTCGATTTTGGTGAGCACATTAAAAAAATATTGAATTTTATGAAAATTACTAGAAAAATTAGAGAAAACTAATTTTGGCGTGATTATGTCCTTCCCAACTCCAGATGAACTCCAGAACGGTTAAAGAAGGGTCTTCGAACGCCAATCGATTCAGAACGATGATATTAGTGTAGGTACTCTGGAAATTTCAAGTTCATTGGAGAAAACAAATTATTCGAAAAAAGTCATAAAAATTATGAAAAATACAAAAATCATAAGATCTTGATTGATCAATTGATTGATTGTTTTTGTAAAATGAAAATAAAAAAATTTCTACTCGAAACTGCAGAGGATTCGTAAAGAGCCACTTTAAATTCGGTGAGCATAATCAAAAAAGGTCGAATTTTATAAAAATTTATAGAAAACTAATTATGGCAAGAAATTGTTACTCTCATCAACTCCACATGAACATTTCAACTCGAGAACGGTTAAAGACACACCAGTTCTACGAACGTCAATCGAGTTAGAAATTAATATACTATAAAAATAAAAAGTCCACTGAAAAAATACTCGAAAAATGGGACTAAAAATCATAAAAAATACAAAATCATCAGATCTACTTGAAATTTCTTCAGTAAATTCATTCTACAAATCCAATTTCCGCACTAGTGAGGAAAAAAATTACTTACTGTGGTGTGAGATATTAATTGTTGAAACCTCATAAAAAATCAAATGACAAAATGTGATTTTATTGACATATTAAATGTACCTGATTTATTATCAAAATTGGACAAAATAAATCTTCACTTTCAACGATTTTTTGGAACGCGCTATAAATTCTTTTAGCCCATCTTACTCTGAGTTGTGGTTGAAGTCGACAAAAACAACTACCTCTCGCAGTTTCGGTTTTATCTTTGTCGCCACTCACCCCACACTATACATATGAAGTATCACTGTCTTGGGTAATTCTGAATTAATTTTTGAATTTTGAATTACTTAAATCGGACATGACGTAGGAGAGCCTGTTAATATGTGTTTGCAGGTTGCCTCACTACAGATTATATCAACTACACAATATTGGATTATATTTCAAGGCACTTTCACGTCGGTCGTTTGCTTGTATTGGCAATCTGAATAAAAACAAATGAATGATCATCAAGGATGTATTTCGAGCAGTGAACACTTTGTACCTTTAATCAAGTATTAATTACCAACACAAGAAAAAGTAGTCGTTCGCAATATAATTATTGTAGTCGATAGGTCGAAAACTATTGTATAAATAACTAAACATCCTGTATGCCACGAAATGAGACATATCTGCCATTCTTCTGTATAATTAACCTTCTATTGATGCCTACAAAATACTCAGAAGGTCGCACGGAAGAATGGGGACCAACTGAAATTAGGGTCCAGGTAGGAGGATGCTTGCTTGAAAAGCACTGGAGAACCGAATATTTCAACCAATGCTTCTTTAATTTTTTATTTTCACTTCAATGTTAACAGTTTTGATTCTTCAGTAATTGGGACGTTTGAATACATTTTTCGACAAGTTCTAGAGTAAAAAGTGAATGAATAGAAAAACACAAGAATACATTACATTAGTATTGGTTCATCAGGTGTATGTTGGCTGCATATCAAAAATAGTTCATATGACTCTTTCCTTTTTAGGTACATCAATATTATATTCGCGAAATGCGTTCCCGCTAGATGGCGCTCAGAATTAAGGCGCGAAACTGTGTAATGGTGATCAGCCTACAAATTCCATAAGAGACCATAGTGTTTAATTTTATTCTCATTCAAATTTGAATAAATTGCTGAAGATGTCGATAATTGAAATATGTTAATCAAACATTTTCATATACGTAGTCATTGCCACTTTTTGCCTAATTCTATGTTTTCAATGGGAAAATTATGTAAATAAACTTTGTGTTTGGTACTATTGATGTTGCCTTAAGCATTGGGGCACTAAGCAAATACGCCTATTGTTTGGATTGCTTAATTCTGCCGCCATTTCAGTTATTATATTCTGAAACTATGAACATGAAGGAATATCACCAAACTCAATTTAATATCCAAAACTCGATTCATTATGAGAAAACAGATCAAATAGATACACTAGCTCTTATGGCAAAACAAGACCTTGCAACATTACATGAGTTCAACGAAATAATTATAGGTGTCGCACCCTTCGCGCAGGTCGCGAATAATCAACTCGACAAAATCATACACACTCAAATAGAGAATCCATTTTATGATCACAGTACAATTTCGTGAAACCAATATCTTTCTTATTGGTAGTCGTTTATTTTTCAATAAAGTGCCATATCAAAAGAGATGAAAACGCCGCCATTCTAGAGCTCAAGTCGAATGCAGTGGAAATCACAATGCTTTTTCATTTCCAGACATTGATCGCTTTTGCATTGAATGCGAAATCTTAATGATCTAGTGTATAGGATATCGAGTTATTTTAGCGGGCTGCAGACTTGGAAGCTGAAAACCAATTTCCGAGAAGCTCGCCATATTTTATTACTCGATATCCTATTGTTTTGTTTTTGTAAAAAACAAGTAGCGCTTTCGACGGATGCTTCAGAATTTCATTTGTCTGACTGAACCAAACTCAGCAAAAAAAACACTGTTCTTTAATGGTTCAATAGAAAATTATCATTTTCGGGCTAGCGTAGTATATTAATGTATACTAGTTCTGTAGAACATATCAGTAATTGTTGGCTGTCACCAGATATATTAATATTATTATGAATTTGTCAATTGCTTTCAGTGTAAAAGAGGTTCCAATAATTTTAAAATGCACAGTTCAAACAGAGAAGCACCAAGAAACAAAATACTTTTTTGTCGGCCACATTAGTCTGAAACTATGATAATTTACGTAAATATAACTTGTTGGTTTTGTAATAGTGGAAAAAATACCGATTTTTCGACCATTCTCCAAATACGGGTCGAAGAGTTTCTACAGTTTTTATAGCCAAAATATTCAATTTTCCCAAAAAACAACATTTGAACATCACAATTAAGTTGGCCATGAAATTACCTAAAAGTTTGGTCTTTTGCCTTTTTTTTTAAAGTGCCAACCGTTTTCGAGAAAATTGCTGGTAAATCAAAGAGAAGTATGTATTATATTATAAAACTAAATGACTTTCATTCAACTCCACCAAAAATCTATCTTCAGTAAATATATAGTCGGAAGAGTTACATCAGCTCAGACGTTTCGAAGGATTAATCCTTCATCATCAGTGAAGAGGGATCTACAGAAAAATTAAATATTACAATGGGAATAGATAATAATAGTATATAACGTAACAGTTTGTAGCTGAAAAACGCCTTAAAATATTAAATGATATGAAAATTGTAAAACTTAGAAAAAAGAAAAATTCAGGTCCAGGTAATAATTACGACCGAGAACTGTCGTCCGCAGCTAGTGCGGGGTTCACATGTTAGGGACCACGACTGGGCCACCAGAATATCATAATTTAAATTTTCAATAGGCACGTAGTGACCATACAAGTAACAGGTTTGGGTTATGAGATGAAGTTCAAAGTTTGACATCAGTCATATGACACCATGAAGCGTCACGATGCAGGTTGACAGAGACATGGTTGTTCCATGATTCCATGAAATAAGAATTGAATAAATAAGAATATTCATGTTGAAGAAAAATTAAATGGGTAGGAATAATTATCTTTATGTATGAATGTTTCATGTTTTGAAAATGAAATTTACCAAAATAGGAAGGGATTGGAAAGTTTCAGGCTGTCAAAATGAATATGTTCATCCTGATTCTGAATTCTTAATAGCCTTGATAATTTCAAGAGCTTCTAATAAATTGAGTTTTTTACTTTCATTGCAAATATGTTAAATTTTCAAGTCATAGTTGAGGACAAAATTGTGTTTTTCATTTAAAATTTGATTAGAAAAAACTGAGTTAGAAAGTTAGTTATTTACCTGCCCATTTTGATAATAATTGATCGTCAATTCGAGGCAGGCAAGTCCCTATCAGCCATTTCGACTGACTATTGGCTAGCAATCACTGTGCAGCAGTTAATTAGGTCCAACAAACAACCAAAGTGTTGTTTATCTTCAGGCGACCACCTTGGCGGATACGTGGAGTGCTCCGGTAGCTCGCAACACACAACAGTAAATCGAATTACTCCATCCAGAACGCGTTGCAATCATTGTTGTGTTCCTAACGGTACACTTTACGAGTTAATTGTTCACCTTACAACTGTTTGCGTCGACCGAGTAGAGTACACACCGTGGAATTCGTGTTCATTCATAAAACTAATGGCCGACCTAATGATTTGTGTTGCGATATGGTACGTCTTCATTGTTGGAACACGTGTATTTCGTTCGGTCAAGATGTGCGAAAGCACGTCGCTAAAAATGAACGGTTTATATTTTTTTAGAGTATGGGGTCTATTCAGTAACATCCGGTTAAAAATTTAATGACATCTAAAAATTACATTTTTGGAGGACCTGAGTTCTGAGAGAAATCGTCGCGGAGCATAAACAAATTTTGTCAAAATGTTTTAAATCACTTCTTTACTCTCCTATCAAAAAATTGGACTTCCCGAGGGAGCCAGGGGATCATTTACCAACCCTTATATTTAAAAAGTCGAGTTCTGAGAGAAATCGTCGCCAGAGCATAAAAAAATTCTGTCAAAATGTTGCAAATCACTTCTTCTTTACTCACCTGTCAAAAAATTCGACTTCCCGAGGGAGCCAGGGGGTCATTTACCAACCCATATATTTAAAAATTCGAGTTCTGAGAGAAATCGTCGCCGGAGCATAAACAAATTTTGTCAAAATGTTGCAAATTACTTCTTATTCACTCTAGGATGAAAAATGTCGACTTGCCGAGGGAGCCATGGGGTCATTTAGCAATCTTTATATCAAAAATTCTTATAGAAGATAATTATTTTTGATATGGACTTTTATTACTCATAACACAGTTAACTGCAAAACACTGCGTATGAATAAGTTCAGTTCTGTATAGAGGAGACTGAACGTGGATTATGATAGGATCTGACAAAATAATAGTAAGAAGATAATATAAGGAGTGATTTCCAGAATTTGAAACGACATATGGCTCATGTTCTATAGAAAAAGAAAACAACAATTTTTAGTACTACAGAATTAAAAATTATTGGAATTCCAATTATAACAAAATTTTCATATAACTCTTCCTAAGAAATTGTTATTTAATTTTCTCTACAAATGAATTATGACATTCGTCTTCAAGTATTGTTTGTTGACAACACAGACGGAAACTTTCAACACTTTTTTTTTGTTGAGGTCTACAGAGCCAGCAGAAATCTTCATTGCAGATGCCATTTTTTTATATGGGCAGCCAATTGAACATAAAGTAGAGCTTCAATATGAATTGTTTTACAGAAGGGTAGAAGAATTTGCTGAACATTTTGTCGAAATTTATGCTCCGGCGACGATTTCTCTCAGAACTCGAAATTTTAAATATAAGGGTTAGTAAATGACCCCCTGGCTTCCTAGGGAAGTCGATTTTTTTTATCGGAGAGTAAAGAAGAAGTGATTTGCAACATTTTGACAAAATTCGTTTATCCTCTGGCGACGATTTCTCTCAGAACTCGAAATTTTAAATGATCCCCTGGCTCCCTCGGGAAGTCCAAGAAGAAGTGATTTGCAACATTTTGACGAAATGTCTTTTTGCTCCGACGACGATTTCATACAAAATTCGAATTTTAATGAAATAGTTGCAGAGTACACCCACTGCATGATTTTTTTACGACAAAATGCTTTTCGGAATATCTTGTCGACGTAATTGAGAATACATAACCAAGTATTATAATTCCTTGTATTTTCATCAGGCCAAAATATTGATTCACCCATTTTCGTCTCAGTAATTAAATAAAACTCAATGGAACAATCATTTATATTTCGTATAAGTAAATTAAAAATTAATTAGTACGCCACTGCTTCAAGCGTTCGAGTGATTTCGGAAATATTAGCCGCTCTCTTTGGCCGCTGTCTTCACACCGGTGAAATATTTTATGTAGAAAACATTGCTTCGGCTTCAAGTAATGTCCTCAATGAAATAGTTGTTGAAGAAAATATAATTATCGAGAATTGTGATAAAGAAAATATTAAATTAAATCTCGCATATAGGTAGTAGCAGAGCAAAAATCTTCAAGAGGGACAACATTAAACTCACATCTGATTAAAATAATTCGCACTTGCTCCCAGAGCGACGGGAACCATCTGCCACTTAGACTAACTCGAAATAGAATTGGTAACGACCTACATACGGAGATGCATTGTTCGTGTGTGGGTCGTTAGGCATATCTAATCTACACAATTAACTAAATTGACCTTACGCCGCGCCGCGCTATCCCGTAAACGTCAGCCAATTCCGGATCGGACAAAGACGTCTTTAAAATGCACAAAACGTATAATTTTCCCACATAACTGCATGCAGAGAAGCGTAGGAGTGGTGTATGGGTCTGGCCTCCGGGTCAAACTTCTCTCGCTGACTGACTCGAAGGGTTATTGCCTTGTTTTCGCCGATGTTCTAATCTATCCTTCAATTATAATCGTAACGTTGCCCACGCACGATGAAAAAACGCCTGGGCGACGCGACGTTACTATTTCCTTTCAAATGCTGCGAGTAATCTCGGTAGCGACATAGAGCAATCGATAAGAGTGATAAAACGTTCTCATTCAGAAAAAAATTCTATACAGACGGCCATTCGTCCAGTACCAATGTGTAGGGAAGGATGCTTTTTGCTCTCTATAAAGAATTTATCTGGATATGTACTTGCCACTAGAATTAATCCCAAAACTTGACAGCACAGTCGTGTATTGCGAAACAGGCGTGAAAAGACAAATACTGTCATTGTGAGGAGATGAACCAATAATGGTGGACACATCATAAAAAGGTGGTTTAATTTTGGTATCACAGTGCACATACTCTATTCGGTGGGTAATGTCAACATTATTGATGAGTATGCAAGAAAATCGAACAGAAAGCTGACTGATTATTTTCAAATGAAAATATTTTTTTATGACATAAGTAATAATAGGAATTCAAAATTATAATTACATTAAATTTACTCAATTATTACAAATACGAAATATTTATTGTACATCTAATTAGCTTTGTACGTCTCATTTGCTTAGTTGGTAGAACTTCCAGGCTCATAAAAAATGTACTTCATTGTTTTTTGTAGTTACGTAGTGAATCTAAATAGAAATGATATATTTGACAGCTTGAATTTTAACATAAATGATGCATTCGACGCTTATCCGCCAGCGTGCGGAAAGTTACTATCTGTTAGCGTGCGGATTTAAGCTACTTTCTGCAGGACGTAGGAAAATACTCATTTCACCATCTTATTTTAGTGATAGATCTGACATTTATGAAAACGTGATCTTATTGTCGGCATAAGACGCACCTGTGTGGTAGGTGCAGTGGAGTGTGGAAGGAGGAGGGAAAGACGACAGTGTCGTTAGTCCCACGTTGGGCGCCAAATTTTTCTTAGATCTGGCAACATTCCACATTCTATACTCATTCCCATATAACACAAACAAGTAATAATTTTCAAGAACTGAATGGCTCCAAAATCGGAGCCGAAACGTCGAATTTCAACAGATTCTAGACGCGGTTCAACCCGAACTTTTAGTTTTCAAATATCTGACCGCGGAAACCTATCTGAACACATATATATGTTTTTCAGAACTTTTTCGAACATTTTAAATCGCTTATAACCAACTGAACTCATTTTAGAATTTTCCAGATCATTCTAGAAACTTCTAGAACTTTCTCGAACATTGAAGATGAAGCAAGATCTTTTCAGAAGTCCTCAGGCGTTAGAAAAGGACAAGATATAAGTTTTAATATATACGCCACCCACAACCACCCACCGCGACCAAACTCCCTTACTAACCTGGAGACCAAGGGATATTTACCACCCCAACGGGAAGTTGATTGGGGTTGGTGGTGATTGAGAAAACTATGTATTTACGTATTAACAAAGCATTTTATACGGGGTGTTCCTAATTAAGTCGGCACCATTGCCAACTCCGTTATTATGCTACAAATTCGGTGAAATGGGCAAACTAGTAGCATTTTCAATGGCCTTTTCGATGCCGAAAACAAAACAAAAATTGACAGTCGCGTTTTCAGAATATTTCATAAAATGATATTTCTTTCCATGGAACACCCTATATTTTTTCATGTATTTCGATTCATAATAACATTCTCAACAACAAATCTCATTTAACGTTTCTTCATAAAGGTGAAAATAAGACAGTTTTAACAATAGGAAACATTTATAACAAACGGATTTGATAAAGCGCTATAAAATATCAAGTAATTGTTTAAAAACACCGGCTTCTTGTTGAGCACATATTTGGGCCCTTCTATTGACACTACGTGTGGCATCCAACCCAGTTCGGCCATCAATTCTATTATTACAGTTTCAATATAATTTTTCATTTTGTGCACCTCATTTTTCAGAAATCCCCAAAAATAAAAATCTAGAGGTGTCATGTCTGTTGAACGAAGGGGCCACTTAACTGGACCATTTGTAGCAATCCATCTGTTTCCAAAACAGCCTCACAGCATTCTTTTTACACCACTGACATTATGTGCTGGGGCTCCATCCTGCTGAAAATAGATCATCTAACGAGCCTCCAGATCAAGACCATCGAAAAACTCTTCCAACACTCTTGTTAATAAATTAATGTAACGGGGTCCGATTAAAGAACCACGGTAGAAATATGTACCGATAATTCTGCCTCTAAATAGACCAAACTAAACACTAATACTAAATCGTCTTTGCGGATTGTGGGGATGGACTAGAAATGGATTATGTCTACTCCAATAATGGAAATTCTTTCTATTATACATCCTACGATTTTGGATCTTGTCTGCATTTATTCATAAACCACCGACAAAATCCCAATCATCTCTCAGGATCACCAGGTTCTAGTGTTTGCACTGGTCTCAACAAGGAGAAATCTTATGTTTCTTCAGAATTCGTTGAATACCAGACAGTGGAACAGCAATTTCTCTAGATAAATCTCTGACGGAATTATTTGGATATACCGCCAATTTTTGTATCTTCAGATATTACAAAACGTTTTTTAGTTCTCCTCTTTTCAACTTTTTCATTGTTCCTCAATTGACGATGAAGCACAGCAAAAAAACGCCGATTAGGTAATTCACGATCGGGAAACGAATTGCTGTAGTGTTGGAGTGCTCTTACGCTATTTTTCTAGCAAACCAAGTAGGATTCTAACATATCACATTTTTCTTGATGAAAAAACGGCATTTCGAAAAATATTCGAATAGTAGTTGACAGTTACAATAATATATGACATTGTCATGATATACTTGAGAATATTTGACAAACAGTATTTCAACAAAGTTTCAAGGCAACTTGATTGCTCATAATAATTATGTTTTATCGAATCAAACACATTTTTTCCAACCACATTCATATGTATTTTCTTTTCTGTACAAAAACGGCTTCAAAGTTGTCATTTCAGCAGACATATTTTGATTCACTAAATAAATACGGATAGCGGAATAGCTTTAAGATGGAAATTTTCGTTTTGTACATTAATACCAAATAGCTCAGTGGTGTCAATTGAGTGGTGCGACATGATGATCACTGGTTTCACGAGTTCACATCCCAGCGCAATTTTTTCTTTTTACTGTCTTATTTTGCTATTAGTAACAAAATATTGTCATTCGTATAAGTACCAAAATTGGGTGTTTGGACAATCATGAGGTTTTAATCGCCGAAACAAACAAATTTTTTGTACTAGTGAGAGAAATAAATATTTCCACACAAGTCGATCATTTTCCACTTTAGGAAGAAAGGTGATATGAGCTTTGTTGTTGAGAATGTTATTACGAATCGAAATGCTTGAAAAAATATAGGGTGTTCCATTGAAAGAAATATAATTTTATAAAATATTCTGAAAACGCGACTGTAATTTTTTTTGTTTTCCGCATCGAGAAGGCCATTTAAAATGCTACTAGTTTGTCCATTCAATCGAATTCGTAGCAACAATAATAACGGAGTTGGCAATGGTGCCGAGTTAATTTGGAACACCCTGTATATATATTTAGATATAACTAATATTCAATACGGAACACATATACCACTGTAGGTACTATAATAATAAACCTCGAGGAACAAATCTCAGAACGAGGACGGCTATAATTGAGTGAATGGAGTTCAATAAGAAACAGTTGATTCACGAATGACAGTAGTATGAAGTATCTCAAGTATACCTTTGGGATAACTTATTATGAAAGAAACTTGAACTACTCGAGCTGTGTACTGAAACTGCGTGTTCCTACATAAAATCACAGATGCAATTCACAGCTCATGTTAGGGGGCGTCCATAAATTACGTGAGGTGTTTTTTTTAATTTTCTGCCCCTCCCTCCCCCCCTGGTGAGATGTCGTGAGATTTTATTCAACCCCCTCCCCCATCTCCCAATCTCACGTGAGATTTTTCAAAATGTGAGTTTCTTACGTAAACGTGTTGGATTGTTATTGTAAAAAGAAAAAAACAAATTTGCTTCGTGCTTTTATTTACGACTAGTTATGACGTCGAAGTATGAATGAAATTATTTTCTATTGAACGAATTAGTGAATGATCTTTATCGTATTACGATTACGCTTAAGATTAAATCTTATGCATGTACAATCTGGATTAAATGGACCAAAATAGTATAATTTTTTTTTTGTTTCAATCAGAAAAAAAATTGCGTGATATTTGCCGAGACCCCCCCTCTCTCCAACGTAAGATTAGATGAGATTTGACTCGACCCCCTCCCCCCCTTAAACACCTCACGTAATTTATGGACGCCCCCTTACGACTTCAATAAAATCCATCTTAAGTTGTTTCACACCGAAACAAAGTGGCGTGACTGCAGTCGACCCTGACTGGCCAAAAGTGATTTCGCGCAAGACTCCTGCTCTGCAAAAATTCCAATGTGAGTTGACCTTCATCGATCGGCAGATATATCTTATTGAAATTTCCGGATCATAACCACATCCGACGACCTCACGCTGAATAAAATTAGCATCTATTAGAGGATGATCGAGTCAAGACTGTTGGACTAGAGCGATAAGAACTTAATTAACAACGACATTACGTTGATAAGTGCATCTCGCGGTGCTCAACCCGGCTATCGATTACTCGCCTCAGTGAGCGAGAGACAGTACCGGACTAGAATTGTTATCGCGAAAAATTTTTACATGCTATTTCCTATCATTTCTACGTATCATTGACCAAGTGACCAGAAATAGCCAATCAGACAAACATTTAACTGATAGTGACCCGGTAAATTATCACTATTGAACAATCGAGTCACCATGGTTATGACATAGTTTGACAGTCTCTTCGAGTAGATATGGAAATATCCAAAATGAGTCGATCGATATAATTGAATCGGTCATTTTGAAAAGGGGTCATATCTACTTTTTAAAATTTTTCATGAGAGATAAATAACCTTCTATCTTTAAAACTTTGCAAATAATATCTAATGACTTGTTTTTTTGTCTGCAGTGGTGGTAGTAGGCCATTCACAAATATTGTTGTAGAATGCTTTGTGCCTATTTGGAATATATTGTTGAAGCTTTCTTATGTTTATTGGGATTTTACCTTGATAAGCAAGGACATTTTGTAGAGCAAGCACCACTATTGACGAACTGCCCCTCTGTAAAGTTTTTGAAAGAAGAAAATGTTCCTCGACAAGTCTGTAAATATATGGTTTGGCAAATACTACTTCCATATTAGTCTAGTCTACAAGTGCCATTTAGACCAACTTTTTTCAGCAGTCTCCGAAAATTATGATTGAGGTGTCATTCGATTCGGAATGACATCCAGATGATTTTTGAAAAAAATAAAGTTCCGCATGAAAAAATTGTAAAAGTTATTAACAATTAACTAAAAAAAAAGATGGCTTTAGTATTTTGTAAATATCTCAAAAACTAATTAAAATTTTTTAAATCTAAAAAAAGATTCAAAAAGAGGAGGAAATTTCCTAAAAAAAAGCTCAATTCCCGGAATTGTAGCATCAATATTTATAATTTTCCCAGAGGGATGAAAATACGGCCGAAAACGGGTACTCTGGCTCGGGCAAGCCACACCCACTTTGGACACTTTAACAATAAAAATTATTTTAAAATACTAAATATGAAAATAAAAAATTGGAAAAATTCAGGCACTAACTGAATAGATTAATGAACAATAATCCGCTTGAAAAAAATTTTTATCACTATTTTGCAATTAGTTAATCAATAGTTAATTAATAATTTTTTTCTGCTTGAACATGAACATTGCAAGTGTGATAATTGTTAAACTATAAATTTAAGATTTTTTTCCTCTTTTGGAGCAATTCTTGAAAGGCTTCAGAATAGAACCCCGTTGGAAAAATTAAAAAGTTTTTATTTTTCAGTTTTTTATTAACAATTTTCGTTGTTGCAAAATTAAATACTTAAATTAATCATTGAAAAAAAAAATTTTTTTCAAATATTATCAATAATCCGTTTTTATGTTATCAGGAACTACATAGAAATAATTTTTTTAAATTTTTATCTCTAATTGTTTAAAAAATTGTTATAAACAAATATTTATAAGATAATTGAAATTTTTTTTATGGAATTTCAATCTTTGATACAAATAATGATTTTTAAAAGAAAAATTGTTCCTTGAAAAAATTTTTTTATTGCTTGAAAACGCATTTGTTAATTAACAATTATTTTCTCCCGCTTCTAATTAATATTAAGGAACCATTTTTTTTTAAATCATTATTTGTCTTTCTGATATAAAAAAAAAAAATTCCATTTTATTTAATTTTTCATTGTTTATGCAATAAACAATTTGTTATAAACAAATAAATATTTACCTAATATTTTTTTTTCTATTCTAAATTCTGTCACAAAAACAGACATGATTTTTTTTCTTTTTTAAAATTATTTTTATTATTTTTTATTTAATTTTTAAATATAAGTTCTCTCTAACTTCGTCATTCTTACCTGGTCTTCATCCTTAAAATTATTATAATTTACAAACTAATGGAGATACGATGAAAATACTCAAGACTTATTTATTCTCCATTACATAAAAAACAAATTTAGCAGAAAAGTTTAGTTTTTACTTATTTATTTATTGAATTTATAGCAATTGTTGTTGAAAAATACTTAGGGAAAAATTTTTTTTTTGTTTTAATGCTTAAAAATCTGATCAACTATTAAAAATATGACTACTTCATTCAAGTATCTTATCAATTATTGTTCATTACTCAACATTTTTACCTTTTATATATTAATATTAATATCTAGATTTTTATTTTCAGGTTCGGTTTCTTTAATGTTTGTAAAAGTTTATGAATGACAATCTTTATTTTTTTCTTTTGAAATATTATTGAGACAATAGAGTCTAATAAATTTAAGTATAAAAACTGAAAAATAAAAACTTTTTAATTTTTCCAACGGGGTTCTATTCTGAAGCCTTTCAAGAATTGCTCCAAAAGAGGAAAAAAATCTTAAATTTATAGTTTAACAATTATCACACTTGCAATGTTCATGTTCAAGCAGAAAAAAATTATTAATTAACTATTGATTAACTAATTGAAAAATTGTGATAAAAATTTTTTTCAAGCGGATTATTGTTCATTAATCTATTCAGTTAGTGCCTGAATTTTTCCAATTTTTTATTTTCATATTTAGTATTTTAAAATAATTTTTATTGTTAAAGTGTCCAAAGTGGGTGTGGCTTGCCCGAGCCAGAGTACCCGTTTTCGGCCGTATTTTCATCCCTCTGGGAAAATTATAAATATTGATGCTACAATTCCGGGAATTGAGCTTTTTTTTAGGAAATTTCCTCCTCTTTTTGAATCTTTTTTTAGATTTAAAAAATTTTAATTAGTTTTTGAGATATTTACAAAATACTAAAGCCATCTTTTTTTTTTTAGTTAATTTAATAACTTTTACAATTTTTTCATGCGGAACTTCATTTTTTTCAAAAATCATCTGGATGTCATTCCGAATCGAATGACACCTCAATCATAATTTTCGGAGACTGCTGAAAAAAGTTGGTCTAAATGGCACTTGTAGACTAGACTATATGTCCCGAGTTGAAGCTGAATTCATTATATGTAATATAATAATACTCCCTTATTCCCAAAGGCATAGCCTGTGCGGGTGAAGGACAGCTATTATTAGTATTTCCTGTGGCGCTCCGGGGCGACTTACTAATTTATGTACAGTTCAACTGTAGAAAAATTCGGAAAAACTACACCAGACGTCCTAATGCCAGACAATTCACATTGCTTATCGAAACGATGAAATTGAGAAAAATGTTCCCATTCCCAGGATTCGAACCTGTCCAAATTCAAACGGAAGTTTCAAAGGCCGGTATCTAACCGCCTCGCTACCAAGTACTGAAACTAACCTTTTGTTCTTTCGGAACTTGCTTTCCAAGACTTCGTGTAGACAATACTTTCTTCTTGAAACAATTTCTTAACAGGTCTAAACACCTATACTGCGTACATTGCATATTGCTTCATTCGAAAACTTTAGGTGGTGGAGCTTGAGAATGGGTCATCTCCAGTAGATGACCCATTTTCCAAATGAACTGATTTTTATGTGGTGGGTAAATGCAGCAAGAATGTCGAAAGCTAACCCGTTTTCGTATGGAATGGATGCGTCTAGGCGTGTTGAATGTAAAACCGGCAAAAAGCAAAAATGTCAAAAAAGTGGATGTGACCCCTTTTCAAATTGACCGATTCAATTATAAGTGACAATTCTATGAATAGTTATTTGTTTTACTAGGCATAAAAGCACAAGATTTAATGCCGCGGCTGGTGTTTCATAGCCGAGCGTAGCGAGGCTATGAAACCAGCCAAGGCATTAAATCTGCTTTTCTGCCGTGTGAAACATATCATTTTTTCTTCAAATTTGTTCCAATTCCACGCAAAATCGACTTTTTCATATTTAAATTGCGTTTCATTATCAATATCCAAATAACTAAATTATTTCATCAAAGGTAACTGGGCCCTGCGTTACTATGTTTACCGTTGATGACTTTTGTTGAATTTGTTTGTTTACTCAGGGTTGCCAGCGCTTTAGAGGGTCAAAAATGGTAGAATAGTTATTGTCTTCCACAGAAATAGTGACATAATATTGACTTTTTGTCTAAATAGTGACATTTACCCAACCGATTGAGGAACTTCTATGAAAGCTGGTCATATTTTCCTTCATCATTCTAGAGCTCATTTGCAGTATTTTAATGAGAAATTTTTAAGGATATGGAAAGTAAATCAATATTCCTTCTGGTACTGACACTGTTATATTTGAATATGTGAATAATTTCTCTGAGTAGTCTTTCAGATAAAACAGGGTTGCGTATCAAAAACGATGGGTGTCATAAAGTTGTCCTATATATAGCCCTGAGGGCAATTCTCACACTTTATTTGGTTAACCACATTTGATGTAATATCTAGGGGGTTTTTGTTTTTTGGTGTGAAGAAAAATGTCTTCCAATGGCGTTTTTATTTTCAAACGCTATTTTTGAATGTTCATCTTCAGTAACCACTGCAAGTCTTTCTGAAAGATTCTTTGGATATGGTATTTTGTTTTATGTCGATTTTGTTGTTCTATTCGTTTTTTCAGAGTCCTGTTTTTCCTTAGTATTTTTGACTAACGATGTTCCGTAATTGTTTTGTACAAGGAATTTCTTTATCTTTTCTAAATTTTTTGATGGTATTCTGGATTGGAAATTGCAAGTGCTCTTGGTTTTAGATTTTTTCTAAAAATTTCTTCATACCCCCACACAAACGAAATCAATTTTTATGTTATATTTAGGTTGATATAGTCGTTTACTTCTACTTTGAGAGAATTGAATTGACGTGGTTGTTGAATCAAAATTATGGCAGTTTGTTCGTTCGGAATTATTCTATTTTTTTAATTTTTACTTTGCTGCCTGATTTACCGAAAAAAAATAATCTAAAAGGCCTGATTCATTCTTCTTGAATTAATTTTGGTTTTCCTTCATAACATCCCATATTTGCAAAAAGGCCAAGATTGACAATTTCGTCCCAAAAATAAATTTCATCCCTTTGGTTATATTTTTGTTTCATTTGACAACAAATATAGAGATATAGAGAACGCCAACATATCTTTAAGATATTGAATTTGTGTATCAGTCCCCATGAATGTCCTATTGAATGATTTTGTCTTGTGGAATTTCGATGAATTGAATAGATCAAAGAGATTATCATTTTTTTTATGAATTCAACTGTCTTGAAGCCTGCTAATGGGAGTTTTTTGAAAGATATATAAGAATTCATTTCTGCAGAAACAGTGGCAATGAACACTTGAGCTGCATATGTTACTCTCATTTTCTGAAAATTGCAGTTTCCTATAGGAGCCCAGAAATCGTTTCAATGAAAAATAAAACGCGAGAACTGTATATACTTCTGGAAACTGAATACTTTTAGTACACTTGACAACTATGTAAGTTTGTGTGCAAATCTATTGCGCAACCCGAATTTGTTTCCCCTGCGCTTATTCTATCTTGTACACAAGATGGCGGCGAGTGAGCGAACTGATTCTTTTAGCTATAAACTGTGCCTCGGCTATTTGTCTTAACTGTTCTCAAGCGAGTTGCTTTAAAGTAACAACCCTTCGCCTTCTCGCTTTCGAAAGTATACGACAAATTATTTCGAAATTATCAATAGCCTTGGGATATCAAAGTGATAACTGACTTTCATACTGTATCGAAAAAATTTATCTTGGGTATAGACAAATCTAGAAGTGTAACAAGAAACGAAATTGTATTATAATACCACCTAGTCAAGAGAGGCGCAATGCTATTTTCCCCGATACTATATAAGAAATTAGTTGAAAAGTAAAACGCACACTCATTTCGTTTTGATATCAACATTGACTCTTATGGTCCATAGTTATGTTCATATGAAAGAATGTTAAATTTATTTAACTTTTTTTACTAACAAAAATGTAAATGCAGTACAGTAGTTATAAAGGCTTCTTTATTTTTTTTTCAGGATACGTCTGTCAAGTTGAGCCTCTAATCTTATGGATGCTGTGCGAGTTGGTCTTGGTATTCTATGAACTTCGCGACCTTAGCTCGTATTCTACAACTGCCGATTCGTCAATTCAACCCAGCATGCAGTTCCAATTATGCTCTTTGATGCTTGTCCCCACGGATCTTCTTGTTGATTCTATGTATACTTTTTCACATTATTGTATACCAAATTCGAACTAACGAACCTATAAATAAACTAAGGTTAACGCATGAACTTGTATTTTCTACATTGCACCGAGTGCATAGGCCGCAAATGGCAGTATTTACTTTCTTTATAAGAGGCAGCAAAATATTGTATTTTTCATCAAATATGTGAAATACTTCACTGTGTTTCCTTACCTTGATATTTTAGAGGTGAATAAATTGATTTCTGAATGGAGTACCACACTTTTATTGTCTTGGTGTCTTACCTGGAACAAAAAACACAATATGAGTGATGAAAAATAACACATGCTTTGGAAATTGAGAAGACATATACAGGGTGTCAATTTGAAAACTTCCCATTCCTAATATTTTCCCTCCAGTAAATAATATAAGGAATCGGAATAACAGGTTTTTATTTTTTTCGATTTTTTTTTTCAAATTGACACCCTGTATATATGGGCAAAATATATTTTGTTCGAATCAAATTTCAAAAATTTCATCAACAATCTCAATGAAATATTGAATTGAGAATTGACGTGATCGCTTATAGATTCTGTTGGCAACAAGGCGTTATCTCATACAACATAGTAGTGAAGAAAGTCATAGCAAATTGGCATGATTTTATATGTTTCAGAAATAGTATATTGTGTAACAAGTGCAGAAAAGTGCTAATTTCTCACGAGTTTGAAAAAGTTGCGGCACGAGCGCAAGCGAGTGCTACAATTTAAACGAGAGAGAAATTGCATTTCTGCTCGTGTTACACACTATACTTTTTCTACAACACCCTCTTTGCTAAAAATAATACTATACTATAACTCATTCTTAGCTTTATGATGCCCAAGAGAAGCAAGGGAAGAGGGAGAGGATTTTAAGCCGCTCTCATTCTTGTATTTTCTGAACTGAATTCCGTTTTATAGTATAATTAAGTTTATTTCCAAACAAATATTTATTATAATACTTAATTACATATATTTAAGTTAATTATTAACTATTAGTTGTTAATGGTAATAACTGAGAATCAAATTCCAAAAAAATCACTCAAAAATTAATTCTTGGTATGATTGTAGTTATAATTCACTGTAAAATTGGAACAATTTTGAATTAAAATTCTGAGTGTTAGTTTTGGAAACATTTTCTGTAATATTCAAATTAGATGTAGACATATATTGTGCAGTACTCGCGAAATTTTCTACAATTTTAACAGAAGTTGAAGGCGAAAATGATGATGATAATGAAGGGTGTGATATCTGGTTCATATTTTTTGACACTATATTTGACATTTGTGGGTTAACTGAATGCATTATTTTATTTGAAATGTTCATTTTGGAGTGCAAAGAGTCATCAACATTTCGGCTACGCTATTTGACCGCCAGCCACCATGGCGTTTCAGTGTTAACAGATCAGCTCCTGCTAACATGGTTGCCGATGTCCGCCGGAATGTGTGCCCTGTATACAAGTTTGGGTTCGGTAACTTTAAAAATGTTGCTATTTCTTGGGGCATTTTACCAAATTTGTTTATTCCTACCACGATTTTCAGAAAGATTAGAAGGACGCAAAGAAATATATTTTTTGCAAAGGTTATAAAAGGGTCCGGTAATTATGAAACTTCTCGGTACTTTTGTTTTTGTGTCCTGTAATTTTATTATTAGAGTTGAATGTAGGTCTTCTATGTCACTCATTTTTAGCTTCCATAGTTCTCCTCTTCGACATGCACCACTAATTGCGATAACCATTGCAACCTACGATAATAAATATTAACGTTTTATTGTCAAATATGTAAAATTTTCTCTTAACATTACCTTTGTTAACAGGTATATATTGTTCGGGGCTTCTTTTATAAATATATTTATTTCCTCGGATGTCAGAGTCTGTGCTTTCTTCGCGAAATATCCGTCAGACTTTCTCTTTAAAAAAGCTCGTAATTTTGCATACGTTGATATGTCAATTCCGTGATTAATATTAATAGTCGATTTTAGCATTGAATATATTGACCAGAGAGTAGAGGCTTTTCTTGATTTGGATAGTTCCTCAAAATATGCCAACATTATATTTTCAGAAACACTTTTAGTTTTGTATATTTCCTTCCAATCCATATACTGTTTGTATGCATTTTCATATTTTCCTCTTGAAGTTGAAGGTAGTAAATTCAATGACAATGAATTAACTTGTTCTCTTAGTTCTGGCGGAGCATTTTCAATTTCAGAACTGTCGCTATCCATTTTAGTTCAATCTCATTAAAAAATGACGGGACAAGAATATTTTACGAATATTTTATTCTTGACGTTTGTTGACATTCAAATAATTCGATAGATGTTGCTCCGTTGCCTAGCAATGGATAGTGTGTATGTGGGTATTTGAGACAGCAGTAGTGATGTCTATAATTTTTGTTCAAAATATTATGAATTTGTACGACAATTTCCCTCATATTATATAAACCAATAGACTTTGTCTATTCATTCTTGAAGTTGCCTGATCGAATATCCCTTCGAAATGCAGAATTTTCAAAATAAACTTTCACCTTGCTGTCACGAAAACTGTATTGCTTAGAAATTAGGTACTGAAAAATTTTGGCACAGAAATGTCACTTTGTGGCACAGAAATGTCACTTTGCGGCACACTAATGTCAAATTTCAATTATCGTGAGAAATAATCATGTTTGCGAACGTAAAACTATGCAGAAACGCATGATTTGGAGTGTGGTTGTAGAAAAAAAATAATTATGTTGTTTGGAAACCATGAGAGCGCGTAACACAACATAATTTGTTCCAAAAAGAGATCGTTGATTATGATAATGACTTTGTCAGAGTTAGGTGTGACCTTAGGTTGATCTCGTATTGTTTTGGATCCGTTTTGTGTAATCTGGTGAGTTGAGCATTGATGATTTTTGAGGTATTGTTGCTGTTAGAGATAAAATTCCATCTCAAAAACCGTTGGGGGATCATCACCGTCTAATACAACTTTGGCGTACCAAGGTTCAATGTTATCTTGGTGTGGAAACTTTGTTAATAAGAGTTCTTTCGGGAGGCTTGGAGAATTCTGTTGGAGGTTAGTTCCACTTGAAGAATCATTTTGCAAGCTGAGACTCGATCTGAAGGCTGTACATTCTAGCTGCAGTCAGATATTTCTGTTGGAGGTTGCAGATTCTAGACTCCAATCCAAGATTTCTTATCGGAGGTTGAAATTGATATAGAGAGATATGGTATGTCCAGTTTTTCAAAAACAAAACTGTAAGTCGCATTTTTCATGTCCGTTTTCTCAATCATTTTGATCATCTTACAGTATCTACGAGAAAAAGTTGATTCAATCTCGTGAACTAGGTATCCTCTTGTGACCCTCACTGGTAGAAAAATATATCAACAGAATTTAACTAACTTACCTGAATGTGGCATCTCGCAAAATAAAAATACAAAGAAAAAAAATATACGGATTCGCCCAACTCGAAATTAACCTCGAAAAAAGAGCAACAGTTTCAGTCACCAACACAAAATATGCCATTTTACATGATTAATCTTCTATTCACTAAACTTATCTTATTTATGGTAAATTGTGATAGACGTACAACACTGCAATCTAAAAGATACAGCAATACATATCACAGAAGTGAAAATAGGCAATACAAGCATCTGTGAGCGACAAGTGTATTGACTTTCCAGGGTGAACATATTCCAGTCCGCCTCTGGAGAGACGCCGTGGTCCCTTCCCTGTTTGACCCAGAAACGAGATGTTTGTTGTCATACCCCGCCCGCACCCTAGGCGAGGAGGCACTTTTCTCCTGTCCACCACACCAAGGAGTGCAATATCGAATTCAGACAGATCCTTGCGTTGACAAAGGAAAGACGATGAAAAAGGGTGCCTCAAGAAAATTACGTTCGATTTATCGGAGCAGAAAACGAGGATGAAATAACCGGTTCGCTTCCTTTTCCTTGAATTCCTTGAAATAATAGGAACAGAAAAAGGACTGCTGTAAAAGAAATTGCGATAGAGTTGAGGATATAATTATCAGTAGTAATAACCCAACGACATTGATAATTGTTCGAGAAAATTTTATAACAGATCTCGAAAGCTTGTTGCTTGGAAACAGACCGAGGCCGTAGGTGGAGCTCTGTTGCCTATAAGCAACAAGCTTGAGAAAGTTGTTGAGCATTTATCAATGTTCGAGGGATATTCGGATAGAAATTTTTTGCTAATTCTAGAAAAACTACAGAGCAAAAACAATTTATTTGAAGGTGCAATTAACAAAAGAACAATTAGAAAAGTTAAATGCAGAGCCAGACGTATTAGTTTCCATAAGTGATGAAGATGTATTTCAACTACGCATGCTGTTGATAATTTTATTATGATGTTCTTCGTCAATTTTCGAGTAGAGTTTTATTGAGTTGGCATTGCTATGACCCGTAATTTTTATAAGCTCTTGCTCTTGTACACCACTTTTGGCCAATCGACTGACCGCGGTCGATCTATTAGAGTGAATAGTATTTTTTTTCCTTGGCATTCAATCCAATCGCTTCGGCAGTCGATTTTGTCCAATTTTGAATCATATTTCTTATAATGGGCTTATTATCATACCAGTGGTTCGGCTTTCCAGATACGATAATCTGTTGGTTTTAATATTTGGGCCCCTTTTTGACATCAATTTTTTGAATAATCTGACAGGAAAAATGTTGCTGTGGTGGTTTTCTACTACAAATTTGCTTTCAGTATACGTTCTTGAACCACCTTGACACGTCTTGCTGAATACAGGGTTATATTCAACTCGATTTGTTAGAGAACCGTCGTTGTTTGATTCGATAAGAAAAAAAGTCAGTCAAGCAACCAGCAGCTTCCACACCTCGCCAAGCTAATTCTACCGCGGCTATGTAATAGAATGTCCGTTGCAGCCCTTCAGGGGTGTTTTCATTCCATAAATTTATCATTTTTGTTATAAATAAAAATAGTGACTTGTGATATAAATTATTGTTAAGACGTGTGTAAATAAATTAACAAAATTAGTTTAGTGCAGTTTTACTACATTTTCTCGCCAGTATTACAACCAAATTGTGACATTTTGAAATATTAAATATTGTGAAACGTCAAAATCGAAATAAATCAATATGTATCAGCAACGTGGTAGAGTATAATGTTGTTTTGATTGGTTGTGTTCAATCAAATGACCTCAAATTAATTGATTTCATTGGATTTCTAATTTAGTAAAAAAAATTCACAGAAATTAATGTGGTTGTAGCGCAGCCAAGAATATTGAGTAAATTTCTAATAACATGCGTTGCTAAGATGCAAGTCCGACAATGTTGTTTCGGAATTCATTTGTTGAATTATCACCGCTTTACATATCAAAAAATCATGTCGAAATATCCTACATATATTCATTAGTTGGCACTGATATATATTGGAACTGAACGAATATTTTGATACATGAATTCATCGTTAGTACGTATTAGCAGAGAAGTGTAATATATTTATTACCTACTTGTTATCAATACATGTACGGAAAGGAGCTTTTTGGTTCCACTACTAGATGGCGCCATATAACCTATTACTTTTCATCGAGGCAGATTGAAAATAGTTGGCAGCATGTTTGAGTTTATATCATTGCCTATTGCAAAACCATGAATGCAATGCAGATAATTATTATAGATTTCCGGGACAAATGATATTCCAAAACACATTGTTACCGACATCTAGCAGTGGAACTCTAAAGCTCATTTCTATATATGCATTGTGTAATAATGATATGACACTGTGTCACTAGCCTGGAAAGAGACCAAACAAAATACAATTTGAATATCATATCAAACTATGCCTACTTCAAAACTGACCACTTGATCACAATATTTTCGATGGAACCACAAAAGGTGCACACAAACAACTCCAGTCCAGTAGCGAGTTTATCGAAATGAAATAAAAATTTCAGTCTCTATGATCGCTCTCTATTAAGATTAACGTCGGTATAAGAGATAAAAGCGTCGACGAACGGAGTAGAATTTATCTTTATGTCGGCTGAAAGGTTCAAAAATAGCACAAAAAGGCCCCCCGAACGGCACTTTGGTGTAACGAGTGTGAAGCTTGATAGCGGGAAGAAGCGGCCTGTCTACAGCATTTTCTACTTAACGGAGTTAATCACATAACGGGATCTCGCTAAGGATTGTACTTTGGCAAGGATTGCATATTAAATTTTAAGCTGGCCGTGCTTTCTCGACTACGCTATCGGTAATCTTGAGGTGGATATAGTTTGCAAAAAGGTCCATCCAGAGTACAATAGAAAACGTGTTAGTTCCTAAATCACTGAAATATAATTCAAGTACTCACGTCGAAATATAAGAAATAGCTATTTACATACCAAAGCAGGTGTTCAGTGTTGCTAGTCGTCATAATATGTTGTACAAATAAATGTCAATGAACTTTTCACCTGGTTGACCTAAAAGTTAGTGAATTGAAGGAGAGAGGAGCGTGAGTTAGAAACAACTGGAAAGAAGGCCATACTCCAAAAAAGACTTTCATAAGGACTAATTGAAGAAGGAAAAGACCTCGAAATTTTTTTATTCTGACCATGCAGCTCTCAAATGCCTCCTACAGTTCAAGAATCCCGAGGGTCAAGTGGCACGTTGGATCGAGAGGCTCCAAGAATTCGACTTTGAGATCGAACATCGAGTGGAGACTAGCAATAAGAATGCGGAGACAATGCCCAAATGACTGCTTATATTGCCGACGAACAGAGGAGAATGAGTCGACAATCTGTGGAACTACGGCAGTGGATGATAATATCATAATTGGAACAACAACAAGATCCAGAAAGACTAAGAGAAAGATCCAGACCTTGGTTTAGTCGTCTGCTGGAAGAGGAGTAATCAAAGACCGTCTTGGCAGGAAATAGCCAATTAATCACCAACCGTTAAGTCCCCGCCGAATGGAACTCCCTTACCCTGGACAATGGAGTCTTGAAGCGTGTGTTAGAGTTTGAGGAAGGCGGGGAAGACAGGCACTAAAGAGTAGTACCCAGGATCAGAAGAGGGGAAATGCTCCAAGAAATCCATGATGGGGTCACCGGAGGACATCTGGGAGTAACAAAGAACCTCCAGAAACTGAGGCCACGGTTTTACTGGGCCAACTGCCAAAATGACGTCGAGGACTGGTGCAAAATGTGCTGTATGCGCTGCCAGCAATGGGCATCGAACAAGACGCAAGGCCCCAATGCGCCAGTACAATGTAGGCAGCCCATTTGAAAGTATCGCCATTGACATCGCTGGCCCGTTCTGATCTGATCACGGGAATAAGTACATCCTTGTGGCGATGGACTACTTCAGCAAGTGGGCCGAACCAAGAAGCCATTACCGTTGCCGACGTCTTAGTAAAGGAGAGGATTTGTCGATTTGGCGTTCCATTGGAGCTGCATTCGGACCAAGGGATAAATTTCGAGTCAAACCTGTTCCAAGAGATGTGTCAGATGCTGAACATCCGTAAAACGAGAACCACTGCTCTACATCCACACTCCGATGGAATGGTGGAGTGGATGAATAAGACAATGAACCGCCACCTGTCCAAGGTAGTCTCTGACTACCAGAGAGATTGGGAACAGTATCTTCATTTGTTCCTATTGGCCTATCGTGTCGCAGTACACGAGTCAACCGGCCAAACTCCTGCTAGTATTACAATGGGCCGAGAGCTGCGACTTCCCTGCGACCTGAGGTTTGGGACGCCACCAGAACAAGACACTGCGGGAGAAGACTACGTCAGCAAATTACGGCAGAGAATGGACGATATTCATGAACGAGTACATTTGAATATCTAGAGTGCCAGCAACAGAATGAAGGATACCTACGACATCAAGGCCGATGCTGGTGAATATCATACAGGTGACCTTACAACCCTAAACGTCGCCGTGGCCTATCACCGAAGTTATGGAACTCGTAAGAAGGTCTGTACAAGATCGTGAAGAGGATAAATAACTTCGTCTACAGAGTCTATTAGCCACCCCTAGGGAAACCTAGGGTCGTTCATTTTAATAGGTTGCCCCCTATGCTGGAAATCATGACTAAATCCGCACCCTCAGACCACCGGAGAATGAAATGACGTTCCAGAAGTTCATGTCCCTGTACTCGAACGGACAGAAAGTTCTACATGGAGTAACTTGAGAGGAGCCACGAGACCTTTTCAAGTTCCAGGAACTACGTGAACAGAACACAGGAGTCTACTATCACACATCTACTATCTGGTTACCAAGAAAAATTTCCGAGATAAAACGTCTTATGAAGATGTCTGGATGAGCCTCACCTGATTAAGAGACACGATACTGGACCAGAACTTTGTGGACCTGGCAATTCCAAAATTGGATTGTGTATGTTGTAGACAATATACAGATCCAGCGCGTCAAGATTTTGGTGTGCTGCAACCATCTTCCTCGATCCAACATGAAGACTGGAGTGTTATATCCATCGAACCTCAAAGTGCAGAAATGGGAATCTTGCAGATATCTCCACGCTCCAAGGATGACATTTCGGGACGAAACGTCTTTAAAAAGGGACCCTCGTCTTGTGAGTAAACAACGTGAGATATCATATTTGCTGGCTAACGGATCAACATCATGAGTCATCGCGTAGAAGAAACTCGAACTGGCTGAAGAATGTTCTACTCACGATCAAGAACGTACTCCAGTTATTGTTTAAGACGAGGTTTAAATAAATGATCAAAATTGGTTATTACACTATAGAAAAGCGTTCTAACAACATGTAGAGTTCCTTTTCGAACCTTTTTCAACAAAGAGCAAAGCGGTACTGGTGACCTCTATTGGAAAACAGTAATTCACATTCACCATACACTCGAAGCTTTCTCTAGAGAACAATACACGGGGAAGCAAGATAACAGCGAATGTAGTCCAGACATTAGGAACTGAATTATTAATAATGCGAACGAAATGTGGCACACAAAGTGCGAAGATTAAAAACAACTCCGATGATTTATGATGACATGTATTTGAGGAAACATGAAACAATGTTTACATTACAATTCCGATAAACAACGAGCACGATTACAAAAACATCTGAGGATATTAAAAACGAGATCCAGGAAATAAATTTTATTAATGTCATTAGTACGAGGCTCATGCCAAAAGTATTTTTTTTTGCGTTACTCTATTGAAAATTGATAGTCAGTATTATTTTCTGTTCGCCATTCAATCAGAGAAGTGATGTCAGATTGTGTTCTCAATATGTGGGATAGGTACGTTTCTTCAATGCATGGAATTGATAACTTACCAATATCCATGGTGACAAATAAGTAAATTGTTACTTCATACTTGTTTCGAATTTGATGAAAATTTACAAATAGTAGCAATTGCACTTTTACATTTTGCGTTCAATATTTTACATAACTTCATTATGGTTTCGTTAAAAGTGCGATTCGAAATCTCGAGGAAAAGGTTGCATGTTTTTTCGACGTGTTCAATTGATGTTCTATTTAGTTTGTGGAAATTCATGATGGATGTAGAATAGTGAACAAAGTAATAACTCTTGTCTACGACTGTCACAAAATACCTTAATAGTATGTTCAATGATGATTTCTAAATGTAGTACATTGTAATACTCCTTTTCATTGAGCACTAGTTTGAAAAGCGCAAGGGTAAATCTTCGCAATCTTCGTCACGACAAAAGAGGCGTGGGGTAGATAAAACAAAAGTCGCCGTAACCAGGTAACATTGCCGTAACCATGCAGACAATATAATCACAAACATAAGTGACAATTCAACATTTTTGACATATATTATAAAGGTATTTTGAAACAAGTATCAGTGAATTGCATGGCATGACCAAGAACGTCGACGACTGTAAATGTTTTCGGACCTACCTTGCACTGAAGAGAGGCAATACACCTCGAAACCGGTATGTAAGTCGTCAAGTCCTTGATCATGTCAGGCAGAATTCTGCTACTTGCTACAGAAAGCATTTGTGGCAGTCTCCCAGATTATAGGGAGAACGCTGCACAGATATCAGTCAAATTTAATTGAACGTCCGTCGTGGTATTAGCCAGGGAAGTAGTTGTTTTCTGTCAGCTCGTGCTGCAAACTTTCATACTCGTAGGCAACGTATGTCATTCCGTGCAATATACTATTGTCTAATTTTCACTACGATTTTTTTTGTTTGCGAGCGGATTCGGTTTGTTAAACCATTATCAAGTACTAAGTAGTCGAGTAGTAGTTTCGATGTTCAAATATGTGTTATTGAACAAGAAAATTCAAATTCAGTGCACTAATTGAAAGAATGTAACATTTCACAAATCCAGACTCAATCCTTTTAAATAAACTACACGTTTTACCGCTTCTGGACAAGGGCAGTATCGGGTACGATTTAGGGCTCAGCTTTCCATGAATATTAATGCGGTCCGAAATCCAAGTGGAGATTTTCATCCAACAACACAACACTGCTTTCAAACTGATTGCAAGTTTATAGGGTAGGATTAAAACTGTTGGATCAATAAAAAATTTGAATCTTGAACAAATTACGATTCATTTGCTTGTTTTATTATGCTTATGAACAAATAGTTTCAAGATTACTTAGATTTCGGACGTCTATCGTCTTGATAGGTTGAAATGTTTGACTTCTTTCACTTTTACACAACGTTTAATAATAATAATAATACAATTGAGATGATATTATGGCGGTGTTGTGGCGCGTGTAGTTACGCAATTTTTCTTTCATCCAAAGTGATCTATGAGCGGTCTCCATACGTTTTTGATTTCCACGCTCAACTGACTGAAAGCGACATTGCCTTCAATGTACGCGGTTTCAATGAATTTTCGTTTGAACCAATTTTCCTCTCCATAGAATTCGATGGTCCAGGCATGGTGAGCAATTCCCGATTCAGATGTCTCATTCCGATTAGTCCATTTTTTGTGTTCGGCTATTCATTCTTACGGATAACCGTATCTTGGTCTCTCCGATGTAAGAATCTCCACATTCACATGACACTTCGTAAATGCAGTTTTTGCTGGTTTCTGGTGTATTTTCAGGTTTCGTCTTAGAGAGGAAGCTATGTAAGGTACTGCCGGATTGAAAGCAGCCTTAATATTGTACTTGTTTCCGATCCTTCTGATTTTCTCGGAGATACCTCTGAGGTATGGAAGGATGATAACTTGATTCTGTGGCCGTTCTTTGATCGTCATGGTCCTTTCGAGTTGCTTCTGTACTACTAGGATTTTCTCAAAGTAAACCATTTTGACGTAGGTCCTTTTTGATATGGTTTATTTCCGCATCCAGTGACTCTTGATTATTACTTTGCATCGCTCCTTCTACCAATATTTTTAAAACCCCTCTTTGTGGAATTTGGGTGATTGGAGCGGAAGGTTAGATATTGCCCCGTGTGGGTTTTCTTTCTGTAAACAGAGGTGCGGATGCCAGGTGCGGATGCCAGTGTCTGTGTGAGAAACGGCAAGTTCCTTTTCCGTCTTGAACTCGATTGAGTTCCTTATGTTGTTCATTCTTGAGAGGAAGTCCTCAAAATGTACATCTCCGTGGTTCCATATGATGAAGGTGTCACCCACGTATCTTACCCATAATTTAAGTTTGTGTTTTGCCTCTCTAATAGCTTATTCCTCGAATATATGTTGCCGATTACTGGGAAAAGGGTAGATCCCATCGGCAGTCCATCTACTTGTGAGAAGAAAAGGTCCTTTTTTTCGGAAGTATGAATGATATATGAATGATAATGGGCCGTGATGGTCATGATGGTAGAGCGCTTGTCTCTTAACCTAAGGGTCATGGGTTCGATTCCCAGCATGGTCATAGGTCTCGGGCATCACACGTTAAAAGGTAAGGGCTGCGTTAACCCTAGATAAAAAGCTAAATTGAAACTTGCATCTGGAAAAGACTATCCGGAAGGCTAGCCTATCATTATGGACATGCCGCAGAATATGTGGCAAAACAAGTGTACTGGCTGTACATGACCGTCATACGACCAATAATCACGTATGGCTCTGTAGTCTGGTGGAGCAAGGGCCAACGAAATAGCGGACGCCCTAGCAAAAGGGGGGGCCGAAACAACGTTCACTGGGCCAGAACCGGTAATAGGTATAGCACATAGCACTGCCAAGAATGTCATAACATCCTGGGCTGACAACAAAAGACTCGAGTACTGGCTTAGTCTGCCGGGCCCAGCCCATTCCAAAGCATTTATTGCTTGCACAAGGAAAAAACAGGAGTCTGACAAGCTGCTAGAACTCAGTAGAGCACATCTCAAGAGTTATAGTAGGTTTGCTCACTGGCCACTGCAAACTCAAACACCACATGCATAAAATCGGACTTGCACAAGATGCAGAGTGCCGCCTATGCATGGAGGAGGATGAAACGGCTAAGCACATTTTATGTACATGCCCCGCAGCGGCCACAACCAGATTTTCAACATTTGGCAATACAACAGTAAGGCCAGAGAACCTGGTAAATTGTTCTCCCAACGTACTCCTCAATTTCGTTAAGAGATTGGATATACTGGGAGAAATATAACCATAGGGTGAGCCACAATATGCCATTGGCCGCAGTGGAGGGCCTGATATGGGCCCACTCCCGTTCAAACCTAACCTAAGGGCTGCGTCTTCCCTAGCTCGGTCAAGTCTTTCGAAGACTTTTGAGGGTTGTACTCTTAAGGGTGTGCAGCTGGTTGACGGAAATAACAAAAATGTAGGCAGCACTGTAGTAATTCCAATAGAGCGTGTATGGGTAGGTCGGTTTTGTGAAGAAGAATGTCTTCTTCCAGTTTCCTCTTGATGATGCTAATGGATTGGTATAAAGGAATATTATTGGTTTAAGACTCTCGACGTCAAAGCTGATGAAACGATCTTCAGGTGCTACTTGAATTTTGACGAATGAACTGCTAGTACTCTGTAAAGGTTGTAGTATCGGTAAGAGGTGAGGTTTTTCGCTAGATTATGGGTTGGTGAGTTCCGGGAGCTGGTGATTAGTCTCAATATCATGTTTGGTTTATTAAATTTTTGAAGACCATAAAGATGAGGTGATTTACTATAATGTGGCATCAGATGTGTCCGTTACTTATCTGGAAAGAAGGTTTTGTATTTCCTAAGAGTGATGTAGATTTTCTTTTCTATCGTGGAAGTTGGATCCTTCCGTAGGAGTATGTAGTTTCCTGTTTTGAGTGCAGATTCTATTTTGTCATTGTACGTCTGTATGTCCGTAATGACTGTGGCATTTCTTTTGTCTGCAGGGAGGATTTTGATGGTGGAGTCCCTTCGCAGTGTTTTTACTGATGTTTTTTGGGGTTTCTCTCTTTCTCCAAGACTTCTTTTACTTTTCATCTAAATTCTTCTGTCTGGAAAGGGTTCTTACTATTACTCGTCGACTACAGAGCTCACGATGTCCAGGATAGGTATCGTTTTTGGTGCCACTGCGCAGTTCAATTCCTTTTCCAGCAGGGAATCCTCTATTTATGACAGGGGTTTTGATTACATGTCAGTTATGGTAATTTTCATTTCTTTGTCTTTGGTTCGTGGTGATCGTTTTCTTCATGGCAACATGAGATTTGTGTGCAGGGGCGTTTCCTGCAAAAACAAAACACCTTTGGATAGCTTTAAGCGTCTTTTCTCTTTAATTTTTTCCCGTAGAGTGGTCAGTAATGTCGAAGAGTAATCTCCAGTTATTGTTCTACCCTTATCCAAAACATCAATCATGATATTACTCCATGGCAATCCCAAAAAACTGAAGCAAGAACTTTTCCAGCAGATTTTTGGACACGAAACTTCTTAGGTCTTGGAGAACCGGAGTGTCGCCATTCCATCGATTGTTGCTTTGTTTCTGGATCGTAGAAATGTACCAAAGTCTCATCCATGGTAACAATTCGGTTTAAGAAGTCCACATCGTTTTCAAATCGAGCACAGATCGAACGCGATGCTACTACCCTTGCACGCTTTTGGTCAACATTCAAACATTTGGGGATCCATTTTGCAGCAATTTTTCTCATGTCCAAATTAACGTGAACGCATTCGTATGAAATATTCACTGCTTCAGATATCCGTTTTAGCCCTATTCGACGGTCTGTTAAAATCATGTCATGAACTGCATTGTTATTTTCGGGGACTGACACAGAAACTGGCATTCCCGATCGGTCATCATCTTCAATGGAAAATGTACCTGTTTTGAAGCTTTCACGGTCGCATACGAAGGACATTGATCACCAAGGGCATTAAGCATATCTTCGTAAATCTGCTTACCTCTTAACCCTTTTAAATACAGGTCCTACTTGATGATGGCTCGATACTCCAATTTTTCTATTTTCACAATTTCGGTGGAAATATTTTTTCTTTTAATTTATTGCGTAACTCTGGTTTACTTTTTTGACGTCAAACTTTACACTGACACTTCTAATAAGTTATTGTTCGTTGCTATGGTAACGCAATATTTTGTTTATGCAGGGAACTGGTCTAGGCTAACTAGATAACAATACATCCTCGTAGAATGAAAAATCTGAGAAACTAGATTTCATTTATGGGATATGAATAACGAACGTCTGTGTAAATAAGGGACGAACGGACAAAACTGCAATATCTCTGTTTGTGCCAGTCACTATTAATTACTGGCTGGCGTTATTGCAATATCTCTGTATTATCATTGAGTATTTTGAGAGCTTCACACTGAGATTTATTCTCCTAAACAATCCAGTTGTAATCGCATTTGCTCTTCGTTTTTACTGCCATCGCCATTGCCATAACTCTACGAAGTATCTCACTGTTATTTCCATACGACTACACAAAACCCAATACATACATTTTCGTTCATGGAATTGGCGTGATTCATTTCATCCGCCGATACCGACCCACATGCACGCCCATGGGCAACGCAGTCAAGAAATCACACCCACATCCCTTTCGAGCCTCCGACATCCTGAAAGAAACCCTAAAATCACGCTCGAGAAACCGCATCTGGTCGGAATATTTCAACACCTCGATGCCGGTATTTTATTTCGGCTTTATTGCCTCAGGCCCAGGCAGAGAAAACCAAAAGAACCGCCGTTCTTGGAAGCTTATAGCAGATTTTTCAAGACACGAAAACAAAGTAAATTACTTCTCAAGAATATGTATACACTCAGGACAATGCAAATGTAATTCTGTAGATGGATGAATATGAATTGCCGTAATCTTTGTGCTCTAAATATTAAGCCACTTTTTCAAACATACCCCCTGACAAAGCTAAAACAACCATCAAAAAAAATCGACAGGAAATTACACTTCTCAACTCCAGGTAAACTTATCAACTCGAGAACGGTTGAAGATAGAGCAATTCTGCAAACGCCAATCGATTCAGAATGATGAAATTAGTATAGTACTCTAAGAACTTGAAACGAAAATATCAACAGTTCAAATATTTTAACGAACACATTAGCAAAGTTTTAACTGTAACTTGCAAAGGTTACGTAAACACCTACGAAATCCCTAATTGACAAGGAATCGCTTTAATATAGCAAAATATTCAAAGCTGCAAAATTTAGAACAATGACCGAACATAGTTTGAGAACATCTGAATCTCAATCAGCAAATAGGGGAGGAGATATTTCCGAAATGAAAGGAACACGACTAAGCTAGTGATTTAAAGTTGAAAATGAATTAGTGGATTGTAGTATAAAGTGTATTTTTATGACACTATCATCAGTTACCTGTTAAAAACAGTACAGCGGAGTTGGGTAATTATAACTTGGGAGTTGTACAATTTTATTGTATTTCAAATCGCGTTCAGTGCACCAAATCTACTGCGATTTCTGTTGGTCGCCGAGAAAATACTTCAAATTGAATTATATGACAGCTCCGAATCATAAGGCACTCTTGGTAGAAACTATCCAATACGAGCTAGTTCACCGACAGTTCATTTTCAGGGATTAATTTTGGACCTTTGAGAGTAAAGCCATTTTTAATTCCGCTAAATAACGTTAACTTGAACTATCCCGCTTCTGATAAAAGTAAGCGAAATGTGAAAGAACTGTCAACCCATCAAGACGATGCACGTTCGAAAGGATAATTATTCTACGTGTAAGACTGGTGTTCAATAAGTGAAGTGAATCATGAAACCATAGTTTTAACAAAAAGGCATTGCGATACATCCTTTTCATTATGCCATCAAGTCTCGTGACTGTCCCAATTAGCTTCAACATCGGACTGTGCATGTCTCCAAGAATTTAATCTGGTAGAATTTACTGCAGCCAATTTTATCATCCGGTCCCAGCCATTGAAGAATACAGTGTCCTTTTGTATTTTTCGCTTTTTGTCGACGATGAAGGGTGAATTCTTTGGCTGAATTTATGCTTCGAATTCAAGTGTTTCGATCTAAAGTAGAAAAAGAATGACCCACAGTTTGACGTTATGTTTTGATTTTTAACATTAGCAGTTTTCCGCAATTCGACTCTGGCTCGGGCGAATTTTCAAGCCGTTAAGTAGCAACTTTCAGACTAGTACGTGAAATATTTTTCTGCACGCGAAAGTTTGTTCAAAGAGTGCTACAGCTGATGTTGAACGTCTTCAACAAGAAGATTCCTTCGATCATTCTCGATCTATATATACAGAGTATACGCAGTGCCAGACTGGCCTATCTTTGCCAAGTGATATTTTGAAAAATTGGGGCCTCCAATTACCAGGTTCATTCTATTTCATGAGTCGCATACGGAAATTTCAACAAACTATCGGTTTTCGTACTATTAATGATTAAGGTGCAAGATCAGCTCTACACTTGTCTTAGAGTAAAAAATGAAATAAACATAACAAACTTTGAGCGACCCGATATATAGAGGTATTTACCTGGCCGCGTTTGCAACTACGCCAAATAAAATTATTTTTGGACACAGGCAGGCTTTACTCTCTGCTGTCTCAGTGTCTCGCATACGACTAATCAGTAATCTAGCGCGCCGCGCGCCAAAACCAAAACCGCCCACCGACCATACATACTCGCGCATCACTGTTGCCACGTTGCAAGAGGTCCTCAAGAAATCCTACCAAATCGAAAGTGAATATTTGCGTTTGTTATGTTTCTGGCAATAACCAATTTCGACATTTGACCTTTTTTCTTAATTAATTTTAAATTATTGTTTCCATGTCTGTTTTCCTAGGGGCCCCGAGACCCCAAATGGGGGGTGGGCCCCGTGAGATTTTTCTCACTATCTCACCTGGCCAGTCCGGCACTGAGTATACGGTGATTCGTTCAGATGGCTCCCGTACATTTTCGATGCGGAAAGAACGACGAGTCATTGGTGTACCGTTAACGAGTAGAGATGTGATCATTCCAGCAGGCTGAGCGTGAATATCCAGATTAGACCAGGAGCTGGTGACAGGTGATGTTCTCCCATTTTACACTGCATGGCTTTTTAAGGCTTGATTGATAATTAACCCTAGAATATGAAAAATAGGCAGGTTCCAGGCAGCCCCGCACGTGTGCACTTCGTTAGGAAAAGCGCTTTTTTTTTGAGAATTTTCGTGTTCTTCCGCGATAGTATACTGCCTGCCGTTGTAACATACGGAAGTTCAAACGAATTGAAACGCTACTAATTAATGGCATGCAATCCACAGCGGCCGAAAGGGCTCAAAGGGTTACGAAAAACTGAAAAAAATTAAAAGGAACTTCCGTGATTTCAAATTGCATGCCGATGTGAAAAATTGAAGTTTCAGTAATAAAAACACTATGGAAAAATTGCCATGCGCCCCTCGGCTGACCAACGGTGGAAAATTGCGGGAAAACTCTGTACAAATTCAATACAGGTTTCACGTGATTCCAAACTGCATGCCATTAGAAAGATAGGTCATTTGTATAATTAATTAATAGTAGGTAATTTGGCATGCACACCAGGATTTCTCAAAACAAAGTCACATAAATTTTCACAGTGTTTTTTGCAACTTTCCTCATGCATGCCTCTATTTTGCGAAATTACCTACTATTAATTGATTTTTCCGTACTAGTATCGAAAAATGACACTTTCCAAACTAAATTGCGTGCGAGTATAGGGTGAATCACGCATGCTTGTAGAAAAATATATTTTTCCTTCGGAAGATCCTATTTATGTGTAGCTCTCATATTTCATGCTAGGTTTTATGTAGACTTCAGACTGCCATGCAGCTAGTAATTCATTTCTACAATTAGTCGAGTGGATGTTCGTGTGGTCGCAGTTGAAAAGCGATTTATTATTCAAGTGCAAATCGATCCCCGACTTGGTGTGACTCAATTTTTCAGCGCTCAAATCATATTAAAATAATTGGAATGGGGAGAGAGTATGACTAAGAACTGCATTTTACGACTGGCGCGGATAATTTGATGACCGAGAAGTTAGAGGGGTGCTCACGATGACATCATAACAGATAAATTGGCGAAGAGAAGTGTTTTAATGGCAATGACGAGATGTTAATGGACCAAGTCTGCAGTTACGAGTAGTTTGAATCCCTGTTGTGCATAACTCGTGACCGTGGCGAATAGAAATGAAAAAATTTGTTCTAAAGAATTGTTAGTTCCAAGAAGATGCTCTCATTTTTCACACACCAAATGATTAGCCGGTGTATGGGAGCTTACTTCAAAAAAATAAGTATTGTAACGAGCTGGAGCCGGCCCTGTCTACTTGTCACCAATTCGCGAGGAATGCCTGACACCATCGCTCTAGACATTTCGAGAGCAGACTAAAGCCATTTAGATTCATCCAGATGGCAGTTACAGTTTGTTACAGTTCGACACAATTAAATTAGTAGACAAGACAAAGTTGGGGCTTGGCTGTACACAGGGTGCTTAATTTTGTGAATAAATATAGCTGAATATTAGTTGTTAGAAAAAAATCAGATATGACAAAGCCGAGTGAGAATAAAAAATCTACCCTTGTCTTCTTCGGGTCAAGGTATAATAATAATACTGGGTTATGTGGGAGACCAAGTAAATCACAGTGACTTGCTGACATCTTTATGACTCCGAATATCAAACAAAAATTTTCAAAATAATAGTTCTGTTGAAGGCGCCTTCAAAAATAGGGTAGGCGTTGGCGTGTTTCGTGGTAGGTCATAAAATATTTGATTTCGTATAAATAACGACTTCTTATCACCAAATGTCATTGTAGAGCAGTTCTGTCGAATTTTTAATATTTTGAAGTGACTTCAAAAATAGGATAGACGTTGGCGCGTTTCGTGCTAGGTCCTAAAATATTTGTTTTCGTATAAATAACGACTTCTCATCATCAAATGTCATTGTAGAGTCTTCAGGGGAGTTTTGTCGAATTTTTAATATTTTGAAGTGCCTTCAAGAATAGGATGGGCGTTGACGCGTTTCGTGCTAGGTCATAAAATATTTGTTTTCGTATAAATAACGACTTCTCATCATTAAATGTCTTTGTCGGGTCTTTAGGGGAGTTCTGTCGAATTTTTAATATTTTGAAGTGCCTTCAAAAATAGGATAGGCGTTGGCGCGTTTCGTGGTAGGTCATAAAATATTTGTTTTCGTATAAATAACGACTTCTCATCATTAAATGTCATTGTCGGGTCTTTAGGGGAGTTCTGTCGAATTTTTAATATTTTGAAGTGCCTTCAAAAATAGGATGGGCGTTGGCGCGTTTCGTGGTAGGTCATAAAATATTTGTTTTCGTATAAATAACGACTTCTCATCATTAAATGTCATTGTCGGTTCTTTAGGGGAGTTCTGTCGAATTTTTAATATTTTGAAGTGCCTTCAAAAATAGGTTAGGCGTTGGCGCGTTTCGTGGTAGGTCATAAAATATTTGTTTTCGTATAAATAACGACTTCTCATCATTAAATGTCATTGTCGGGTCTTCAGATGAGTTCTGTCAAATTTTTAATATTTTGAAGTGCCTTCAAAAATAGGATAGGCGTTGGCGCGTTTCGTGGTAGGTCATAAAATATTTGATTTTATATAAATAACGACTTCTCATCATTAAATGTCATTGTCGGGTCTTCAGATGAGTTCTGTCAAATTTTTAATATTTTGAAGTGCCTTCAAAAATAGGATGGGCGTTGGCGCGTTTCGTGGTAGGTCATAAAATATTTGTTTTCGTATAAATATCGACTTCTCATCATTAAATGTCATTGTAGGGTCTTCAGGGGAGTTCTGTCGAATTTTTAATATTTTGAAGTGCCTTCAAAAATAGGTTAGGCGTTGGCGCGTTTCGTGGTAGTTCATAAAATATTTGTTTTCGTATAAATAACGACTTCTCATCATTAAATGTCATTGTAGGGTCTTCAGGGGAGTTCTGTCAAATTTTTAATATTTTGAAGTGCCTTCAAAAATAGGTTAGGCGTTGGCGCGTTTCGTGGTAGGTCATAAAATATTTGTTTTCGTATAAATAACGACTTCTCATCATTAAATGTCATTGTCGGGTCTTCAGATGAGTTCTGTCAAATTTTTAATATTTTGAAGTGCCTTCAAAAATAGGATAGGCGTTGGCGCGTTTCGTGGTAGGTCATAAAATATTTGATTTTATATAAATAACGACTTCTCATCATTAAATGTCATTGTCGGGTCTTCAGATGAGTTCTGTCAAATTTTTAATATTTTGAAGTGCCTTCAAAAATAGGATGGGCGTTGGCGCGTTTCGTGGTAGGTCATAAAATATTTGTTTTCGTATAAATATCGACTTCTCATCATTAAATGTCATTGTAGGGTCTTCAGGGGAGTTCTGTCGAATTTTTAATATTTTGAAGTGCCTTCAAAAATAGGTTAGGCGTTGGCGCGTTTCGTGGTAGTTCATAAAATATTTGTTTTCGTATAAATAACGACTTCTCATCATTAAATGTCATTGTAGGGTCTTCAGGGGAGTTCTGTCAAATTTTTAATATTTTGAAGTGCCTTCAAAAATAGGTTAGGCGTTGGCGCGTTTCGTGGTAGGTCATAAAATATTTGTTTTCGTATAAATATCGACTTCTCATCATTAAATGTCATTGTAGGGTCTTCAGGGGAGTTCTGTCGAATTTTTAATATTTTGAAGTGCCTTCAAAAATAGGTTAGGCGTTGGCGCGTTTCGTGGTAGGTCATAAAATATTTGTTTTCATATAAATAACGACTTCTCATCATTAAATGTCATTGTAGGGTCTTCAGATGAGTTCTGTCAAATTTTAAATATTTTGAAGTGCCTTCAAAAATAGGATAGCCGTTGGCGCGTTTCGTGGTAGGTCATAAAATATTTGATTTTATATAAATAACGACTTCTCATCATTAAATGTCATTGTCGGGTCTTCAGATGAGTTCTGTCAAATTTTTAATATTTTGAAGTGCCTTCAAAAATAGGATAGGCGTTGGCGCGTTTCGCGGTAGGTCATAAAATATTTGTTTTCGTATAAATATCGACTTCTCATCATTAAATGTCATTGTAGGGTCTTCAGGGGAGTTCTGTCAAATTTTTAATATTTTGAAGTGCCTTCAAAAATAGGTTAGGCGTTGGCGCGTTTCGCGGTAGGTCATAAAATATTTGTTTTCGTATAAATATCGACTTCTCTTCATTAAATGTCATTGTAGGGTCTTCAGGGGAGTTCTGTCAAATTTTTAATATTTTGAAGTGCCTTCAAAAATAGGTTAGGCGTTGGCGCGTTTCGCGGTAGGTCATAAAATATTTGTTTTCGTATAAATATCGACTTCTCTTCATTAAATGTCATTGTAGGGTCTTCAGGGGAGTTCTGTCGAATTTTTAATATTTTGAAGTGCCTTCAAAAATAGGTTAGGCGTTGGCGCGTTTCGTGGTAGGTCATAAAATATTTGATTTTATATAAATATCGACTTCTCATCATTAAATGTCATTGTAGGGTCTTCAGGGGAGTTCTGTCAAATTTTTAATATTTTGAAGTGCCTTCAAAAATAGGTTAGGCGTTGGCGCGTTTCGCGGTAGGTCATAAAATATTTGTTTTCGTATAAATATCGACTTCTCTTCATTAAATGTCATTGTAGGGTCTTCAGGGGAGTTCTGTCGAATTTTTAATATTTTGAAGTGCCTTCAAAAATAGGTTAGGCGTTGGCGCGTTTCGTGGTAGGTCATAAAATATTTGTTTTCATATAAATAACGACTTCTCATCATTAAATGTCATTGTAGGGTCTTCAGATGAGTTCTGTCAAATTTTAAATATTTTGAAGTGCCTTCAAAAATAGGATAGCCGTTGGCGCGTTTCGTGGTAGGTCATAAAATATTTGATTTTATATAAATAACGACTTCTCATCATTAAATGTCATTGTCGGGTCTTCAGATGAGTTCTGTCAAATTTTTAATATTTTGAAGTGCCTTCAAAAATAGGATAGGCGTTGGCGCGTTTCGTGGTAGGTCATAAAATATTTTTTTTCGTATAAATAACGACTTCTCATCATTAAATGTCACTGTAGGGTCTTCAGGGGAGTTCTGTCAAATTTTAAATATTTTAAGGTGCCTTCAAAAATAGGATAGGCGTTGGCGCGTTTCGTGGTAGGTCATAAAATATTTGTTTTCGTATAAATAACGACTTCTCATCATTAAATGTCATTGTAGGGTCTTCAGGAGAGTTCTGTCGAATTTTTAATATTTTGAAGTGCCTTCAAAAATAGGATAGCCGTTGGCGCGTTTCGTGGTAGGTCATAAAATATTTGATTTTATATAAATAACGACTTCTCATCATTAAATGTCATTGTCGGGTCTTCAGATGAGTTCTGTCAAATTTTTAATATTTTGAAGTGCCTTCAAAAATAGGATAGGCGTTGGCGCGTTTCGTGGTAGGTCATAAAATATTTTTTTTCGTATAAATAACGACTTCTCATCATTAAATGTCACTGTAGGGTCTTCAGGGGAGTTCTGTCAAATTTTAAATATTTTAAGGTGCCTTCAAAAATAGGATAGGCGTTGGCGCGTTTCGTGGTAGGTCATAAAATATTTGTTTTCGTATAAATAACGACTTCTCATCATTAAATGTCATTGTAGGGTCTTCAGGGGAGTTCTGTCAAATTTTATATATTTTAAGGTGCCTTCAAAAATAGGATAGGCGTTGGCGCGTTTCGTGGTAGGTCATAAAATATTTGTTTTCGTATAAATAACGACTTCTCATCATTAAATGTCATTGTAGGGTCTTCAGGGGAGTTCTGTCAAATTTTAAATATTTTAAGGTGCCTTCAAAAATAGGATAGGCGTTGGCGCGTTTCGTGGTAGGTCATAAAATATTTGTTTTCGTATAAATAACGACTTCTCATCATTAAATGTCATTGTAGGGTCTTCAGATGAGTTCTGTCGAATTTTTTATATTTTGAAGTGCCTTCAAAAATAGGTTAGGCGTTAGCGCGTTTCGTGGTAGGTCATAAAATATTTGATTTTATATAAATAACGACTTCTCATCATTAAATGTCATTGTAGGGTCTTCAGGGGAGTTCTGTCGAATTTTTAATATTTTGAAGTGCCTTCAAAAATAGGATAGGCGTTGGCGCGTTTCGTGGTAGGTCATAAAATATTTGATTTTATATAAATAACGACTTCTCATCATTAAATGTCATTGTAGGGTCTTCAGGGGAGTTCTGTAGAATTTTTAATATTTTGAAGTGCCTTCAAAAATAGGTTAGGCGTTGGCGCGTTTCGTGGTAGGTCATAAAATATTTGTTTTCGTATAAATAACGACTTCTCATCATTAAATGTCATTGTAGGGTCTTCAGGGGAGTTCTGTCAAATTTTTAATATTTTGAATTGCCTTCAAAAATAGGATAGGCGTTGGCGCGTTTCGTGGTAGGTCATAAAATATTTGATTTTATATAAATAACGACTTCTCATTATTAAATGTCAATGTCGGGTCTTCAGATGAGTTCTGTCAAATTTTTAATATTTTGAAGTGCCTTCAAAAATAGGATAGGCGTTGGCGCGTTTCGTGGTAGGTCATAAAATATTTGATTTTATATAAATAACGACTTCTCATCATTAAATGTCATTGTAGGGTCTTCAGGGGAGTTCTGTCGAATTTTTAATATTTTGAAGTGCCTTCAAAAATAGGATAGGCGTTGGCGCGTTTCGTGGTAGGTTATAAAATATTTGATTTTATATAAATAACGACTTCTCATCATTAAATGTCATTGTAGGGTCTTCAGGGGAGTTCTGTCGAATTTTTAATATTTTGAAGTGCCTTCAAAAATAGGTTAGGCGTTGGCGCGTTTCGTGGTAGGTCATAAAATATTTGTTTTCGTATAAATAACGACTTCTCATCATTAAATGTCATTGTAGGGTCTTCAGGGGAGTTCTGTCGAATTTTTAAAATTTTGAAGTGCCTTCAAAAATAGGTTAGGCGTTGGCGCGTTTCGTGGTAGGTCATAAAATATTTGTTTTCGTATAAATAACGACTTCTCATCATTAAATGTCATTGTCGGGTCTTTAGGGGAGTTCTGTCGAATTTTTAATATTTTGAAGTGCCTTCAAAAATAGGATAGGCGTTGGCGCGTTTCGTGGTAGGTCATAAAATATTTGTTTTCGTATAAATAACGACTTCTCATCATTAAATGTCATTGTAGGGTCTTCAGGGGAGTTCTGTCAAATTTTAAATATTTTAAGGTGCCTTCAAAAATAGGATAGGCGTTGGCGCGTTTCGTGGTAGGTCATAAAATATTTGTTTTCGTATAAATAACGACTTCTCATCATTAAATGTCATTGTAGGGTCTTCAGATGAGTTCTGTCGCATTTTTTATATTTTGAAGTGCCTTCAAAAATAGGTTAGGCGTTGGCGCGTTTCGTGGTAGGTCATAAAATATTTGATTTTATATAAATAACGACTTCTCATCATTAAATGTCATTGTAGGGTCTTCAGGGGAGTTCTGTCGAATTTTTAATATTTTGAAGTGCCTTCAAAAATAGGATAGGCGTTGGCGCGTTTCGTGGTAGGTCATAAAATATTTGATTTTATATAAATAACGACTTCTCATCATTAAATGTCATTGTAGGGTCTTCAGGGGAGTTCTGTAGAATTTTAAATATTTTGAAGTGCCTTCAAAAATAGGTTAGGCGTTGGCGCGTTTCGTGGTAGGTCATAAAATATTTGTTTTCGTATAAATAACGACTTCTCATCATTAAATGTCAATGTAGGGTCTTCAGGGGAGTTCTGTCAAATTTTTAATTTTTTGAATTGCCTTCAAAAATAGGATAGGCGTTGGCGCGTTTCGTGGTAGGTCATAAAATATTTGATTTTATATAAATAACGACTTCTCATCATTAAATGTCATTGTAGGGTCTTCAGGGGAGTTCTGTCGAATTTTTAATATTCTGAAGTGCCTTCAAAAATAGGATAGCCGTTGGCGCGTTTCGTGGTAGGTCATAAAATATTTGATTTTATATAAATAACGACTTCTCATCATTAAATGTCATTGTCGGGTCTTCAGATGAGTTCTGTCAAATTTTTAATATTTTGAAGTGCCTTCAAAAATAGGATAGGCGTTGGCGCGTTTCGTGGTAGGTCATAAAATATTTTTTTTCGTATAAATAACGACTTCTCATCATTAAATGTCACTGTAGGGTCTTCAGGGGAGTTCTGTCAAATTTTAAATATTTTAAGGTGCCTTCAAAAATAGGATAGGCGTTGGCGCGTTTCGTGGTAGGTCATAAAATATTTGTTTTCGTATAAATAACGACTTCTCATCATTAAATGTCATTGTAGGGTCTTCAGGGGAGTTCGGTCAAATTTTAAATATTTTAAGGTGCCTTCATAAATAGGATAGGCGTTGGCGCGTTTCGTGGTAGGTCATAAAATATTTGTTTTCGTATAAATAACGACTTCTCATCATTAAATGTCATTGTAGGGTCTTCAGGGGAGTTCTGTCAAATTTTAAATATTTTAAGGTGCCTTCAAAAATAGGATAGGCGTTGGCGCGTTTCGTGGTAGGTCATAAAATATTTGTTTTCGTATAAATAACGACTTCTCATCATTAAATGTCATTGTAGGGTCTTCAGATGAGTTCTGTCGAATTTTTTATATTTTGAAGTGCCTTCAAAAATAGGTTAGGCGTTGGCGCGTTTCGTGGTAGGTCATAAAATATTTGATTTTATATAAATAACGACTTCTCATCATTAAATGTCATTGTAGGGTCTTCAGGGGAGTTCTGTCGAATTTTTAATATTTTGAAGTGCCTTCAAAAATAGGATAGGCGTTGGCGCGTTTCGTGGTAGGTCATAAAATATTTGATTTTATATAAATAACGACTTCTCATCATTAAATGTCATTGTAGGGTCTTCAGGGGAGTTCTGTAGAATTTTTAATATTTTGAAGTGCCTTCAAAAATAGGTTAGGCGTTGGCGCGTTTCGTGGTAGGTCATAAAATATTTGTTTTCGTATAAATAACGACTTCTCATCATTAAATGTCATTGTAGGGTCTTCAGGGGAGTTCTGTAGAATTTTTAATATTTTGAAGTGCCTTCAAAAATAGGTTAGGCGTTGGCGCGTTTCGTGGTAGGTCATAAAATATTTGTTTTCGTATAAATAACGACTTCTCATCATTAAATGTCATTGTAGGGTCTTCAGGGGAGTTCTGTCAAATTTTTAATTTTTTGAATTGCCTTCAAAAATAGGATGGGCGTTGGAGCGTTTCGTGGTAGGTCATAAAATATTTGTTTTCGTATAAATAACGACTTCTCATCATTAAATGTCATTGTCGGGTCTTTAGGGGAGTTCTGTCGAATTTTTAATATTTTGAAGTGCCTTCAAAAATAGGTTAGGCGTTGGCGCGTTTCGTGGTAGGTCATAAAATATTTGATTTTATATAAATAACGACTTCTCATCATTAAATGCCATTGTAGGGTCTTCAGGGGAGTTCTGTCGAATTTTTAATATTTTGAAGTGCCTTCAAAAATAGGTTAGGCGTTGGCGCGTTTCGTGGTAGGTCATAAAATATTCGTTTTCGTATAAATAACGACTTCTCATCATTAAATGTCATTGTAGGGTCTTCAGGGGAGTTCTGTCGAATTTTTAATATTTTGAAGTGCCTTCAAAAATAGGTTAGGCGTTGGCGCGTTTCGTGGTAGGTCATAAAATATTTGATTTTATATAAATAACGACTTCTCATCATTAAATGTCATTGTAGGGTCTTCAGGGGAGTTCTGTCGAATTTTTAATATTTTGAAGTGCCTTCAAAAATAGGATAGGCGTTGGCGCGTTTCGTGGTAGGTCATAAAATATTTGTTTTCGTATAAATAACGACTTCTCATCATTAAATGTCATTCTAGGGTCTTCAGGGGAGTTCTGTAGAATTTTTAATATTTTGAAGTGCCTTCAAAAATAGGATAGGCGTTGGCGCGTTTCGTGGTAGGTCATAAAATATTTGTTTTCGTATAAATAACGACTTCTCATCATTAAATGTCATTGTAGGGTCATCAGGGGAGTTCTGTCAAATTTTAAATATTTTAAGGTGCCTTCAAAAATAGGATAGGCGTTGGCGCGTTTCGTGGTAGGTCATAAAATATTTGTTTTCGTATAAATAACGACTTCTCATCATTAAATGTCATTATAGGGTCTTCAGAGGAGTTCTGTCGAATTTTTAATATTTTGAAGTGCCTTCAAAAATAGGATAGGCGTTGGCGCGTTTCGTGGTAGGTCATAAAATATTTGTTTTCGTATAAATAACGACTTCTCATCATTAAATGTCATTGTAGGGTCATCAGGGGAGTTCTGTCAAATTTTAAATATTTTAAGGTGCCTTCAAAAATAGGATAGGCGTTGGCGCGTTTCGTGGTAGGTCATAAAATATTTGTTTTCGTATAAATAACGACTTCTCATCATTAAATGTCATTATAGGGTCTTCAGAGGAGTTCTGTCGAATTTTTAATATTTTGAAGTGCCTTCAAAAATAGGATAGGCGTTGGCGCGTTTCGTGGTAGGTCATAAAATATTTGTTTTCGTATAAATAACGACTTCTCATCATTAAATGTCATTGTAGGGTCTTCAGGGGAGTTCTGTCAAATTTTAAATATTTTAAGGTGCCTTCAAAAATAGGATAGGCGTTGGCGCGTTTCGTGGTAGGTCATAAAATATTTGTTTTCGTATAAATAACGACTTCTCATCATTAAATGTCATTGTAGGGTCATCAGGGGAGTTCTGTCAAATTTTAAATATTTTAAGGTGCCTTCAAAAATAGGATAGGCGTTGGCGCGTTTCGTGGTAGGTCATAAAATATTTGTTTTCGTATAAATAACGACTTCTCATCATTAAATGTCATTATAGGGTCTTCAGAGGAGTTCTGTCGAATTTTTAATATTTTGAAGTGCCTTCAAAAATAGGATAGGCGTTGGCGCGTTTCGTGGTAGGTCATAAAATATTTGTTTTCGTATAAATAACGACTTCTCATCATTAAATGTCATTGTAGGGTCATCAGGGGAGTTCTGTCAAATTTTAAATATTTTAAGGTGCCTTCAAAAATAGGATAGGCGTTGGCGCGTTTCGTGGTAGGTCATAAAATATTTGTTTTCGTATAAATAACGACTTCTCATCATTAAATGTCATTATAGGGTCTTCAGGGGAGTTCTGTCGAATTTTTTATATTTTGAAGTGCCTTCAAAAATAGGTTAGGCGTTGGCGCGTTTCGTGGTAGGTCATAAAATATTTGATTTTATATAAATAACGACTTCTCATCATTAAATGTCATTGTAGGGTCTTCAGGGGAGTTCTGTCGAATTTTTAATATTTTGAAGTGCCTTCAAAAATAGGATAGGCGTTGGCGCGTTTCGTGATAGGTCATAAAATATTTGATTTTATATAAATAACGACTTCTCATCATTAAATGTCATTGTAGGGTCTTCAGGGGAGTTCTGTAGAATTTTTAATATTTTGAAGTGCCTTCAAAAATAGGTTAGGCGTTGGCGCGTTTCGTGGTAGGTCATAAAATATTTGTTTTCGTATAAATAACGACTTCTCATCATTAAATGTCATTGTAGGGTCTTCAGGGGAGTTCTGTCAAATTTAAAATTTTTTGAATTGCCTTCAAAAATAGGATAGGCGTTGGCGCGTTTCGTGGTAGGTCATAAAATATTTGATTTTATATAAATAACGACTTCTCATCATTAAATGTCAATGTCGGGTCTTCAGATGAGTTCTGTCAAATTTTTAATATTTTGAAGTGCCTTCAAAAATAGGATAGGCGTTGGCGCGTTTCGTGGTAGGTCATAAAATATTTGATTTTATGTAAATAACGACTTCTCATCATTAAATGTCATTGTAGGGTCTTCAGGGGAGTTCTGTCGAATTTTTAATATTTTGAAGTGCCTTCAAAAATAGGTTAGGCGTTGGCGCGTTTCGTGGTAGGTCATAAAATATTTGTTTTCGTATAAATAACGACTTCTCATCATTAAATGTCATTGTAGGGTCTTCAGGGGAGTTCTGTCGAATTTTTAAAATTTTGAAGTGCCTTCAAAAATAGGTTAGGCGTTGGCGCGTTTCGTGGTAGGTCATAAAATATTTGTTTTCGTATAAATAACGACTTCTCATCATTAAATGTCATTGTCGGGTCTTTAGGAGAGTTTTGTCGAATTTTTAATATTTTGAAGTGCCTTCAAAAATAGGATAGGCGTTGGCGCGTTTCGTGGTAGGTCATAAAATATTTGTTTTCGTATAAATAACGACTTCTCATCATTAAATGTCATTGTAGGGTCTTCAGGGGAGTTCTGTCAAATTTTAAATATTTTAAGGTGCCTTCAAAAATAGGATAGGCGTTGGCGCGTTTCGTGGTAGGTCATAAAATATTTGTTTTCGTATAAATAACGACTTCTCATCATTAAATGTCATTGTAGGGTCTTCAGATGAGTTCTGTCGAATTTTTTATATTTTGAAGTGCCTTCAAAAATAGGTTAGGCGTTGGCGCGTTTCGTGGTAGGTCATAAAATATTTGATTTTATATAAATAACGACTTCTCATCATTAAATGTCATTGTAGGGTCTTCAGGGGAGTTCTGTCGAATTTTTAATATTTTGAAGTGCCTTCAAAAATAGGATAGGCGTTGGCGCGTTTCGTGGTAGGTCATAAAATATTTGATTTTATATAAATAACGACTTCTCATCATTAAATGTCATTGTAGGGTCTTCAGGGGAGTTCTGTAGAATTTTTAATATTTTGAAGTGCCTTCAAAAATAGGTTAGGCGTTGGCGCGTTTCGTGGTAGGTCATAAAATATTTGTTTTCGTATAAATAACGACTTCTCATCATTAAATGTCATTGTAGGGTCTTCAGGGGAGTTCTGTCAAATTTTTAATTTTTTGAATTGCCTTCAAAAATAGGATAGGCGTTGGCGCGTTTCGTGGTAGGTCATAAAATATTTGATTTTATATAAATAACGACTTCTCATCATTAAATGTCAATGTCGGGTCTTCAGATGAGTTCTGTCAAATTTTTAATATTTTGAAGTGCCTTCAAAAATAGGATAGGCGTTGGCGCGTTTCGTGGTAGGTCATAAAATATTTGATTTTATATAAATAACGACTTCTCATCATTAAATGTCATTGTAGGGTCTTCAGATGAGTTCTGTCAAATTTTAAATATTTTGAAGTGCCTTCAAAAATAGGATAGGCGTTGGCGCGTTTCGTGGTAGGTCATAAAATATTTGATTTTATATAAATAACGACTTCTCATCATTAAATGTCATTGTAGGGTCTTCAGGGGAGTTCTGTCGAATTTTTAATATTTTGAAGTGCCTTCAAAAATAGGATGGGCGTTGGCGCGTTTCGTGGTAGGTCATAAAATATTTGATTTTATATAAATAACGACTTCTCATCATTAAATGTCATTGTAGGGTCTTCAGATGAGTTCTGTCAAATTTTAAATATTTTGAAGTGCCTTCAAAAATAGGATAGGCGTTGGCGCGTTTCGTGGTAGGTCATAAAATATTTGTTTTCGTATAAATAACGACTTCTCATCATTTAATGTCATTATAGGGTCTTCAGAGGAGTTCTGTCGAATTTTTAATATTTTGAAGTGCCTTCAAAAATAGGATAGGCGTTGGCGCGTTTCGTGGTAGGTCATAAAATATTTGTTTTCGTATAAATAACGACTTCTCATCATTAAATGTCATTGTCGGGTCTTTAGGGGAGTTCTGTCGAATTTTTAATATTTTGAAGTGCCTTCAAAAATAGGATAGGCGTTGGCGCGTTTCGTGGTAGGACATAAAATATTTGATTTTATATAAATAACGACTTCTCATCATTAAATGTCATTGTAGGGTCTTCAGGGGAGTTCTGTAGAATTTTTAATATTTTGAAGTGCCTTCAAAAATAGGTTAGGCGTTGGCGCGTTTCGTGGTAGGTCATAAAATATTTGATTTTATATAAATAACGACTTCTCATCATTAAATGTCATTGTAGGGTCTTCAGGGGAGTTCTGTAGAATTTTTAATATTTTGAAGTGCCTTCAAAAATAGGTTAGGCGTTGGCGCGTTTCGTGGTAGGTCATAAAATATTTGTTTTCGTATAAATAACGACTTCTCATCATTAAATGTCATTGTAGGGTCTTCAGGGGAGTTCTGTCAAATTTTTAATTTTTTGAATTGCCTTCAAAAATAGGATAGGCGTTGGCGCGTTTCGTGGTAGGTCATAAAATATTTGATTTTATATAAATAACGACTTCTCATCATTAAATGTCAATGTCGGGTCTTCAGATGAGTTCTGTCAAATTTTTAATATTTTGAAGTGCCTTCAAAAATAGGATAGGCGTTGGCGCGTTTCGTGGTAGGTCATAAAATATTTGATTTTATATAAATAACGACTTCTCATCATTAAATGTCATTGTAGGGTCTTCAGGGGAGTTCTGTCGAATTTTTAATATTTTGAAGTGCCTTCAAAAATAGGATAGGCGTTGGCGCGTTTCGTGGTAGGTTATAAAATATTTGATTTTATATAAATAACGACTTCTCATCATTAAATGTCATTGTCGGGTCTTCAGATGAGTTCTGTCAAATTTTTAATATTTTGAAGTGCCTTCAAAAATAGGATGGGCGTTGGCGCGTTTCGTGGTAGGTCATAAAATATTTGTTTTCGTATAAATAACGACTTCTCATCATTAAATGTCATTGTAGGGTCTTCAGATGAGTTCTGTCAAATTTTAAATATTTTGAAGTGCCTTCAAAAATAGGATAGGCGTTGGCGCGTTTCGTGGTAGGTCATAAAATATTTGATTTTATATAAATAACGACTTCTCATCATTAAATGTCATTGTAGGGTCTTCAGGGGAGTTCTGTCGAATTTTTAATATTTTGAAGTGCCTTCAAAAATAGGATGGGCGTTGGCGCGTTTCGTGGTAGGTCATAAAATATTTGATTTTATATAAATAACGACTTCTCATCATTAAATGTCATTGTAGGGTCTTCAGATGAGTTCTGTCAAATTTTAAATATTTTGAAGTGCCTTCAAAAATAGGATAGGCGTTGGCGCGTTTCGTGGTAGGACATAAAATATTTGATTTTATATAAATAACGACTTCTCATCATTAAATGTCATTGTAGGGTCTTCAGGGGAGTTCTGTAGAATTTTTAATATTTTGAAGTGCCTTCAAAAATAGGTTAGGCGTTGGCGCGTTTCGTGGTAGGTCATAAAATATTTGTTTTCGTATAAATAACGACTTCTCATCATTAAATGTCATTGTAGGGTCTTCAGAGGAGTTCTGTCAAATTTTTAATTTTTTTAATTGCCTTCAAAAATAGGATAGGCGTTGGAGCGTTTCGTGGTAGGTCATAAAATATTTGTTTTCGTATAAATAACGACTTCTCATCATTAAATGTCATTGTCGGGTCTTTAGGGGAGTTCTGTCGAATTTTTAATATTTTGAAGTGCCTTCAAAAATAGGTTAGGCGTTGGCGCGTTTCGTGGTAGGTCATAAAATATTTGATTTTATATAAATAACGACTTCTCATCATTAAATGCCATTGTAGGGTCTTCAGGGGAGTTCTGTCGAATTTTTAATATTTTGAAGTGCCTTCAAAAATAGGTTAGGCGTTGGCGCGTTTCGTGGTAGGTCATAAAATATTTGATTTTATATAAATAACGACTTCTCATCATTAAATGTCATTGTCGGGTCTTCAGATGAGTTCTGTCAAATTTTTAATATTTTGAAGTGCCTTCAAAAATAGGATGGGCGTTGGCGCGTTTCGTGGTAGGTCATAAAATATTTGTTTTCGTATAAATAACGACTTCTCATCATTAAATGTCATTGTAGGGTCTTCAGGGGAGTTCTGTCAAATTTTAAATATTTTAAGGTGCCTTCAAAAATAGGATAGGCGTTGGCGCGTTTCGTGGTAGGTCATAAAATATTTGTTTTCGTATAAATAACGACTTCTCATCATTTAATGTCATTGTAGGGTCTTCAGGGGAGTTCTGTCAAATTTTAAATATTTTAAGGTGCCTTCAAAAATAGGATAGGCGTTGGCGCGTTTCGTGGTAGGTCATAAAATATTTGTTTTCGTATAAATAACGACTTCTCATCATTAAATGTCATTGTAGGGTCATCAGGGGAGTTCTGTCAAATTTTAAATATTTTAAGGTGCCTTCAAAAATAGGATAGGCGCTGGCGCGTTTCGTGGTAGGTCATAAAATATTTGTTTTCGTATAAATAACGACTTCTCATCATTAAATGTCATTATAGGGTCTTCAGAGGAGTTCTGTCGAATTTTTAATATTTTGAAGTGCCTTCAAAAATAGGATAGGCGTTGGCGCGTTTCGTGGTAGGTCATAAAATATTTGTTTTCGTATAAATAACGACTTCTCATCATTAAATGTCATTGTAGGGTCATCAGGGGAGTTCTGTCAAATTTTAAATATTTTAAGGTGCCTTCAAAAATAGGATAGGCGTTGGCGCGTTTCGTGGTAGGTCATAAAATATTTGTTTTCGTATAAATAACGACTTCTCATCATTAAATGTCATTATAGGGTCTTCAGAGGAGTTCTGTCGAATTTTTAATATTTTGAAGTGCCTTCAAAAATAGGATAGGCGTTGGCGCGTTTCGTGGTAGGTCATAAAATATTTGTTTTCGTATAAATAACGACTTCTCATCATTAAATGTCATTGTAGGGTCTTCAGGGGAGTTCTGTCAAATTTTAAATATTTTAAGGTGCCTTCAAAAATAGGATAGGCGTTGGCGCGTTTCGTGGTAGGTCATAAAATATTTGTTTTCGTATAAATAACGACTTCTCATCATTAAATGTCATTGTAGGGTCTTCAGGGGAGTTCTGTCGAATTTTTTATATTTTGAAGTGCCTTCAAAAATAGGTTAGGCGTTGGCGCGTTTCGTGGTAGGTCATAAAATATTTGATTTTATATAAATAACGACTTCTCATCATTAAATGTCATTGTAGGGTCTTCAGGGGAGTTCTGTCGAATTTTTAATATATTGAAGTGCCTTCAAAAATAGGATAGGCGTTGGCGCGTTTCGTGGTAGGTCATAAAATATTTGATTTTATATAAATAACGACTTCTCATCATTAAATGTCATTGTAGGGTCTTCAGGGGAGTTCTGTAGAATTTTTAATATTTTGAAGTGCCTTCAAAAATAGGTTAGGCGTTGGCGCGTTTCGTGGTAGGTCATAAAATATTTGTTTTCGTATAAATAACGACTTCTCATCATTAAATGTCATTATAGGGTCTTCAGGGGAGTTCTGTCGAATTTTTTATATTTTGAAGTGCCTTCAAAAATAGGTTAGGCGTTGGCGCGTTTCGTGGTAGGTCATAAAATATTTGATTTTATATAAATAACGACTTCTCATCATTAAATGTCATTGTAGGGTCTTCAGGGGAGTTCTGTCGAATTTTTAATATTTTGAAGTGCCTTCAAAAATAGGATAGGCGTTGGCGCGTTTCGTGATAGGTCATAAAATATTTGATTTTATATAAATAACGACTTCTCATCATTAAATGTCATTGTAGGGTCTTCAGGGGAGTTCTGTAGAATTTTTAATATTTTGAAGTGCCTTCAAAAATAGGTTAGGCGTTGGCGCGTTTCGTGGTAGGTCATAAAATATTTGTTTTCGTATAAATAACGACTTCTCATCATTAAATGTCATTGTAGGGTCTTCAGGGGAGTTCTGTCAAATTTAAAATTTTTTGAATTGCCTTCAAAAATAGGATAGGCGTTGGCGCGTTTCGTGGTAGGTCATAAAATATTTGATTTTATATAAATAACGACTTCTCATCATTAAATGTCATTGTAGGGTCTTCAGGGGAGTTCTGTCGAATTTTTAATATTTTGAAGTGCCTTCAAAAATAGGATGGGCGTTGGCGCGTTTCGTGGTAGGTCATAAAATATTTGATTTTATATAAATAACGACTTCTCATCATTAAATGTCATTGTAGGGTCTTCAGATGAGTTCTGTCAAATTTTAAATATTTTGAAGTGACTTCAAAAATAGGATAGGCGTTGGCGCGTTTCGTGGTAGGTCATAAAATATTTGATTTTATATAAATAACGACTTCTCATCATTAAATGTCATTGTCGGGTCTTCAGATGAGTTCTGTCAAATTTTTAATATTTTGAAGTGCCTTCAAAAATAGGATGGGCGTTGGCGCGTTTCGTGGTAGGTCATAAAATATTTGATTTTATATAAATAACGACTTCTCATCATTAAATGTCATTGTCGGGTCTTCAGATGAGTTCTGTCAAATTTTTAATATTTTGAAGTGCCTTCAAAAATAGGATAGGCGTTGGCGCGTTTCGTGGTAGGTTATAAAATATTTGATTTTATATAAATAACGACTTCTCATCATTAAATGTCATTGTCGGGTCTTCAGATGAGTTCTGTCAAATTTTTAATATTTTGAAGTGCCTTCAAAAATAGGTTAGGCGTTGGCGCGTTTCGTGGTAGGTCATAAAATATTTGATTTTATATAAATAACGACTTCTCATCATTAAATGTCATTGTAGGGTCTTCAGGGGAGTTCTGTCGAATTTTTAATATTTTGAAGTGCCTTCAAAAATAGGATAGGCGTTGGCGCGTTTCGTGGTAGGTTATAAAATATTTGATTTAATATAAATAACGACTTCTCATCATTAAATGTCATTGTCGGGTCTTCAGATGAGTTCTGTCAAATTTTTAATATTTTGAAGTGCCTTCAAAAATAGGTTAGGCGTTGGCGCGTTTCGTGGTAGGTCATAAAATATTTGATTTTATATAAATAACGACTTCTCATCATTAAATGTCATTGTAGGGTCTTCAGGGGAGTTCTGTAGAATTTTTAATATTTTGAAGTGCCTTCAAAAATAGGTTAGGCGTTGGCGCGTTTCGTGGTAGGTCATAAAATATTTGTTTTCGTATAAATAACGACTTCTCATCATTAAATGTCATTGTAGGGTCTTCAGGGGAGTTCTGTCAAATTTTTAATTTTTTGAATTGCCTTCAAAAATAGGATAGGCGTTGGCGCGTTTCGTGGTAGGTCATAAAATATTTGATTTTATATAAATAACGACTTCTCATCATTAAATGTCAATGTCGGGTCTTCAGATGAGTTCTGTCAAATTTTTAATATTTTGAAGTGCCTTCAAAAATAGGATAGGCGTTGGCGCGTTTCGTGGTAGGTCATAAAATATTTGATTTTATATAAATAACGACTTCTCATCATTAAATGTCATTGTAGGGTCTTCAGGGGAGTTCTGTCGAATTTATAATATTTTGAAGTGCCTTCAAAAATAGGATAGGCGTTGGCGCGTTTCGTGGTAGGTTATAAAATATTTGATTTTATATAAATAACGACTTCTCATCATTAAATGTCATTGTCGGGTCTTCAGATGAGTTCTGTCAAATTTTTAATATTTTGAAGTGCCTTCAAAAATAGGTTAGGCGTTGGCGCGTTTCGTGGTAGGTCATAAAATATTTGTTTTCGTATAAATAACGACTTCTCATCATTAAATGTCATTGTAGGGTCTTCAGGGGAGTTCTGTCAAATTTTTAATATTTTGAAGTGCCTTCAAAAATAGGATAGGCGTTGGCGCGTTTCGTGGTAGGTCATAAAATATTTGATTTTATATAAATAACGACTTCTCATCATTAAATGTCATTGTAGGGTCTTCAGGGGAGTTCTGTCGAATTTTTAATATTTTGAAGTGCCTTCAAAAATAGGTTAGGCGTTGGCGCGTTTCGTGGTAGGTCATAAAATATTTGTTTTCGTATAAATAACGACTTCTCATCATTAAATGTCATTGTAGGGTCTTCAGGGGAGTTCTGTCAAATTTTAAATATTTTAAGGTGCCTTCAAAAATAGGATAGGCGTTGGCGCGTTTCGTGGTAGGTCATAAAATATTTGTTTTCGTATAAATAACGACTTCTCATCATTTAATGTCATTGTAGGGTCTTCAGGGGAGTTCTGTCAAATTTTAAATATTTTAAGGTGCCTTCAAAAATAGGATAGGCGTTGGCGCGTTTCGTGGAAGGTCATAAAATATTTGATTTTATATAAATAACGACTTCTCATCATTAAATGTCATTCTAGGGTCTTCAGGGGAGTTCTGTAGAATTTTTAATATTTTGAAGTGCCTTCAAAAATAGGATAGGCGTTGGCGCGTTTCGTGGTAGGTCATAAAATATTTGTTTTCGTATAAATAACGACTTCTCATCATTAAATGTCATTGTAGGGTCATCAGGGGAGTTCTGTCAAATTTTAAATATTTTAAGGTGCCTTCAAAAATAGGATAGGCGTTGGCGCGTTTCGTGGTAGGTCATAAAATATTTGTTTTCGTATAAATAACGACTTCTCATCATTAAATGTCATTATAGGGTCTTCAGAGGAGTTCTGTCGAATTTTAAATATTTTGAAGTGCCTTCAAAAATAGGATGGGCGTTGGCGCGTTTCGTGGTAGGTCATAAAATATTTGTTTTCGCATAAATAACGACTTCTCATCATTAAATGTCATTGTAGGGTCTTCAGGGGAGTTCTGTCGAATTTTTAATATTTTGAAGTGCCTTCAAAAATAGGATAGGCGTTGGCGCGTTTCGTGGTAGGTCATAAAATATTTTTTTTCGTATAAATAACGACTTCTCATCATTAAAAGTCATTGTAGGGTCTTCAGGGGAGTTCTGTCAAATTTTAAATATTTTAAGGTGCCTTCAAAAATAGGATAGGCGTTGGCGCGTTTCGTGGTAGGTCATAAAATATTTGTTTTCGTATAAATAACGACTTCTCATCATTAAATGTCATTGTAGGGTCATCAGGGGAGTTCTGTCGAATTTTAAATATTTTAAGGTGCCTTCAAAAATAGGATAGGCGTTGGCGCGTTTCGTGGTAGGTCATAAAATATTTGTTTTCGTATAAATAACGACTTCTCATCATTAAATGTCATTATAGGGTCTTCAGAGGAGTTTTGTCGAATTTTTAATATTTTGAAGTGCCTTCAAAAATAGGATAGGCGTTGGCGCGTTTCGTGGTAGGTCATAAAATATTTGTTTTCGTATAAATAACGACTTCTCATCATTAAATGTCATTGTAGGGTCATCAGGGGAGTTCTGTCAAATTTTAAATATTTTAAGGTGCCTTCAAAAATAGGATAGGCGTTGGCGCGTTTCGTGGTAGGTCATAAAATATTTGTTTTCGTATAAATAACGACTTCTCATCATTAAATGTCATTATAGGGTCTTCAGAGGAGTTCTGTCGAATTTTTAATATTTTGAAGTGCCTTCAAAAATAGGATAGGCGTTGGCGCGTTTCGTGGTAGGTCATAAAATATTTGTTTTCGTATAAATAACGACTTCTCATCATTAAATGTCATTGTAGGGTCATCAGGGGATTTCTGTCAAATTTTAAATATTTTAAGGTGCCTTCAAAAATAGGATAGGCGTTGGCGCGTTTCGTGGTAGGTCATAAAATATTTGTTTTCGTATAAATAACGACTTCTCATCATTAAATGTCATTATAGGGTCTTCAGAGGAGTTCTGTCGAATTTTTAATATTTTGAAGTGCCTTCAAAAATAGGATGGGCGTTGGCGCGTTTCGTGGTAGGTCATAAAATATTTGTTTTCGTATAAATAACGACTTCTCATCATTAAATGTCATTGTAGGGTCTTCAGGGGAGTTCTGTCGAATTTTTAATATTTTGAAGTGCCTTCAAAAATAGGATAGGCGTTGGCGCGTTTCGTGGTAGGTCATAAAATATTTTTTTTCGTATAAATAACGACTTCTCATCATTAAATGTCATTGTAGGGTCTTCAGGGGAGTTCTGTCAAATTTTAAATATTTTAAGGTGCCTTCAAAAATAGGATAGGCGTTGGCGCGTTTCGTGGTAGGTCATAAAATATTTGTTTTCGTATAAATAACGACTTCTCATCATTAAATGTCATTATAGGGTCTTCAGAGGAGTTCTGTCGAATTTTTAATATTTTGAAGTGCCTTCAAAAATAGGATGGGCGTTGGCGCGTTTCGTGGTAGGTCATAAAATATTTGTTTTCGTATAAATAACGACTTCTCATCATTAAATGTCATTGTAGGGTCTTCAGGGGAGTTCTGTCGAATTTTTAATATTTTGAAGTGCCTTCAAAAATAGGATAGGCGTTGGCGCGTTTCGTGGTAGGTCATAAAATATTTTTTTTCGTATAAATAACGACTTCTCATCATTAAATGTCATTGTAGGGTCTTCAGGGGAGTTCTGTCAAATTTTAAATATTTTAAGGTGCCTTCAAAAATAGGATAGGCGTTGGCGCGTTTCGTGGTAGGTTATAAAATATTTGATTTTATATAAATAACGACTTCTCATCATTAAATGTCATTGTAGGGTCTTCAGGGGAGTTCTGTCAAATTTTAAATATTTTAAGGTGCCTTCAAAAATAGGATAGGCGTTGGCGCGTTTCGTGGTAGGTCATAAAATATTTGTTTTCGTATAAATATCGACTTCTCATCATTAAATGTCATTGTCGGGTCTTCAGATGAGTTCTGTCAAATTTTTAATATTTTGAAGTGCCTTCAAAAATAGGATAGGCGTTGGCTCGTTTCGTGGTAGGTCATAAAATATTTGATTTCGTATAAATAACGACTTCTCATCATTAAATGTCATTGTAGGGTCTTCAGGGGAGTTCTGTCGAATTTTTAATATTTTGAAGTGCCTTCAAAAATAGGATGGGCGTTGGCGCGTTTCGTGGTAGGTCATAAAATATTTGTTTTCGTATAAATAACGACTTCTCATCATTAAATGTCATTGTAGGGTCTTCAGGGGAGTTCTGTCGAATTTTTAATATTTTGAAGTGCCTTCAAAAATAGGATAGGCGTTGGCGCGTTTCGTGGTAGGTCATAAAATTTTTTTTTTTCGTATAAATAACGACTTCTCATCATTAAATGTCATTGTAGGGTCTTCAGGGGAGTTCTGTCAAATTTTAAATATTTTAAGGTGCCTTCAAAAATAGGATAGGCGTTGGCGCGTTTCGTGGTAGGTCATAAAATATTTGTTTTCGTATAAATAACGACTTCTCATCATTAAATGTCATTGTAGGGTCTTCAGGGGAGTTCTGTCAAATTTTTAATTTTTTGAATTGCCTTCAAAAATAGGATAGGCGTTGGCGCGTTTCGTGGTAGGTCATAAAATATTTGATTTTATATAAATAACGACTTCTCATCATTAAATGTCAATGTCGGGTCTTCAGATGAGTTCTGTCAAATTTTTAATATTTTGAAGTGCCTTCAAAAATAGGATAGGCGTTGGCGCGTTTCGTGGTAGGTCATAAAATATTTGATTTTATATAAATAACGACTTCTCATCATTAAATGTCATTGTAGGGTCTTCAGGGGAGTTCTGTCGAATTTTTAATATTTTGAAGTGCCTTCAAAAATAGGATAGGCGTTGGCGCGTTTCGTGGTAGGTTATAAAATATTTGATTTTATATAAATAACGACTTCTCATCATTAAATGTCATTGTCGGGTCTTCAGATGAGTTCTGTCAAATTTTTAATATTTTGAAGTGCCTTCAAAAATAGGTTAGGCGTTGGCGCGTTTCGTGGTAGGTCATAAAATATTTGTTTTCGTATAAATAACGACTTCTCATCATTAAATGTCATTGTAGGGTCTTCAGGGGAGTTCTGTCAAATTTTTAATTTTTTGAATTGCCTTCAAAAATAGGATAGGCGTTGGCGCGTTTCGTGGTAGGTCATAAAATATTTGATTTTATATAAATAACGACTTCTCATCATTAAATGTCAATGTCGGGTCTTCAGATGAGTTCTGTCAAATTTTTAATATTTTGAAGTGCCTTCAAAAATAGGATAGGCGTTGGCGCGTTTCGTGGTAGGTCATAAAATATTTGATTTTATATAAATAACGACTTTTCATCATTAAATGTCATTGTAGGGTCTTCAGGGGAGTTCTGTCGAATTTTTAATATTTTGAAGTGCCTTCAAAAATAGGATAGGCGTTGACGCGTTTCGTGGTAGGTTATAAAATATTTGATTTTATATAAATAACGACTTCTCATCATTAAATGTCATTGTAGGGTCTTCAGGGGAGTTCTGTCGAATTTTTAATATTTTGAAGTGCCTTCAAAAATAGGTTAGGCGTTGGCGCGTTTCGTGGTAGGTCATAAAATATTTGTTTTCGTATAAATAACGACTTCTCATCATTAAATGTCATTGTAGGGTCTTCAGGGGAGTTCTGTCAAATTTTAAATATTTTAAGGTGCCTTCAAAAATAGGATAGGCGTTGGCGCGTTTCGTGGTAGGTCATAAAATATTTGTTTTCGTATAAATAACGACTTCTCATCATTTAATGTCATTGTAGGGTCTTCAGGGGAGTTCTGTCAAATTTTAAATATTTTAAGGTGCCTTCAAAAATAGGATAGGCGTTGGCGCGTTTCGTGGAAGGTCATAAAATATTTGATTTTATATAAATAACGACTTCTCATCATTAAATGTCATTCTAGGGTCTTCAGGGGAGTTCTGTAGAATTTTTAATATTTTGAAGTGCCTTCAAAAATAGGATAGGCGTTGGCGCGTTTCGTGGTAGGTCATAAAATATTTGTTTTCGTATAAATAACGACTTCTCATCATTAAATGTCATTGTAGGGTCATCAGGGGAGTTCTGTCAAATTTTAAATATTTTAAGGTGCCTTCAAAAATAGGATAGGCGTTGGCGCGTTTCGTGGTAGGTCATAAAATATTTGTTTTCGTATAAATAACGACTTCTCATCATTAAATGTCATTATAGGGTCTTCAGAGGAGTTCTGTCGAATTTTTAATATTTTGAAGTGCCTTCAAAAATAGGATGGGCGTTGGCGCGTTTCGTGGTAGGTCATAAAATATTTGTTTTCGTATAAATAACGACTTCTCATCATTAAATGTCATTGTAGGGTCTTCAGGGGAGTTCTGTCGAATTTTTAATATTTTGAAGTGCCTTCAAAAATAGGATAGGCGTTGGCGCGTTTCGTGGTAGGTCATAAAATATTTTTTTTCGTATAAATAACGACTTCTCATCATTAAAAGTCATTGTAGGGTCTTCAGGGGAGTTCTGTCAAATTTTAAATATTTTAAGGTGCCTTCAAAAATAGGATAGGCGTTGGCGCGTTTCATGGTAGGTCATAAAATATTTGTTTTCGTATAAATAACGACTTCTCATCATTAAATGTCATTGTAGGGTCATCAGGGGAGTTCTGTCAAATTTTAAATATTTTAAGGTGCCTTCAAAAATAGGATAGGCGTTGGCGCGTTTCGTGGTAGGTCATAAAATATTTGTTTTCGTATAAATAACGACTTCTCATCATTAAATGTCATTATAGGGTCTTCAGAGGAGTTTTGTCGAATTTTTAATATTTTGAAGTGCCTTCAAAAATAGGATAGGCGTTGGCGCGTTTCGTGGTAGGTCATAAAATATTTGTTTTCGTATAAATAACGACTTCTCATCATTAAATGTCATTGTAGGGTCATCAGGGGAGTTCTGTCAAATTTTAAATATTTTAAGGTGCCTTCAAAAATAGGATAGGCGTTGGCGCGTTTCGTGGTAGGTCATAAAATATTTGTTTTCGTATAAATAACGACTTCTCATCATTAAATGTCATTATAGGGTCTTCAGAGGAGTTCTGTCGAATTTTTAATATTTTGAAGTGCCTTCAAAAATAGGATAGGCGTTGGCGCGTTTCGTGGTAGGTCATAAAATATTTGTTTTCGTATAAATAACGACTTCTCATCATTAAATGTCATTGTAGGGTCATCAGGGGATTTCTGTCAAATTTTAAATATTTTAAGGTGCCTTCAAAAATAGGATAGGCGTTGGCGCGTTTCGTGGTGGGTCATAAAATATTTGTTTTCGTATAAATAACGACTTCTCATCATTAAATGTCATTATAGGGTCTTCAGAGGAGTTCTGTCGAATTTTTAATATTTTGAAGTGCCTTCAAAAATAGGATGGGCGTTGGCGCGTTTCGTGGTAGGTCATAAAATATTTGTTTTCGTATAAATAACGACTTCTCATCATTAAATGTCATTGTAGGGTCTTCAGGGGAGTTCTGTCGAATTTTTAATATTTTGAAGTGCCTTCAAAAATAGGATAGGCGTTGGCGCGTTTCGTGGTAGGTCATAAAATATTTTTTTTCGTATAAATAACGACTTATCATCATTAAATGTCATTGTAGGGTCTTCAGGGGAGTTCTGTCAAATTTTAAATATTTTAAGGTGCCTTCAAAAATAGGATAGGCGTTGGCGCGTTTCGTGGTAGGTCATAAAATATTTGTTTTCGTAAAAATAACGACTTCTCATCATTAAATGTCATTATAGGGTCTTCAGGGGAGTTCTGTCAAATTTTAAATATTTTAAGGTGCCTTCAAAAATAGGATAGGCGTTGGCGCGTTTCGTGGTAGGTCATAAAATATTTGTTTTCGTATAAATAACGACTTCTCATCATTAAATGTCATTATAGGGTCTTCAGAGGAGTTCTGTCGAATTTTTAATATTTTGAAGTGCCTTCAAAAATAGGATGGGCGTTGGCGCGTTTCGTGGTAGGTCATAAAATATTTGTTTTCGTATAAATAACGACTTCTCATCATTAAATGTCATTATAGGGTCTTCAGAGGAGTTCTGTCGAATTTTTAATATTTTGAAGTGCCTTCAAAAATAGGATAGGCGTTGGCGCGTTTCGTGGTAGGTCATAAAATATTTGTTTTCGTATAAATAACGACTTCTCATCATTAAATGTCATTGTCGGGTCTTTAGGGGAGTTCTGTCGAATTTTTAATATTTTGAAGTGCCTTCAAAAATAGGATAGGCGTTGGCGCGTTTCGTGGTAGGACATAAAATATTTGATTTTATATAAATAACGACTTCTCATCATTAAATGTCATTGTAGGGTCTTCAGGGGAGTTCTGTAGAATTTTTAATATTTTGAAGTGCCTTCAAAAATAGGTTAGGCGTTGGCGCGTTTCGTGGTAGGTCATAAAATATTTGATTTTATATAAATAACGACTTCTCATCATTAAATGTCATTGTAGGGTCTTCAGGGGAGTTCTGTAGAATTTTTAATATTTTGAAGTGCCTTCAAAAATAGGTTAGGCGTTGGCGCGTTTCGTGGTAGGTCATAAAATATTTGTTTTCGTATAAATAACGACTTCTCATCATTAAATGTCATTGTAGGGTCTTCAGGGGAGTTCTGTCAAATTTTTAATTTTTTGAATTGCCTTCAAAAATAGGATAGGCGTTGGCGCGTTTCGTGGTAGGTCATAAAATATTTGATTTTATATAAATAACGACTTCTCATCATTAAATGTCAATGTCGGGTCTTCAGATGAGTTCTGTCAAATTTTTAATATTTTGAAGTGCCTTCAAAAATAGGATAGGCGTTGGCGCGTTTCGTGGTAGGTCATAAAATATTTGATTTTATATAAATAACGACTTCTCATCATTAAATGTCATTGTAGGGTCTTCAGGGGAGTTCTGTCGAATTTTTAATATTTTGAAGTGCCTTCAAAAATAGGATAGGCGTTGGCGCGTTTCGTGGTAGGTTATAAAATATTTGATTTTATATAAATAACGACTTCTCATCGTTAAATGTCATTGTCGGGTCTTCAGATGAGTTCTGTCAAATTTTTAATATTTTGAAGTGCCTTCAAAAATAGGATGGGCGTTGGCGCGTTTCGTGGTAGGTCATAAAATATTTGTTTTCGTATAAATAACGACTTCTCATCATTAAATGTCATTGTAGGGTCTTCAGATGAGTTCTGTCAAATTTTAAATATTTTGAAGTGCCTTCAAAAATAGGATAGGCGTTGGCGCGTTTCGTGGTAGGTCATAAAATATTTGATTTTATATAAATAACGACTTCTCATCATTAAATGTCATTGTAGGGTCTTCAGGGGAGTTCTGTCGAATTTTTAATATTTTGAAGTGCCTTCAAAAATAGGATGGGCGTTGGCGCGTTTCGTGGTAGGTCATAAAATATTTGATTTTATATAAATAACGACTTCTCATCATTAAATGTCATTGTAGGGTCATCAGGGGATTTCTGTCAAATTTTAAATATTTTAAGGTGCCTTCAAAAATAGGATAGGCGTTGGCGCGTTTCGTGGTGGGTCATAAAATATTTGTTTTCGTATAAATAACGACTTCTCATCATTAAATGTCATTATAGGGTCTTCAGAGGAGTTCTGTCGAATTTTTAATATTTTGAAGTGCCTTCAAAAATAGGATGGGCGTTGGCGCGTTTCGTGGTAGGTCATAAAATATTTGTTTTCGTATAAATAACGACTTCTCATCATTAAATGTCATTGTAGGGTCTTCAGGGGAGTTCTGTCGAATTTTTAATATTTTGAAGTGCCTTCAAAAATAGGATAGGCGTTGGCGCGTTTCGTGGTAGGTCATAAAATATTTTTTTTCGTATAAATAACGACTTCTCATCATTAAATGTCATTGTAGGGTCTTCAGGGGAGTTCTGTCAAATTTTAAATATTTTAAGGTGCCTTCAAAAATAGGATAGGCGTTGGCGCGTTTCGTGGTAGGTCATAAAATATTTGTTTTCGTAAAAATAACGACTTCTCATCATTAAATGTCATTATAGGGTCTTCAGGGGAGTTCTGTCAAATTTTAAATATTTTAAGGTGCCTTCAAAAATAGGATAGGCGTTGGCGCGTTTCGTGGTAGGTCATAAAATATTTGTTTTCGTATAAATAACGACTTCTCATCATTAAATGTCATTATAGGGTCTTCAGAGGAGTTCTGTCGAATTTTTAATATTTTGAAGTGCCTTCAAAAATAGGATGGGCGTTGGCGCGTTTCGTGGTAGGTCATAAAATATTTGTTTTCGTATAAATAACGACTTCTCATCATTAAATGTCATTATAGGGTCTTCAGAGGAGTTCTGTCGAATTTTTAATATTTTGAAGTGCCTTCAAAAATAGGATAGGCGTTGGCGCGTTTCGTGGTAGGTCATAAAATATTTGTTTTCGTATAAATAACGACTTCTCATCATTAAATGTCATTGTCGGGTCTTTAGGGGAGTTCTGTCGAATTTTTAATATTTTGAAGTGCCTTCAAAAATAGGATAGGCGTTGGCGCGTTTCGTGGTAGGACATAAAATATTTGATTTTATATAAATAACGACTTCTCATCATTAAATGTCATTGTAGGGTCTTCAGGGGAGTTCTGTAGAATTTTTAATATTTTGAAGTGCCTTCAAAAATAGGTTAGGCGTTGGCGCGTTTCGTGGTAGGTCATAAAATATTTGATTTTATATAAATAACGACTTCTCATCATTAAATGTCATTGTAGGGTCTTCAGGGGAGTTCTGTAGAATTTTTAATATTTTGAAGTGCCTTCAAAAATAGGTTAGGCGTTGGCGCGTTTCGTGGTAGGTCATAAAATATTTGTTTTCGTATAAATAACGACTTCTCATCATTAAATGTCATTGTAGGGTCTTCAGGGGAGTTCTGTCAAATTTTTAATTTTTTGAATTGCCTTCAAAAATAGGATAGGCGTTGGCGCGTTTCGTGGTAGGTCATAAAATATTTGATTTTATATAAATAACGACTTCTCATCATTAAATGTCAATGTCGGGTCTTCAGATGAGTTCTGTCAAATTTTTAATATTTTGAAGTGCCTTCAAAAATAGGATAGGCGTTGGCGCGTTTCGTGGTAGGTCATAAAATATTTGATTTTATATAAATAACGACTTCTCATCATTAAATGTCATTGTAGGGTCTTCAGGGGAGTTCTGTCGAATTTTTAATATTTTGAAGTGCCTTCAAAAATAGGATAGGCGTTGGCGCGTTTCGTGGTAGGTTATAAAATATTTGATTTTATATAAATAACGACTTCTCATCGTTAAATGTCATTGTCGGGTCTTCAGATGAGTTCTGTCAAATTTTTAATATTTTGAAGTGCCTTCAAAAATAGGATGGGCGTTGGCGCGTTTCGTGGTAGGTCATAAAATATTTGTTTTCGTATAAATAACGACTTCTCATCATTAAATGTCATTGTAGGGTCTTCAGATGAGTTCTGTCAAATTTTTAATATTTTGAAGTGCCTTCAAAAATAGGATGGGCGTTGGCGCGTTTCGTGGTAGGTCATAAAATATTTGTTTTCGTATAAATAACGACTTCTCATCATTAAATGTCATTGTAGGGTCTTCAGGGGAGTTCTGTCGAATTTTTAATATTTTGAAGTGCCTTCAAAAATAGGATAGGCGTTGGCGCGTTTCGTGGTAGGTCATAAAATATTTTTTTTCGTATAAATAACGACTTCTCATCATTAAAAGTCATTGTAGGGTCTTCAGGGGAGTTCTGTCAAATTTTAAATATTTTAAGGTGCCTTCAAAAATAGGATAGGCGTTGGCGCGTTTCATGGTAGGTCATAAAATATTTGTTTTCGTATAAATAACGACTTCTCATCATTAAATGTCATTGTAGGGTCATCAGGGGAGTTCTGTCAAATTTTAAATATTTTAAGGTGCCTTCAAAAATAGGATAGGCGTTGGCGCGTTTCGTGGTAGGTCATAAAATATTTGTTTTCGTATAAATAACGACTTCTCATCATTAAATGTCATTATAGGGTCTTCAGAGGAGTTTTGTCGAATTTTTAATATTTTGAAGTGCCTTCAAAAATAGGATAGGCGTTGGCGCGTTTCGTGGTAGGTCATAAAATATTTGTTTTCGTATAAATAACGACTTCTCATCATTAAATGTCATTGTAGGGTCATCAGGGGAGTTCTGTCAAATTTTAAATATTTTAAGGTGCCTTCAAAAATAGGATAGGCGTTGGCGCGTTTCGTGGTAGGTCATAAAATATTTGTTTTCGTATAAATAACGACTTCTCATCATTAAATGTCATTATAGGGTCTTCAGAGGAGTTCTGTCGAATTTTTAATATTTTGAAGTGCCTTCAAAAATAGGATAGGCGTTGGCGCGTTTCGTGGTAGGTCATAAAATATTTGTTTTCGTATAAATAACGACTTCTCATCATTAAATGTCATTGTAGGGTCATCAGGGGATTTCTGTCAAATTTTAAATATTTTAAGGTGCCTTCAAAAATAGGATAGGCGTTGGCGCGTTTCGTGGTGGGTCATAAAATACTTGTTTTCGTATAAATAACGACTTCTCATCATTAAATGTCATTATAGGGTCTTCAGAGGAGTTCTGTCGAATTTTTAATATTTTGAAGTGCCTTCAAAAATAGGATAGGCGTTGGCGCGTTTCGTGGTAGGTCATAAAATATTTGTTTTCGTATAAATAACGACTTCTCATCATTAAATGTCATTGTAGGGTCTTCAGGGGAGTTCTGTCAAATTTTAAATATTTTAAGGTGCCTTCAAAAATAGGATAGGCGTTGGCGCGTTTCGTGCTAGGTCATAAAATATTTATTTTCGTATAAATATCGACTTCTCATCATTAAATGTCATTGTCGGGTCTTCAGATGAGTTCTGTCAAATTTTTAATATTTTGAAGTGCCTTCAAAAATAGGATAGGCGTTGGCGCGTTTCGTGGTAGGTCATAAAATATTTGATTTCGTATAAATAACGACTTCTCATCATTAAATGTCATTGTAGGGTCTTCAGGGGAGTTCTGTCGAATTTTTAATATTTTGAAGTGCCTTCAAAAATAGGATGGGCGTTGGCGCGTTTCGTGGTAGGTCATAAAATATTTGTTTTCGTATAAATAACGACTTCTCATCATTAAATGTCATTGTAGGGTCTTCAGGGGAGTTCTGTCGAATTTTTAATATTTTGAAGTGCCTTCAAAAATAGGATAGGCGTTGGCGCGTTTCGTGGTAGGTCATAAAATATTTTTTTTCGTATAAATAACGACTTCTCATCATTAAATGTCATTGTAGGGTCTTCAGGGGAGTTCTGTCAAATTTTAAATATTTTAAGGTGCCTTCAAAAATAGGATAGGCGTTGGCGCGTTTCGTGGTAGGTCATAAAATATTTGTTTTCGTATAAATAACGACTTCTCATCATTTAATGTCATTGTAGGGTCTTCAGGGGAGTTCTGTCAAATTTTAAATATTTTAAGGTGCCTTCAAAAATAGGATAGGCGTTGGCGCGTTTCGTGGTAGGTCATAAAATATTTGATTTCGTATAAATATCGACTTCTCATCATTAAATGTCATTGTCGGGTCTTCAGATGAGTTCTGTCAAATTTTTAATATTTTGAAGTGCCTTCAAAAATAGGATGGGCGTTGACGCGTTTCGTGGTAGGTCATAAAATATTTGTTTTCGTATAAATAACGACTTCTCATCATTAAATATCATTGTAGGGTCTTCAGGGGAGTTCTGTCGAATTTTTAATATTTTGAAGTGCCTTCAAAAATAGGATAGGCGTTGGCGCGTTTCGTGGTAGGTCATAAAATATTTTTTTTCGTATAAATAACGACTTCTCATCATTAAATGTCATTGTAGGGTCTTCAGGGGAGTTCTGTCAAATTTTAAATATTTTAAGGTGCCTTCAAAAATAGGATAGGCGTTGGCGCGTTTCGTGGTAGGTCATAAAATATTTGTTTTCGTATAAATAACGACTTCTCATCATTAAATGTCATTGTAGGGTCTTCAGGGGAGTTCTGTCAAATTTTAAATATTTTAAGGTGCCTTCAAAAATAGGATAGGCGTTGGCGCGTTTCGTGGTAGGTCATAAAATATTTGTTTTCGTATAAATAACGACTTCTTATCATTAAATGTCATTGTAGGGTCTTTAGGGGAGTTCTGTCGAATTTTTAATATTTTGAAGTGCCTTCAAAAATAGGATAGGCGTTGGCGCGTTTCGTGGTAGGACATAAAATATTTGATTTTATATAAATAACGACTTCTCATCATTAAATGTCATTGTAGGGTCTTCAGGGGAGTTCTGTAGAATTTTTAATATTTTGAAGTGCCTTCAAAAATAGGTTAGGCGTTGGCGCGTTTCGTGGTAGGTCATAAAATATTTGATTTTATATAAATAACGACTTCTCATCATTAAATGTCATTGTAGGGTCTTCAGGGGAGTTCTGTAGAATTTTTAATATTTTGAAGTGCCTTCAAAAATAGGTTAGGCGTTGGCGCGTTTCGTGGTAGGTCATAAAATATTTGTTTTCGTATAAATAACGACTTCTCATCATTAAATGTCATTGTAGGGTCTTCAGGGGAGTTCTGTCAAATTTTTAATTTTTTGAATTGCCTTCAAAAATAGGATAGGCGTTGGCGCGTTTCGTGGTAGGTCATAAAATATTTGATTTTATATAAATAACGACTTCTCATCATTAAATGTCAATGTCGGGTCTTCAGATGAGTTCTGTCAAATTTTTAATATTTTGAAGTGCCTTCAAAAATAGGATAGGCGTTGGCGCGTTTCGTGGTAGGTCATAAAATATTTGATTTTATATAAATAACGACTTCTCATCATTAAATGTCATTGTAGGGTCTTCAGGGGAGTTCTGTCGAATTTTTAATATTTTGAAGTGCCTTCAAAAATAGGATAGGCGTTGGCGCGTTTCGTGGTAGGTTATAAAATATTTGATTTTATATAAATAACGACTTCTCATCGTTAAATGTCATTGTCGGGTCTTCAGATGAGTTCTGTCAAATTTTTAATATTTTGAAGTGCCTTCAAAAATAGGATGGGCGTTGGCGCGTTTCGTGGTAGGTCATAAAATATTTGTTTTCGTATAAATAACGACTTCTCATCATTAAATGTCATTGTAGGGTCTTCAGATGAGTTCTGTCAAATTTTAAATATTTTGAAGTGCCTTCAAAAATAGGATAGGCGTTGGCGCGTTTCGTGGTAGGTCATAAAATATTTGATTTTATATAAATAACGACTTCTCATCATTAAATGTCATTGTAGGGTCTTCAGGGGAGTTCTGTCGAATTTTTAATATTTTGAAGTGCCTTCAAAAATAGGATGGGCGTTGGCGCGTTTCGTGGTAGGTCATAAAATATTTGATTTTATATAAATAACGACTTCTCATCATTAAATGTCATTGTAGGGTCTTCAGATGAGTTCTGTCAAATTTTAAATATTTTGAAGTGCCTTCAAAAATAGGATAGGCGTTGGCGCGTTTCGTGGTAGGTCATAAAATATTTGTTTTCGTATAAATAACGACTTCTCATCATTAAATGTCATTATAGGGTCTTCAGAGGAGTTCTGTCGAATTTTTAATATTTTGAAGTGCCTTCAAAAATAGGATAGGCGTTGGCGTGTTTCGTGGTAGGTCATAAAATATTTGTTTTCGTATAAATAACGACTTCTCATCATTAAATGTCATTGTCGGGTCTTTAGGGGAGTTCTGTCGAATTTTTAATATTTTGAAGTGCCTTCAAAAATAGGATAGGCGTTGGCGCGTTTCGTGGTAGGACATAAAATATTTGATTTTATATAAATAACGACTTCTCATCATTAAATGTCATTGTAGGGTCTTCAGGGGAGTTCTGTAGAATTTTTAATATTTTGAAGTGCCTTCAAAAATAGGTTAGGCGTTGGCGCGTTTCGTGGTAGGTCATAAAATATTTGTTTTCGTATAAATAACGACTTCTCATCATTAAATGTCATTGTAGGGTCTTCAGGGGAGTTCTGTCAAATTTTTAATTTTTTGAATTGCCTTCAAAAATAGGATAGGCGTTGGAGCGTTTCGTGGTAGGTCATAAAATATTTGTTTTCGTATAAATAACGACTTCTCATCATTAAATGTCATTGTCGGGTCTTTAGGGGAGTTCTGTCGAATTTTTAATATTTTGAAGTGCCTTCAAAAATAGGTTAGGCGTTGGCGCGTTTCGTGGTAGGTCATAAAATATTTGATTTTATATAAATAACGACTTCTCATCATTAAATGCCATTGTAGGGTCTTCAGGGGAGTTCTGTCGAATTTTTAATATTTTGAAGTGCCTTCAAAAATAGGTTAGGCGTTGGCGCGTTTCGTGGTAGGTCATAAAATATTTGATTTTATATAAATAACGACTTCTCATCATTAAATGTCATTGTCGGGTCTTCAGATGAGTTCTGTCAAATTTTTAATATTTTGAAGTGCCTTCAAAAATAGGATGGGCGTTGGCGCGTTTCGTGGTAGGTCATAAAATATTTGTTTTCGTATAAATAACGACTTCTCATCATTAAATGTCATTGTAGGGTCTTCAGGGGAGTTCTGTCGAATTTTTAATATTTTGAAGTGCCTTCAAAAGTAGGATAGGCGTTGGCGCGTTTCGTGGTAGGTCATGAAATATTTTTTTTCGTATAAATAACGACTTCTCATCATTAAATGTCATTGTAGGGTCTTCAGGGGAGTTCTGTCAAATTTTAAATATTTTAAGGTGCCTTCAAAAATAGGATAGGCGTTGGCGCGTTTCGTGGTAGGTCATAAAATATTTGTTTTCGTATAAATAACGACTTCTCATCATTAAATGTCATTGTAGGGTCTTCAGGGGAGTTCTGTCAAATTTTAAATATTTTAAGGTGCCTTCAAAAATAGGATAGGCGTTGGCGCGTTTCGTGGTAGGTCATAAAATATTTGTTTTCGTATAAATAACGACTTCTCATCATTTAATGTCATTGTAGGGTCTTCAGGGGAGTTCTGTCAAATTTTAAATATTTTAAGGTGCCTTCAAAAATAGGATAGGCGTTGGCGCGTTTCGTGGTAGGTCATAAAATATTTGTTTTCGTATAAATAACGACTTCTCATCATTAAATGTCATTGTAGGGTCATCAGGGGAGTTCTGTCAAATTTTAAATATTTTAAGGTGCCTTCAAAAATAGGATAGGCGCTGGCGCGTTTCGTGGTAGGTCATAAAATATTTGTTTTCGTATAAATAACGACTTCTCATCATTAAATGTCATTATAGGGTCTTCAGAGGAGTTCTGTCGAATTTTTAATATTTTGAAGTGCCTTCAAAAATAGGATAGGCGTTGGCGCGTTTCGTGGTAGGTCATAAAATATTTGTTTTCGTATAAATAACGACTTCTCATCATTAAATGTCATTGTAGGGTCATCAGGGGAGTTCTGTCAAATTTTAAATATTTTAAGGTGCCTTCAAAAATAGGATAGGCGTTGGCGCGTTTCGTGGTAGGTCATAAAATATTTGTTTTCGTATAAATAACGACTTCTCATCATTAAATGTCATTATAGGGTCTTCAGAGGAGTTCTGTCGAATTTTTAATATTTTGAAGTGCCTTCAAAAATAGGATAGGCGTTGGCGCGTTTCGTGGTAGGTCATAAAATATTTGTTTTCGTATAAATAACGACTTCTCATCATTAAATGTCATTGTAGGGTCTTCAGGGGAGTTCTGTCAAATTTTAAATATTTTAAGGTGCCTTCAAAAATAGGATAGGCGTTGGCGCGTTTCGTGGTAGGTCATAAAATATTTGTTTTCGTATAAATAACGACTTCTCATCATTAAATGTCATTGTAGGGTCTTCAGGGGAGTTCTGTCGAATTTTTTATATTTTGAAGTGCCTTCAAAAATAGGTTAGGCGTTGGCGCGTTTCGTGGTAGGTCATAAAATATTTGATTTTATATAAATAACGACTTCTCATCATTAAATGTCATTGTAGGGTCTTCAGGGGAGTTCTGTCGAATTTTTAATATATTGAAGTGCCTTCAAAAATAGGATAGGCGTTGGCGCGTTTCGTGGTAGGTCATAAAATATTTGATTTTATATAAATAACGACTTCTCATCATTAAATGTCATTGTAGGGTCTTCAGGGGAGTTCTGTAGAATTTTTAATATTTTGAAGTGCCTTCAAAAATAGGTTAGGCGTTGGCGCGTTTCGTGGTAGGTCATAAAATATTTGTTTTCGTATAAATAACGACTTCTCATCATTAAATGTCATTGTAGGGTCTTCAGGGGAGTTCTGTCAAATTTAAAATTTTTTGAATTGCCTTCAAAAATAGGATAGGCGTTGGCGCGTTTCGTGGTAGGTCATAAAATATTTGATTTTATATAAATAACGACTTCTCATCATTAAATGTCAATGTCGGGTCTTCAGATGAGTTCTGTCAAATTTTTAATATTTTGAAGTGCCTTCAAAAATAGGATAGGCGTTGGCGCGTTTCGTGGTAGGTCATAAAATATTTGATTTTATATAAATAACGACTTCTCATCTTTAAATGTCATTGTAGGGTCTTCAGGGGAGTTCTGTCGAATTTTTAATATTTTGAAGTGCCTTCAAAAATAGGATAGGCGTTGGCGCGTTTCGTGGTAGGTCATAAAATATTTGTTTTCGTATAAATAACGACTTCTCATCATTAAATGTCATTGTAGGGTCTTCAGATGAGTTCTGTCAAATTTTAAATATTTTGAAGTGCCTTCAAAAATAGGATAGGCGTTGGCGCGTTTCGTGGTAGGTCATAAAATATTTGATTTTATATAAATAACGACTTCTCATCATTAAATGTCATTGTAGGGTCTTCAGGGGAGTTCTGTCGAATTTTTAATATTTTGAAGTGCCTTCAAAAATAGGATGGGCGTTGGCGCGTTTCGTGGTAGGTCATAAAATATTTGATTTTATATAAATAACGACTTCTCATCATTAAATGTCATTGTAGGGTCTTCAGATGAGTTCTGTCAAATTTTAAATATTTTGAAGTGCCTTCAAAAATAGGATAGGCGTTGGCGCGTTTCGTGGTAGGTCATAAAATATTTGATTTTATATAAATAACGACTTCTCATCATTAAATGTCATTGTCGGGTCTTCAGATGAGTTCTGTCAAATTTTTAATATTTTGAAGTGCCTTCAAAAATAGGATGGGCGTTGGCGCGTTTCGTGGTAGGTCATAAAATATTTGATTTTATATAAATAACGACTTCTCATCATTAAATGTCATTGTCGGGTCTTCAGATGAGTTCTGTCAAATTTTTAATATTTTGAAGTGCCTTCAAAAATAGGATAGGCGTTGGCGCGTTTCGTGGTAGGTTATAAAATATTTGATTTTATATAAATAACGACTTCTCATCATTAAATGTCATTGTCGGGTCTTCAGATGAGTTCTGTCAAATTTTTAATATTTTGAAGTGCCTTCAAAAATAGGTTAGGCGTTGGCGCGTTTCGTGGTAGGTCATAAAATATTTGATTTTATATAAATAACGACTTCTCATCATTAAATGTCATTGTAGGGTCTTCAGGGGAGTTCTGTCGAATTTTTAATATTTTGAAGTGCCTTCAAAAATAGGATAGGCGTTGGCGCGTTTCGTGGTAGGTTATAAAATATTTGATTTAATATAAATAACGACTTCTCATCATTAAATGTCATTGTCGGGTCTTCAGATGAGTTCTGTTAAATTTTTAATATTTTGAAGTGCCTTCAAAAATAGGTTAGGCGTTGGCGCGTTTCGTGGTAGGTCATAAAATATTTGATTTTATATAAATAACGACTTCTCATCATTAAATGTCATTGTAGGGTCTTCAGGGGAGTTCTGTAGAATTTTTAATATTTTGAAGTGCCTTCAAAAATAGGTTAGGCGTTGGCGCGTTTCGTGGTAGGTCATAAAATATTTGTTTTCGTATAAATAACGACTTCTCATCATTAAATGTCATTGTAGGGTCTTCAGGGGAGTTCTGTCAAATTTTTAATTTTTTGAATTGCCTTCAAAAATAGGATAGGCGTTGGCGCGTTTCGTGGTAGGTCATAAAATATTTGATTTTATATAAATAACGACTTCTCATCATTAAATGTCAATGTCGGGTCTTCAGATGAGTTCTGTCAAATTTTTAATATTTTGAAGTGCCTTCAAAAATAGGATAGGCGTTGGCGCGTTTCGTGGTAGGTCATAAAATATTTGATTTTATATAAATAACGACTTCTCATCATTAAATGTCATTGTAGGGTCTTCAGGGGAGTTCTGTCGAATTTTTAATATTTTGAAGTGCCTTCAAAAATAGGATAGGCGTTGGCGCGTTTCGTGGTAGGTTATAAAATATTTGATTTTATATAAATAACGACTTCTCATCATTAAATGTCATTGTCGGGTCTTCAGATGAGTTCTGTCAAATTTTTAATATTTTGAAGTGCCTTCAAAAATAGGTTAGGCGTTGGCGCGTTTCGTGGTAGGTCATAAAATATTTGTTTTCGTATAAATAACGACTTCTCATCATTAAATGTCATTGTAGGGTCTTCAGGGGAGTTCTGTAAAATTTTTAATTTTTTGAATTGCCTTCAAAAATAGGATAGGCGTTGGCGCGTTTCGTGGTAGGTCATAAAATATTTGATTTTATATAAATAACGACTTCTCATCATTAAATGTCAATGTCGGGTCTTCAGATGAGTTCTGTCAAATTTTTAATATTTTGAAGTGCCTTCAAAAATAGGATAGGCGTTGGCGCGTTTCGTGGTAGGTCATAAAATATTTGATTTTATATAAATAACGACTTCTCATCATTAAATGTCATTGTAGGGTCTTCAGGGGAGTTCTGTCGAATTTTTAATATTTTGAAGTGCCTTCAAAAATAGGTTAGGCGTTGGCGCGTTTCGTGGTAGGTCATAAAATATTTGTTTTCGTATAAATAACGACTTCTCATCATTAAATGTCATTGTAGGGTCTTCAGGGGAGTTCTGTCAAATTTTAAATATTTTAAGGTGCCTTCAAAAATAGGATAGGCGTTGGCGCGTTTCGTGGTAGGTCATAAAATATTTGTTTTCGTATAAATAACGACTTCTCATCATTTAATGTCATTGTAGGGTCTTCAGGGGAGTTCTGTCAAATTTTAAATATTTTAAGGTGCCTTCAAAAATAGGATAGGCGTTGGCGCGTTTCGTGGAAGGTCATAAAATATTTGATTTTATATAAATAACGACTTCTCATCATTAAATGTCATTCTAGGGTCTTCAGGGGAGTTCTGTAGAATTTTTAATATTTTGAAGTGCCTTCAAAAATAGGATAGGCGTTGGCGCGTTTCGTGGTAGGTCATAAAATATTTGTTTTCGTATAAATAACGACTTCTCATCATTAAATGTCATTGTAGGGTCATCAGGGGAGTTCTGTCAAATTTTAAATATTTTAAGGTGCCTTCAAAAATAGGATAGGCGTTGGCGCGTTTCGTGGTAGGTCATAAAATATTTGTTTTCGTATAAATAACGACTTCTCATCATTAAATGTCATTATAGGGTCTTCAGAGGAGTTCTGTCGAATTTTAAATATTTTGAAGTGCCTTCAAAAATAGGATGGGCGTTGGCGCGTTTCGTGGTAGGTCATAAAATATTTGTTTTCGTATAAATAACGACTTCTCATCATTAAATGTCATTGTAGGGTCTTCAGGGGAGTTCTGTCGAATTTTTAATATTTTGAAGTGCCTTCAAAAATAGGATAGGCGTTGGCGCGTTTCGTGGTAGGTCATAAAATATTTTTTTTCGTATAAATAACGACTTCTCATCATTAAAAGTCATTGTAGGGTCTTCAGGGGAGTTCTGTCAAATTTTAAATATTTTAAGGTGCCTTCAAAAATAGGATAGGCGTTGGCGCGTTTCGTGGTAGGTCATAAAATATTTGTTTTCGTATAAATAACGACTTCTCATCATTAAATGTCATTGTAGGGTCATCAGGGGAGTTCTGTCAAATTTTAAATATTTTAAGGTGCCTTCAAAAATAGGATAGGCGTTGGCGCGTTTCGTGGTAGGTCATAAAATATTTGTTTTCGTATAAATAACGACTTCTCATCATTAAATGTCATTATAGGGTCTTCAGAGGAGTTTTGTCGAATTTTTAATATTTTGAAGTGCCTTCAAAAATAGGATAGGCGTTGGCGCGTTTCGTGGTAGGTCATAAAATATTTGTTTTCGTATAAATAACGACTTCTCATCATTAAATGTCATTGTAGGGTCATCAGGGGAGTTCTGTCAAATTTTAAATATTTTAAGGTGCCTTCAAAAATAGGATAGGCGTTGGCGCGTTTCGTGGTAGGTCATAAAATATTTGTTTTCGTATAAATAACGACTTCTCATCATTAAATGTCATTATAGGGTCTTCAGAGGAGTTCTGTCGAATTTTTAATATTTTGAAGTGCCTTCAAAAATAGGATAGGCGTTGGCGCGTTTCGTGGTAGGTCATAAAATATTTGTTTTCGTATAAATAACGACTTCTCATCATTAAATGTCATTGTAGGGTCATCAGGGGATTTCTGTCAAATTTTAAATATTTTAAGGTGCCTTCAAAAATAGGATAGGCGTTGGCGCGTTTCGTGGTAGGTCATAAAATATTTGTTTTCGTATAAATAACGACTTCTCATCATTAAATGTCATTATAGGGTCTTCAGAGGAGTTCTGTCGAATTTTTAATATTTTGAAGTGCCTTCAAAAATAGGATGGGCGTTGGCGCGTTTCGTGGTAGGTCATAAAATATTTGTTTTCGTATAAATAACGACTTCTCATCATTAAATGTCATTGTAGGGTCTTCAGGGGAGTTCTGTCGAATTTTTAATATTTTGAAGTGCCTTCAAAAATAGGATAGGCGTTGGCGCGTTTCGTGGTAGGTCATAAAATATTTTTTTTCGTATAAATAACGACTTCTCATCATTAAATGTCATTGTAGGGTCTTCAGGGGAGTTCTGTCAAATTTTAAATATTTTAAGGTGCCTTCAAAAATAGGATAGGCGTTGGCGCGTTTCGTGGTAGGTCATAAAATATTTGTTTTCGTATAAATAACGACTTCTCATCATTAAATGTCATTATAGGGTCTTCAGAGGAGTTCTGTCGAATTTTTAATATTTTGAAGTGCCTTCAAAAATAGGATGGGCGTTGGCGCGTTTCGTGGTAGGTCATAAAATATTTGTTTTCGTATAAATAACGACTTCTCATCATTAAATGTCATTGTAGGGTCTTCAGGGGAGTTCTGTCGAATTTTTAATATTTTGAAGTGCCTTCAAAAATAGGATAGGCGTTGGCGCGTTTCGTGGTAGGTCATAAAATATTTTTTTTCGTATAAATAACGACTTCTCATCATTAAATGTCATTGTAGGGTCTTCAGGGGAGTTCTGTCAAATTTTAAATATTTTAAGGTGCCTTCAAAAATAGGATAGGCGTTGGCGCGTTTCGTGGTAGGTTATAAAATATTTGATTTTATATAAATAACGACTTCTCATCATTAAATGTCATTGTAGGGTCTTCAGGGGAGTTCTGTCAAATTTTAAATATTTTAAGGTGCCTTCAAAAATAGGATAGGCGTTGGCGCGTTTCGTGGTAGGTCATAAAATATTTGTTTTCGTATAAATAACGACTTCTCATCATTAAATGTCATTATAGGGTCTTCAGAGGAGTTCTGTCGAATTTTTAATATTTTGAAGTGCCTTCAAAAATAGGATGGGCGTTGGCGCGTTTCGTGGTAGGTCATAAAATATTTGTTTTCGTATAAATAACGACTTCTCATCATTAAATGTCATTGTAGGGTCTTCAGGGGAGTTCTGTCGAATTTTTAATATTTTGAAGTGCCTTCAAAAATAGGATAGGCGTTGGCGCGTTTCGAGGTAGGTCATAAAATATTTTTTTTCGTATAAATAACGACTTCTCATCATTAAATGTCATTGTAGGGTCTTCAGGGGAGTTCTGTCAAATTTTAAATATTTTAAGGTGCATTCAAAAATAGGATAGGCGTTGGCGCGTTTCGTGGTAGGTCATAAAATATTTGTTTTCGTATAAATAACGACTTCTCATCATTAAATGTCATTGTAGGGTCTTCAGGGGAGTTCTGTCAAATTTTAAATATTTTAAGGTGCCTTCAAAAATAGGATAGGCGTTGGCGCGTTTCGTGGTAGGTCATAAAATATTTGTTTTCGTATAAATATCGACTTCTCATCATTAAATGTCATTGTCGGGTCTTCAGATGAGTTCTGTCAAATTTTTAATATTTTGAAGTGCCTTCAAAAATAGGATAGGCGTTGGCGCGTTTCGTGGTAGGTCATAAAATATTTTATTTCGTATAAATAACGACTTCTCATCATTAAATGTCATTGTAGGGTCTTCAGGGGAGTTCTGTCGAATTTTTAATATTTTGAAGTGCCTTCAAAAATAGGATGGGCGTTGGCGCGTTTCGTGGTAGGTCATAAAATATTTGTTTTCGTATAAATAACGACTTCTCATCATTAAATGTCATTGTAGGGTCTTCAGGGGAGTTCTGTCGAATTTTTAATATTTTGAAGTGCCTTCAAAAATAGGATAGGCGTTGGCGCGTTTCGTGGTAGGTCATAAAATTTTTTTTTTTCGTATAAATAACGACTTCTCATCATTAAATGTCATTGTAGGGTCTTCAGGGGAGTTCTGTCAAATTTTAAATATTTTAAGGTGCCTTCAAAAATAGGATAGGCGTTGGCGCGTTTCGTGCTAGGTCATAAAATATTTATTTTCGTATAAATATCGACTTCTCATCATTAAAAGTCATTGTCGGGTCTTCAGATGAGTTCTGTCAAATTTTTAATATTTTGAAGTGCCTTCAAAAATAGGATAGGCGTTGGCGCGTTTCGTGGTAGGTCATAAAATATTTGATTTCGTATAAATAACGACTTCTCATCATTAAATGTCATTGTAGGGTCTTCAGGGGAGTTCTGTCGAATTTTTAATATTTTGAAGTGCCTTCAAAAATAGGATAGGCGTTGGCGCGTTTCGTGGTAGGTCATAAAATATTTTTTTTCGTATAAATAACGACTTCTTATCATTAAATGTCATTGTAGGGTCTTCAGGGGAGTTCTGTCAAATTTTAAATATTTTAAGGTGCCTTCAAAAATAGGATAGGCGTTGGCGCGTTTCGTGGTAGGTCATAAAATATTTGTTTTCGTATAAATAACGACTTCTCATCATTTAATGTCATTGTAGGGTCTTCAGGGGAGTTCTGTCAAATTTTAAATATTTTAAGGTGCCTTCAAAAATAGGATAGGCGTTGGCGCGTTTCGTGGTAGGTCATAAAATATTTGATTTCGTATAAATATCGACTTCTCATCATTAAATGTCATTGTCGGGTCTTCAGATGAGTTCTGTCAAATTTTTAATATTTTGAAGTGCCTTCAAAAATAGGATGGGCGTTGACGCGTTTCGTGGTAGGTCATAAAATATTTGTTTTCGTATAAATAACGACTTCTCATCATTAAATGTCATTGTAGGGTCTTCAGGGGAGTTCTGTCGAATTTTTAATATTTTGAAGTGCCTTCAAAAATAGGATAGGCGTTGGCGCGTTTCGTGGTAGGTCATAAAATATTTTTTTTCGTATAAATAACGACTTCTCATCATTAAATGTCATTGTAGGGTCTTCAGGGGAGTTCTGTCAAATTTTAAATATTTTAAGGTGCCTTCAAAAATAGGATAGGCGTTGGCGCGTTTCGTGGTAGGTCATAAAATATTTGTTTTCGTATAAATAACGACTTCTTATCATTAAATGTCATTGTAGGGTCTTCAGGGGAGTTCTGTCAAATTTTAAATATTTTAAGGTGCCTTCAAAAATAGGATAGGCGTTGGCGCGTTTCGTGGTAGGTCATAAAATATTTGTTTTCGTATAAATAACGACTTCTTATCATTAAATGTCATTGTAGGGTCTTCAGGGGAGTTCTGTCAAATTTTAAATATTTTAAGGTGCCTTCAAAAATAGGATAGGCGTTGGCGCGTTTCGTGGTAGGTCATAAAATATTTGTTTTCGTATAAATAACGACTTCTCATCATTAAATATCATTGTAGGGTCTTCAGGGGAGTTCTGTCGAATTTTTAATATTTTGAAGTGCCTTCAAAAATAGGATAGGCGTTGGCGCGTTTCGTGGTAGGTCATAAAATATTTTTTTTCGTATAAATAACGACTTCTCATCATTAAATGTCATTGTAGGGTCTTCAGGGGAATTCTGTCAAATTTTTAATATTTTGAGGTGACTTCAAAAATAGGATAGACGTTGGCGCGTTTCGTGCTAGGTCATAAAATATTTGTTTTCGTATAAATATCGACTTCTCATCATTAAATGTCATTGTAGGGTCTTCAGGGGAGTTCTGTCGAATTTTAAATATTTTAAGGTGCCTTCAAAAATAGGATAGGCGTTGGCGCGTTTCGTGGTAGGTCATAAAATATTTGTTTTCGTATAAATAACGACTTCTCATCATTAAATGTCATTATAGGGTCTTCAGAGGAGTTTTGTCGAATTTTTAATATTTTGAAGTGCCTTCAAAAATAGGATAGGCGTTGGCGCGTTTCGTGGTAGGTCATAAAATATTTGTTTTCGTATAAATAACGACTTCTCATCATTAAAAGTCATTGTAGGGTCATCAGGGGAGTTCTGTCAAATTTTAAATATTTTAAGGTGCCTTCAAAAATAGGATAGGCGTTGGCGCGTTTCGTGGTAGGTCATAAAATATTTGTTTTCGTATAAATAACGACTTCTCATCATTAAATGTCATTATAGGGTCTTCAGAGGAGTTCTGTCGAATTTTTAATATTTTGAAGTGCCTTCAAAAATAGGATAGGCGTTGGCGCGTTTCGTGGTAGGTCATAAAATATTTGTTTTCGTATAAATAACGACTTCTCATCATTAAATGTCATTGTAGGGTCATCAGGGGATTTCTGTCAAATTTTAAATATTTTAAGGTGCCTTCAAAAATAGGATAGGCGTTGGCGCGTTTCGTGGTAGGTCATAAAATATTTGTTTTCGTATAAATAACGACTTCTCATCATTAAATGTCATTATAGGGTCTTCAGAGGAGTTCTGTCGAATTTTTAATATTTTGAAGTGCCTTCAAAAATAGGATGGGCGTTGGCGCGTTTCGTGGTAGGTCATAAAATATTTGTTTTCGTATAAATAACGACTTCTCATCATTAAATGTCATTGTAGGGTCTTCAGGGGAGTTCTGTCGAATTTTTAATATTTTGAAGTGCCTTCAAAAATAGGATAGGCGTTGGCGCGTTTCGTGGTAGGTCATAAAATATTTTTTTTCGTATAAATAACGACTTCTCATCATTAAATGTCATTGTAGGGTCTTCAGGGGAGTTCTGTCAAATTTTAAATATTTTAAGGTGCCTTCAAAAATAGGATAGGCGTTGGCGCGTTTCGTGGTAGGTCATAAAATATTTGTTTTCGTATAAATAACGACTTCTCATCATTAAATGTCATTATAGGGTCTTCAGAGGAGTTCTGTCGAATTTTTAATATTTTGAAGTGCCTTCAAAAATAGGATGGGCGTTGGCGCGTTTCGTGGTAGGTCATAAAATATTTGTTTTCGTATAAATAACGACTTCTCATCATTAAATGTCATTGTAGGGTCTTCAGGGGAGTTCTGTCGAATTTTTAATATTTTGAAGTGCCTTCAAAAATAGGATAGGCGTTGGCGCGTTTCGTGGTAGGTCATAAAATATTTTTTTTCGTATAAATAACGACTTCTCATCATTAAATGTCATTGTAGGGTCTTCAGGGGAGTTCTGTCAAATTTTAAATATTTTAAGGTGCCTTCAAAAATAGGATAGGCGTTGGCGCGTTTCGTGGTAGGTCATAAAATATTTGTTTTCGTATAAATAACGACTTCTCATCATTAAATGTCATTGTAGGGTCTTCAGGGGAGTTCTGTCAAATTTTAAATATTTTAAGGTGCCTTCAAAAATAGGATAGGCGTTGGCGCGTTTCGTGGTAGGTCATAAAATATTTGTTTTCGTATAAATATCGACTTCTCATCATTAAATGTCATTGTCGGGTCTTCAGATGAGTTCTGTCAAATTTTTAATATTTTGAAGTGCCTTCAAAAATAGGATAGGCGTTGGCTCGTTTCGTGGTAGGTCATAAAATATTTGATTTCGTATAAATAACGACTTCTCATCATTAAATGTCATTGTAGGGTCTTCAGGGGAGTTCTGTCGAATTTTTAATATTTTGAAGTGCCTTCAAAAATAGGATGGGCGTTGGCGCGTTTCGTGGTAGGTCATAAAATATTTGTTTTCGTATAAATAACGACTTCTCATCATTAAATGTCATTGTAGGGTCTTCAGGGGAGTTCTGTCGAATTTTTAATATTTTGAAGTGCCTTCAAAAATAGGATAGGCGTTGGCGCGTTTCGTGGTAGGTCATAAAATTTTTTTTTTTCGTATAAATAACGACTTCTCATCATTAAATGTCATTGTAGGGTCTTCAGGGGAGTTCTGTCAAATTTTAAATATTTTAAGGTGCCTTCAAAAATAGGATAGGCGTTGGCGCGTTTCGTGCTAGGTCATAAAATATTTATTTTCGTATAAATATCGACTTCTCATCATTAAATGTCATTGTCGGGTCTTCAGATGAGTTCTGTCAAATTTTTAATATTTTGAAGTGCCTTCAAAAATAGGATAGGCGTTGGCGCGTTTCGTGGTAGGTCATAAAATATTTGATTTCGTATAAATAACGACTTCTCATCATTAAATGTCATTGTAGGGTCTTCAGGGGAGTTCTGTCGAATTTTTAATATTTTGAAGTGCCTTCAAAAATAGGATGGGCGTTGGCGCGTTTCGTGGTAGGTCATAAAATATTTGTTTTCGTATAAATAACGACTTCTCATCATTAAATGTCATTGTAGGGTCTTCAGGGGAGTTCTGTCGAATTTTTAATATTTTGAAGTGCCTTCAAAAATAGGATAGGCGTTGGCGCGTTTCGTGGTAGGTCATAAAATATTTTTTTTCGTATAAATAACGACTTCTCATCATTAAATGTCATTGTAGGGTCTTCAGGGGAGTTCTGTCAAATTTTAAATATTTTAAGGTGCCTTCAAAAATAGGATAGGCGTTGGCGCGTTTCGTGGTAGGTCATAAAATATTTGTTTTCGTATAAATAACGACTTCTCATCATTTAATGTCATTGTAGGGTCTTCAGGGGAGTTCTGTCAAATTTTAAATATTTTAAGGTGCCTTCAAAAATAGGATAGGCGTTGGCGCGTTTCGTGGTAGGTCATAAAATATTTGATTTCGTATAAATATCGACTTCTCATCATTAAATGTCATTGTCGGGTCTTCAGATGAGTTCTGTCAAATTTTTAATATTTTGAAGTGCCTTCAAAAATAGGATGGGCGTTGACGCGTTTCGTGGTAGGTCATAAAATATTTGTTTTCGTATAAATAACGACTTCTCATCATTAAATATCATTGTAGGGTCTTCAGGGGAGTTCTGTCGAATTTTTAATATTTTGAAGTGCCTTCAAAAATAGGATAGGCGTTGGCGCGTTTCGTGGTAGGTCATAAAATATTTTTTTTCGTATAAATAACGACTTCTCATCATTAAATGTCATTGTAGGGTCTTCAGGGGAGTTCTGTCAAATTTTAAATATTTTAAGGTGCCTTCAAAAATAGGATAGGCGTTGGCGCGTTTCGTGGTAGGTCATAAAATATTTGTTTTCGTATAAATAACGACTTCTTATCATTAAATGTCATTGTAGGGTCTTCAGGGGAGTTCTGTCAAATTTTAAATATTTTAAGGTGCCTTCAAAAATAGGATAGGCGTTGGCGCGTTTCGTGGTAGGTCATAAAATATTTGTTTTCGTATAAATAACGACTTCTTATTATTAAATGTCATTGTAGGGTCTTCAGGGGAGTACTGTCAAATTTTAAATATTTTAAGGTGCCTTCAAAAATAGGATAGGCGTTGGCGCGTTTCGTGGTAGGTCATAAAATATTTGTTTTCGTATAAATAACGACTTCTCATCATTAAATATCATTGTAGGGTCTTCAGGGGAGTTCTGTCGAATTTTTAATATTTTGAAGTGCCTTCAAAAATAGGATAGGCGTTGGCGCGTTTCGTGGTAGGTCATAAAATATTTTTTTTCGTATAAATAACGACTTCTCATCATTAAATGTCATTGTAGGGTCTTCAGGGGAGTTCTGTCAAATTTTAAATATTTTAAGGTGCCTTCAAAAATTGGATAGGCGTTGGCGCGTTTCGTGGTAGGTCATAAAATATTTGTTTTCGTATAAATAACGACTTCTCATCATTAAATGTCATTATAGGGTCTTCAGAGGAGTTCTGTCGAATTTTTAATATTTTGAAGTGCCTTCAAAAATAGGATAGGCGTTGGCGCGTTTCGTGGTAGGTCATAAAATATTTGTTTTCGTATAAATAACGACTTCTCATCATTAAATGTCATTATAGGGTCTTCAGAGGAGTTCTGTCGAATTTTTAATATTTTGAAGTGCCTTCAAAAATAGGATGGGCGTTGGCGCGTTTCGTGGTAGGTCATAAAATATTTGTTTTCGTATAAATAACGACTTCTCATCATTAAATGTCATTGTAGGGTCTTCAGGGGAGTTCTGTCGAATTTTTAATATTTTGAAGTGCCTTCAAAAATAGGATAGGCGTTGGCGCGTTTCGTGGTAGGTCATAAAATATTTTTTTTCGTATAAATAACGACTTCTCATCATTAAATGTCATTGTAGGGTCTTCAGGGGAGTTCTGTCAAATTTTAAATATTTTAAGGTGCCTTCAAAAATAGGATAGGCGTTGGCGCGTTTCGTGGTAGGTCATAAAATATTTGTTTTCGTATAAATAACGACTTCTCATCATTAAATGTCATTGTAGGGTCTTCAGGGGAGTTCTGTCAAATTTTAAATATTTTAAGGTGCCTTCAAAAATAGGATAGGCGTTGGCGCGTTTCGTGGTAGGTCATAAAATATTTGTTTTCGTATAAATATCGACTTCTCATCATTAAATGTCATTGTCGGGTCTTCAGATGAGTTCTGTCAAATTTTTAATATTTTGAAGTGCCTTCAAAAATAGGATAGGCGTTGGCGCGTTTCGTGGTAGGTCATAAAATATTTTATTTCGTATAAATAACGACTTCTCATCATTAAATGTCATTGTAGGGTCTTCAGGGGAGTTCTGTCGAATTTTTAATATTTTGAAGTGCCTTCAAAAATAGGATGGGCGTTGGCGCGTTCCGTGGTAGGTCATAAAATATTTGTTTTCGTATAAATAACGACTTCTCATCATTAAATGTCATTGTAGGGTCTTCAGGGGAGTTCTGTCGAATTTTTAATATTTTGAAGTGCCTTCAAAAATAGGATAGGCGTTGGCGCGTTTCGTGGTAGGTCATAAAATTTTTTTTTTTCGTATAAATAACGACTTCTCATCATTAAATGTCATTGTAGGGTCTTCAGGGGAGTTCTGTCAAATTTTAAATATTTTAAGGTGCCTTCAAAAATAGGATAGGCGTTGGCGCGTTTCGTGCTAGGTCATAAAATATTTATTTTCGTATAAATATCGACTTCTCATCATTAAATGTCATTGTCGGGTCTTCAGATGAGTTCTGTCAAATTTTTAATATTTTGAAGTGCCTTCAAAAATAGGATAGGAGTTGGCGCGTTTCGTGGTAGGTCATAAAATATTTGATTTCGTATAAATAACGACTTCTCATCATTAAATGTCATTGTAGGGTCTTCAGGGGAGTTCTGTCGAATTTTTAATATTTTGAAGTGCCTTCAAAAATAGGATAGGCGTTGGCGCGTTTCGTGGTAGGTCATAAAATATTTTTTTTCGTATAAATAACGACTTCTCATCATTAAATGTCATTGTAGGGTCTTCAGGGGAGTTCTGTCAAATTTTAAATATTTTAAGGTGCCTTCAAAAATAGGATAGGCGTTGGCGCGTTTCGTGGTAGGTCATAAAATATTTGTTTTCGTATAAATAACGACTTCTCATCATTAAATGTCATTATAGGGTCTTCAGAGGAGTTCTGTCGAATTTTTAATATTTTGAAGTGCCTTCAAAAATAGGATGGGCGTTGGCGCGTTTCGTGGTAGGTCATAAAATATTTGTTTTCGTATAAATAACGACTTCTCATCATTAAATGTCATTGTAGGGTCTTCAGGGGAGTTCTGTCGAATTTTTAATATTTTGAAGTGCCTTCAAAAATAGGATAGGCGTTGGCGCGTTTCGTGGTAGGTCATAAAATATTTTTTTTCGTATAAATAACGACTTCTCATCATTAAATGTCATTGTAGGGTCTTCAGGGGAGTTCTGTCAAATTTTAAATATTTTAAGGTGCCTTCAAAAATAGGATAGGCGTTGGCGCGTTTCGTGCTAGGTCATAAAATATTTATTTTCGTATAAATATCGACTTCTCATCATTAAATGTCATTGTCGGGTCTTCAGATGAGTTCTGTCAAATTTTTAATATTTTGAAGTGCCTTCAAAAATAGGATAGGAGTTGGCGCGTTTCGTGGTAGGTCATAAAATATTTGATTTCGTATAAATAACGACTTCTCATCATTAAATGTCATTGTAGGGTCTTCAGGGGAGTTCTGTCGAATTTTTAATATTTTGAAGTGCCTTCAAAAATAGGATAGGCGTTGGCGCGTTTCGTGGTAGGTCATAAAATATTTTTTTTCGTATAAATAACGACTTCTCATCATTAAATGTCATTGTAGGGTCTTCAGGGGAGTTCTGTCAAATTTTAAATATTTTAAGGTGCCTTCAAAAATAGGATAGGCGTTGGCGCGTTTCGTGGTAGGTCATAAAATATTTGTTTTCGTATAAATAACGACTTCTCATCATTAAATGTCATTATAGGGTCTTCAGAGGAGTTCTGTCGAATTTTTAATATTTTGAAGTGCCTTCAAAAATAGGATGGGCGTTGGCGCGTTTCGTGGTAGGTCATAAAATATTTGTTTTCGTATAAATAACGACTTCTCATCATTAAATGTCATTGTAGGGTCTTCAGGGGAGTTCTGTCGAATTTTTAATATTTTGAAGTGCCTTCAAAAATAGGATAGGCGTTGGCGCGTTTCGTGGTAGGTCATAAAATATTTGTTTTCGTATAAATAACGACTTCTCATCATTAAATGTCATTGTAGGGTCTTCAGGGGAGTTCTGTCGAATTTTTAATATTTTGAAGTGCCTTCAAAAATAGGATAGGCGTTGGCGCGTTTCGTGGTAGGTCATAAAATATTTTTTTTCGTATAAATAACGACTTCTCATCATTAAATGTCATTGTAGGGTCTTCAGGGGAGTTCTGTCAAATTTTAAATATTTTAAGGTGCCTTCAAAAATAGGATAGGCGTTGGCGCGTTTCGTGGTAGGTTATAAAATATTTGATTTTATATAAATAACGACTTCTCATCATTAAATGTCATTGTAGGGTCTTCAGGGGAGTTCTGTCAAATTTTAAATATTTTAAGGTGCCTTCAAAAATAGGATAGGCGTTGGCGCGTTTCGTGGTAGGTCATAAAATATTTGTTTTCGTATAAATAACGACTTCTCATCATTAAATGTCATTATAGGGTCTTCAGAGGAGTTCTGTCGAATTTTTAATATTTTGAAGTGCCTTCAAAAATAGGATGGGCGTTGGCGCGTTTCGTGGTAGGTCATAAAATATTTGTTTTCGTATAAATAACGACTTCTCATCATTAAATGTCATTGTAGGGTCTTCAGGGGAGTTCTGTCGAATTTTTAATATTTTGAAGTGCCTTCAAAAATAGGATAGGCGTTGGCGCGTTTCGAGGTAGGTCATAAAATATTTTTTTTCGTATAAATAACGACTTCTCATCATTAAATGTCATTGTAGGGTCTTCAGGGGAGTTCTGTCAAATTTTAAATATTTTAAGGTGCATTCAAAAATAGGATAGGCGTTGGCGCGTTTCGTGGTAGGTCATAAAATATTTGTTTTCGTATAAATAACGACTTCTCATCATTAAATGTCATTGTAGGGTCTTCAGGGGAGTTCTGTCAAATTTTAAATATTTTAAGGTGCCTTCAAAAATAGGATAGGCGTTGGCGCGTTTCGTGGTAGGTCATAAAATATTTGTTTTCGTATAAATATCGACTTCTCATCATTAAATGTCATTGTCGGGTCTTCAGATGAGTTCTGTCAAATTTTTAATATTTTGAAGTGCCTTCAAAAATAGGATAGGCGTTGGCGCGTTTCGTGGTAGGTCATAAAATATTTTATTTCGTATAAATAACGACTTCTCATCATTAAATGTCATTGTAGGGTCTTCAGGGGAGTTCTGTCGAATTTTTAATATTTTGAAGTGCCTTCAAAAATAGGATGGGCGTTGGCGCGTTTCGTGGTAGGTCATAAAATATTTGTTTTCGTATAAATAACGACTTCTCATCATTAAATGTCATTGTAGGGTCTTCAGGGGAGTTCTGTCGAATTTTTAATATTTTGAAGTGCCTTCAAAAATAGGATAGGCGTTGGCGCGTTTCGTGGTAGGTCATAAAATATTTGTTTTCGTATAAATAACGACTTCTCATCATTAAATGTCATTGTAGGGTCTTCAGGGGAGTTCTGTCGAATTTTTAATATTTTGAAGTGCCTTCAAAAATAGGATAGGCGTTGGCGCGTTTCGTGGTAGGTCATAAAATATTTTTTTTCGTATAAATAACGACTTCTCATCATTAAATGTCATTGTAGGGTCTTCAGGGGAGTTCTGTCAAATTTTAAATATTTTAAGGTGCCTTCAAAAATAGGATAGGCGTTGGCGCGTTTCGTGGTAGGTTATAAAATATTTGATTTTATATAAATAACGACTTCTCATCATTAAATGTCATTGTAGGGTCTTCAGGGGAGTTCTGTCAAATTTTAAATATTTTAAGGTGCCTTCAAAAATAGGATAGGCGTTGGCGCGTTTCGTGGTAGGTCATAAAATATTTGTTTTCGTATAAATAACGACTTCTCATCATTAAATGTCATTATAGGGTCTTCAGAGGAGTTCTGTCGAATTTTTAATATTTTGAAGTGCCTTCAAAAATAGGATGGGCGTTGGCGCGTTTCGTGGTAGGTCATAAAATATTTGTTTTCGTATAAATAACGACTTCTCATCATTAAATGTCATTGTAGGGTCTTCAGGGGAGTTCTGTCGAATTTTTAATATTTTGAAGTGCCTTCAAAAATAGGATAGGCGTTGGCGCGTTTCGAGGTAGGTCATAAAATATTTTTTTTCGTATAAATAACGACTTCTCATCATTAAATGTCATTGTAGGGTCTTCAGGGGAGTTCTGTCAAATTTTAAATATTTTAAGGTGCATTCAAAAATAGGATAGGCGTTGGCGCGTTTCGTGGTAGGTCATAAAATATTTGTTTTCGTATAAATAACGACTTCTCATCATTAAATGTCATTGTAGGGTCTTCAGGGGAGTTCTGTCAAATTTTAAATATTTTAAGGTGCCTTCAAAAATAGGATAGGCGTTGGCGCGTTTCGTGGTAGGTCATAAAATATTTGTTTTCGTATAAATATCGACTTCTCATCATTAAATGTCATTGTCGGGTCTTCAGATGAGTTCTGTCAAATTTTTAATATTTTGAAGTGCCTTCAAAAATAGGATAGGCGTTGGCGCGTTTCGTGGTAGGTCATAAAATATTTTATTTCGTATAAATAACGACTTCTCATCATTAAATGTCATTGTAGGGTCTTCAGGGGAGTTCTGTCGAATTTTTAATATTTTGAAGTGCCTTCAAAAATAGGATGGGCGTTGGCGCGTTTCGTGGTAGGTCATAAAATATTTGTTTTCGTATAAATAACGACTTCTCATCATTAAATGTCATTGTAGGGTCTTCAGGGGAGTTCTGTCGAATTTTTAATATTTTGAAGTGCCTTCAAAAATAGGATAGGCGTTGGCGCGTTTCGTGGTAGGTCATAAAATTTTTTTTTTTCGTATAAATAACGACTTCTCATCATTAAATGTCATTGTAGGGTCTTCAGGGGAGTTCTGTCAAATTTTAAATATTTTAAGGTGCCTTCAAAAATAGGATAGGCGTTGGCGCGTTTCGTGCTAGGTCATAAAATATTTATTTTCGTATAAATATCGACTTCTCATCATTAAAAGTCATTGTCGGGTCTTCAGATGAGTTCTGTCAAATTTTTAATATTTTGAAGTGCCTTCAAAAATAGGATAGGCGTTGGCGCGTTTCGTGGTAGGTCATAAAATATTTGATTTCGTATAAATAACGACTTCTCATCATTAAATGTCATTGTAGGGTCTTCAGGGGAGTTCTGTCGAATTTTTAATATTTTGAAGTGCCTTCAAAAATAGGATAGGCGTTGGCGCGTTTCGTGGTAGGTCATAAAATATTTTTTTTCGTATAAATAACGACTTCTCATCATTAAATGTCATTGTAGGGTCTTCAGGGGAGTTCTGTCAAATTTTAAATATTTTAAGGTGCCTTCAAAAATAGGATAGGCGTTGGCGCGTTTCGTGGTAGGTCATAAAATATTTGTTTTCGTATAAATAACGACTTCTCATCATTTAATGTCATTGTAGGGTCTTCAGGGGAGTTCTGTCAAATTTTAAATATTTTAAGGTGCCTTCAAAAATAGGATAGGCGTTGGCGCGTTTCGTGGTAGGTCATAAAATATTTGATTTCGTATAAATATCGACTTCTCATCATTAAATGTCATTGTCGGGTCTTCAGATGAGTTCTGTCAAATTTTTAATATTTTGAAGTGCCTTCAAAAATAGGATGGGCGTTGACGCGTTTCGTGGTAGGTCATAAAATATTTGTTTTCGTATAAATAACGACTTCTCATCATTAAATGTCATTGTAGGGTCTTCAGGGGAGTTCTGTCGAATTTTTAATATTTTGAAGTGCCTTCAAAAATAGGATAGGCGTTGGCGCGTTTCGTGGTAGGTCATAAAATATTTTTTTTCGTATAAATAACGACTTCTCATCATTAAATGTCATTGTAGGGTCTTCAGGGGAGTTCTGTCAAATTTTAAATATTTTAAGGTGCCTTCAAAAATAGGATAGGCGTTGGCGCGTTTCGTGGTAGGTCATAAAATATTTGTTTTCGTATAAATAACGACTTCTTATCATTAAATGTCATTGTAGGGTCTTCAGGGGAGTTCTGTCAAATTTTAAATATTTTAAGGTGCCTTCAAAAATAGGATAGGCGTTGGCGCGTTTCGTGGTAGGTCATAAAATATTTGTTTTCGTATAAATAACGACTTCTTATCATTAAATGTCATTGTAGGGTCTTCAGGGGAGTTCTGTCAAATTTTAAATATTTTAAGGTGCCTTCAAAAATAGGATAGGCGTTGGCGCGTTTCGTGGTAGGTCATAAAATATTTGTTTTCGTATAAATAACGACTTCTCATCATTAAATATCATTGTAGGGTCTTCAGGGGAGTTCTGTCGAATTTTTAATATTTTGAAGTGCCTTCAAAAATAGGATAGGCGTTGGCGCGTTTCGTGGTAGGTCATAAAATATTTTTTTTCGTATAAATAACGACTTCTCATCATTAAATGTCATTGTAGGGTCTTCAGGGGAATTCTGTCAAATTTTTAATATTTTGAGGTGACTTCAAAAATAGGATAGACGTTGGCGCGTTTCGTGCTAGGTCATAAAATATTTGTTTTCGTATAAATATCGACTTCTCATCATTAAATGTCATTGTAGGGTCTTCAGGGGAGTTCTGTCGAATTTTAAATATTTTAAGGTGCCTTCAAAAATAGGATAGGCGTTGGCGCGTTTCGTGGTAGGTCATAAAATATTTGTTTTCGTATAAATAACGACTTCTCATCATTAAATGTCATTATAGGGTCTTCAGAGGAGTTTTGTCGAATTTTTAATATTTTGAAGTGCCTTCAAAAATAGGATAGGCGTTGGCGCGTTTCGTGGTAGGTCATAAAATATTTGTTTTCGTATAAATAACGACTTCTCATCATTAAAAGTCATTGTAGGGTCATCAGGGGAGTTCTGTCAAATTTTAAATATTTTAAGGTGCCTTCAAAAATAGGATAGGCGTTGGCGCGTTTCGTGGTAGGTCATAAAATATTTGTTTTCGTATAAATAACGACTTCTCATCATTAAATGTCATTATAGGGTCTTCAGAGGAGTTCTGTCGAATTTTTAATATTTTGAAGTGCCTTCAAAAATAGGATAGGCGTTGGCGCGTTTCGTGGTAGGTCATAAAATATTTGTTTTCGTATAAATAACGACTTCTCATCATTAAATGTCATTGTAGGGTCATCAGGGGATTTCTGTCAAATTTTAAATATTTTAAGGTGCCTTCAAAAATAGGATAGGCGTTGGCGCGTTTCGTGGTAGGTCATAAAATATTTGTTTTCGTATAAATAACGACTTCTCATCATTAAATGTCATTATAGGGTCTTCAGAGGAGTTCTGTCGAATTTTTAATATTTTGAAGTGCCTTCAAAAATAGGATGGGCGTTGGCGCGTTTCGTGGTAGGTCATAAAATATTTGTTTTCGTATAAATAACGACTTCTCATCATTAAATGTCATTGTAGGGTCTTCAGGGGAGTTCTGTCGAATTTTTAATATTTTGAAGTGCCTTCAAAAATAGGATAGGCGTTGGCGCGTTTCGTGGTAGGTCATAAAATATTTTTTTTCGTATAAATAACGACTTCTCATCATTAAATGTCATTGTAGGGTCTTCAGGGGAGTTCTGTCAAATTTTAAATATTTTAAGGTGCCTTCAAAAATAGGATAGGCGTTGGCGCGTTTCGTGGTAGGTCATAAAATATTTGTTTTCGTATAAATAACGACTTCTCATCATTAAATGTCATTATAGGGTCTTCAGAGGAGTTCTGTCGAATTTTTAATATTTTGAAGTGCCTTCAAAAATAGGATGGGCGTTGGCGCGTTTCGTGGTAGGTCATAAAATATTTGTTTTCGTATAAATAACGACTTCTCATCATTAAATGTCATTGTAGGGTCTTCAGGGGAGTTCTGTCGAATTTTTAATATTTTGAAGTGCCTTCAAAAATAGGATAGGCGTTGGCGCGTTTCGTGGTAGGTCATAAAATATTTTTTTTCGTATAAATAACGACTTCTCATCATTAAATGTCATTGTAGGGTCTTCAGGGGAGTTCTGTCAAATTTTAAATATTTTAAGGTGCCTTCAAAAATAGGATAGGCGTTGGCGCGTTTCGTGGTAGGTCATAAAATATTTGTTTTCGTATAAATAACGACTTCTCATCATTAAATGTCATTGTAGGGTCTTCAGGGGAGTTCTGTCAAATTTTAAATATTTTAAGGTGCCTTCAAAAATAGGATAGGCGTTGGCGCGTTTCGTGGTAGGTCATAAAATATTTGTTTTCGTATAAATATCGACTTCTCATCATTAAATGTCATTGTCGGGTCTTCAGATGAGTTCTGTCAAATTTTTAATATTTTGAAGTGCCTTCAAAAATAGGATAGGCGTTGGCTCGTTTCGTGGTAGGTCATAAAATATTTGATTTCGTATAAATAACGACTTCTCATCATTAAATGTCATTGTAGGGTCTTCAGGGGAGTTCTGTCGAATTTTTAATATTTTGAAGTGCCTTCAAAAATAGGATGGGCGTTGGCGCGTTTCGTGGTAGGTCATAAAATATTTGTTTTCGTATAAATAACGACTTCTCATCATTAAATGTCATTGTAGGGTCTTCAGGGGAGTTCTGTCGAATTTTTAATATTTTGAAGTGCCTTCAAAAATAGGATAGGCGTTGGCGCGTTTCGTGGTAGGTCATAAAATTTTTTTTTTTCGTATAAATAACGACTTCTCATCATTAAATGTCATTGTAGGGTCTTCAGGGGAGTTCTGTCAAATTTTAAATATTTTAAGGTGCCTTCAAAAATAGGATAGGCGTTGGCGCGTTTCGTGCTAGGTCATAAAATATTTATTTTCGTATAAATATCGACTTCTCATCATTAAATGTCATTGTCGGGTCTTCAGATGAGTTCTGTCAAATTTTTAATATTTTGAAGTGCCTTCAAAAATAGGATAGGCGTTGGCGCGTTTCGTGGTAGGTCATAAAATATTTGATTTCGTATAAATAACGACTTCTCATCATTAAATGTCATTGTAGGGTCTTCAGGGGAGTTCTGTCGAATTTTTAATATTTTGAAGTGCCTTCAAAAATAGGATGGGCGTTGGCGCGTTTCGTGGTAGGTCATAAAATATTTGTTTTCGTATAAATAACGACTTCTCATCATTAAATGTCATTGTAGGGTCTTCAGGGGAGTTCTGTCGAATTTTTAATATTTTGAAGTGCCTTCAAAAATAGGATAGGCGTTGGCGCGTTTCGTGGTAGGTCATAAAATATTTTTTTTCGTATAAATAACGACTTCTCATCATTAAATGTCATTGTAGGGTCTTCAGGGGAGTTCTGTCAAATTTTAAATATTTTAAGGTGCCTTCAAAAATAGGATAGGCGTTGGCGCGTTTCGTGGTAGGTCATAAAATATTTGTTTTCGTATAAATAACGACTTCTCATCATTTAATGTCATTGTAGGGTCTTCAGGGGAGTTCTGTCAAATTTTAAATATTTTAAGGTGCCTTCAAAAATAGGATAGGCGTTGGCGCGTTTCGTGGTAGGTCATAAAATATTTGATTTCGTATAAATATCGACTTCTCATCATTAAATGTCATTGTCGGGTCTTCAGATGAGTTCTGTCAAATTTTTAATATTTTGAAGTGCCTTCAAAAATAGGATGGGCGTTGACGCGTTTCGTGGTAGGTCATAAAATATTTGTTTTCGTATAAATAACGACTTCTCATCATTAAATATCATTGTAGGGTCTTCAGGGGAGTTCTGTCGAATTTTTAATATTTTGAAGTGCCTTCAAAAATAGGATAGGCGTTGGCGCGTTTCGTGGTAGGTCATAAAATATTTTTTTTCGTATAAATAACGACTTCTCATCATTAAATGTCATTGTAGGGTCTTCAGGGGAGTTCTGTCAAATTTTAAATATTTTAAGGTGCCTTCAAAAATAGGATAGGCGTTGGCGCGTTTCGTGGTAGGTCATAAAATATTTGTTTTCGTATAAATAACGACTTCTTATCATTAAATGTCATTGTAGGGTCTTCAGGGGAGTTCTGTCAAATTTTAAATATTTTAAGGTGCCTTCAAAAATAGGATAGGCGTTGGCGCGTTTCGTGGTAGGTCATAAAATATTTGTTTTCGTATAAATAACGACTTCTTATTATTAAATGTCATTGTAGGGTCTTCAGGGGAGTACTGTCAAATTTTAAATATTTTAAGGTGCCTTCAAAAATAGGATAGGCGTTGGCGCGTTTCGTGGTAGGTCATAAAATATTTGTTTTCGTATAAATAACGACTTCTCATCATTAAATATCATTGTAGGGTCTTCAGGGGAGTTCTGTCGAATTTTTAATATTTTGAAGTGCCTTCAAAAATAGGATAGGCGTTGGCGCGTTTCGTGGTAGGTCATAAAATATTTTTTTTCGTATAAATAACGACTTCTCATCATTAAATGTCATTGTAGGGTCTTCAGGGGAGTTCTGTCAAATTTTAAATATTTTAAGGTGCCTTCAAAAATTGGATAGGCGTTGGCGCGTTTCGTGGTAGGTCATAAAATATTTGTTTTCGTATAAATAACGACTTCTCATCATTAAATGTCATTATAGGGTCTTCAGAGGAGTTCTGTCGAATTTTTAATATTTTGAAGTGCCTTCAAAAATAGGATAGGCGTTGGCGCGTTTCGTGGTAGGTCATAAAATATTTGTTTTCGTATAAATAACGACTTCTCATCATTAAATGTCATTATAGGGTCTTCAGAGGAGTTCTGTCGAATTTTTAATATTTTGAAGTGCCTTCAAAAATAGGATGGGCGTTGGCGCGTTTCGTGGTAGGTCATAAAATATTTGTTTTCGTATAAATAACGACTTCTCATCATTAAATGTCATTGTAGGGTCTTCAGGGGAGTTCTGTCGAATTTTTAATATTTTGAAGTGCCTTCAAAAATAGGATAGGCGTTGGCGCGTTTCGTGGTAGGTCATAAAATATTTTTTTTCGTATAAATAACGACTTCTCATCATTAAATGTCATTGTAGGGTCTTCAGGGGAGTTCTGTCAAATTTTAAATATTTTAAGGTGCCTTCAAAAATAGGATAGGCGTTGGCGCGTTTCGTGGTAGGTCATAAAATATTTGTTTTCGTATAAATAACGACTTCTCATCATTAAATGTCATTGTAGGGTCTTCAGGGGAGTTCTGTCAAATTTTAAATATTTTAAGGTGCCTTCAAAAATAGGATAGGCGTTGGCGCGTTTCGTGGTAGGTCATAAAATATTTGTTTTCGTATAAATATCGACTTCTCATCATTAAATGTCATTGTCGGGTCTTCAGATGAGTTCTGTCAAATTTTTAATATTTTGAAGTGCCTTCAAAAATAGGATAGGCGTTGGCGCGTTTCGTGGTAGGTCATAAAATATTTTATTTCGTATAAATAACGACTTCTCATCATTAAATGTCATTGTAGGGTCTTCAGGGGAGTTCTGTCGAATTTTTAATATTTTGAAGTGCCTTCAAAAATAGGATGGGCGTTGGCGCGTTCCGTGGTAGGTCATAAAATATTTGTTTTCGTATAAATAACGACTTCTCATCATTAAATGTCATTGTAGGGTCTTCAGGGGAGTTCTGTCGAATTTTTAATATTTTGAAGTGCCTTCAAAAATAGGATAGGCGTTGGCGCGTTTCGTGGTAGGTCATAAAATTTTTTTTTTTCGTATAAATAACGACTTCTCATCATTAAATGTCATTGTAGGGTCTTCAGGGGAGTTCTGTCAAATTTTAAATATTTTAAGGTGCCTTCAAAAATAGGATAGGCGTTGGCGCGTTTCGTGCTAGGTCATAAAATATTTATTTTCGTATAAATATCGACTTCTCATCATTAAATGTCATTGTCGGGTCTTCAGATGAGTTCTGTCAAATTTTTAATATTTTGAAGTGCCTTCAAAAATAGGATAGGAGTTGGCGCGTTTCGTGGTAGGTCATAAAATATTTGATTTCGTATAAATAACGACTTCTCATCATTAAATGTCATTGTAGGGTCTTCAGGGGAGTTCTGTCGAATTTTTAATATTTTGAAGTGCCTTCAAAAATAGGATAGGCGTTGGCGCGTTTCGTGGTAGGTCATAAAATATTTTTTTTCGTATAAATAACGACTTCTCATCATTAAATGTCATTGTAGGGTCTTCAGGGGAGTTCTGTCAAATTTTAAATATTTTAAGGTGCCTTCAAAAATAGGATAGGCGTTGGCGCGTTTCGTGGTAGGTCATAAAATATTTGTTTTCGTATAAATAACGACTTCTCATCATTTAATGTCATTGTAGGGTCTTCAGGGGAGTTCTGTCAAATTTTAAATATTTTAAGGTGCCTTCAAAAATAGGATAGGCGTTGGCGCGTTTCGTGGTAGGTCATAAAATATTTGATTTCGTATAAATATCGACTTCTCATCATTAAATGTCATTGTCGGGTCTTCAGATGAGTTCTGTCAAATTTTTAATATTTTGAAGTGCCTTCAAAAATAGGATGGGCGTTGACGCGTTTCGTGGTAGGTCATAAAATATTTGTTTTCGTATAAATAACGACTTCTCATCATTAAATATCATTGTAGGGTCTTCAGGGGAGTTCTGTCGAATTTTTAATATTTTGAAGTGCCTTCAAAAATAGGATAGGCGTTGGCGCGTTTCGTGGTAGGTCATAAAATATTTTTTTTCGTATAAATAACGACTTCTCATCATTAAATGTCATTGTAGGGTCTTCAGGGGAGTTCTGTCAAATTTTAAATATTTTAAGGTGCCTTCAAAAATAGGATAGGCGTTGGCGCGTTTCGTGGTAGGTCATAAAATATTTGTTTTCGTATAAATAACGACTTCTTATCATTAAATGTCATTGTAGGGTCTTCAGGGGAGTTCTGTCAAATTTTAAATATTTTAAGGTGCCTTCAAAAATAGGATAGGCGTTGGCGCGTTTCGTGGTAGGTCATAAAATATTTGTTTTCGTATAAATAACGACTTCTTATCATTAAATGTCATTGTAGGGTCTTCAGGGGAGTTCTGTCAAATTTTAAATATTTTAAGGTGCCTTCAAAAATAGGATAGGCGTTGGCGCGTTTCGTGGTAGGTCATAAAATATTTGTTTTCGTATAAATAACGACTTCTCATCATTAAATATCATTGTAGGGTCTTCAGGGGAGTTCTGTCGAATTTTTAATATTTTGAAGTGCCTTCAAAAATAGGATAGGCGTTGGCGCGTTTCGTGGTAGGTCATAAAATATTTTTTTCGTATAAATAACGACTTCTCATCATTAAATGTCATTGTAGGGTCTTCAGGGGAGTTCTGTCAAATTTTTAATATTTTGAGGTGACTTCAAAAATAGGATAGACGTTGGCGCGTTTCGTGCTAGGTCATAAAATATTTGTTTTCGTATAAATATCGACTTCTCATCATTAAATGTCATTGTAGGGTCTTCAGGGGAGTTCTGTCGAATTTTTAATATTTTGAAGTGCCTTCAAAAATAGGATAGGCGTTGGCGCGTTTCGTGGTAGGTCATAAAATATTTGATTTTATATAAATAACGACTTTTCATCATTAAATGTCATTGTCGGGTCTTCAGATGAGTTCTGTCAAATTTTTAATATTTTGAAGTGCCTTCAAAAATAGGATGGGCGTTGGCGCGTTTCGTGGTAGGTCATAAAATATTTGATTTTATATAAATAACGACTTCTCATCATTAAATGTCATTGTCGGGTCTTCAGATGAGTTCTGTCAAATTTTTAAAATTTTGAAGTGCCTTCAAAAATAGGATGGGCGTTGGCGCGTTTCGTGGTAGGTCATAAAATATTTGTTTTCGTATAAATAACGACTTCTCATCATTAAATGTCATTGTAGGGTCTTCAGGGGAGTTCTGTCAAATTTTTAATTTTTTGAATTGCCTTCAAAAATAGGATAGGCGTTGGCGCGTTTCGTGGTAGGTCATAAAATATTTGATTTTATATAAATAACGACTTCTCATCATTAAATGTCAATGTCGGGTCTTCAGATGAGTTTTGTCAAATTTTTAATATTTTGAAGTGCCTTCAAAAATAGGATAGGCGTTGGCGCGTTTCGTGGTAGGTCATAAAATATTTGATTTTATATAAATAACGACTTCTCATCATTAAATGTCATTGTAGGGTCTTCAGGGGAGTTCTGTCAAATTTTTAATATTTTGAAGTGCCTTCAAAAATAGGATAGGCGTTGGCGCGTTTCGTGGTAGGTTATAAAATATTTGATTTTATATAAATAACGACTTCTCATCATTAAATGTCATTGTAGGGTCTTCAGGGGAGTTCTGTCAAATTTTAAATATTTTAAGGTGCCTTCAAAAATAGGATAGGCGTTGGCGCGTTTCGTGGTAGGTCATAAAATATTTGTTATCGTATAAATAACGACTTCTCATCATTTAATGTCATTGTAGGGTCTTCAGGGGAGTTCTGTCAAATTTTAAATATTTTAAGGTGCCTTCAAAAATAGGATAGGCGTTGGCGCGTTTCGTGGTAGGTCATAAAATATTTGATTTTATATAAATAACGACTTCTCATCATTAAATGTCAATGTCGGGTCTTCAGATGAGTTCTGTCAAATTTTTAATATTTTGAAGTGCCTTCAAAAATAGGATAGGCGTTGGCGCGTTTCGTGGTAGGTCATAAAATATTTGATTTTATATAAATAACGACTTCTCATCATTAAATGTCATTGTAGGGTCTTCAGGGGAGTTCTGTAGAATTTTTAATATTTTGAAGTGCCTTCAAAAATAGGTTAGGCGTTGGCGCGTTTCGTGGTAGGTCATAAAATATTTGTTTTCGTATAAATAACGACTTCTCATCGTTAAATGTCATTGTAGGGTCATCAGGGGAGTTCTGTCAAATTTTAAATATTTTAAGGTGCCTTCAAAAATAGGATGGGCGTTGGCGCGTTTCGTGGTAGGTCATAAAATATTTGTTTTCGTATAAATAACGACTTCTCATCATTAAATATCATTGTAGGGTCTTCAGGGGAGTTCTGTCGAATTTTTAATATTTTGAAGTGCCTTCAAAAATAGGATAGGCGTTGGCGCGTTTCGTGGTAGGTCATAAAATATTTTTTTTCGTATAAATAACGACTTCTCATCATTAAATGTCATTGTAGGGTCTTCAGGGGAGTTCTGTCAAATTTTAAATATTTTAAGGTGCCTTCAAAAATAGGATAGGCGTTGGCGCGTTTCGTGGTAGGTCATAAAATATTTGTTTTCGTATAAATAACGACTTCTCATCATTAAATGTCATTGTAGGGTCTTCAGGGGAGTTCTGTCAAATTTTAAATATTTTAAGGTGCCTTCAAAAATAGGATAGGCGTTGGCGCGTTTCGTGGTAGGTCATAAAATATTTGATTTTATATAAATAACGACTTCTCATCATTAAATGTCAATGTCGGGTCTTCAGATGAGTTCTGTCAAATTTTTAATATTTTGAAGTGCCTTCAAAAATAGGATAGGCGTTGGCGCGTTTCGTGGTAGGTCATAAAATATTTGATTTTATATAAATAACGACTTCTCATCATTAAATGTCATTGTAGGGTCTTCAGGGGAGTTCTGTCGAATTTTTAATATTTTGAAGTGCCTTCAAAAATAGGATAGGCGTTGGCGCGTTTCGTGGTAGGTTATAAAATATTTGATTTTATATAAATAACGACTTCTCATCATTAAATGTCATTGTAGGGTCTTCAGGGGAGTTCTGTCAAATTTTAAATATTTTAAGGTGCCTTCAAAAATAGGATAGGCGTTGGCGCGTTTCGTGGTAGGTCATAAAATATTTGTTATCGTATAAATAACGACTTCTCATCATTTAATGTCATTGTAGGGTCTTCAGGGGAGTTCTGTCAAATTTTAAATATTTTAAGGTGCCTTCAAAAATAGGATAGGCGTTGGCGCGTTTCGTGGTAGGTCATAAAATATTTGATTTTATATAAATAACGACTTCTCATCATTAAATGTCAATGTCGGGTCTTCAGATGAGTTCTGTCAAATTTTTAATATTTTGAAGTGCCTTCAAAAATAGGATAGGCGTTGGCGCGTTTCGTGGTAGGTCATAAAATATTTGATTTTATATAAATAACGACTTCTCATCATTAAATGTCATTGTAGGGTCTTCAGGGGAGTTCTGTAGAATTTTTAATATTTTGAAGTGCCTTCAAAAATAGGTTAGGCGTTGGCGCGTTTCGTGGTAGGTCATAAAATATTTGTTTTCGTATAAATAACGACTTCTCATCGTTAAATGTCATTGTAGGGTCATCAGGGGAGTTCTGTCAAATTTTAAATATTTTAAGGTGCCTTCAAAAATAGGATGGGCGTTGGCGCGTTTCGTGGTAGGTCATAAAATATTTGTTTTCGTATAAATAACGACTTCTCATCATTAAATATCATTGTAGGGTCTTCAGGGGAGTTCTGTCGAATTTTTAATATTTTGAAGTGCCTTCAAAAATAGGATAGGCGTTGGCGCGTTTCGTGGTAGGTCATAAAATATTTTTTTTCGTATAAATAACGACTTCTCATCATTAAATGTCATTGTAGGGTCTTCAGGGGAGTTCTGTCAAATTTTAAATATTTTAAGGTGCCTTCAAAAATAGGATAGGCGTTGGCGCGTTTCGTGGTAGGTCATAAAATATTTGTTTTCGTATAAATAACGACTTCTCATCATTAAATGTCATTGTAGGGTCTTCAGGGGAGTTCTGTCAAATTTTAAATATTTTAAGGTGCCTTCAAAAATAGGATAGGCGTTGGCGCGTTTCGTGGTAGGTCATAAAATATTTGTTTTCGTATAAATAACGACTTCTCATCATTAAATATCATTGTAGGGTCATCAGGGGAGTTCTGTCGAATTTTTAATATTTTGAAGTGCCTTCAAAAATAGGATAGGCGTTGGCGCGTTTCGTGGTAGGTCATAAAATATTTTTTTTCGTATAATTAACGACTTCTCATCATTAAATGTCATTGTAGGGTCTTCAGGGGAGTTCTGTCAAATTTTTAATATTTTGAGGTGACTTCAAAAATAGGATAGACGTTGGCGCGTTTCGTGGTAGGTCATAAAATATTTGTTTTCGTATAAATATCGACTTCTCATCATTAAATGTCATTGTAGGGTCTTCAGGGGAGTTCTGTCGAATTTTTAATATTTTGAAGAGCCTTCAAAAATAGGATAGGCGTTGGCGCGTTTCGTGGTAGGTCATAAAATATTTGATTTTATATAAATAACGACTTTTCATCATTAAATGTCATTGTCGGGTCTTCAGATGAGTTCTGTCAAATTTTAAATATTTTGAAGTGCCTTCAAAAATAGGATGGGCGTTGGCGCGTTTCGTGGTAGGTCATAAAATATTTGATTTTATATAAATAACGACTTCTCATCATTAAATGTCATTGTCGGGTCTTCAGATGAGTTCTGTCAAATTTTTAATATTTTGAAGTGCCTTCAAAAATAGGATGGGCGTTGGCGCGTTTCGTGGTTGGTCATAAAATATTTTTTTTCGTATAAATAACGACTTCTCATCATTAAATGTCATTGTAGGGTCTTCAGGGGAGTTCTGTCAAATTTTAAATATTTTAAGGTGCCTTCAAAAATAGGATAGGCGTTGGCGCGTTTCGTGGTAGGTCATAAAATATTTGTTTTCGTATAAATAACGACTTCTCATCATTAAATGTCATTGTAGGGTCTTCAGGGGAGTTCTGTCAAATTTTAAATATTTTAAGGTGCCTTCAAAAATAGGATAGGCGTTGGCGCGTTTCGTGGTAGGTCATAAAATATTTGTTTTCGTATAAATAACGACTTCTCATCATTTAATGTCATTGTAGGGTCTTCAGGGGAGTTCTGTCAAATTTTAAATATTTTAAGGTGCCTTCAAAAATAGGATAGGCGTTGGCGCGTTTCGTGGTAGGTCATAAAATATTTGATTTTATATAAATAACGACTTCTCATCATTAAATGTCATTCTAGGGTCTTCAGGGGAGTTCTGTAGAATTTTTAATATTTTGAAGTGCCTTCAAAAATAGGTTAGGCGTTGGCGCGTTTCGTGGTAGGTCATAAAATATTTGTTTTCGTATAAATAACGACTTCTCATCATTAAATGTCATTGTAGGGTCATCAGGGGAGTTCTGTCAAATTTTAAATATTTTAAGGTGCCTTCAAAAATAGGATAGGCGTTGGCGCGTTTCGTGGTAGGTCATAAAATATTTGTTTTCGTATAAATAACGACTTCTCATCATTAAATGTCATTATAGGGTCTTCAGAGGAGTTCTGTCGAATTTTTAATATTTTGAAGTGCCTTCAAAAATAGGATAGGCGTTGGCGCGTTTCGTGGTAGGTCATAAAATATTTGATTTTATATAAATAACGACTTCTCATCATTAAATGTCATTGTAGGGTCTTCAGGGGAGTTCTGTCGAATTTTTAATATTTTGAAGTGCCTTCAAAAATAGGATGGGCGTTGGCGCGTTTCGTGCTAGGTCATAAAATATTTGTTTTCGTATAAATAACGACTTGTCATCATTAAATGTCATTGTCGGGTCTTTAGGGGAGTTCTGTCGAATTTTTAATACTTTGAAGTGCCTTCAAAAATAGGATAGGCGTTGGCGCTTTTCGTGCTAGGTCATAAAATATTTGTTTTCGTATAAATAACGACTTCTCATCATTAAATGTCATTGTAGGGTCTTCAGGGGAGTTCTGTCAAATTTTAAATATTTTAAGGTGCCTTCAAAAATAGGATAGGCGTTGGCGCGTTTCGTGGTAGGTCATAAAATATTTGATTTTATATAAATAACGTCTTCTCATCATTAAATGTCATTGTAGGGTCTTCAGGGGAGTTCTGTCGAATTTTTAATATTTTGAAGTGCCTTCAAAAATAGGTTAGGCGTTGGCGCGTTTCGTGGTAGGTCATAAAATATTTGTTTTCGTATAAATAACGACTTCTCATCATTAAATGTCATTGTAGGGTCTTCAGGGGAGTTCTGTCGAATTTTTAATATTTTGAAGTGCCTTCAAAAATAGGTTAGGCGTTGGCGCGTTTCGTGGTAGGTCATAAAATATTTGTTTTCGTATAAATAACGACTTCTCATCATTAAATGTCATTGTCGGGTCTTTAGGGGAGTTCTGTCGAATTTTTAATATTTTGAAGTGCCTTCAAAAATAGGTTAGGCGTTGGCGCGTTTCGTAGTAGGTCATAAAATATTTGTTTTCGTATAAATAACGACTTCTCATCATTAAATGTCATTGTAGGGTCTTCAGGGGAGTTCTGTCAAATTTTTAATATTTTGAAGTGCCTTCAAAAATAGGATAGGCGTTGGCGCGTTTCGTGGTAGGTCATAAAATATTTGATTTTATATAAATAACGACTTCTCATCATTAAATGTCATTGTAGGGTCTTCAGGGGAGTTCTGTCGAATTTTTAATATTTTGAAGTGCCTTCAAAAATAGGATAGGCGTTGGCGCGTTTCGTGGTAGGTTATAAAATATTTGATTTTATATAAATAACGACTTCTCATCATTAAATGTCATTGTCGGGTCTTCAGATGAGTTCTGTCAAATTTTTAATATTTTGAAGTGCCTTCAAAAATAGGATGGGCGTTGGCGCGTTTCGTGGTAGGTCATAAAATATTTGTTTTCGTATAAATAACGACTTCTCATCATTAAATGTCATTGTAGGGTCTTCAGATGAGTTCTGTCGAATTTTTAATATTTTGAAGTGCCTTCAAAAATAGGTTAGGCGTTGGCGCGTTTCGTGGTAGGTCATAAAATATTTGTTTTCGTATAAATAACGACTTCTCATCATTAAATGTCATTGTCGGGTCTTTAGGGGAGTTCTGTCGAATTTTTAATATTTTGAAGTGCCTTCAAAAATAGGTTAGGCGTTGGCGCGTTTCGTAGTAGGTCATAAAATATTTGTTTTCGTATAAATAACGACTTCTCATCATTAAATGTCATTGTAGGGTCTTCAGGGGAGTTCTGTCAAATTTTTAATATTTTGAAGTGCCTTCAAAAATAGGATAGGCGTTGGCGCGTTTCGTGGTAGGTCATAAAATATTTGATTTTATATAAATAACGACTTCTCATCATTAAATGTCATTGTAGGGTCTTCAGGGGAGTTCTGTCGAATTTTTAATATTTTGAAGTGCCTTCAAAAATAGGATAGGCGTTGGCGCGTTTCGTGGTAGGTTATAAAATATTTGATTTTATATAAATAACGACTTCTCATCATTAAATGTCATTGTCGGGTCTTCAGATGAGTTCTGTCAAATTTTTAATATTTTGAAGTGCCTTCAAAAATAGGATGGGCGTTGGCGCGTTTCGTGGTAGGTCATAAAATATTTGTTTTCGTATAAATAACGACTTCTCATCATTAAATGTCATTGTAGGGTCTTCAGATGAGTTCTGTCAAATTTTAAATATTTTGAAGTGCCTTCAAAAATAGGATAGGCGTTGGCGCGTTTCGTGGTAGGTCATAAAATATTTGATTTTATATAAATAACGACTTCTCATCATTAAATGTCATTGTAGGGTCTTCAGGGGAGTTCTGTCGAATTTTTAATATTTTGAAGTGCCTTCAAAAATAGGATGGGCGTTGGCGCGTTTCGTGGTAGGTCATAAAATATTTGATTTTATATAAATAACGACTTCTCATCATTGAATGTCATTGTAGGGTCTTCAGATGAGTTCTGTCAAATTTTAAATATTTTGAAGTGCCTTCAAAAATAGGATAGGCGTTGGCGCGTTTCGTGGTAGGTCATAAAATATTTGTTTTCGTATAAATAACGACTTCTCATCATTAAATGTCATTATAGGGTCTTCAGAGGAGTTCTGTCGAATTTTTAATATTTTGAAGTGCCTTCAAAAATAGGATAGGCGTTGGCGCGTTTCGTGGTAGGTCATAAAATATTTGTTTTCGTATAAATAACGACTTCTCATCATTAAATGTCATTGTAGGGTCATCAGGGGATTTCTGTCAAATTTTAAATATTTTAAGGTGCCTTCAAAAATAGGATAGGCGTTGGCGCGTTTCGTGGTAGGTCATAAAATATTTGTTTTCGTATAAATAACGACTTCTCATCATTAAATGTCATTATAGGGTCTTCAGAGGAGTTCTGTCGAATTTTTAATATTTTGAAGTGCCTTCAAAAATAGGATAGGCGTTGGCGCGTTTCGTGGTAGGTCATAAAATATTTGTTTTCGTATAAATAACGACTTCTCATCATTAAATGTCATTGTAGGGTCATCAGGGGATTTCTGTCAAATTTTAAATATTTTAAGGTGCCTTCAAAAATAGGATAGGCGTTGGCGCGTTTCGTGGTAGGTCATAAAATATTTGTTTTCGTATAAATAACGACTTCTCATCATTAAATGTCATTATAGGGTCTTCAGAGGAGTTCTGTCGAATTTTTAATATTTTGAAGTGCCTTCAAAAATAGGATGGGCGTTGGCGCGTTTCGTGGTAGGTCATAAAATATTTGTTTTCGTATAAATAACGACTTCTCATCATTAAATGTCATTGTAGGGTCTTCAGGGGAGTTCTGTCGAATTTTTAATATTTTGAAGTGCCTTCAAAAATAGGATAGGCGTTGGCGCGTTTCGTGGTAGGTCATAAAATATTTTTTTTCGTATAAATAACGACTTCTCATCATTAAATGTCATTGTAGGGTCTTCAGGGGAGTTCTGTCAAATTTTAAATATTTTAAGGTGCCTTCAAAAATAGGATAGGCGTTGGCGCGTTTCGTGGTAGGTCATAAAATATTTGTTTTCGTATAAATAACGACTTCTCATCATTAAATGTCATTATAGGGTCTTCAGAGGAGTTCTGTCGAATTTTTAATATTTTGAAGTGCCTTCAAAAATAGGATGGGCGTTGGCGCGTTTCGTGGTAGGTCATAAAATATTTGTTTTCGTATAAATAACGACTTCTCATCATTAAATGTCATTGTAGGGTCTTCAGGGGAGTTCTGTCGAATTTTTAATATTTTGAAGTGCCTTCAAAAATAGGATAGGCGTTGGCGCGTTTCGTGGTAGGTCATAAAATATTTTTTTTCGTATAAATAACGACTTCTCATCATTAAATGTCATTGTAGGGTCTTCAGGGGAGTTCTGTCAAATTTTAAATATTTTAAGGTGCCTTCAAAAATAGGATAGGCGTTGGCGCGTTTCGTGGTAGGTCATAAAATATTTGTTTTCGTATAAATAACGACTTCTCATCATTAAATGTCATTGTAGGGTCTTCAGGGGAGTTCTGTCAAATTTTAAATATTTTAAGGTGCCTTCAAAAATAGGATAGGCGTTGGCGCGTTTCGTGGTAGGTCATAAAATATTTGTTTTCGTATAAATATCGACTTCTCATCATTAAATGTCATTGTCGGGTCTTCAGATGAGTTCTGTCAAATTTTTAATATTTTGAAGTGCCTTCAAAAATAGGATAGGCGTTGGCTCGTTTCGTGGTAGGTCATAAAATATTTGATTTCGTATAAATAACGACTTCTCATCATTAAATGTCATTGTAGGGTCTTCAGGGGAGTTCTGTCGAATTTTTAATATTTTGAAGTGCCTTCAAAAATAGGATGGGCGTTGGCGCGTTTCGTGGTAGGTCATAAAATATTTGTTTTCGTATAAATAACGACTTCTCATCATTAAATGTCATTGTAGGGTCTTCAGGGGAGTTCTGTCGAATTTTTAATATTTTGAAGTGCCTTCAAAAATAGGATAGGCGTTGGCGCGTTTCGTGGTAGGTCATAAAATTTTTTTTTTTCGTATAAATAACGACTTCTCATCATTAAATGTCATTGTAGGGTCTTCAGGGGAGTTCTGTCAAATTTTAAATATTTTAAGGTGCCTTCAAAAATAGGATAGGCGTTGGCGCGTTTCGTGCTAGGTCATAAAATATTTATTTTCGTATAAATATCGACTTCTCATCATTAAATGTCATTGTCGGGTCTTCAGATGAGTTCTGTCAAATTTTTAATATTTTGAAGTGCCTTCAAAAATAGGATAGGCGTTGGCGCGTTTCGTGGTAGGTCATAAAATATTTGATTTCGTATAAATAACGACTTCTCATCATTAAATGTCATTGTAGGGTCTTCAGGGGAGTTCTGTCGAATTTTTAATATTTTGAAGTGCCTTCAAAAATAGGATGGGCGTTGGCGCGTTTCGTGGTAGGTCATAAAATATTTGTTTTCGTATAAATAACGACTTCTCATCATTAAATGTCATTGTAGGGTCTTCAGGGGAGTTCTGTCGAATTTTTAATATTTTGAAGTGCCTTCAAAAATAGGATAGGCGTTGGCGCGTTTCGTGGTAGGTCATAAAATATTTTTTTTCGTATAAATAACGACTTCTCATCATTAAATGTCATTGTAGGGTCTTCAGGGGAGTTCTGTCAAATTTTAAATATTTTAAGGTGCCTTCAAAAATAGGATAGGCGTTGGCGCGTTTCGTGGTAGGTCATAAAATATTTGTTTTCGTATAAATAACGACTTCTCATCATTTAATGTCATTGTAGGGTCTTCAGGGGAGTTCTGTCAAATTTTAAATATTTTAAGGTGCCTTCAAAAATAGGATAGGCGTTGGCGCGTTTCGTGGTAGGTCATAAAATATTTGATTTCGTATAAATATCGACTTCTCATCATTAAATGTCATTGTCGGGTCTTCAGATGAGTTCTGTCAAATTTTTAATATTTTGAAGTGCCTTCAAAAATAGGATGGGCGTTGACGCGTTTCGTGGTAGGTCATAAAATATTTGTTTTCGTATAAATAACGACTTCTCATCATTAAATATCATTGTAGGGTCTTCAGGGGAGTTCTGTCGAATTTTTAATATTTTGAAGTGCCTTCAAAAATAGGATAGGCGTTGGCGCGTTTCGTGGTAGGTCATAAAATATTTTTTTTCGTATAAATAACGACTTCTCATCATTAAATGTCATTGTAGGGTCTTCAGGGGAGTTCTGTCAAATTTTAAATATTTTAAGGTGCCTTCAAAAATAGGATAGGCGTTGGCGCGTTTCGTGGTAGGTCATAAAATATTTGTTTTCGTATAAATAACGACTTCTTATCATTAAATGTCATTGTAGGGTCTTCAGGGGAGTTCTGTCAAATTTTAAATATTTTAAGGTGCCTTCAAAAATAGGATAGGCGTTGGCGCGTTTCGTGGTAGGTCATAAAATATTTGTTTTCGTATAAATAACGACTTCTTATTATTAAATGTCATTGTAGGGTCTTCAGGGGAGTACTGTCAAATTTTAAATATTTTAAGGTGCCTTCAAAAATAGGATAGGCGTTGGCGCGTTTCGTGGTAGGTCATAAAATATTTGTTTTCGTATAAATAACGACTTCTCATCATTAAATATCATTGTAGGGTCTTCAGGGGAGTTCTGTCGAATTTTTAATATTTTGAAGTGCCTTCAAAAATAGGATAGGCGTTGGCGCGTTTCGTGGTAGGTCATAAAATATTTTTTTTCGTATAAATAACGACTTCTCATCATTAAATGTCATTGTAGGGTCTTCAGGGGAGTTCTGTCAAATTTTAAATATTTTAAGGTGCCTTCAAAAATTGGATAGGCGTTGGCGCGTTTCGTGGTAGGTCATAAAATATTTGTTTTCGTATAAATAACGACTTCTCATCATTAAATGTCATTATAGGGTCTTCAGAGGAGTTCTGTCGAATTTTTAATATTTTGAAGTGCCTTCAAAAATAGGATAGGCGTTGGCGCGTTTCGTGGTAGGTCATAAAATATTTGTTTTCGTATAAATAACGACTTCTCATCATTAAATGTCATTATAGGGTCTTCAGAGGAGTTCTGTCGAATTTTTAATATTTTGAAGTGCCTTCAAAAATAGGATGGGCGTTGGCGCGTTTCGTGGTAGGTCATAAAATATTTGTTTTCGTATAAATAACGACTTCTCATCATTAAATGTCATTGTAGGGTCTTCAGGGGAGTTCTGTCGAATTTTTAATATTTTGAAGTGCCTTCAAAAATAGGATAGGCGTTGGCGCGTTTCGTGGTAGGTCATAAAATATTTTTTTTCGTATAAATAACGACTTCTCATCATTAAATGTCATTGTAGGGTCTTCAGGGGAGTTCTGTCAAATTTTAAATATTTTAAGGTGCCTTCAAAAATAGGATAGGCGTTGGCGCGTTTCGTGGTAGGTCATAAAATATTTGTTTTCGTATAAATAACGACTTCTCATCATTAAATGTCATTGTAGGGTCTTCAGGGGAGTTCTGTCAAATTTTAAATATTTTAAGGTGCCTTCAAAAATAGGATAGGCGTTGGCGCGTTTCGTGGTAGGTCATAAAATATTTGTTTTCGTATAAATATCGACTTCTCATCATTAAATGTCATTGTCGGGTCTTCAGATGAGTTCTGTCAAATTTTTAATATTTTGAAGTGCCTTCAAAAATAGGATAGGCGTTGGCGCGTTTCGTGGTAGGTCATAAAATATTTTATTTCGTATAAATAACGACTTCTCATCATTAAATGTCATTGTAGGGTCTTCAGGGGAGTTCTGTCGAATTTTTAATATTTTGAAGTGCCTTCAAAAATAGGATGGGCGTTGGCGCGTTCCGTGGTAGGTCATAAAATATTTGTTTTCGTATAAATAACGACTTCTCATCATTAAATGTCATTGTAGGGTCTTCAGGGGAGTTCTGTCGAATTTTTAATATTTTGAAGTGCCTTCAAAAATAGGATAGGCGTTGGCGCGTTTCGTGGTAGGTCATAAAATTTTTTTTTTTCGTATAAATAACGACTTCTCATCATTAAATGTCATTGTAGGGTCTTCAGGGGAGTTCTGTCAAATTTTAAATATTTTAAGGTGCCTTCAAAAATAGGATAGGCGTTGGCGCGTTTCGTGCTAGGTCATAAAATATTTATTTTCGTATAAATATCGACTTCTCATCATTAAATGTCATTGTCGGGTCTTCAGATGAGTTCTGTCAAATTTTTAATATTTTGAAGTGCCTTCAAAAATAGGATAGGAGTTGGCGCGTTTCGTGGTAGGTCATAAAATATTTGATTTCGTATAAATAACGACTTCTCATCATTAAATGTCATTGTAGGGTCTTCAGGGGAGTTCTGTCGAATTTTTAATATTTTGAAGTGCCTTCAAAAATAGGATAGGCGTTGGCGCGTTTCGTGGTAGGTCATAAAATATTTTTTTTCGTATAAATAACGACTTCTCATCATTAAATGTCATTGTAGGGTCTTCAGGGGAGTTCTGTCAAATTTTAAATATTTTAAGGTGCCTTCAAAAATAGGATAGGCGTTGGCGCGTTTCGTGGTAGGTCATAAAATATTTGTTTTCGTATAAATAACGACTTCTCATCATTAAATGTCATTATAGGGTCTTCAGAGGAGTTCTGTCGAATTTTTAATATTTTGAAGTGCCTTCAAAAATAGGATGGGCGTTGGCGCGTTTCGTGGTAGGTCATAAAATATTTGTTTTCGTATAAATAACGACTTCTCATCATTAAATGTCATTGTAGGGTCTTCAGGGGAGTTCTGTCGAATTTTTAATATTTTGAAGTGCCTTCAAAAATAGGATAGGCGTTGGCGCGTTTCGTGGTAGGTCATAAAATATTTTTTTTCGTATAAATAACGACTTCTCATCATTAAATGTCATTGTAGGGTCTTCAGGGGAGTTCTGTCAAATTTTAAATATTTTAAGGTGCCTTCAAAAATAGGATAGGCGTTGGCGCGTTTCGTGCTAGGTCATAAAATATTTATTTTCGTATAAATATCGACTTCTCATCATTAAATGTCATTGTCGGGTCTTCAGATGAGTTCTGTCAAATTTTTAATATTTTGAAGTGCCTTCAAAAATAGGATAGGAGTTGGCGCGTTTCGTGGTAGGTCATAAAATATTTGATTTCGTATAAATAACGACTTCTCATCATTAAATGTCATTGTAGGGTCTTCAGGGGAGTTCTGTCGAATTTTTAATATTTTGAAGTGCCTTCAAAAATAGGATAGGCGTTGGCGCGTTTCGTGGTAGGTCATAAAATATTTTTTTTCGTATAAATAACGACTTCTCATCATTAAATGTCATTGTAGGGTCTTCAGGGGAGTTCTGTCAAATTTTAAATATTTTAAGGTGCCTTCAAAAATAGGATAGGCGTTGGCGCGTTTCGTGGTAGGTCATAAAATATTTGTTTTCGTATAAATAACGACTTCTCATCATTAAATGTCATTATAGGGTCTTCAGAGGAGTTCTGTCGAATTTTTAATATTTTGAAGTGCCTTCAAAAATAGGATGGGCGTTGGCGCGTTTCGTGGTAGGTCATAAAATATTTGTTTTCGTATAAATAACGACTTCTCATCATTAAATGTCATTGTAGGGTCTTCAGGGGAGTTCTGTCGAATTTTTAATATTTTGAAGTGCCTTCAAAAATAGGATAGGCGTTGGCGCGTTTCGTGGTAGGTCATAAAATATTTGTTTTCGTATAAATAACGACTTCTCATCATTAAATGTCATTGTAGGGTCTTCAGGGGAGTTCTGTCGAATTTTTAATATTTTGAAGTGCCTTCAAAAATAGGATAGGCGTTGGCGCGTTTCGTGGTAGGTCATAAAATATTTTTTTTCGTATAAATAACGACTTCTCATCATTAAATGTCATTGTAGGGTCTTCAGGGGAGTTCTGTCAAATTTTAAATATTTTAAGGTGCCTTCAAAAATAGGATAGGCGTTGGCGCGTTTCGTGGTAGGTTATAAAATATTTGATTTTATATAAATAACGACTTCTCATCATTAAATGTCATTGTAGGGTCTTCAGGGGAGTTCTGTCAAATTTTAAATATTTTAAGGTGCCTTCAAAAATAGGATAGGCGTTGGCGCGTTTCGTGGTAGGTCATAAAATATTTGTTTTCGTATAAATAACGACTTCTCATCATTAAATGTCATTATAGGGTCTTCAGAGGAGTTCTGTCGAATTTTTAATATTTTGAAGTGCCTTCAAAAATAGGATGGGCGTTGGCGCGTTTCGTGGTAGGTCATAAAATATTTGTTTTCGTATAAATAACGACTTCTCATCATTAAATGTCATTGTAGGGTCTTCAGGGGAGTTCTGTCGAATTTTTAATATTTTGAAGTGCCTTCAAAAATAGGATAGGCGTTGGCGCGTTTCGAGGTAGGTCATAAAATATTTTTTTTCGTATAAATAACGACTTCTCATCATTAAATGTCATTGTAGGGTCTTCAGGGGAGTTCTGTCAAATTTTAAATATTTTAAGGTGCATTCAAAAATAGGATAGGCGTTGGCGCGTTTCGTGGTAGGTCATAAAATATTTGTTTTCGTATAAATAACGACTTCTCATCATTAAATGTCATTGTAGGGTCTTCAGGGGAGTTCTGTCAAATTTTAAATATTTTAAGGTGCCTTCAAAAATAGGATAGGCGTTGGCGCGTTTCGTGGTAGGTCATAAAATATTTGTTTTCGTATAAATATCGACTTCTCATCATTAAATGTCATTGTCGGGTCTTCAGATGAGTTCTGTCAAATTTTTAATATTTTGAAGTGCCTTCAAAAATAGGATAGGCGTTGGCGCGTTTCGTGGTAGGTCATAAAATATTTTATTTCGTATAAATAACGACTTCTCATCATTAAATGTCATTGTAGGGTCTTCAGGGGAGTTCTGTCGAATTTTTAATATTTTGAAGTGCCTTCAAAAATAGGATGGGCGTTGGCGCGTTTCGTGGTAGGTCATAAAATATTTGTTTTCGTATAAATAACGACTTCTCATCATTAAATGTCATTGTAGGGTCTTCAGGGGAGTTCTGTCGAATTTTTAATATTTTGAAGTGCCTTCAAAAATAGGATAGGCGTTGGCGCGTTTCGTGGTAGGTCATAAAATATTTGTTTTCGTATAAATAACGACTTCTCATCATTAAATGTCATTGTAGGGTCTTCAGGGGAGTTCTGTCGAATTTTTAATATTTTGAAGTGCCTTCAAAAATAGGATAGGCGTTGGCGCGTTTCGTGGTAGGTCATAAAATATTTTTTTTCGTATAAATAACGACTTCTCATCATTAAATGTCATTGTAGGGTCTTCAGGGGAGTTCTGTCAAATTTTAAATATTTTAAGGTGCCTTCAAAAATAGGATAGGCGTTGGCGCGTTTCGTGGTAGGTTATAAAATATTTGATTTTATATAAATAACGACTTCTCATCATTAAATGTCATTGTAGGGTCTTCAGGGGAGTTCTGTCAAATTTTAAATATTTTAAGGTGCCTTCAAAAATAGGATAGGCGTTGGCGCGTTTCGTGGTAGGTCATAAAATATTTGTTTTCGTATAAATAACGACTTCTCATCATTAAATGTCATTATAGGGTCTTCAGAGGAGTTCTGTCGAATTTTTAATATTTTGAAGTGCCTTCAAAAATAGGATGGGCGTTGGCGCGTTTCGTGGTAGGTCATAAAATATTTGTTTTCGTATAAATAACGACTTCTCATCATTAAATGTCATTGTAGGGTCTTCAGGGGAGTTCTGTCGAATTTTTAATATTTTGAAGTGCCTTCAAAAATAGGATAGGCGTTGGCGCGTTTCGAGGTAGGTCATAAAATATTTTTTTTCGTATAAATAACGACTTCTCATCATTAAATGTCATTGTAGGGTCTTCAGGGGAGTTCTGTCAAATTTTAAATATTTTAAGGTGCATTCAAAAATAGGATAGGCGTTGGCGCGTTTCGTGGTAGGTCATAAAATATTTGTTTTCGTATAAATAACGACTTCTCATCATTAAATGTCATTGTAGGGTCTTCAGGGGAGTTCTGTCAAATTTTAAATATTTTAAGGTGCCTTCAAAAATAGGATAGGCGTTGGCGCGTTTCGTGGTAGGTCATAAAATATTTGTTTTCGTATAAATATCGACTTCTCATCATTAAATGTCATTGTCGGGTCTTCAGATGAGTTCTGTCAAATTTTTAATATTTTGAAGTGCCTTCAAAAATAGGATAGGCGTTGGCGCGTTTCGTGGTAGGTCATAAAATATTTTATTTCGTATAAATAACGACTTCTCATCATTAAATGTCATTGTAGGGTCTTCAGGGGAGTTCTGTCGAATTTTTAATATTTTGAAGTGCCTTCAAAAATAGGATGGGCGTTGGCGCGTTTCGTGGTAGGTCATAAAATATTTGTTTTCGTATAAATAACGACTTCTCATCATTAAATGTCATTGTAGGGTCTTCAGGGGAGTTCTGTCGAATTTTTAATATTTTGAAGTGCCTTCAAAAATAGGATAGGCGTTGGCGCGTTTCGTGGTAGGTCATAAAATTTTTTTTTTTCGTATAAATAACGACTTCTCATCATTAAATGTCATTGTAGGGTCTTCAGGGGAGTTCTGTCAAATTTTAAATATTTTAAGGTGCCTTCAAAAATAGGATAGGCGTTGGCGCGTTTCGTGCTAGGTCATAAAATATTTATTTTCGTATAAATATCGACTTCTCATCATTAAAAGTCATTGTCGGGTCTTCAGATGAGTTCTGTCAAATTTTTAATATTTTGAAGTGCCTTCAAAAATAGGATAGGCGTTGGCGCGTTTCGTGGTAGGTCATAAAATATTTGATTTCGTATAAATAACGACTTCTCATCATTAAATGTCATTGTAGGGTCTTCAGGGGAGTTCTGTCGAATTTTTAATATTTTGAAGTGCCTTCAAAAATAGGATAGGCGTTGGCGCGTTTCGTGGTAGGTCATAAAATATTTTTTTTCGTATAAATAACGACTTCTCATCATTAAATGTCATTGTAGGGTCTTCAGGGGAGTTCTGTCAAATTTTAAATATTTTAAGGTGCCTTCAAAAATAGGATAGGCGTTGGCGCGTTTCGTGGTAGGTCATAAAATATTTGTTTTCGTATAAATAACGACTTCTCATCATTTAATGTCATTGTAGGGTCTTCAGGGGAGTTCTGTCAAATTTTAAATATTTTAAGGTGCCTTCAAAAATAGGATAGGCGTTGGCGCGTTTCGTGGTAGGTCATAAAATATTTGATTTCGTATAAATATCGACTTCTCATCATTAAATGTCATTGTCGGGTCTTCAGATGAGTTCTGTCAAATTTTTAATATTTTGAAGTGCCTTCAAAAATAGGATGGGCGTTGACGCGTTTCGTGGTAGGTCATAAAATATTTGTTTTCGTATAAATAACGACTTCTCATCATTAAATGTCATTGTAGGGTCTTCAGGGGAGTTCTGTCGAATTTTTAATATTTTGAAGTGCCTTCAAAAATAGGATAGGCGTTGGCGCGTTTCGTGGTAGGTCATAAAATATTTTTTTTCGTATAAATAACGACTTCTCATCATTAAATGTCATTGTAGGGTCTTCAGGGGAGTTCTGTCAAATTTTAAATATTTTAAGGTGCCTTCAAAAATAGGATAGGCGTTGGCGCGTTTCGTGGTAGGTCATAAAATATTTGTTTTCGTATAAATAACGACTTCTTATCATTAAATGTCATTGTAGGGTCTTCAGGGGAGTTCTGTCAAATTTTAAATATTTTAAGGTGCCTTCAAAAATAGGATAGGCGTTGGCGCGTTTCGTGGTAGGTCATAAAATATTTGTTTTCGTATAAATAACGACTTCTTATCATTAAATGTCATTGTAGGGTCTTCAGGGGAGTTCTGTCAAATTTTAAATATTTTAAGGTGCCTTCAAAAATAGGATAGGCGTTGGCGCGTTTCGTGGTAGGTCATAAAATATTTGTTTTCGTATAAATAACGACTTCTCATCATTAAATATCATTGTAGGGTCTTCAGGGGAGTTCTGTCGAATTTTTAATATTTTGAAGTGCCTTCAAAAATAGGATAGGCGTTGGCGCGTTTCGTGGTAGGTCATAAAATATTTTTTTTCGTATAAATAACGACTTCTCATCATTAAATGTCATTGTAGGGTCTTCAGGGGAATTCTGTCAAATTTTTAATATTTTGAGGTGACTTCAAAAATAGGATAGACGTTGGCGCGTTTCGTGCTAGGTCATAAAATATTTGTTTTCGTATAAATATCGACTTCTCATCATTAAATGTCATTGTAGGGTCTTCAGGGGAGTTCTGTCGAATTTTAAATATTTTAAGGTGCCTTCAAAAATAGGATAGGCGTTGGCGCGTTTCGTGGTAGGTCATAAAATATTTGTTTTCGTATAAATAACGACTTCTCATCATTAAATGTCATTATAGGGTCTTCAGAGGAGTTTTGTCGAATTTTTAATATTTTGAAGTGCCTTCAAAAATAGGATAGGCGTTGGCGCGTTTCGTGGTAGGTCATAAAATATTTGTTTTCGTATAAATAACGACTTCTCATCATTAAAAGTCATTGTAGGGTCATCAGGGGAGTTCTGTCAAATTTTAAATATTTTAAGGTGCCTTCAAAAATAGGATAGGCGTTGGCGCGTTTCGTGGTAGGTCATAAAATATTTGTTTTCGTATAAATAACGACTTCTCATCATTAAATGTCATTATAGGGTCTTCAGAGGAGTTCTGTCGAATTTTTAATATTTTGAAGTGCCTTCAAAAATAGGATAGGCGTTGGCGCGTTTCGTGGTAGGTCATAAAATATTTGTTTTCGTATAAATAACGACTTCTCATCATTAAATGTCATTGTAGGGTCATCAGGGGATTTCTGTCAAATTTTAAATATTTTAAGGTGCCTTCAAAAATAGGATAGGCGTTGGCGCGTTTCGTGGTAGGTCATAAAATATTTGTTTTCGTATAAATAACGACTTCTCATCATTAAATGTCATTATAGGGTCTTCAGAGGAGTTCTGTCGAATTTTTAATATTTTGAAGTGCCTTCAAAAATAGGATGGGCGTTGGCGCGTTTCGTGGTAGGTCATAAAATATTTGTTTTCGTATAAATAACGACTTCTCATCATTAAATGTCATTGTAGGGTCTTCAGGGGAGTTCTGTCGAATTTTTAATATTTTGAAGTGCCTTCAAAAATAGGATAGGCGTTGGCGCGTTTCGTGGTAGGTCATAAAATATTTTTTTTCGTATAAATAACGACTTCTCATCATTAAATGTCATTGTAGGGTCTTCAGGGGAGTTCTGTCAAATTTTAAATATTTTAAGGTGCCTTCAAAAATAGGATAGGCGTTGGCGCGTTTCGTGGTAGGTCATAAAATATTTGTTTTCGTATAAATAACGACTTCTCATCATTAAATGTCATTATAGGGTCTTCAGAGGAGTTCTGTCGAATTTTTAATATTTTGAAGTGCCTTCAAAAATAGGATGGGCGTTGGCGCGTTTCGTGGTAGGTCATAAAATATTTGTTTTCGTATAAATAACGACTTCTCATCATTAAATGTCATTGTAGGGTCTTCAGGGGAGTTCTGTCGAATTTTTAATATTTTGAAGTGCCTTCAAAAATAGGATAGGCGTTGGCGCGTTTCGTGGTAGGTCATAAAATATTTTTTTTCGTATAAATAACGACTTCTCATCATTAAATGTCATTGTAGGGTCTTCAGGGGAGTTCTGTCAAATTTTAAATATTTTAAGGTGCCTTCAAAAATAGGATAGGCGTTGGCGCGTTTCGTGGTAGGTCATAAAATATTTGTTTTCGTATAAATAACGACTTCTCATCATTAAATGTCATTGTAGGGTCTTCAGGGGAGTTCTGTCAAATTTTAAATATTTTAAGGTGCCTTCAAAAATAGGATAGGCGTTGGCGCGTTTCGTGGTAGGTCATAAAATATTTGTTTTCGTATAAATATCGACTTCTCATCATTAAATGTCATTGTCGGGTCTTCAGATGAGTTCTGTCAAATTTTTAATATTTTGAAGTGCCTTCAAAAATAGGATAGGCGTTGGCTCGTTTCGTGGTAGGTCATAAAATATTTGATTTCGTATAAATAACGACTTCTCATCATTAAATGTCATTGTAGGGTCTTCAGGGGAGTTCTGTCGAATTTTTAATATTTTGAAGTGCCTTCAAAAATAGGATGGGCGTTGGCGCGTTTCGTGGTAGGTCATAAAATATTTGTTTTCGTATAAATAACGACTTCTCATCATTAAATGTCATTGTAGGGTCTTCAGGGGAGTTCTGTCGAATTTTTAATATTTTGAAGTGCCTTCAAAAATAGGATAGGCGTTGGCGCGTTTCGTGGTAGGTCATAAAATTTTTTTTTTTCGTATAAATAACGACTTCTCATCATTAAATGTCATTGTAGGGTCTTCAGGGGAGTTCTGTCAAATTTTAAATATTTTAAGGTGCCTTCAAAAATAGGATAGGCGTTGGCGCGTTTCGTGCTAGGTCATAAAATATTTATTTTCGTATAAATATCGACTTCTCATCATTAAATGTCATTGTCGGGTCTTCAGATGAGTTCTGTCAAATTTTTAATATTTTGAAGTGCCTTCAAAAATAGGATAGGCGTTGGCGCGTTTCGTGGTAGGTCATAAAATATTTGATTTCGTATAAATAACGACTTCTCATCATTAAATGTCATTGTAGGGTCTTCAGGGGAGTTCTGTCGAATTTTTAATATTTTGAAGTGCCTTCAAAAATAGGATGGGCGTTGGCGCGTTTCGTGGTAGGTCATAAAATATTTGTTTTCGTATAAATAACGACTTCTCATCATTAAATGTCATTGTAGGGTCTTCAGGGGAGTTCTGTCGAATTTTTAATATTTTGAAGTGCCTTCAAAAATAGGATAGGCGTTGGCGCGTTTCGTGGTAGGTCATAAAATATTTTTTTTCGTATAAATAACGACTTCTCATCATTAAATGTCATTGTAGGGTCTTCAGGGGAGTTCTGTCAAATTTTAAATATTTTAAGGTGCCTTCAAAAATAGGATAGGCGTTGGCGCGTTTCGTGGTAGGTCATAAAATATTTGTTTTCGTATAAATAACGACTTCTCATCATTTAATGTCATTGTAGGGTCTTCAGGGGAGTTCTGTCAAATTTTAAATATTTTAAGGTGCCTTCAAAAATAGGATAGGCGTTGGCGCGTTTCGTGGTAGGTCATAAAATATTTGATTTCGTATAAATATCGACTTCTCATCATTAAATGTCATTGTCGGGTCTTCAGATGAGTTCTGTCAAATTTTTAATATTTTGAAGTGCCTTCAAAAATAGGATGGGCGTTGACGCGTTTCGTGGTAGGTCATAAAATATTTGTTTTCGTATAAATAACGACTTCTCATCATTAAATATCATTGTAGGGTCTTCAGGGGAGTTCTGTCGAATTTTTAATATTTTGAAGTGCCTTCAAAAATAGGATAGGCGTTGGCGCGTTTCGTGGTAGGTCATAAAATATTTTTTTTCGTATAAATAACGACTTCTCATCATTAAATGTCATTGTAGGGTCTTCAGGGGAGTTCTGTCAAATTTTAAATATTTTAAGGTGCCTTCAAAAATAGGATAGGCGTTGGCGCGTTTCGTGGTAGGTCATAAAATATTTGTTTTCGTATAAATAACGACTTCTTATCATTAAATGTCATTGTAGGGTCTTCAGGGGAGTTCTGTCAAATTTTAAATATTTTAAGGTGCCTTCAAAAATAGGATAGGCGTTGGCGCGTTTCGTGGTAGGTCATAAAATATTTGTTTTCGTATAAATAACGACTTCTTATTATTAAATGTCATTGTAGGGTCTTCAGGGGAGTACTGTCAAATTTTAAATATTTTAAGGTGCCTTCAAAAATAGGATAGGCGTTGGCGCGTTTCGTGGTAGGTCATAAAATATTTGTTTTCGTATAAATAACGACTTCTCATCATTAAATATCATTGTAGGGTCTTCAGGGGAGTTCTGTCGAATTTTTAATATTTTGAAGTGCCTTCAAAAATAGGATAGGCGTTGGCGCGTTTCGTGGTAGGTCATAAAATATTTTTTTTCGTATAAATAACGACTTCTCATCATTAAATGTCATTGTAGGGTCTTCAGGGGAGTTCTGTCAAATTTTAAATATTTTAAGGTGCCTTCAAAAATTGGATAGGCGTTGGCGCGTTTCGTGGTAGGTCATAAAATATTTGTTTTCGTATAAATAACGACTTCTCATCATTAAATGTCATTATAGGGTCTTCAGAGGAGTTCTGTCGAATTTTTAATATTTTGAAGTGCCTTCAAAAATAGGATAGGCGTTGGCGCGTTTCGTGGTAGGTCATAAAATATTTGTTTTCGTATAAATAACGACTTCTCATCATTAAATGTCATTATAGGGTCTTCAGAGGAGTTCTGTCGAATTTTTAATATTTTGAAGTGCCTTCAAAAATAGGATGGGCGTTGGCGCGTTTCGTGGTAGGTCATAAAATATTTGTTTTCGTATAAATAACGACTTCTCATCATTAAATGTCATTGTAGGGTCTTCAGGGGAGTTCTGTCGAATTTTTAATATTTTGAAGTGCCTTCAAAAATAGGATAGGCGTTGGCGCGTTTCGTGGTAGGTCATAAAATATTTTTTTTCGTATAAATAACGACTTCTCATCATTAAATGTCATTGTAGGGTCTTCAGGGGAGTTCTGTCAAATTTTAAATATTTTAAGGTGCCTTCAAAAATAGGATAGGCGTTGGCGCGTTTCGTGGTAGGTCATAAAATATTTGTTTTCGTATAAATAACGACTTCTCATCATTAAATGTCATTGTAGGGTCTTCAGGGGAGTTCTGTCAAATTTTAAATATTTTAAGGTGCCTTCAAAAATAGGATAGGCGTTGGCGCGTTTCGTGGTAGGTCATAAAATATTTGTTTTCGTATAAATATCGACTTCTCATCATTAAATGTCATTGTCGGGTCTTCAGATGAGTTCTGTCAAATTTTTAATATTTTGAAGTGCCTTCAAAAATAGGATAGGCGTTGGCGCGTTTCGTGGTAGGTCATAAAATATTTTATTTCGTATAAATAACGACTTCTCATCATTAAATGTCATTGTAGGGTCTTCAGGGGAGTTCTGTCGAATTTTTAATATTTTGAAGTGCCTTCAAAAATAGGATGGGCGTTGGCGCGTTCCGTGGTAGGTCATAAAATATTTGTTTTCGTATAAATAACGACTTCTCATCATTAAATGTCATTGTAGGGTCTTCAGGGGAGTTCTGTCGAATTTTTAATATTTTGAAGTGCCTTCAAAAATAGGATAGGCGTTGGCGCGTTTCGTGGTAGGTCATAAAATTTTTTTTTTTCGTATAAATAACGACTTCTCATCATTAAATGTCATTGTAGGGTCTTCAGGGGAGTTCTGTCAAATTTTAAATATTTTAAGGTGCCTTCAAAAATAGGATAGGCGTTGGCGCGTTTCGTGCTAGGTCATAAAATATTTATTTTCGTATAAATATCGACTTCTCATCATTAAATGTCATTGTCGGGTCTTCAGATGAGTTCTGTCAAATTTTTAATATTTTGAAGTGCCTTCAAAAATAGGATAGGAGTTGGCGCGTTTCGTGGTAGGTCATAAAATATTTGATTTCGTATAAATAACGACTTCTCATCATTAAATGTCATTGTAGGGTCTTCAGGGGAGTTCTGTCGAATTTTTAATATTTTGAAGTGCCTTCAAAAATAGGATAGGCGTTGGCGCGTTTCGTGGTAGGTCATAAAATATTTTTTTTCGTATAAATAACGACTTCTCATCATTAAATGTCATTGTAGGGTCTTCAGGGGAGTTCTGTCAAATTTTAAATATTTTAAGGTGCCTTCAAAAATAGGATAGGCGTTGGCGCGTTTCGTGGTAGGTCATAAAATATTTGTTTTCGTATAAATAACGACTTCTCATCATTTAATGTCATTGTAGGGTCTTCAGGGGAGTTCTGTCAAATTTTAAATATTTTAAGGTGCCTTCAAAAATAGGATAGGCGTTGGCGCGTTTCGTGGTAGGTCATAAAATATTTGATTTCGTATAAATATCGACTTCTCATCATTAAATGTCATTGTCGGGTCTTCAGATGAGTTCTGTCAAATTTTTAATATTTTGAAGTGCCTTCAAAAATAGGATGGGCGTTGACGCGTTTCGTGGTAGGTCATAAAATATTTGTTTTCGTATAAATAACGACTTCTCATCATTAAATATCATTGTAGGGTCTTCAGGGGAGTTCTGTCGAATTTTTAATATTTTGAAGTGCCTTCAAAAATAGGATAGGCGTTGGCGCGTTTCGTGGTAGGTCATAAAATATTTTTTTTCGTATAAATAACGACTTCTCATCATTAAATGTCATTGTAGGGTCTTCAGGGGAGTTCTGTCAAATTTTAAATATTTTAAGGTGCCTTCAAAAATAGGATAGGCGTTGGCGCGTTTCGTGGTAGGTCATAAAATATTTGTTTTCGTATAAATAACGACTTCTTATCATTAAATGTCATTGTAGGGTCTTCAGGGGAGTTCTGTCAAATTTTAAATATTTTAAGGTGCCTTCAAAAATAGGATAGGCGTTGGCGCGTTTCGTGGTAGGTCATAAAATATTTGTTTTCGTATAAATAACGACTTCTTATCATTAAATGTCATTGTAGGGTCTTCAGGGGAGTTCTGTCAAATTTTAAATATTTTAAGGTGACTTCAAAAATAGGATAGACGTTGGCGCGTTTCGTGCTAGGTCATAAAATATTTGTTTTCGTATAAATAACGACTTCTCATCATTAAATATCATTGTAGGGTCTTCAGGGGAGTTCTGTCGAATTTTTAATATTTTGAAGTGCCTTCAAAAATAGGATAGGCGTTGGCGCGTTTCGTGGTAGGTCATAAAATATTTGATTTTATATAAATAACGACTTTTCATCATTAAATGTCATTGTCGGGTCTTCAGATGAGTTCTGTCAAATTTTTAATATTTTGAAGTGCCTTCAAAAATAGGATGGGCGTTGGCGCGTTTCGTGGTAGGTCATAAAATATTTGATTTTATATAAATAACGACTTCTCATCATTAAATGTCATTGTCGGGTCTTCAGATGAGTTCTGTCAAATTTTTAAAATTTTGAAGTGCCTTCAAAAATAGGATGGGCGTTGGCGCGTTTCGTGGTAGGTCATAAAATATTTGTTTTCGTATAAATAACGACTTCTCATCATTAAATGTCATTGTAGGGTCTTCAGGGGAGTTCTGTCAAATTTTTAATTTTTTGAATTGCCTTCAAAAATAGGATAGGCGTTGGCGCGTTTCGTGGTAGGTCATAAAATATTTGATTTTATATAAATAACGACTTCTCATCATTAAATGTCAATGTCGGGTCTTCAGATGAGTTTTGTCAAATTTTTAATATTTTGAAGTGCCTTCAAAAATAGGATAGGCGTTGGCGCGTTTCGTGGTAGGTCATAAAATATTTGATTTTATATAAATAACGACTTCTCATCATTAAATGTCATTGTAGGGTCTTCAGGGGAGTTCTGTCAAATTTTTAATATTTTGAAGTGCCTTCAAAAATAGGATAGGCGTTGGCGCGTTTCGTGGTAGGTTATAAAATATTTGATTTTATATAAATAACGACTTCTCATCATTAAATGTCATTGTAGGGTCTTCAGGGGAGTTCTGTCAAATTTTAAATATTTTAAGGTGCCTTCAAAAATAGGATAGGCGTTGGCGCGTTTCGTGGTAGGTCATAAAATATTTGTTATCGTATAAATAACGACTTCTCATCATTTAATGTCATTGTAGGGTCTTCAGGGGAGTTCTGTCAAATTTTAAATATTTTAAGGTGCCTTCAAAAATAGGATAGGCGTTGGCGCGTTTCGTGGTAGGTCATAAAATATTTGATTTTATATAAATAACGACTTCTCATCATTAAATGTCAATGTCGGGTCTTCAGATGAGTTCTGTCAAATTTTTAATATTTTGAAGTGCCTTCAAAAATAGGATAGGCGTTGGCGCGTTTCGTGGTAGGTCATAAAATATTTGATTTTATATAAATAACGACTTCTCATCATTAAATGTCATTGTAGGGTCTTCAGGGGAGTTCTGTAGAATTTTTAATATTTTGAAGTGCCTTCAAAAATAGGTTAGGCGTTGGCGCGTTTCGTGGTAGGTCATAAAATATTTGTTTTCGTATAAATAACGACTTCTCATCGTTAAATGTCATTGTAGGGTCATCAGGGGAGTTCTGTCAAATTTTAAATATTTTAAGGTGCCTTCAAAAATAGGATGGGCGTTGGCGCGTTTCGTGGTAGGTCATAAAATATTTGTTTTCGTATAAATAACGACTTCTCATCATTAAATATCATTGTAGGGTCTTCAGGGGAGTTCTGTCGAATTTTTAATATTTTGAAGTGCCTTCAAAAATAGGATAGGCGTTGGCGCGTTTCGTGGTAGGTCATAAAATATTTTTTTTCGTATAAATAACGACTTCTCATCATTAAATGTCATTGTAGGGTCTTCAGGGGAGTTCTGTCAAATTTTAAATATTTTAAGGTGCCTTCAAAAATAGGATAGGCGTTGGCGCGTTTCGTGGTAGGTCATAAAATATTTGTTTTCGTATAAATAACGACTTCTCATCATTAAATGTCATTGTAGGGTCTTCAGGGGAGTTCTGTCAAATTTTAAATATTTTAAGGTGCCTTCAAAAATAGGATAGGCGTTGGCGCGTTTCGTGGTAGGTCATAAAATATTTGATTTTATATAAATAACGACTTCTCATCATTAAATGTCAATGTCGGGTCTTCAGATGAGTTCTGTCAAATTTTTAATATTTTGAAGTGCCTTCAAAAATAGGATAGGCGTTGGCGCGTTTCGTGGTAGGTCATAAAATATTTGATTTTATATAAATAACGACTTCTCATCATTAAATGTCATTGTAGGGTCTTCAGGGGAGTTCTGTCGAATTTTTAATATTTTGAAGTGCCTTCAAAAATAGGATAGGCGTTGGCGCGTTTCGTGGTAGGTTATAAAATATTTGATTTTATATAAATAACGACTTCTCATCATTAAATGTCATTGTAGGGTCTTCAGGGGAGTTCTGTCAAATTTTAAATATTTTAAGGTGCCTTCAAAAATAGGATAGGCGTTGGCGCGTTTCGTGGTAGGTCATAAAATATTTGTTATCGTATAAATAACGACTTCTCATCATTTAATGTCATTGTAGGGTCTTCAGGGGAGTTCTGTCAAATTTTAAATATTTTAAGGTGCCTTCAAAAATAGGATAGGCGTTGGCGCGTTTCGTGGTAGGTCATAAAATATTTGATTTTATATAAATAACGACTTCTCATCATTAAATGTCAATGTCGGGTCTTCAGATGAGTTCTGTCAAATTTTTAATATTTTGAAGTGCCTTCAAAAATAGGATAGGCGTTGGCGCGTTTCGTGGTAGGTCATAAAATATTTGATTTTATATAAATAACGACTTCTCATCATTAAATGTCATTGTAGGGTCTTCAGGGGAGTTCTGTAGAATTTTTAATATTTTGAAGTGCCTTCAAAAATAGGTTAGGCGTTGGCGCGTTTCGTGGTAGGTCATAAAATATTTGTTTTCGTATAAATAACGACTTCTCATCGTTAAATGTCATTGTAGGGTCATCAGGGGAGTTCTGTCAAATTTTAAATATTTTAAGGTGCCTTCAAAAATAGGATGGGCGTTGGCGCGTTTCGTGGTAGGTCATAAAATATTTGTTTTCGTATAAATAACGACTTCTCATCATTAAATATCATTGTAGGGTCTTCAGGGGAGTTCTGTCGAATTTTTAATATTTTGAAGTGCCTTCAAAAATAGGATAGGCGTTGGCGCGTTTCGTGGTAGGTCATAAAATATTTTTTTTCGTATAAATAACGACTTCTCATCATTAAATGTCATTGTAGGGTCTTCAGGGGAGTTCTGTCAAATTTTAAATATTTTAAGGTGCCTTCAAAAATAGGATAGGCGTTGGCGCGTTTCGTGGTAGGTCATAAAATATTTGTTTTCGTATAAATAACGACTTCTCATCATTAAATGTCATTGTAGGGTCTTCAGGGGAGTTCTGTCAAATTTTAAATATTTTAAGGTGCCTTCAAAAATAGGATAGGCGTTGGCGCGTTTCGTGGTAGGTCATAAAATATTTGTTTTCGTATAAATAACGACTTCTCATCATTAAATATCATTGTAGGGTCATCAGGGGAGTTCTGTCGAATTTTTAATATTTTGAAGTGCCTTCAAAAATAGGATAGGCGTTGGCGCGTTTCGTGGTAGGTCATAAAATATTTTTTTTCGTATAATTAACGACTTCTCATCATTAAATGTCATTGTAGGGTCTTCAGGGGAGTTCTGTCAAATTTTTAATATTTTGAGGTGACTTCAAAAATAGGATAGACGTTGGCGCGTTTCGTGGTAGGTCATAAAATATTTGTTTTCGTATAAATATCGACTTCTCATCATTAAATGTCATTGTAGGGTCTTCAGGGGAGTTCTGTCGAATTTTTAATATTTTGAAGAGCCTTCAAAAATAGGATAGGCGTTGGCGCGTTTCGTGGTAGGTCATAAAATATTTGATTTTATATAAATAACGACTTTTCATCATTAAATGTCATTGTCGGGTCTTCAGATGAGTTCTGTCAAATTTTAAATATTTTGAAGTGCCTTCAAAAATAGGATGGGCGTTGGCGCGTTTCGTGGTAGGTCATAAAATATTTGATTTTATATAAATAACGACTTCTCATCATTAAATGTCATTGTCGGGTCTTCAGATGAGTTCTGTCAAATTTTTAATATTTTGAAGTGCCTTCAAAAATAGGATGGGCGTTGGCGCGTTTCGTGGTTGGTCATAAAATATTTTTTTTCGTATAAATAACGACTTCTCATCATTAAATGTCATTGTAGGGTCTTCAGGGGAGTTCTGTCAAATTTTAAATATTTTAAGGTGCCTTCAAAAATAGGATAGGCGTTGGCGCGTTTCGTGGTAGGTCATAAAATATTTGTTTTCGTATAAATAACGACTTCTCATCATTAAATGTCATTGTAGGGTCTTCAGGGGAGTTCTGTCAAATTTTAAATATTTTAAGGTGCCTTCAAAAATAGGATAGGCGTTGGCGCGTTTCGTGGTAGGTCATAAAATATTTGTTTTCGTATAAATAACGACTTCTCATCATTTAATGTCATTGTAGGGTCTTCAGGGGAGTTCTGTCAAATTTTAAATATTTTAAGGTGCCTTCAAAAATAGGATAGGCGTTGGCGCGTTTCGTGGTAGGTCATAAAATATTTGATTTTATATAAATAACGACTTCTCATCATTAAATGTCATTCTAGGGTCTTCAGGGGAGTTCTGTAGAATTTTTAATATTTTGAAGTGCCTTCAAAAATAGGTTAGGCGTTGGCGCGTTTCGTGGTAGGTCATAAAATATTTGTTTTCGTATAAATAACGACTTCTCATCATTAAATGTCATTGTAGGGTCATCAGGGGAGTTCTGTCAAATTTTAAATATTTTAAGGTGCCTTCAAAAATAGGATAGGCGTTGGCGCGTTTCGTGGTAGGTCATAAAATATTTGTTTTCGTATAAATAACGACTTCTCATCATTAAATGTCATTATAGGGTCTTCAGAGGAGTTCTGTCGAATTTTTAATATTTTGAAGTGCCTTCAAAAATAGGATAGGCGTTGGCGCGTTTCGTGGTAGGTCATAAAATATTTGATTTTATATAAATAACGACTTCTCATCATTAAATGTCATTGTAGGGTCTTCAGGGGAGTTCTGTCGAATTTTTAATATTTTGAAGTGCCTTCAAAAATAGGATGGGCGTTGGCGCGTTTCGTGCTAGGTCATAAAATATTTGTTTTCGTATAAATAACGACTTGTCATCATTAAATGTCATTGTCGGGTCTTTAGGGGAGTTCTGTCGAATTTTTAATACTTTGAAGTGCCTTCAAAAATAGGATAGGCGTTGGCGCTTTTCGTGCTAGGTCATAAAATATTTGTTTTCGTATAAATAACGACTTCTCATCATTAAATGTCATTGTAGGGTCTTCAGGGGAGTTCTGTCAAATTTTAAATATTTTAAGGTGCCTTCAAAAATAGGATAGGCGTTGGCGCGTTTCGTGGTAGGTCATAAAATATTTGATTTTATATAAATAACGTCTTCTCATCATTAAATGTCATTGTAGGGTCTTCAGGGGAGTTCTGTCGAATTTTTAATATTTTGAAGTGCCTTCAAAAATAGGTTAGGCGTTGGCGCGTTTCGTGGTAGGTCATAAAATATTTGTTTTCGTATAAATAACGACTTCTCATCATTAAATGTCATTGTAGGGTCTTCAGGGGAGTTCTGTCGAATTTTTAATATTTTGAAGTGCCTTCAAAAATAGGTTAGGCGTTGGCGCGTTTCGTGGTAGGTCATAAAATATTTGTTTTCGTATAAATAACGACTTCTCATCATTAAATGTCATTGTCGGGTCTTTAGGGGAGTTCTGTCGAATTTTTAATATTTTGAAGTGCCTTCAAAAATAGGTTAGGCGTTGGCGCGTTTCGTAGTAGGTCATAAAATATTTGTTTTCGTATAAATAACGACTTCTCATCATTAAATGTCATTGTAGGGTCTTCAGGGGAGTTCTGTCAAATTTTTAATATTTTGAAGTGCCTTCAAAAATAGGATAGGCGTTGGCGCGTTTCGTGGTAGGTCATAAAATATTTGATTTTATATAAATAACGACTTCTCATCATTAAATGTCATTGTAGGGTCTTCAGGGGAGTTCTGTCGAATTTTTAATATTTTGAAGTGCCTTCAAAAATAGGATAGGCGTTGGCGCGTTTCGTGGTAGGTTATAAAATATTTGATTTTATATAAATAACGACTTCTCATCATTAAATGTCATTGTCGGGTCTTCAGATGAGTTCTGTCAAATTTTTAATATTTTGAAGTGCCTTCAAAAATAGGATGGGCGTTGGCGCGTTTCGTGGTAGGTCATAAAATATTTGTTTTCGTATAAATAACGACTTCTCATCATTAAATGTCATTGTAGGGTCTTCAGATGAGTTCTGTCGAATTTTTAATATTTTGAAGTGCCTTCAAAAATAGGTTAGGCGTTGGCGCGTTTCGTGGTAGGTCATAAAATATTTGTTTTCGTATAAATAACGACTTCTCATCATTAAATGTCATTGTCGGGTCTTTAGGGGAGTTCTGTCGAATTTTTAATATTTTGAAGTGCCTTCAAAAATAGGTTAGGCGTTGGCGCGTTTCGTAGTAGGTCATAAAATATTTGTTTTCGTATAAATAACGACTTCTCATCATTAAATGTCATTGTAGGGTCTTCAGGGGAGTTCTGTCAAATTTTTAATATTTTGAAGTGCCTTCAAAAATAGGATAGGCGTTGGCGCGTTTCGTGGTAGGTCATAAAATATTTGATTTTATATAAATAACGACTTCTCATCATTAAATGTCATTGTAGGGTCTTCAGGGGAGTTCTGTCGAATTTTTAATATTTTGAAGTGCCTTCAAAAATAGGATAGGCGTTGGCGCGTTTCGTGGTAGGTTATAAAATATTTGATTTTATATAAATAACGACTTCTCATCATTAAATGTCATTGTCGGGTCTTCAGATGAGTTCTGTCAAATTTTTAATATTTTGAAGTGCCTTCAAAAATAGGATGGGCGTTGGCGCGTTTCGTGGTAGGTCATAAAATATTTGTTTTCGTATAAATAACGACTTCTCATCATTAAATGTCATTGTAGGGTCTTCAGATGAGTTCTGTCAAATTTTAAATATTTTGAAGTGCCTTCAAAAATAGGATAGGCGTTGGCGCGTTTCGTGGTAGGTCATAAAATATTTGATTTTATATAAATAACGACTTCTCATCATTAAATGTCATTGTAGGGTCTTCAGGGGAGTTCTGTCGAATTTTTAATATTTTGAAGTGCCTTCAAAAATAGGATGGGCGTTGGCGCGTTTCGTGGTAGGTCATAAAATATTTGATTTTATATAAATAACGACTTCTCATCATTGAATGTCATTGTAGGGTCTTCAGATGAGTTCTGTCAAATTTTAAATATTTTGAAGTGCCTTCAAAAATAGGATAGGCGTTGGCGCGTTTCGTGGTAGGTCATAAAATATTTGTTTTCGTATAAATAACGACTTCTCATCATTAAATGTCATTATAGGGTCTTCAGAGGAGTTCTGTCGAATTTTTAATATTTTGAAGTGCCTTCAAAAATAGGATAGGCGTTGGCGCGTTTCGTGGTAGGTCATAAAATATTTGTTTTCGTATAAATAACGACTTCTCATCATTAAATGTCATTGTCGGGTCTTTAGGGGAGTTCTGTCGAATTTTTAATATTTTGAAGTGCCTTCAAAAATAGGATAGGCGTTGGCGCGTTTCGTGGTAGGACATAAAATATTTGATTTTATATAAATAACGACTTCTCATCATTAAATGTCATTGTAGGGTCTTCAGGGGAGTTCTGTCGAATTTTTAATATTTTGAAGTGCCTTCAAAAATAGGATAGGCGTTGGCGCGTTTCGTGGTAGGTCATAAAATATTTGATTTTATATAAATAACGACTTCTCATCATTAAATGTCATTGTCGGGTCTTCAGATGAGTTCTGTCAAATTTTTAATATTTTGAAGTGCCTTCAAAAATAGGATGGGCGTTGGCGCGTTTCGTGGTAGGTCATAAAATATTTGTTTTCGTATAAATAACGACTTCTCATCATTAAATGTCATTGTAGGGTCTTCAGGGGAGTTCTGTCGAATTTTTAATATTTTGAAGTGCCTTCAAAAGTAGGATAGGCGTTGGCGCGTTTCGTGGTAGGTCATGAAATATTTTTTTTCGTATAAATAACGACTTCTCATCATTAAATGTCATTGTAGGGTCTTCAGGGGAGTTCTGTCAAATTTTAAATATTTTAAGGTGCCTTCAAAAATAGGATAGGCGTTGGCGCGTTTCGTGGTAGGTCATAAAATATTTGTTTTCGTATAAATAACGACTTCTCATCATTAAATGTCATTGTAGGGTCTTCAGGGGAGTTCTGTCAAATTTTAAATATTTTAAGGTGCCTTCAAAAATAGGATAGGCGTTGGCGCGTTTCGTGGTAGGTCATAAAATATTTGTTTTCGTATAAATAACGACTTCTCATCATTTAATGTCATTGTAGGGTCTTCAGGGGAGTTCTGTCAAATTTTAAATATTTTAAGGTGCCTTCAAAAATAGGATAGGCGTTGGCGCGTTTCGTGGTAGGTCATAAAATATTTGATTTTATATAAATAACGACTTCTCATCATTAAATGTCATTCTAGGGTCTTCAGGGGAGTTCTGTAGAATTTTTAATATTTTGAAGTGCCTTCAAAAATAGGATAGGCGTTGGCGCGTTTCGTGGTAGGTCATAAAATATTTGTTTTCGTATAAATAACGACTTCTCATCATTAAATGTCATTGTAGGGTCATCAGGGGAGTTCTGTCAAATTTTAAATATTTTAAGGTGCCTTCAAAAATAGGATAGGCGTTGGCGCGTTTCGTGGTAGGTCATAAAATATTTGTTTTCGTATAAATAACGACTTCTCATCATTAAATGTCATTATAGGGTCTTCAGAGGAGTTCTGTCGAATTTTTAATATTTTGAAGTGCCTTCAAAAATAGGATAGGCGTTGGCGCGTTTCGTGGTAGGTCATAAAATATTTGTTTTCGTATAAATAACGACTTCTCATCATTAAATGTCATTGTAGGGTCTTCAGGGGAGTTCTGTCAAATTTTAAATATTTTAAGGTGCCTTCAAAAATAGGATAGGCGTTGGCGCGTTTCGTGGTAGGTCATAAAATATTTGCTTTCGTATAAATAACGACTTCTCATCATTAAATGTCATTGTAGGGTCTTCAGGGGAGTTCTGTCGAATTTTTTATATTTTGAAGTGCCTTCAAAAATAGGTTAGGCGTTGGCGCGTTTCGTGGTAGGTCATAAAATATTTGATTTTATATAAATAACGACTTCTCATCATTAAATGTCATTGTAGGGTCTTCAGGGGAGTTCTGTCGAATTTTTAATATTTTGAAGTGCCTTCAAAAATAGGATAGGCGTTGGCGCGTTTCGTGGTAGGTCATAAAATATTTGATTTTATATAAATAACGACTTCTCATCATTAAATGTCATTGTAGGGTCTTCAGGGGAGTTCTGTAGAATTTTTAATATTTTGAAGTGCCTTCAAAAATAGGTTAGGCGTTGGCGCGTTTCGTGGTAGGTCATAAAATATTTGTTTTCGTATAAATAACGACTTCTCATCATTAAATGTCATTGTAGGGTCTTCAGGGGAGTTCTGTCAAATTTAAAATTTTTTGAATTGCCTTCAAAAATAGGATAGGCGTTGGCGCGTTTCGTGGTAGGTCATAAAATATTTGATTTTATATAAATAACGACTTCTCATCATTAAATGTCAATGTCGGGTCTTCAGATGAGTTCTGTCAAATTTTTAATATTTTGAAGTGCCTTCAAAAATAGGATAGGCGTTGGCGCGTTTCGTGGTAGGTCATAAAATATTTGATTTTATATAAATAACGACTTCTCATCATTAAATGTCATTGTAGGGTCTTCAGGGGAGTTCTGTCGAATTTTTAATATTTTGAAGTGCCTTCAAAAATAGGATAGGCGTTGGCGCGTTTCGTGGTAGGTCATAAAATATTTGTTTTCGTATAAATAACGACTTCTCATCATTAAATGTCATTGTAGGGTCTTCAGATGAGTTCTGTCAAATTTTAAATATTTTGAAGTGCCTTCAAAAATAGGATAGGCGTTGGCGCGTTTCGTGGTAGGTCATAAAATATTTGATTTTATATAAATAACGACTTCTCATCATTAAATGTCATTGTCGGGTCTTCAGATGAGTTCTGTCAAATTTTTAATATTTTGAAGTGCCTTCAAAAATAGGATAGGCGTTGGCGCGTTTCGTGGTAGGTTATAAAATATTTGATTTTATATAAATAACGACTTCTCATCATTAAATGTCATTGTCGGGTCTTCAGATGAGTTCTGTCAAATTTTTAATATTTTGAAGTGCCTTCAAAAATAGGATGGGCGTTGGCGCGTTTCGTGGTAGGTCATAAAATATTTGATTTTATATAAATAACGACTTCTCATCATTAAATGTCATTGTCGGGTCTTCAGATGAGTTCTGTCAAATTTTTAATATTTTGAAGTGCCTTCAAAAATAGGATAGGCGTTGGCGCGTTTCGTGGTAGGTTATAAAATATTTGATTTTATATAAATAACGACTTCTCATCATTAAATGTCATTGTCGGGTCTTCAGATGAGTTCTGTCAAATTTTTAATATTTTGAAGTGCCTTCAAAAATAGGTTAGGCGTTGGCGCGTTTCGTGGTAGGTCATAAAATATTTGATTTTATATAAATAACGACTTCTCATCATTAAATGTCATTGTAGGGTCTTCAGGGGAGTTCTGTCGAATTTTTAATATTTTGAAGTGCCTTCAAAAATAGGATAGGCGTTGGCGCGTTTCGTGGTAGGTCATAAAATATTTGATTTTATATAAATAACGACTTCTCATCATTAAATGTCATTGTAGGGTCTTCAGGGGAGTTCTGTAGAATTTTTAATATTTTGAAGTGCCTTCAAAAATAGGATAGGCGTTGGCGCGTTTCGTGGTAGGTTATAAAATATTTGATTTTATATAAATAACGACTTCTCATCATTAAATGTCATTGTCGGGTCTTCAGATGAGTTCTGTCAAATTTTTAATATTTTGAAGTGCCTTCAAAAATAGGTTAGGCGTTGGCGCGTTTCGTGGTAGGTCATAAAATATTTGATTTTATATAAATAACGACTTCTCATCATTAAATGTCATTGTAGGGTCTTCAGGGGAGTTCTGTCGAATTTTTAATATTTTGAAGTGCCTTCAAAAATAGGATAGGCGTTGGCGCGTTTCGTGGTAGGTCATAAAATATTTGATTTTATATAAATAACGACTTCTCATCATTAAATGTCATTGTAGGGTCTTCAGGGGAGTTCTGTAGAATTTTTAATATTTTGAAGTGCCTTCAAAAATAGGTTAGGCGTTGGCGCGTTTCGTGGTAGGTCATAAAATATTAGTTTTCGTATAAATAACGACTTCTCATCAATAAATGTCATTGTAGGGTCTTCAGGGGAGTTCTGTCAAATTTTAAATTTTTTGAATTGCCTTCAAAAATAGGATAGGCGTTGGCGCGTTTCGTGGTAGGTCATAAAATATTTGATTTTATATAAATAACGACTTCTCATCATTAAATGTCAATGTCGGGTCTTCAGATGAGTTCTGTCAAATTTTTAATATTTTGAAGTGCCTTCAAAAATAGGATAGGCGTTGGCGCGTTTCGTGGTAGGTCATAAAATATTTGATTTTATATAAATAACGACTTCTCATCATTAAATGTCATTGTAGGGTCTTCAGGGGAGTTCTGTCGAATTTTTAATATTTTGAAGTGCCTTCAAAAATAGGATAGGCGTTGGCGCGTTTCGTGGTAGGTTATAAAATATTTGATTTTATATAAATAACGACTTCTCATCATTAAATGTCATTGTCGGGTCTTCAGATGAGTTCTGTCAAATTTTTAATATTTTGAAGTGCCTTCAAAAATAGGTTAGGCGTTGGCGCGTTTCGTGGTAGGTCATAAAATATTTGTTTTCGTATAAATAACGACTTCTCATCATTAAATGTCATTGTAGGGTCTTCAGGGGAGTTCTGTCAAATTTTTAATTTTTTGAATTGCCTTCAAAAATAGGATAGGCGTTGGCGCGTTTCGTGGTAGGTCATAAAATATTTGATTTTATATAAATAACGACTTCTCATCATTAAATGTCAATGTCGGGTCTTCAGATGAGTTCTGTCAAATTTTTAATATTTTGAAGTGCCTTCAAAAATAGGATAGGCGTTGGCGCGTTTCGTGGTAGGTCATAAAATATTTGATTTTATATAAATAACGACTTTTCATCATTAAATGTCATTGTAGGGTCTTCAGGGGAGTTCTGTCGAATTTTTAATATTTTGAAGTGCCTTCAAAAATAGGATAGGCGTTGGCGCGTTTCGTGGTAGGTTATAAAATATTTGATTTTATGTAAATAACGACTTCTCATCATTAAATGTCATTGTAGGGTCTTCAGGGGAGTTCTGTCAAATTTTAAATATTTTAAGGTGCCTTCAAAAATAGGATAGGCGTTGGCGCGTTTCGTGGTAGGTCATAAAATATTTGTTTTCGTATAAATAACGACTTCTCATCATTAAATGTCATTATAGGGTCTTCAGAGGAGTTCTGTCGAATTTTTAATATTTTGAAGTGCCTTCAAAAATAGGATGGGCGTTGGCGCGTTTCGTGGTAGGTCATAAAATATTTGTTTTCATATAAATAACGACTTCTCATCATTAAATGTCATTGTAGGGTCTTCAGGGGAGTTCTGTCGAATTTTTAATATTTTGAAGTGCCTTCAAAAATAGGATAGGCGTTGGCGCGTTTCGTGGTAGGTCATAAAATATTTTTTTTCGTATAAATAACGACTTCTCATCATTAAAAGTCATTGTAGGGTCTTCAGGGGAGATCTGTCAAATTTTAAATATTTTAAGGTGCCTTCAAAAATAGGATAGGCGTTGGCGCGTTTCGTGGTAGGTCATAAAATATTTGTTTTCGTATAAATAACGACTTCTCATCATTAAATGTCATTGTAGGGTCATCAGGGGAGTTCTGTCAAATTTTAAATATTTTAAGGTGCCTTCAAAAATAGGATAGGCGTTGGCGCGTTTCGTGGTAGGTCATAAAATATTTGTTTTCGTATAAATAACGACTTCTCATCATTAAATGTCATTATAGGGTCTTCAGAGGAGTTCTGTCGAATTTTTAATATTTTGAAGTGCCTTCAAAAATAGGATAGGCGTTGGCGCGTTTCGTGGTAGGTCATAAAATATTTGTTTTCGTATAAATAACGACTTCTCATCATTAAATGTCATTGTAGGGTCATCAGGGGAGTTCTGTCAAATTTTAAATATTTTAAGGTGCCTTCAAAAATAGGATAGGCGTTGGCGCCTTTCGTGGTAGGTCATAAAATATTTGTTTTCGTATAAATAACGACTTCTCATCATTAAATGTCATTATAGGGTCTTCAGAGGAGTTCTGTCGAATTTTTAATATTTTGAAGTGCCTTCAAAAATAGGATAGGCGTTGGCGCGTTTCGTGGTAGGTCATAAAATATTTGTTTTCGTATAAATAACGACTTCTCATCATTAAATGTCATTATAGGGTCTTCAGAGGAGTTCTGTCGAATTTTTAATATTTTGAAGTGCCTTCAAAAATAGGATGGGCGTTGGCGCGTTTCGTGGTAGGTCATAAAATATTTGTTTTCGTATAAATAACGACTTCTCATCATTAAATGTCATTGTAGGGTCTTCAGGGGAGTTCTGTCGAATTTTTAATATTTTGAAGTGCCTTCAAAAATAGGATAGGCGTTGGCGCGTTTCGTGGTAGGTCATAAAATATTTTTTTTCGTATAAATAACGACTTCTCATCATTAAATGTCATTGTAGGGTCTTCAGGGGAGTTCTGTCAAATTTTAAATATTTTAAGGTGCCTTCAAAAATAGGATAGGCGTTGGCGCGTTTCGTGGTAGGTCATAAAATATTTGTTTTCGTATAAATAACGACTTCTCATCATTAAATGTCAGTGTAGGGTCATCAGGGGAGTTCTGTCAAATTTTAAATATTTTAAGGTGCCTTCAAAAATAGGATAGGCGTTGGCGCGTTTCGTGGTAGGTCATAAAATATTTGTTTTCGTATAAATAACGACTTCTCATCATTAAATGTCATTATAGGGTCTTCAGAGGAGTTCTGTCGAATTTTTAATATTTTGAAGTGCCTTCAAAAATAGGATAGGCGTTGGCGCGTTTCGTGGTAGGTCATAAAATATTTGTTTTCGTATAAATAACGACTTCTCATCATTAAATGTCATTGTAGGGTCATCAGGGGAGTTCTGTCAAATTTCAAATATTTTAAGGTGCCTTCAAAAATAGGATAGGCGTTGGCGCGTTTCGTGGTAGGTCATAAAATATTTGTTTTCGTATAAATAACGACTTCTCATCATTAAATGTCATTATAGGGTCTTCAGAGGAGTTCTGTCGAATTTTTAATATTTTGAAGTGCCTTCAAAAATAGGATGGGCGTTGGCGCGTTTCGTGGTAGGTCATAAAATATTTGTTTTCGTATAAATAACGACTTCTCATCATTAAATGTCATTGTAGGGTCTTCAGGGGAGTTCTGTCGAATTTTTAATATTTTGAAGTGCCTTCAAAAATAGGATAGGCGTTGGCGCGTTTCGTGGTAGGTCATAAAATTTTTTTTTTCGTATAAATAACGACTTCTCATCATTAAATGTCATTGTAGGGTCTTCAGGGGAGTTCTGTCAAATTTTAAATATTTTAAGGTGCCTTCAAAAATAGGATAGGCGTTGGCGCGTTTCGTGCTAGGTCATAAAATATTTATTTTCGTATAAATATCGACTTCTCATCATTAAATGTCATTGTCGGGTCTTCAGATGAGTTCTGTCAAATTTTTAATATTTTGAAGTGCCTTCAAAAATAGGATAGGCGTTGGCGCGTTTCGTGGTAGGTCATAAAATATTTGATTTCGTATAAATAACGACTTCTCATCATTAAATGTCATTGTAGGGTCTTCAGGGGAGTTCTGTCGAATTTTTAATATTTTGAAGTGCCTTCAAAAATAGGATGGGCGTTGGCGCGTTTCGTGGTAGGTCATAAAATATTTGTTTTCGTATAAATAACGACTTCTCATCATTAAATGTCATTGTAGGGTCTTCAGGGGAGTTCTGTCGAATTTTTAATATTTTGAAGTGCCTTCAAAAATAGGATAGGCGTTGGCGCGTTTCGTGGTAGGTCATAAAATATTTTTTTTCGTATAAATAACGACTTCTCATCATTAAATGTCATTGTAGGGTCTTCAGGGGAGTTCTGTCAAATTTTAAATATTTTAAGGTGCCTTCAAAAATAGGATAGGCGTTGGCGCGTTTCGTGGTAGGTCATAAAATATTTGATTTCGTATAAATATCGACTTCTCATCATTAAATGTCATTGTCGGGTCTTCAGATGAGTTCTGTCAAATTATTAATATTTTGAAGTGCCTTCAAAAATAGGATGGGCGTTGACGCGTTTCGTGGTAGGTCATAAAATATTTGTTTTCGTATAAATAACGACTTCTCATCATTAAATATCATTGTAGGGTCTTCAGGGGAGTTCTGTCGAATTTTTAATATTTTGAAGTGCCTTCAAAAATAGGATAGGCGTTGGCGCGTTTCGTGGTAGGTCATAAAATATTTTTTTTCGTATAAATAACGACTTCTCATCATTAAATGTCATTGTAGGGTCTTCAGGGGAGTTCTGTCAAATTTTAAATATTTTAAGGTGCCTTCAAAAATAGGATAGGCGTTGGCGCGTTTCGTGGTAGGTCATAAAATATTTGTTTTCGTATAAATAACGACTTCTTATCATTAAATGTCATTGTAGGGTCTTCAGGGGAGTTCTGTCAAATTTTAAATATTTTAAGGTGCCTTCAAAAATAGGATAGGCGTTGGCGCGTTTCGTGGTAGGTCATAAAATATTTGTTTTCGTATAAATAACGACTTCTTATCATTAAATGTCATTGTAGGGTCTTCAGGGGAGTTCTGTCAAATTTTAAATATTTTAAGGTGCCTTCAAAAATAGGATAGGCGTTGGCGCGTTTCGTGGTAGGTCATAAAATATTTGTTTTCGTATAAATAACGACTTCTCATCATTAAATATCATTGTAGGGTCTTCAGGGGAGTTCTGTCGAATTTTTAATATTTTGAAGTGCCTTCAAAAATAGGATAGGCGTTGGCGCGTTTCGTGGTAGGTCATAAAATATTTTTTTTCGTATAAATAACGACTTCTCATCATTAAATGTCATTGTAGGGTCTTCAGGGGAGTTCTGTCAAATTTTAAATATTTTAAGGTGCCTTCAAAAATAGGATAGGCGTTGGCGCGTTTCGTGGTAGGTCATAAAATATTTGTTTTCGTATAAATAACGACTTCTTATCATTAAATGTCATTGTAGGGTCTTCAGGGGAGTTCTGTCAAATTTTAAATATTTTAAGGTGCCTTCAAAAATAGGATAGGCGTTGGCGCGTTTCGTGGTAGGTCATAAAATATTTGTTTTCGTATAAATAACGACTTCTTATCATTAAATGTCATTGTAGGGTCTTCAGGGGAGTTCTGTCAAATTTTAAATATTTTAAGGTGCCTTCAAAAATAGGATGGGCGTTGACGCGTTTCGTGGTAGGTCATAAAATATTTGTTTTCGTATAAATAACGACTTCTCATCATTAAATATCATTGTAGGGTCTTCAGGGGAGTTCTGTCGAATTTTTAATATTTTGAAGTGCCTTCAAAAATAGGATAGGCGTTGGCGCGTTTCGTGGTAGGTCATAAAATATTTTTTTTCGTATAAATAACGACTTCTCATCATTAAATGTCATTGTAGGGTCTTCAGGGGAGTTCTGTCAAATTTTAAATATTTTAAGGTGCCTTCAAAAATAGGATAGGCGTTGGCGCGTTTCGTGGTAGGTCATAAAATATTTGTTTTCGTATAAATAACGACTTCTTATCATTAAATGTCATTGTAGGGTCTTCAGGGGAGTTCTGTCAAATTTTAAATATTTTAAGGTGCCTTCAAAAATAGGATAGGCGTTGGCGCGTTTCGTGGTAGGTCATAAAATATTTGTTTTCGTATAAATAACGACTTCTTATCATTAAATGTCATTGTAGGGTCTTCAGGGGAGTTCTGTCAAATTTTAAATATTTTAAGGTGCCTTCAAAAATAGGATAGGCGTTGGCGCGTTTCGTGGTAGGTCATAAAATATTTGTTTTCGTATAAATAACGACTTCTCATCATTAAATATCATTGTAGGGTCTTCAGGGGAGTTCTGTCGAATTTTTAATATTTTGAAGTGCCTTCAAAAATAGGATAGGCGTTGGCGCGTTTCGTGGTAGGTCATAAAATATTTTTTTTCGTATAAATAACGACTTCTCATCATTAAATGTCATTGTAGGGTCTTCAGGGGAGTTCTGTCAAATTTTTAATATTTTGAAGTGCCTTCAAAAATAGGATAGGCGTTGGCGCGTTTCGTGGTAGGTCATAAAATATTTGATTTTATATAAATAACGACTTTTCATCATTAAATGTCATTGTCGGGTCTTCAGATGAGTTCTGTCAAATTTTTAATATTTTGAAGTGCCTTCAAAAATAGGATGGGCGTTGGCGCGTTTCGTGGTAGGTCATAAAATATTTGATTTTATATAAATAACGACTTCTCATCATTAAATGTCATTGTCGGGTCTTCAGATGAGTTCTGTCAAATTTTTAATATTTTGAAGTGCCTTCAAAAATAGGATGGGCGTTGGCGCGTTTCGTGGTAGGTCATAAAATATTTGTTTTCGTATAAATAACGACTTCTCATCATTAAATGTCATTGTAGGGTCTTCAGGGGAGTTCTGTCAAATTTTTAATTTTTTGAATTGCCTTCAAAAATAGGATAGGCGTTGGCGCGTTTCGTGGTAGGTCATAAAATATTTGATTTTATATAAATAACGACTTCTCATCATTAAATGTCAATGTCGGGTCTTCAGATGAGTTCTGTCAAATTTTTAATATTTTGAAGTGCCTTCAAAAATAGGATAGGCGTTGGCGCGTTTCGTGGTAGGTCATAAAATATTTGATTTTATATAAATAACGACTTCTCATCATTAAATGTCATTGTAGGGTCTTCAGGGGAGTTCTGTCGAATTTTTAATATTTTGAAGTGCCTTCAAAAATAGGATAGGCGTTGGCGCGTTTCGTGGTAGGTTATAAAATATTTGATTTTATATAAATAACGACTTCTCATCATTAAATGTCATTGTAGGGTCTTCAGGGGAGTTCTGTCAAATTTTAAATATTTTAAGGTGCCTTCAAAAATAGGATAGGCGTTGGCGCGTTTCGTGGTAGGTCATAAAATATTTGTTATCGTATAAATAACGACTTCTCATCATTTAATGTCATTGTAGGGTCTTCAGGGGAGTTCTGTCAAATTTTAAATAATTTAAGGTGCCTTCAAAAATAGGATAGGCGTTGGCGCGTTTCGTGGTAGGTCATAAAATATTTGATTTTATATAAATAACGACTTCTCATCATTAAATGTCATTCTAGGGTCTTCAGGGGAGTTCTGTAGAATTTTTAATATTTTGAAGTGCCTTCAAAAATAGGTTAGGCGTTGGCGCGTTTCGTGGTAGGTCATAAAATATTTGTTTTCGTATAAATAACGACTTCTCATCGTTAAATGTCATTGTAGGGTCATCAGGGGAGTTCTGTCAAATTTTAAATATTTTAAGGTGCCTTCAAAAATAGGATAGGCGTTGGCGCGTTTCGTGGTAGGTCATAAAATATTTGTTTTCGTATAAATAACGACTTCTCATCGTTAAATGTCATTGTAGGGTCTTCAGGGGAGTTCTGTCAAATTTTAAATAATTTAAGGTGCCTTCAAAAATAGGATAGGCGTTGGCGCGTTTCGTGGTAGGTCATAAAATATTTGATTTTATATAAATAACGACTTCTCATCATTAAATGTCATTCTAGGGTCTTCAGGGGAGTTCTGTAGAATTTTTAATATTTTGAAGTGCCTTCAAAAATAGGTTAGGCGTTGGCGCGTTTCGTGGTAGGTCATAAAATATTTGATTTTATATAAATAACGACTTCTCATCATTAAATGTCATTGTAGGGTCTTCAGGGGAGTTCTGTCGAATTTTTAATATTTTGAAGTGCCTTCAAAAATAGGATAGGCGTTGGCGCGTTTCGTGGTAGGTCATAAAATATTTTTTTTCGTATAAATAACGACTTCTCATCATTAAATGTCATTGTAGGGTCTTCAGGGGAGTTCTGTCAAATTTTAAATATTTTAAGGTGCCTTCAAAAATAGGATAGGCGTTGGCGCGTTTCGAGGTAGGTCATAAAATATTTGTTTTCGTATAAATAACGACTTCTCATCATTAAATGTCATTGTAGGGTCTTCAGGGGAGTTCTGTCAAATTTTAAATATTTTAAGGTGCCTTCAAAAATAGGATAGGCGTTGGCGCGTTTCGTGGTAGGTCATAAAATATTTGTTTTCGTATAAATAACGACTTCTCATCATTAAATATCATTGTAGGGTCATCAGGGGAGTTCTGTCGAATTTTTAATATTTTGAAGTGCCTTCAAAAATAGGATAGGCGTTGGCGCGTTTCGTGGTAGGTCATAAAATATTTTTTTTCGTATAATTAACGACTTCTCATCATTAAATGTCATTGTAGGGTCTTCAGGGGAGTTCTGTCAAATTTTTAATATTTTGAGGTGACTTCAAAAATAGGATAGACGTTGGCGCGTTTCGTGGTAGGTCATAAAATATTTGTTTTCGTATAAATATCGACTTCTCATCATTAAATGTCATTGTAGGGTCTTCAGGGGAGTTCTGTCGAATTTTTAATATTTTGAAGTGCCTTCAAAAATAGGATAGGCGTTGGCGCGTTTCGTGGTAGGTCATAAAATATTTGATTTTATATAAATAACGACTTTTCATCGTTAAATGTCATTGTCGGGTCTTCAGATGAGTTCTGTCAAATTTTTAATATTTTGAAGTGCCTTCAAAAATAGGATGGGCGTTGGCGCGTTTCGTGGTAGGTCATAAAATATTTGATTTTATATAAATAACGACTTCTCATCATTAAATGTCATTGTCGGGTCTTCAGATGAGTTCTGTCAAATTTTTAATATTTTGAAGTGCCTTCAAAAATAGGATGGGCGTTGGCGCGTTTCGTGGTTGGTCATAAAATATTTTTTTTCGTATAAATAACGACTTCTCATCATTAAATGTCATTGTAGGGTCTTCAGGGGAGTTCTGTCAAATTTTAAATATTTTAAGGTGCCTTCAAAAATAGGATAGGCGTTGGCGCGTTTCGTGGTAGGTCATAAAATATTTGTTTTCGTATAAATAACGACTTCTCATCATTAAATGTCATTGTAGGGTCTTCAGGGGAGTTCTGTCAAATTTTAAATATTTTAAGGTGCCTTCAAAAATAGGATAGGCGTTGGCGCGTTTCGTGGTAGGTCATAAAATATTTGTTTTCGTATAAATAACGACTTCTCATCATTTAATGTCATTGTAGGGTCTTCAGGGGAGTTCTGTCAAATTTTAAATATTTTAAGGTGCCTTAAAAAATAGGATAGGCGTTGGCGCGTTTCGTGGTAGGTCATAAAATATTTGATTTTATATAAATAACGACTTCTCATCATTAAATGTCATTCTAGGGTCTTCAGGGGAGTTCTGTAGAATTTTTAATATTTTGAAGTGCCTTCAAAAATAGGTTAGGCGTTGGCGCGTTTCGTGGTAGGTCATAAAATATTTGTTTTCGTATAAATAACGACTTCTCATCATTAAATGTCATTGTAGGGTCATCAGGGGAGTTCTGTCAAATTTTAAATATTTTAAGGTGCCTTCAAAAATAGGATAGGCGTTGGCGCGTTTCGTGGTAGGTCATAAAATATTTGTTTTCGTATAAATAACGACTTCTCATCATTAAATGTCATTATAGGGTCTTCAGAGGAGTTCTGTCGAATTTTTAATATTTTGAAGTGCCTTCAAAAATAGGATAGGCGTTGGCGCGTTTCGTGGTAGGTCATAAAATATTTGATTTTATATAAATAACGACTTCTCATCATTAAATGTCATTGTAGGGTCTTCAGGGGAGTTCTGTCGAATTTTTAATATTTTGAAGTGCCTTTAAAAATAGGATGGGCGTTGGCGCGTTTCGTGCTAGGTCATAAAATATTTGTTTTCGTATAAATAACGACTTCTCATCATTAAATGTCATTGTCGGGTCTTTAGGGGAGTTCTGTCGAATTTTTAATACTTTGAAGTGCCTTCAAAAATAGGATAGGCGTTGGCGCTTTTCGTGCTAGGTCATAAAATATTTGTTTTCGTATAAATAACGACTTCTCATCATTAAATGTCATTGTAGGGTCTTCAGGGGAGTTCTGTCAAATTTTAAATATTTTAAGGTGCCTTCAAAAATAGGATAGGCGTTGGCGCGTTTCGTGGTAGGTCATAAAATATTTGATTTTATATAAATAACGTCTTCTCATCATTAAATGTCATTGTAGGGTCTTCAGGGGAGTTCTGTCGAATTTTTAATATTTTGAAGTGCCTTCAAAAATAGGTTAGGCGTTGGCGCGTTTCGTGGTAGGTCATAAAATATTTGTTTTCGTATAAATAACGACTTCTCATCATTAAATGTCATTGTAGGGTCTTCAGGGGAGTTCTGTCAAATTTTTTATTTTTTGAAGTGCCTTCAAAAATAGGATAGGCGTTGGCGCGTTTCGTGGTAGGTCATAAAATATTTGATTTTATATAAATAACGACTTCTCATCATTAAATGTCATTGTAGGGTCTTCAGGGGAGTTCTGTCGAATTTTTAATATTTTGAAGTGCCTTCAAAAATAGGTTAGGCGTTGGCGCGTTTCGTGGTAGGTCATAAAATATTTGTTTTCGTATAAATAACGACTTCTCATCATTAAATGTCATTGTAGGGTCTTCAGGGGAGTTCTGTCGAATTTTTAATATTTTGAAGTGACTTCAAAAATAGGTTAGGCGTTGGCGCGTTTCGTGGTAGGTCATAAAATATTTGTTTTCGTATAAATAACGACTTCTCATCATTAAATGTCATTGTCGGGTCTTTAGGGGAGTTCTGTCGAATTTTTAATATTTTGAAGTGCCTTCAAAAATAGGTTAGGCGTTGGCGCGTTTCGTGGTAGGTCATAAAATATTTGTTTTCGTATAAATAACGACTTCTCATCATTAAATGTCATTGTAGGGTCTTTAGGGGAGTTCTGTCGAATTTTTAATATTTTGAAGTGCCTTCAAAAATAGGATAGGCGTTGGCGCGTTTCGTGGTAGGTCATAAAATATTTGATTTTATATAAATAACGACTTCTCATCATTAAATGTCATTGTAGGGTCTTCAGGGGAGTTCTGTCGAATTTTTAATATTTTGAAGTGCCTTCAAAAATAGGATAGGCGTTGGCGCGTTTCGTGGTAGGTCATAAAATATTTTTTTTCGTATAAATAACGACTTCTCATCATTAAATGTCATTGTAGGGTCTTCAGGGGAGTTCTGTCAAATTTTAAATATTTTAAGGTGCCTTCAAAAATAGGATAGGCGTTGGCGCGTTTCGTGGTAGGTCATAAAATATTTGTTTTCGTATAAATAACGACTTCTCATCATTAAATGTCATTGTAGGGTCTTCAGGGGAGTTCTGTCAAATTTTAAATATTTTAAGGTGCCTTCAAAAATAGGATAGGCGTTGGCGCGTTTCGTGGTAGGTCATAAAATATTTGTTTTCGTATAAATAACGACTTCTCATCATTAATTGTCATTGTAGGGTCTTCAGGGGAGTTCTGTCTAATTTTAAATATTTTAAGGTGCCTTCAAAAATAGGATAGGCGTTGGCGCGTTTCGTGGTAGGTCATAAAATATTTGTTTTCGTATAAATAACGACTTCTCATCATTAAATGTCATTGTAGGGTCTTCAGGGGAGTTCTGTCAAATTTTAAATATTTTAAGGTGCCTTCAAAAATAGGATAGGCGTTGGCGCGTTTCGTGGTAGGTCATAAAATATTTGTTTTCGTATAAATAACGACTTCTCATCATTAAATGTCATTGTAGGGTCTTCAGGGGAGTTCTGTCAAATTTTAAATATTTTAAGGTGCCTTCAAAAATAGGATAGGCGTTGGCGCGTTTCGTGGTAGGTCATAAAATATTTGTTTTCGTATAAATAACGACTTCTCATCATTAAATGTCATTGTAGGGTCTTCAGGGGAGTTCTGTCAAATTTATAATATTTTGAAGTGCCTTCAAAAATAGGATAGGCGTTGGCGCGTTTCGTGGTAGGTCATAAAATATTTGATTTTATATAAATAACGACTTCTCATCATTAAATGTCATTGTAGGGTCTTTAGGGGAGTTCTGTAGAATTTTTAATATTTTGAAGTGCCTTCAAAATTAGGATAGGCGTTGGCGCGTTTCGTGGTAGGTCATAAAATATTTGTTTTCGTATAAATAACGACTTCTCATCATTAAATGTCATTGTAGGGTCTTCAGGGGAGTTCTGTCAAATTTTTAATATTTTGAAGTGCCTTCAAAAATAGGATAGGCGTTGGCGCGTTTCGTGGTAGGTCATAAAATATTTGATTTTATATAAATAACGACTTCTCATCATTAAATGTCATTGTAGGGTCTTTAGGGGAGTTCTGTCGAATTTTTAATATTTTGAAGTGCCTTCAAAAATAGGATAGGCGTTGGCGCGTGTCGTGGTAGGTCATAAAATATTTTTTTTCGTTTAAATAACGACTTCTCATCATTAAATGTCATTGTAGGGTCTTCAGGGGAGTTCTGTCAAATTTTAAATATTTTAAGGTGCCTTCAAAAATAGGATAGGCGTTGGCGCGTTTCGTGGTAGGTCATAAAATATTTGTTTTCGTATAAATAACGACTTCTCATCATTAAATGTCATTGTAGGGTCTTCAGGGGAGTTCTGTCAAATTTTAAATATTTTAAGGTGCCTTCAAAAATAGGATAGGCGTTGGCGCGTTTCGTGGTAGGTCATAAAATATTTGTTTTCGTATAAATAACGACTTCTCATCATTAATTGTCATTGTAGGGTCTTCAGGGGAGTTCTGTCTAATTTTAAATATTTTAAGGTGCCTTCAAAAATAGGATAGGCGTTGGCGCGTTTCGTGGTAGGTCATAAAATATTTGTTGTCGTATAAATAACGACTTCTCATCATTAAATGTCATTGTAGGGTCTTCAGGGGAGTTCTGTCAAATTTTAAATATTTTAAGGTGCCTTCAAAAATAGGATAGGCGTTGGCGCGTTTCGTGGTAGGTCATAAAATATTTGTTTTCGTATAAATAACGACTTCTCATCATTAAATGTCATTGTAGGGTCTTCAGGGGAGTTCTGTCAAATTTTAAATATTTTAAGGTGCCTTCAAAAATAGGATAGGCGTTGGCGCGTTTCGTGGTAGGTCATAAAATATTTGTTTTCGTATAAATAACGACTTCTCATCATTAAATGTCATTGTAGGGTCTTCAGGGGAGTTCTGTCAAATTTTTAATATTTTGAAGTGCCTTCAAAAATAGGATAGGCGTTGGCGCGTTTCGTGGTAGGTCATAAAATATTTGATTTTATATAAATAACGACTTCTCATCATTAAATGTCATTGTAGGGTCTTTAGGGGAGTTCTGTAGAATTTTTAATATTTTGAAGTGCCTTCAAAATTAGGATAGGCGTTGGCGCGTTTCGTGGTAGGTCATAAAATATTTGTTTTCGTATAAATAACGACTTCTCATCATTAAATGTCATTGTAGGGTCTTCAGGGGAGTTCTGTCAAATTTTTAATATTTTGAAGTGCCTTCAAAAATAGGATAGGCGTTGGCGCGTTTCGTGGTAGGTCATAAAATATTTGATTTTATATAAATAACGACTTCTCATCATTAAATGTCATTGTAGGGTCTTTAGGGGAGTTCTGTCGAATTTTTAATATTTTGAAGTGCCTTCAAAAATAGGATAGGCGTTGGCGCGTGTCGTGGTAGGTCATAAAATATTTGATTTTATATAAATAACGACTTCTCATCATTAAATGTCATTGTAGGGTCTTCAGGGGAGTTCTGTCAAATTTTAAATATTTTAAGGTGCCTTCAAAAATAGGATAGGCGTTGGCGCGTTTCGTGGTAGGTCATAAAATATTTGATTTTATATAAATAACGACTTCTCATCATTAAATGTCATTGTAGGGTCTTCAGGGGAGTTCTGTCGAATTTTTAATATTTTGAAGTGCCTTCAAAAATAGGTTAGGCGTTGGCGCGTTTCGTGGTAGGTCATAAAATATTTGTTTTCGTATAAATAACGACTTCTCATCATTAAATGTCATTGTCGGGTCTTTAGGGGAGTTCTGTCGAATTTTTAATATTTTGAAGTGCCTTCAAAAATAGGTTAGGCGTTGGCGCGTTTCGTGGTAGGTCATAAAATATTTGTTTTCGTATAAATAACGACTTCTCATCATTAAATGTCATTGTCGGGTCTTCAGGGGAGTTCTGTCAAATTTTAAATATTTTGAAGTGCCTTCAAAAATAGGATGGGCGTTGGCGCGGTTCGTGGTAGGTCATAAAATATTTGATATTATATAAATAACGACTTCTCACCATCAAATGTCATTGTCGGGTCTTCAGGGGAGTTTTGTCGACTTTTCAATATTTTGAAGTGTCTTCAAAAATAGGATAGGCGTTGGCGCGTTTCGTGCTAGGTCATAAAATATTTGTTTTCGTATAAATAACGACTTCTCATCATCAAATGTCATTGTAGGGTCTTTTAAAATTTTGTCTCAAGGTAGACCTTTCAGTACCTGACATTTCAAAAAAAAATATTAAAATCTGTTTACAACTTCAAATTTTAAGGGGGTGTTTCCATCAAGAATGGGTCACACTGTATAACGCCTGATTCGAATCTTTGAAAATGAACCAGGATGTTCGAGATTCTTCAGCAGAGCCTACTGTCGAATAAACACCACGCATTAATTAGGTTAGGTTAGCCCTACACCCAGAAGGGTTGAAACGAGTGAAACGATAAGACGTAATCAAAGTACGCGCCCCGGGCCATATATCAAGCAGCATTAAGTTAGCTGAGCGTTAGGCCTCTGCTGCGTCTTCAGAGTCAACGTGCCGATGCTGGAGGCCGGAGACTCTCGGTCTGTCGGAGAGTACAAGGAAGTTAAAGGAATTAATATCGACCAGCGGCGCGGCAGTTCGGCAGAGGAAAGGAAATTTGACGATAATGATTTACGGCCGCACTTTATTGCCTCTCCCCGTACCGTAAGGGCTGTCGGAGGGTGGGCTTTTGTCGTTTCTATAACCAGTGGAATTAACGAAGCCCTATATTCGGAAAAAGGACGGGATTATCGCGATTTTATACACGATGAATTCGATGATGGTGGTTAAGTAGTGTTTCCAGTAACGGGAAAATGTTCAGGACAAACAAATTATTATTAAAAATCATTTCTGCCCCAACAAACAGAACAAGAAGAATGAATGAATGAACGAACAAAGCCAGCAAATGTTCGTTCCGTTCAAGATATTTATGCTGTGTGTGGTATTCGTTGCGTTTTAAGTACAAACACTGTTTGTAGTGGAGCTATCGAAACTGCATATTTACGTTGGCTTGTAAGTAATTAGAATAGAGACTGGCTGATGGCATTCGGTGAGTATCCCACCATAGGTGGAATATAAACGAGTGTTTTTTTAATGGCACATGAGAGTGTTAACTTGGACGAGACCGCAGGTCGAGGCCAAAAATTATCTCGAATGTATATACAGAAAAAACGAAATACAAACAACATTTCACAACTGTGAATGTGAATTTACATCGTATGAAATATATTAAAAAAAATTTTTTTTTTTTAATTCATGTACTCGAAAAATTTCCGGCAATAATTCAAACACTTGGGAGATTATAAGTGATTATTTCCCTCATCTGTCAGAATGTATGTACCCACGATAAATGTTGTTCAATCAATAGCACACAATAGCAAACGAAAATAATTCCAAATCAGGAATCAAACACACGAAATAAAGTTGAAGGATAAAAGAAGTTGGGATTCGTTAAAATAATTGAAACGATGTGTTTCCATCATCCTTATAGGAGGTGTCAGTAAAAATGAGCTACTAAAAATTGTCCGAGTGGATAACTCGAAAACGGCTAGGAATATCCCCAGGGATGTACATACAAAAAATATTCGCCTCTCAATCTTATATCACATGGTCGAAAAATATACGGAGTGTTCCATTTGAAGAACTCGAGAAAATTTCATTCAAAAACTTCCGAATTGAAAAATCATTTTCAGTCATCCTGTATAATTTTTGGGAATGATAATGATTCAGAAATATCACTCATATGTCTGACGAATAGGATTATAATCATGACCTCCTGCATTCCATAATCTTGAGAACGGTGGTTTTTTCGGTATGCATCTGCAATAGCATTATTTTGACAAAAAAAATTATAACTCCCAAGTGGTTGGGAGATAGTAAAGGATATTGGAGGTGTGGATGGAGACCACCAAAATGCTTGAAGAAATGGATTGAAGTACATAGCATTTCATTTGAAAAAAATGCAATTAACCCTGTAGATTTTCCTTGGTACACCCTGTATATCCGACACTAATTTCTAGAAATAGACACAGTTCTCTAGTTCTATTAGGTTTTTGAATTATCGTCCTAACTATCTTAGAACTCAAACAATCGGACTCTGACGCACTATTGCCCCACCTTGTATATTAATTTATTATTAAACAAGCCCTCGACATTATCATAAGATAAAATCGCAAAAGCGACAAAATAAAGTTTGGAGATTCATTTATAGATTGTTTTAAAAAATTGTGTTCATTTATAGATGTAGCCACAAACGCAACCAAAACTAAATCAATACTCAGACGTTTTTCGCAAATTGAATAGAATAATGCAGTTACGATCCTAACTCTGACATAACAAAGCTTTCGACAACAAAACTATGTGAATGAACACTGATGCAAATATTATACCGTTCATGAAGTTTGATTGATTATCAACGTGTTTCGACTCCACAAACATTCACGTGCAATGCAAACATATTCGAACGTCATATCGTGAATGATGGATTCGCTTTTGAACTACTCCAATCAGACGAGATCAGAACAAATGAATGAGTAAAAAATATCAAAACATTGAACGATACCTTGAATATCTCAAGCTTCGAAGCATTTTTTGATGGATTGTTTTATTGAATTTATTAAAAAAATACCACTGTTACAGACGAAGACGATCGACTACGTAGTTGTAAAAACACAAGAAATTAACATAGCTGCCCGGCGCAAGGATCAAATATTCCATCCTTTCCAAGCGACTTAAATGGTTTTGAACCTCTGCCCATTTGATTCTATGATTTGTGAAGATTTTCCCAGCTCGGCTTCTACTGGCTCTATGGGGGTTGTGGACAACCCCTACCAGGTGAGCACTCTGCTGCTCATTCTCCACAGCCGTTTTAAAACAGAGAAAGTGCGTCTGCGAGAGAACACCAAGGTTTTCCTTTGGGATATTTTGATTAGACCGTGTCCTTTTGAGAGAACTTTCTGTACTCGTTGTGCTGGGACCAGTACAGAAATCCCCAGTACGTTTGTTGTGGAAGGAAGTTATTAAGGGTGGAAGAAAGTTATTAGGGGTGGAAAGATTTCAACTTGACGCCCTGTATATTATCTATTTTCGAAGTTTGTTTTACTTGGTATACGAAGTATATCAGCCGTACACTTTTTGAACGCGTCCAAGACATTTTCTCGTTCTTGATGCAACTTCGTCCTTTGACATACATTATATAGCCGCTTAGCGTGCTATTCCGCTATAACACAGGCTCATAGATAGGCCAGACCACCCACATCGATTTTTTTACTTGAATAATTATGTAACTAATAAAAGCCACTTTCACAAAACTTCACTCCAGTTTGGCTGCCAAATGAGTTTTATTCTTTTATTACAGGTAATTTCGTAATTCGATCGAAATCGCCCCCTTTCAGAAATGCGGTATCGTGATGAAGACTAATTTTGATTTTTTCATATTCCACTGAGGGCAAGTAGGTTGCTATTTATTTTTAATGAAATTGTTCCAGAAATGTGGGTGAGTGGGCTGCCAAGTTCATGAATGCGGTGGAGAATTTGGTAAATAGTAAAATGGAGGTAACGATAACTTTACTGCCATGTGGTTACCAAAACGATGTGAAATGGTTTCACAAAACTCTATTATTATTATTATTCTACCATATCATCTTGAAGAGTCTGCATTTTAAATTGAAGGGCTTAGAATACAAAGGGTATAAGTACTCATTGTGGTCGGTGGCTTAGCGGTCTAACGCACAGGCCGTTCGAAACTCCAGCATAGCGATAGTCGGTTCGAGCCCGGTGTAGGTACGAGAATTTTTCTCAACTGCTTTATATCGGATCGATAGGCGACCGCATGCCTTGTTGAAAAGCAAGTGTATTGTGAGCTATTTAGATGCCAATCTCGTCTACTGCTAGCTTGGAGTGCACACCGACAACTCGAGGTGGTGCTGTAGGTTTTCCGGGTTTTCCTACAGCTGTAAGTGAATACACCACCAAACAACAGTTAGTCGCCCCAGATCGCCATGGCAAATAATAATAATAGCCGTCCTCCAACCGCACAGGCTATGGCTTTTGGTAAACTCTATGAATGTTTAAGATGCAGTACTTTTCTCCTAAGTCCTGATCAATCCGGAGGACGCGCTGGTGTGTGTCATTAACCACAATAAACACTCCCCATGTCCATGGGGTGAGTGATTCCTGTGTCCCAGAATCATGTGCCATGTGCCCTGGTAGGCTGAGTAAATCAAGAAATGCGGCTAAGATTTCGCAGGCGAAATCTTCAGTCATCGGAGATTATCCAAGATGAATAAGCCTCTGCTAGTCACTCGCGCTAGCGAAACATCCGGAAGAAATTCCAAAAAACGACGGACTTCAAACCCGAGTGAAATGGTGACGCTGTAAAATTCGGCCGCGAAAGCCTTAACCATTTTATCAAAATAACTCCTGTGAGTTCAATTTGTATCTCTTTGAATAAATGAACTACTAATGTCTACAGGGTCACCCGGTATACAGTAATAGTATTATATACCAGTAGAGATAAATTAATGAAATTAGGTTTGTGAAAATAAATTAACCCACTGTTATATTTTACCAGTAAAAATTCATAGTAAAGTGCATTCTAATTACATTATAATATTTTGCGAGTCTGGTTTTATCGACCGTTATAATTCACTTGATACGTTTTAATATTGACAACAATTAAAAATGCCAATTCTAATTCACCCTACGCTGTAAAATAATTAGTTTTTATCTGGATGATCGATTTTTAATGAATTAGCCATTCAAATTTTTCCCAGATAATTGAAATACCGTAGTGGATAACTGATATCTGTAATAGGGCTGATTGAAGCATGAAGCAGATAAATTTAACAAGTGAACGAATTACGTTCTGAATTGAAAAAATGGGAACTGAAATTTCGGACAAAAAAAAAGAGTTGAATATACTATTGAAGTAATTCGAGGTTGGTTCAGGAACTGGGATTGGCTATTTCCCTATTTAATACCGCGACGGATATAGATTTATATAAGTATATTTTCATCTTTGATACCACTCACGAGTTTTCCAGGCCGTCCGAGAGGGTGTAAATGGGGTGAGTTTCCGAAACAAAATCATTGGAGGCACAAATGGCTTTGCACACCTTTCTGCTTGGGATATGTTATGGAAAATGCTCTTTTCTTCATCCCTGATACCACCCACGAGTTTTCCAGGCTGTCCGAGAGGGTGTAAATGGGGTGAGTTTCCGAAACAAAATCATTGGAGGGACAAATGGCTTTGCACACCTTTCTGCTTGGGATATGTTATGGAAAATGCTCTTTTCTTCATCCCTGATACCACCCACGAGTTTTCCAGGCTGTCCGAGAGGGTGTAAATTGGGTGAGTTTCCGAAACAAAATCATTGGAGGCACAAATGGCTTTGCACACCTTTCTGCTTGGGATATGTTATGGAAAATGCTCTTTTCTTCATCCCTGATACCACCCACGAGTTTTCCAGGCTGTCCGAGAGGGTGTAAATGGGGTGAGTTTCCGAAACAAAATCATTGGAGGGACAAATGGCTTTGCACACCTTTCTGCTTGGGATATGTTATGGAAAATGCTCTTTTCTTCATCCCTGATACCACCCACGAGTTTTCCAGGCTGTCCGAGAGGGTGTAAATGGGGTGAGTTTCCGAAACAAAATCATTGGAGGCACAAATGGCTTTGCACACCTTTCTGCTTGGGATATGTTATGGAAAATGCTCTTTTCTTCATCCCTGATACCACCCACGAGTTTTCCAGGCCGTCCGAGAGGGTGTAACTGGGGTGAGTTTCCGAAAACAAATCATAGGATGCACAAATGACTTTGTACACGTTTGTGCTCGGGATATGTTATGGAAAATGCTCTTTCCTTCATCTCTGATACCACTCACGAGTTTTCCAGGCCGTCCGAGAGGGTGTAAATGGGGTGAGTTTCCGAAAACAAATCATAGGATGCACAAATGGCTTTGTACACGTTTGTGCTCGGGATATGTTATGGAAAATGCATTTTTAATCATCTCTGATACCACTCACGAGTTTTCCAGGCTGTCCGAGAGGGTGTAAATGGGGTGAGTTTCCGAAACAAAATCATTGGAGGCACAAATGGCTTTGCACACCTTTCTGCTTGGGATATGTTATGGAAAATGCTCTTTTCTTCATCCCTGATACCACCCACGAGTTTTCCAGGCTGTCCGAGAGGGTGTAAATGGGGTGAGTTTCCGAAACAAAATCATTGGAGGCACAAATGGCTTTGCACACCTTTCTGCTTGGGATATGTTATGGAAAATGCTCTTTTCTTCATCCCTGATACCACCCACGAGTTTTCCAGGCTGTCCGAGAGGGTGTAAATGGGGTGAGTTTCCGAAACAAAATCATTGGAGGCACAAATGGCTTTGCACACCTTTCTGCTTGGGATATGTTATGGAAAATGCTCTTTTCTTCATCCCTGATACCACTCACGAGTTTTCCAGGCTGTCCGAGAGGGTGTAAATGGGGTGAGTTTCCGAAACAAAATCATTGGAGGCACAAATGGCTTTGTACACGTTTGTGCTCGGGATATGTTATAGAAAATGCCCTTTCCTTCATCTCTGATACCACTACGAGTTTTCCAGGCCATCCAAGAGGGTGTAAATGGGGTGAGTTTCCGAAACAAAATCATTGGAGGCACAAATGGCTTTGCACACCTTTCTGCTTGGGATATGTTATGGAAAATGCTCTTTTCTTCATCTCTGATACCACCCACGAGTTTTCCAGGCCGTCCGAGAGGGTGTAACTGGGGTGAGTTTCCGAAAACAAATCATTGGAGGCACAAATGGCTTTGCACACCTTTCTGCTTGGGATATGTTATGGAAAATGCTCTTTTCTTCATCTCTGATACCACCCACGAGTTTTCCAGGCCGTCCGAGAGGGTGTAACTGGGGTGAGTTTCCGAAAACAAATCATAGGATGCACAAATGGCTTTGTACATGTTTGTGCTCGGGATATGTTATGGAAAATGCTCTTTCCTTCATCTCTGATACCACTCACGAGTTTTCCAGGACGTCCGAGAGGGTGTAAATGGGGTGAGTTTCCGAAACAAAATCATAGAAGGCACAAATGGCTTTTTACACCTTTCTGCGTGGGACATTTTATGGAAAATGCTCTTTCCTTCATCCCTGATGCCACCCAATGTATATAAAGGTAGCAAGGCCACTTGCCGGAAAATCGATGAAACCAATTCCAGTAATTGTCGAATAATTGTCACGCTTTTAGTTTTTTTTTGTATATGGGGTGGCTGTGCTAACTTAATATTAAGTTAGTTAGCACTGCCACTGATATAACTTGACAAATAAACATCAAATTTTATCACTATGGTAACAATTGTCGAGTAATTGTCGAAGTCTATTTGGAGTAAAAAAAAAGCAAAAAATCGCGTGCGATATCAATGTTATATCTCTCTTCAATGCGCGGTGTTTGTATCGGTCTGTCACTTCAAACGCATGAAAATGATTTCGCATGAACTCAAACATACGGTCCCTGGTCTAAAACGTATTATTAGGTACACTTAAACCGCTTTCTCATAATTGCAATCATGCACAGGAAGGGATTCCAACTACTGAAATTTCATCATTATTGTAGTGATTATAATTATTTCATAAAATCAATTAATTCTCTTACATGTTCAACAGTTTAAACCCTCGTCTTTTTGTGTATTCACACGTAATTTCCAAGTTGAAATTGACTGCATATCCTTTGATCTATCACAAAAGGCTTTCAATTACCTTCTCTTCAACCCGGAACCAATATTGAAAACGTTAAACTGTTGATGTATACAATATACAAAGCTCCTTTTATGTTGTCCCCTGCTGATCCATTTTGTAACGCATATTTTCACGTTCTCAATCGACAGCATAGGCATATTGCTTCAAAAATTCAATTGGCACGCCTGTTACTTTTTAGAATGCCCAGTCACAATCCTACACTATTTTCACGGTATTCGGAATTTTCCGCATTATGATTTCACACGAACAAAGTAAAGTGGTACTGCGTGAACGAATCATCGACTTGGCAGTTATTTCAAATGCACCATTATCAACGGTAATCACTATCACCGTCACTATGTTATACGTGCAATGTAAAAGAAAGTGAAAGTAATAAATACCTGTTCACACGGAGAAATTGAACTCGAGAGAAATCTTTACCTGAAACAAAAGAAAAAACGTATCAATATCAAATATCCAGTAATCAAAATCGCATAAACACGAAGAGAGATGCATTCAGGTAATAAGAATAAACGCGAGGAAGTTACCGTATTTGGTCCCCATAGTTTACTTTCTCGAATAAGAGGACTGGCGCCATAAATATAGGCATATGCCGCTCTTCCACTTAAATATGAAATTCAGAGTGTCCCAGCTCCGTTTTTACAGATATGTCAGGATATGTCTTCGAAAGCAGGTAAAGATTATAACTTTCTTGGAAATCGGATTGAGACAGGTACAGAAATGACCGGAAAATCCGCCTTGTTGGCTTGTTATTTCCGAACTAGAGTTCACGTACGAGGATGTATTGATATCTAGTTAGCTTAGACCAGTTCCCTGCATAAACAAAATATTGCGTTACCATAGCAACGAACAATATTTTATTAGAAGTGTCGGTGTGAAGTTTGACGTCAAAAAAGTTAACCAGAGTTACGCAATAAATTAAAAGAAAAAATATGTCCACCGAAATTGTGAAAATCGAAAAATTGGAGTATCGAGCCATCATCAAGTAGGACCTGTATTTAAAAGGGTTAAGAGGTGAGCAGATTTACGAAGATATGCTCAATACCCTTGGTGATCAATTTCCTTCGTATGCGACCGTGAAAAATTGGACTGCAAGATTCAAAAGAGGTAAATTTTCCATTGAAGATGATGACCGATCGGGAAGGCCAGTTTCTGTGTCAGTCCCCGAAAATATCGATGCAGTTCATGACATGATTTTAACAGACCGTCGAATTAGGCTAAAACGGATATCTGAAGCACTGAATATTTTATACGAACGCGTTTATCATATAGTTCACGTCAATTTGGACATGAGAAAAATTGCTGCAAAATGGATCCCCAAATGTTTGAATGTTGACCAAAAGCGTGCAAGGGTAGTAGCATCGCGTTCGATCTGTGCTCGATTTGAAAACGATGTAGACTTCTTAAACCGAATTGTTACTATAGATGAGACTTGGGTACCTTTCTACGATCCAGAAACGAAGCAACAATCGATGAAATGGCGACACTCCGGTTCTCCAAGACCTAAGAAGTTTCGTGTCCAAAAATCTGCTGGAAAAGTTCTTGCTTCAGTTTCATGGAGTAATTGATTGAGTGATTGATTTTTAGAATAAGGGTAGAACAATAACTGGATATTACTATTCGACATTACTGACCACTCTGGTGTTTTGTATTTGCAGAACAACGCCCCTGCACACAAATCTCATGTTGTCATGCAAAAAATTCGTTATTTAGGGTTTGGATTACTAGAACACCCCCCTTATTCACCAGATTTGGCTCCGTCCGACTATCATCTCTTTCCTCAACTGAAAAAAAGTTCAAAAGGTCGTAAATTTGCTTGGACGCCAGCAAATTTTAATTTAACAGGAATAAAAAGTACAAAATAACTAATGATAGATAATTGAAATAAGATAAATTGACTTCCTTCTGTAACCAGACCAACAACAAAACAATATTTCAAAACAAATATATATATTAATAACAAAATGCAGTGTCAAAGTAACACGTTGATATTCAAACAATATTATTACTGAATTTGCTTCAGCGACACAGGTTACCTTAGTTCATTCATACAATGTGGAGATTCACAGGCTAGTGATAACAGCAACGTCTTGGTCGTTGTTCTGCTAACGAGAGCATGAACAATGCCTCCAGGTTCTACTAGGTCCGTTCTGGTTTCGTTGTGTTCCCTCATGGGAAAAAATACTCAGGATACAAAATCCTATAGAGATCAATAAATGTCAATGATTTTAAATTCCACAAATTTGGAGGTTAGTTATACGAAATTCAAAATTGACGTTTTGAGGTTAGCACTCCGATATGTAAACTTGATAAATTGTTCTTGACGGCAAACGAAAGGATACGATTGTCAGCTTGACAAAATGGTGTCGCTTTCTGGTATGCAACATGCATCGACAAATAATTATTTTATTTGACACTTACAGGTTTCTTAGTAATTTTTTTCCACGTGATCACACTTCAGGATTTGCCCTAGGTCATCAATAACTGCTTATCATCGCAACACTGGATCCAACTAGAAGGCCATCATCGATGGTTGATCAACAGGTTATTAGATCATGATTTTCGTTGCAATTGGGACTTCCTTCTGGATTGGAGTTGATTGACAATCTAATTCCCAGTATTATTCACTTGAGCTTCATTCAAAAATATTTATGATGGCATCAATCCATGTGGATTTAGATTTATTACCGCGACCTGATTCACACCATCAAGCGAGTGTTCACACCTCGACAGCCAAACTAAGAAGAGACTCATCCCACCTCTCCAATTATCGAACTGAATTTCCGACATCATGTCAGTGACACCTATATGAACCCAACGTTATCAACCCAGATGGGTCTGTCTACAAATGACAATTACCCTTAGCGGCAGTTTTGGATCCGTCCGTGTACCACGTTATGGTATTCTTTCCCAGTGCTCGAATGGATTCTATGCTCCATCCACTCTTGGTATTTAATTCTGTTCGAAAAAATTTCTTTAAACCAAATTCCCTGAAGATACTCACTAATCAGTCTCTGAAATAATTCAGAGAGTCTGGGAATGAAGCCTCTAGAAAATTCGGAAGACGAAGTTGAAGAAAACTCGAATAGAACGTAAAAAGCACTTCAAGAGAAACTTCTAGGAAATTAGAAAAGATAGGAAGAAATCGTTCATTGGACGTTTGTCCAGCCTCATGATGATTGCGATGAGCCTGACCAAAAATAACAATCGCTTCGGATTTCTCATTCAACTCAAGTTTTTTGGAGACGAATAGCAATCAAAACTTACAGCTAGAATACACCGACTCGCATATATCAGTTAATTGTTTTGACCATTTGTCCTCAAAACAATGCAAAAACACCAACAAAAACGAGCGGTTGATATTCAAGCATATAGCAGATCTTTTGACCTGATATCATGCAGGGCTGAATTTTAATTCTAAGGATGAGTGCGCTAAGTTGATTTTCGTTATTCTGAAACAATGACTCGAGAATCAATGGAGCAAATTTCAATTCCGTTGCACGGCTGAATAGAGAATAAAACCCCCTTTCAAATGAGCTATCACTCACCACCCTACACAAGGGTTACTCCCCTCCACGTAGGGATGAAATTGAGAGTAAACTATTCATACAAAAATGTATATTGTAGAAATCAAAAAGCGATTTTGCTAACAAAAGTGCAGTAACGAGTTGGAGGGTATCACTCATGACCAGTGGCACACTCAGAAAATAATTATGGGCGGGGCTGACCGGGGGTCCCTGGGCCAACCGACCGAAAACTTTTTAAAAATTCCTTAGAATAACCGGTATTTCAAGGCATTACTTTAAGTTTATTTTAGCTCTTTTATTTATTTTTTAGTGCATTTCTTAGAAATATGAATGCAGAATGCAGCTATTTATTTCGTAGTTGTGGTGAAATATAACTCCCGCAAATCAGTATTCAGTATGCGATGTGTCCACTATTGGCGGATTTGAAAATTTCAAAAACAGAATGTTATTTTTTTATTTGTCTTAAGGGGGGGGGGGGCTACAGCCCCCCTCGTGGGTGCGCGCCTGCTCATGACACTCACTATCTAGAAATAATACGGAAACGAACAGTTGGGCAATGAAGTTTACCGAAAGCTCTCTCTATTTAATAAAAATCCATTATCCATAAGAATTTACCAGAGTTTCCTCCCGATTGTATAAAAGTTGGCGTTCACTACAGTGGCGTATTTACGGGAGGCCCATCAGCATTGACTTACTCTGATTTCCTATCAGGCGTATTCGCGGAATTCGTAGAGGCAACCACAATCTCGCTTGTGCTCTCCCACCCTTCCTGGCACCAAGTCGATGACTGAATTCATTGTATTGATTATTATTGATGATTTGGAATTCAACACTAAAACTACATAACTCATGTACTAAATGCTACACCAGCATTTATGGCACACTCCAAAAAAAACTATTATACAATTTTGTACACATTTATTAGAAATTTGCGTCTCATCCAAAAATTTTTTTACTCTCCCCGTTTTCTGGGAAATGGGCGTGTGCTAACTTAAAACTAAAACTGCACCACGCACTTGATATTTTTTTAAAAATACGCAATTATTGTTGATCGAAAGGCTGCTGAAATTTCTTACACATTAATTGCAAATCATTGACGTGTTGAAAGTTCCAATATTTTGATCCCCAAAGGGTTAAATACCCCTTAATTATAAATAAATCCCCAATAAATATGGACACAACGTGGCCAGTGCCAGTATTTTTCACAAGATTGTTTAAATTTGTCCTGCAAACAATCGAAGAGTCGGGAATTACAAAATGAAGGACCCCCAAGGTGTATACAGTGTGTCCATTCAAGTTGCCGACATACGGAAAACATTTTTATTATTCACTTTCGGAAAAAATTTAATTCCCTTCAAATGTTCTGAAAATTCTAGTACTTAATTTTGAATGATCAAATCGTGAAACTTGTTAGCTTTATACGAGTAGAGTAAAAAAATATGAATTCGGTAATAGAGTGAAATACTTTTATTTGTGGCAATATCGAAGGCTGCTTTGATGAAAAATTGTTTAAAATTGAAACTCACGTTTGAATGTGCATTCATATCCATTCAAATTTCGACGAGTGGGCTGTGTTGATAAATAGGTATGTCACGATATGATGGGATAGATATTCTACTTGAACTGCATTTCATAGAATATTAGAATTCTTTACAGTATCCCACAAGCTTATATTAAGTGTCCTTTAATACGTATGGACTATATCAACCAAAAAAATTGAAATTTTGAAAAGTGGGCTGTGTTAATACATAGTTGTATCACGATATGACGGGAAATTCTACTTGAACTGCATTTCATCGAGTATTATAATTATTTACAGTATTCCCACAAGCTTCTATTAAGTGTCCTTTGATGCGTATGGACTATATCAACCAAAAAATTCAAATTTTGAAGAGTGGGCTGTGTTAATAAATAGTTGTATCACGATATGACGGAAAATTCTTGAATGGACACACTGTATACACCTTGGGGGTCCTTCATTTTGTAATTCCCAACTCTTCGATAGTTTGCAGGACAATTTTAAACAATCTTGTGAAAAATACTGGCACTGGCCACGTTGTGTACATATTTATTGGGGATTTATTTATAATTAAGGGGTATTTAACCCTTTGGGGATCAAAATATTGGAACTTTCAACACGTCAATGATTTGTAATTAATGTGTAGGAAATTTTAGCAGCATTTCGATCAACAATAATTGCGTATTTTGAAAAAAATATCAAGTGCGTGGTGCAGATTTAGTTTGAAGTTAGCCCACGCCCATTTCCCAGAAAACGGGGATTGTAAAAAAAATTTTCGATGGGACGCAAATTTGTAATAGATGTGTACAAAATTGTATAATAGTTTTTTTTGGAGTGTGCCATAAATGTTAGTGTAGCTTTTAGTACATACATAACTCTTCATTTTAGAATCGTCTCAATGGGTTAGCAGTCCTGAGTGTCCATCGCCAACAAGAAATTTATATAGAAAGTGTTCTAGACATTCTTGCCAGACAAAAAAAATATGATAATGTTTAGTGTAGAAGCATTATACATGATTTAGTTTTTATAAATAAAATTAACTTTTTATATACCATCTTTCGGGCCCCCCATACTGATTTTGTAAATACGCCACTGGTTCAATATGAAGTATCGATCACTATCCATGAAGAATGACACTTGTTTGGAAAACAAACCGTTCTTTATTGGATAAAGCCCAGTAGGTCAATAGAGGAGACTTCTCGCCTTGTTCATTGTATTCATTACACGAACTTCTCGTTCTTAGCTTTTCCTTTGCTGGCCGTCGGCCACAAAATTCTCGGAGGAGCTCGACGCCGGGAAACTATCGATCCCAAGTTCTACTTAGGAAGACCACGTTTACACGTGATTATATAATACAGCGTACAGGGAATACGAAATTGAATCTGAAATGGCAATAAAACAAGAGCCAACCAACAAGAAAGGTACATCAAGAATCCCCAGTAAACTATTTTCGGACGATGTTAAATACAGCAATCCCTCTGAAATTGTCAATGCATTTGCACAATTTTTTGAAAGTGCATATTCTCCAACACAACAAATACACGAACTTACTGATGTTACATCAAACAATCCCACCATTTATGTCAGGAACTTTTCAGGTAAGGAAAGCTCGGGTAAGTGTGAATTTGGGGCAAGTGTGAGTTTGCTCGCTATCTTCGCTAAACCGGGCGACAGCCCAATGCCATCTATTGACGAATAGCCTACACTCATAATAATAAATCCATAACCATCATATAAAATACAAAAGAGATCTTGTGAAATCCAAATATTTTCCCCAATTTTCTAACCTACAATTCATCAACCCGAAAGAGTATAACGAGTTTATTTCAAGCTTTGAGTGTATTGTTAAAATCTAAGGAAAGAATCCATTTTATACACTTTTCTTCTGCCTAAACAATGAATCTGACAATAGATTGCCGTTTTTTCATGAAGTTGGTTTTTTTACATTTTTCCATTGCATGTCACACTTACCCCGAAATTAAATGTTATTGGGGATAGTGTGACCTATCTGTCGGGGTAAGTGGGACCTGATTCATTTGGCCAATCTAAACAGTAATATTTTCTCAGATATAGTACGATATTATATACGGAAATCTCAGAGAGCTGAACAATATACCTGGCCAGATGTAGAAGAATTGATACACTCTCTGAGGATGAAATAACAACTGTGCTTCCATCACCACTCGTCAGAAGATGGGGATCAATGAAATTCTCATTCGATTTCTACCTGTAAATTTTTCTTTTCAACAAATGTTCACTTTCACGATTATTTTTTGTTTTTTTCCAATAGGGCATTTCAAATGCAATATTAAAAAGTTCCTAACTATGTTTTGAATAAAGATATCTCGAAACAAATAAATTATGGTGAAAGTTCCTTTACTGTTTACTCACACCTGCCCCAAAGAGAGATTTACGTGCATTAATAAATTTAAATTTGGCCAGAATCACATTTGCCCCAAATTTCCGGGGAAGTGTGACCTATGGAGATGTATAACTGAATATATAAATAAAATTCATAGAATACGTTTTTCAACACTTTTCTGTTGAGTTTCTCAAAGACTGACATTCGAAGTAAATACCTGCAAAAGTTCATTGATATATTAGTTCGGGTTCATCAGATGGACTAAATTCAATGCGAACTAATGAAAATCACGGTCACACTTACCCGAGCTTACTATACTGGAGTTTTCAATTCTCTCAAAAAATTAAGTGGACGATGCATACACAGTTTCTACGTCAAAGACTGTGCGAACATTATAAACGCACCATTACAGGTCATTTTCAATCTAGCACTAAGTACAGGGTGCCTCAACATATGTGAGTAACCTTGTTACAGAATGGCATGTATCTGATGATGTAAGTTGCTCGGATCACAGATACATTAACTTTATAATGAAGAGTGACATCTACAAAGAGACTTATCGGAACCCACGGAAAACGAACTGGGAAGCGTACAGAGCAGACTCCAAGGAACGTATGGAACGAAAAGAACAAACAGAGACCTAGAGCTGGCTGTGGAAGAAATCAGTGACGCAGCTATCTCTACATTTGACAAGCACTGCCCACTCATCCCAAGGAACACCACCAGGAAGGTGCCCTGGTGGCACAAAGAACTTGCAGAACTGAGGAAGCAAGCCATAAAAAAATTCAAAAGAGCCAAAAAAATGGGAGGTAGGACGAATACAAGAACTCCTTGTCCATTTTCAAAAAAGCCTAGAACAAATCCAAGAGAGACTCCTGGAGGAGACACTGTAGAAGTCTCTCGAGAGTGTGCTAGTTGGCCCAGTAAAACCGTTTCCTCAGTTTCTGGAGGGTCTTCATCACTCCAAGATGTCCTTTGGTGACCCCATCATGGATTCCTTAGAGCACTGTCTTCTGTTCCTGGCTACTACTATCTGACGCTTGTCTTCCCCACCATCCTCAGACTCCAACACACGCTTTCTGACCCCATTGTCCAGGGCAAGAGAGTTCCATTGGGTCCAGTAGGATTCAACAGCGGCTGTATGATTTCCAGTCGATAACTGAACCAAAGGCCGTATCTCTCCCTCTTGGTTTTGCTGGATCTTATTGCTGTTCCAATTATCATCCACCTCCAAGGTTCTACCAAGTGTCGACATACTTTGGATAATAATGAAAGATTTTCTCCAATGAAGTAAGAGATTGCTTCATTAGAGAAAATGAACTTCGCCCTTTATTTTCCCATTTTCGAGAGAGAAGTTAGATGTCATTTTGACAGCCCTCAGTTTACTTTAGAATTATAAATTTCTCGTTCAGAATAATCACATAATGTTCGAGTTCAGTTAAGTTGAGTTTTAATAAAAATGTATCGAACAGAAATCAATTCCTATGTTCTGTATACTAAAATTTCGTACAAAATGAAAACGGAAATAATTCCTTCGTAGTTACAAATTCCGATTAATTGGACGTAACACCTGATAAGGTATTAACAAGAAAGCATAGCCCCAGCCCTACTTAGAGCTGAAACTGTCCAAGTCATTCAATTAGATAATTGAGCAAGGGGCCGAAAAAAATTAGGGAAATAAAAAATTCCCCCACAAGCCCTTATCTGAAACGCCAGCTTTTTCATTATGCCGCCAGACTTCAAGAAAGTCTTTCTCGCAAGTCACGGCCGTCTGCGCTCCACGTAAACAAAAGATCGATCAATATGGGCCGCTCTTTCGACTACACCATCAATTTCAATAAAATACACGAACGAATTTGCTGAGCTCTTGTAAATTCAGATCGGAAGGTTGTCTAAATATAGATTTCTTCGATTGGGATCATTTATTGGAACCATTCAGAAGTTTTCGCTGTTACTGGAAAAAGGGGGTCTTCCTATAAATCAAATGAAAGGACTGCTCCGAAACTCGACGAAAGGTAATTTTTCACGAAGGAATTTTCCTGAAAAGTGATGAGAGTTTCAAATGACTATACGATGATGATGTTGAATTTTCACCTATATTTTGGCCAGTGTAGTTCGAGTGAATATTGGAATTATTTTAACCTCACTAATTTGTTATGTATCAAAATGATATGAAGAAGTCATAAAAATAAAATAACGAGAAATATACACAACTATAGAAATATAACAAATACTAGTTTTTAACACAACTACCAATTTTTAAACTCCGCTGGTTCTAGTGATATACGAAGTTTGTGAAAAAAAGCAAAAACCACCAAATAATGGAATTAAATTGCATAAATATATTAATTTGACTCCGTAATTTTCTAACTTTCGCAAAATTTAACACTGAGGGGAGAGTACTTGATATCCCATACGTTTAGCCGATTGTGGGGAAGAAAATTCCAGTGTATAAGTAGGTAGATATAGAATCGTCTAAAAAAAGCAATGAGACCAAATCTTATCACCATCTCAACTCAACACTATGACATTTTGGACTTTTTTCGAGTAATTTGTTTACAGATCCTCTTGAAATTCATAGAATATACTAATTTTGGCGTGCGCAGGATTCTTATCTCAAACCGTTCTCGAGTTGAAAATTGAAAACTTCATCCGGAGTTGACAGCTGTAATTTACCGCTACCGCTAAACAGTATTTTTGAATTCGTAATATGCGACAACTAATGAAATAACGACAATTTTTGCGATTCCGACGAAAAAATTACTCTCATTTCGTCAATCTTTTGTCGAATTCAATTTTTCATACGTTATACAGGGTGGGGCAATAGTGCGTCAGAGTCCGATTGCTTGAGTTCTAAGATAGTTAGGACGATAATTCAAAAACCAAATATAACTAGAGAACTGTGTCTATACCTAGAAATTATTGTCGGATATACAGGGTGAACCAAGGAAAATCTACAGGGTCAATTGCATTTTTTTCAAATGAAATGCTATGCACTTCAATCCATATTTTCAAGCATTTCAGTGGTCTCCATCCACACCTCCAATATCCTTCACTATCTCCCAACCACTTGGGAGTTATAATTTTTTTGTCAAAATAATGCTATCTGCAGATGCATACCGAAAAAACCACCGTTCTCAAGATTATGGAATGCAGGAGGTCATGATTATAATCCTATTCGTCAGACATATGAGTGATATTTCTGAATCATTATCATTCCCAAAAATTATACAGGATGACTGAAAATGATTTTTCAATTCGGAAGTTTTTGAATTAAATTTTCTCGAGTTCTTCAAATGGAACACTCCGTATATTTTTCGACCATGTGATATAGGATTGAGAGGCGAATATTTTTTGTATGTACTTCCCTGGGGATATTCCTAGCCGTTTTCGAGTTATCCACTCGGACAATTTTTAGTAGCTCATTTTTACTGACACCTCTTATAAGGATGATGGAAACACATCGTTTCAATTATTTTAACGAATCCCAACTTCTTTTACCCTTCAACTTACTTCATTTAGTGTGTTTGATTCCTGATTTGGAATTATTTTCGTTTGCTATTGTGTGCTATAATTTCACACCAAGAAATGAACATCATTCAACAATTCATAAGAAATAACTGAAATTTTCTTACCGAACCCCCCGCGTGCTTGAATTAATTGCCAAAAGTTATTTTTTTTTAAATTCATGTACTCGAAAAATTTCCGGCAATAATTCAAGCACTTGGGAGATTATAAGTGATTATTTCCCTCATCTGTCAGAATGTATGTACCCACGATAAATGTTGTTCAATCAATAGCACACAATAGCAAACGAAAATAATTCCAAATCAGGAATCAAACACACGAAATGAAGTTGAAGGATAAAAGAAGTTGGGATTCGTTAAAATAATTGAAACGATGTGTTTCCATCATCCTTATAGGAGGTGTCAGTAAAAATGAACTACTAAAAATTGTCCGAGTGGATAACTCGAAAACGGCTAGGAATATCCCCAGGGATGTACACACAAAAAATATTCGCCTCTCAATCCTATAACACATGGTCGAAAAATATACGGAGTGTTCCATTTGAAGAACTCGAGAAAATTTCATTCAAAAACTTCCGAATTGAAAAATCATTTTCAGTCATCCTGTATAATTTTTGGGAATGATAATGATTCAGAAATATCACTCATATGTCTGACGAATACGATTATAATCATGACCTCCTGCATTCCATAATCTTGAGAACGGTGGTTTTTTCGGTATGCATCTGCAATAGCATTATTTTGACAAAAAAAATTATAACTCCCAAGTGGTTGGGAGATAGTAAAGGATAGTGGAGGTGTAGATGGAGACCACCAAAATGCTTGAAGAAATGGATTGAAGTACATAGCATTTCATTTGAAAAAAATACAATTGACCCTGTAGATTTTCCTTGGTTCACCCTGTATATCCGACAATAATTTCTAGATATAGACACAGTTCTCTAGTTATAGTTGGTTTTTGAATTATCGTCCTAACTATCTCAGAACTCAAGCAATCGGACTCTGACGCACTATTGCCCATGAAAAGTCTCGAAAATTTTATGGTAATAGAGAATTGTTAATGTTTTATCGCTTTTTTATGGTACACCATGTATCTGAGCAAATCCAAATCATTTATTTCCAAAAACAGCATTGTAATTTCAAGTGAATCTAATAATTTTGTACCTTTCATGATTTTTAGAACTTCTTTCATGTAATTTCGTTTTGATCAACTTTAAATTCACACAATATACTAATTCCGTCATTCTGAATCGACCGGCAATTGCAGAATTCCTCCAGATTTGACAACATGGTTTGACGGTTTCCGGGACACCCAACATGAAATCTGTGCCAATTCAGTCAGTCGGTCTTCAAATGCACTTGGGCGACAAAATCAACACGTATGAAAACGTACAGAAACTATACTAAAAATAGCTGGCCCGCGTAAAAACCGACTCAAATTCTTGGCGATTCGACAAAAACTGACGATATTAAAATTGTATATAAATTATTAGCGAATCAAAGATAATGGAATCATTTATATACCAAACTCAAAGCAGAGAAACTCGATCAGCTTAAAATAAATTGGTTTTTCAGAAAATATAAAAAAATTAAAACGGAAAGTTTGATTCTATTCAAAATGTACTAGAACTAAGTAATGATAAATTTTTAATTAATCGTAAAAAACCGAAAACAGCATTTTCAGTTTTCCCTGTATAAGTTGGGGAGGGCGAGAATCCCCGTAAATTTTCTATGACCAATTTACTGCTCACCACAATTGTTACATTTTTTCCCATTTGATCGTCTTTGTATCTATTACAGTTTAGAATATAGCAGGTCGTTAGAGGAGTTCAGTCGAATTTTTTATATTTTGAAGTGATCTCAAAAACAGGATTTGTGTTGGCTCGCATTGTGGTGGGTCAGAAGACATTTGTTTCAGTCCAAATTACAACTTCTCATCATCAAAGGTCATTGTCGTGTCGTTAGAGGAGTTCAGTCGAATTTTTTTATATTTTGAAGTGATCTCAAAAACAGGATATGTGTTGGCTCGCATTTTGGTGGGTCAGAAGACATTTATTTCTGTCCAAATTACAACTTCTCATCTTCAAAGATCATTGTCAGGTCGTTAGAGGAGTTCAGTCGAATTTTTTATATTTTGAAGTGATCTCAAAAACAGGATTTGTGTTGGCTCGCATTGTGGTGGGTCAGAAGACATTTGTTTCAGTCCAAATTACAACTTCTCATCATCAAAGGTCATTGTCGTGTCGTTAGAGGAGTTCAGTCGAATTTTTTATATTTTGAAGTGATCTCAAAAACAGGATTTGTGTAGGCTCGTATTTTGGTGGGTCAGAAGACATTTATTTCTGTCCAAATTACAACTTCTCATCTTCAAAGATCATTGTCAGGTCGTTAGAGGAGTTCAGTCGAATTTTATATATTTTGAAATGATCCCAAAAACAAGATTTGTGTTGGCTCGCATTGTGGTGGGTCAGAAGACATTTATTTCTGTCCAAATTACAACTTCTTATCGTCAAAGATCATTGTCAGGTCGTTAGAGGAGTTCAGTCGAATTTTTTATATTTTGAAGTGATCTCAAAAACAGGATTTGTGTTGGCTCGCATTGTGGTGGGTCAGAAGACATTTGTTTCTGTCCAAATTACAACTTCTCATCTTCAAAGATCATTGTCAGGTCGTTAGAGGAGTTCAGTCGAATGTTTTATATTTTGAAGTGATCTCAAAAACAGGATTTGTGTTGGCTCGCATTGTGGTGGGTCAGAAGACATTTGTTTCAGTCCAAATTACAACTTCTCATCATCAAAGGTCATTGTCGTGTCGTTAGAGGAGTTCAGTCGAATTTTTTATATTTTGAAGTGATCTCAAAAACAGGATTTGTGTTGGCTCGCATTTTGGTGGGTCAGAAGACATTTATTTCTGTCCAAATTACAACTTCTCATCTTCAAAGATCATTGTCAGGTCGTTAGAGGAGTTTAGTCGAATTTTATATATTTTGAAATGATCCCAAAAACAGGATTTGTGTTGGCTCGCATTGTGGTGGGTCAGAAGACATTTATTTCTGTCCAAATTACAACTTCTTATCTTCAAAGATCATTGTCAGGTCGTTAGAGGAGTTCAGTCGAATTTTATATATTTTGAAATGATCCCAAAAACAGGATTTGTGTTGGCTCGCATTGTGGTGGGTCAGAAGACATTTATTTCTTTCCAAATTACAACTTCTCATCTTCAAAGATCATTGTCAGGTCGTTAGAGGAGTTCAGTCGAATGTTTTATATTTTGAAGTGATCCCAAAAACAGGATTTGTGTTGGCTCGCATTGTGATTTTAGAAGACATTCTTACCTCTCCAAATTACAAGTTTTCAATGTGCAAGTTCATTGTACGGTTGTCGACAGAGGAGTTCAGTAAGATTTTTTATATTTCGAAGTGATGGTTCTACAACATTTCAATTATTTTCGTATATCTTCAGAAATACTAAGTATTTCGGCATTTTTCCGGAATCATATTTTTAATTGCCTATATAAATTTTCAACTCTGATGCTCTAATTTAATCTCCGTATCTTTATTAGTGTCCCAGATCCCTATGGTTACTCCTAATTTCGAATCACCCTTTAGATCGTCATCCAACAAATCCACATCCAGTGCTATAATGAAAGCTGTATATTATTTGTCACAGTTTATTCAAAACCCGCATGATCCAAGGACGCTTCCAACTGAACACAATACAATAAAATGGATAAAAAAACCAATGCTGAAAATTGAATTTTTATCGAATTGGGTCATGGAAAATGAAATGTTTGCTAATTAATTTAACGCACACATAGGTGCAATGTTCCGCTATCGCGAGCGTCCTAGAGATGATTCATGTGATACATCTACGGTTTCAGTTCTAACTAGGTCAGCTTCCACAGTTATGAAGTGTGTCATACTCATCGCGTTTTTTCACTATTACATACCTACCAACGAAAAGTCGGATAAAAGAAAGTTGTTCGCCAATCGATGATTTATCGCGCTAATGCCGTTGGTTTGATTATTTTAGTAGGAATTATCAATTAAATGAGTGCAAAGCTAGTATATCGAATAAAATACAAAAATGTTATTATCCGTTGGTTCTTCAGCATAAATTAGTCATATAGCAATGTTAGAAACTTCCGTAATTTCTACTTTTAATCAGTTTTGAAGTATCCATGATTTGCAGCTTTTTTGTCGCTAATTACTTGTGAAAAAAATGTTTTTCTCTTTTGTTTAAATACCTACGTTTTTTCAAACAGCGAAATTGGTGAATCATCGTATAATTTACCAAGTCAAAGCTGCGTGTCTTCTGCGTAGATATAATTTTTGATGAACTGATGGTGGTAAGAATGTCCAAGTTAAGGACGGAGAGTAAAAACCGGTGGTGTACCTATACTCACAGGCACAACCTCTGATAAAACTCCGTCCACGATAACTTCTTGAGAGAGGTCGGAACAATTGTTTCTCAGGAGTAATGCAACATTGGCAGAAAAACGAAAGTATGATCAAGAGTGTCGAATGCTTCAGTACGATCCAGAAGCAGCCTTTGGTATAAATACTACCCTTATCTGATTCTTCAAAGTAATTTACGTTCAAGAAAGTTCAGCTTGAAAGCAAATGATATGCCTGACCTTTAGTATAAATTCTACCCTGATCTGACTCTTCAAAATCAATTCCGCCCTCGGAAATTCAGTTTGGAAACAACTGATACATCAAACTTTCAGTATAAATACTACTCTGATCTGATCCTCCAGAATCATTTCCGTCCTTGAAAATTCAGCTTGGAAGTAACTTATACGTTCAGCCTTTGGTATAAATACTACCCTTATCTGATTCTTCAAAGTAATTTACGTTCAAGAAAGTTCAGCTTGAAAGCAAATGATATGCCTGACCATTAGTATAAATTCTACCCTGATCTGACTCTTCAAAATCAATTCCGCCCTCGGAAATTCAGTTTGGAAACAACTGATACATCAAACTTTCAGTATAAATACTACTCTGATCTTATCCTCCAGAATCATTTCCGTCCTTGAAAATTCAGCTTGGAAGTAACTGCCTTTAGTATAAATAGTACCCTGATCCCTTCAGAATCATTTCCGTCCTCGGAAATTCAGCTGAGAAACAACTGACCCAACCAGCCTTTAGTATGAATACTATCCCGATCTGATTTGGAGTAGTTTCCGTCCTCAGAAATTCAGCTTTTAGTATAAATACTACCCTTGTAACAGAATTTCCTCAGGGGGTGTTTTGGGAACGAAATAAAGCGTGGAATGGAAATCAAGTCTATTCGCCAATCACTCACCAATGCAATACGGTTTATAGTTTCGTGAAATCTGTAAGACGCGTATACATAAAAAAAAATACATTTTGGTGAATAATTACATTACCTGTCACTCGATGCACACCACTTAATGTTAAGAAGAAAATAATACTTAATATACGTTATATAACTACAAGCTGCCTTCATTCACAATGTCTCTAAGTGAAGATTGGATCAAGCAAACGTGGGTTTTTTTTCTTAGTGCTGTAAAAACAAGAAATGCCTAAGATATTTATTAAGGATATCGACATTCTTCCTCCATCTATGGGTTGGCCATGGGATCACTAATAATGTGAGTGTAGGTAACTTGAGCGGATAAATAGAATCGAATCTACCGACAGCAAATATACGGAGTGTTCTTGCCTCATCCTCATCTGATCCTTCAGAATATCTTCCGTCATAAAAAATTCAGGTTGGACATAACTGATATTCCCAGTCTTTATTATGATCTGATCCTTCGAAATCAATCCCGTCATCAAAATTTTGCTTGGAAACAACTGATACCTTTTAGTATTTACAGGGTGTCCCAAACTCGATGGCCTATTATGGTATGTGACCTAAATAAAACCAAATCAACAACAAAAGTTGAGAGACGCTATTATGATTCCAAATCAATAAGTGAATTCTGCACAAAACTAAAGTCCGAACACTAGATGAATGTATACAGCGCGAAAGACGTAAACGAAGATTTCTCAAACTTCAGTGAAACCTTCAATTTTCACTTTAACCTGCACTTTCCAAAAACTCGTAAACACCAGAAACTTACTGAATACAAGATTTTTGATACAACTGAAATTACACAAATGAAAAACCAACTTGTTTTTTATCAATCAATTTCTAAAATCGATCCAGACTATAGAACCCCATATAAGGAATTAATGTGGCAGATTATTAAAGAAGTGTCAGGTTCTGCCCAATCTCAACAATTTGAATTCGATAATCCTTCCGAGCTGGGCCAATAGCTTCAATGAATGCTTCACGAACTCTTGTCAGCACAGAAGAATATTGGTAAGGAAGTGGTTTTGAAAGGTCAATAGCCTTTGAATCCAGTTACAGAATATGAGTTACTCTCAATAATAAACAAAATGGAGAATAAGAAAAGCACTGGTATTGATGAAGTACCCATACACATATTGAAAAGCTGTGTCCAAGAGATTGCATGCGTTTTAACCTTTCTTATCAATACATTTTCCAGAAGAACTAAAGATAGCAATAGTTAAACCACTTCACAAGAAAGGAAATAAGTCAGACATATCTAACTTCAGGCCAATCAGTCTATTAACATGTTTTTCAAAAATTATCGAAATAGCTATGGCTAATCGATTAGTGGAACTTTTTACAAACTTTAAGATCTTTTCTAATAACCAGCATGGCTATCTGAAAAATAAGTCTATTGAAACTGCTTTGGTTTATTTCAGCAACGAAGTCCTAGAAGCAATGGACAAGGGAGATCTATCCTGTGGAATCTTCATGGATTTATCCAAGGCCTTCGATTGTATAGATCACGACATTTTAACGAGGAAACTTTATAAATATGGAATTCGAGGAAACTCTTACGACTGGTTCATTTCATATTTGGAAAACAGAAAGCAAATAGTAGAACTCAACCAAAAATATAATATAGCTAGATCGGAGGCTTTGGGTGTGTCTATGGGGGTCCCACAGGGTAGTATTCTCGGTCCAATATTATTCATTATATTTATTAACGATATTAACAAGGTTATAGAAGACATAAACACTGCTCATATGATTAACTATGCTGATGATACCAACCTTCTATTAACAGATGCAAACTTACCAGATATCATTAAAAATGGTAGCAAAATTATAGAAAAATCCAAAGATTACTTTCTAGAGAACAAGTTGGTTTTAAATGATGGAAAAACAGATTGTATCATGTTCAAAATCAGTAACAGTATAGAAACACCACAAAACATAATCATGGATAATCAAAACATTATTTGTAACACTTCAGTGATGTTTCTGATTTATCGAAAAAAAAATCAAATTGATAGGATTAAAGATAAAATAAATTCAAAACAAATGTTCGAAATGCATTCCCTCAGCGTCAATACATTTATTGACTCTGGTGATATTTTCATGTAAAACGTTTCTCAACATTTGGGGCGTGATATCTACGAATTTTTACTTCTAGCTCATGTAGAGTTATAGGCTGTGTGGAATACACCCTATTTTTAAGATGCCCCCATAGAAAAAAGTCGCACGGAGTAAGATCAGGTGACCTTGGTGGCCACCTGACTGGACCATGGGTTGTTATAAGTCTCTCTTGAAAGCGATCATGAAGATAATTTCTCGCTATTCTTGAATTATGCGGAGGGGCGCCATCTTGCTGGAAGTACAGTCTCTCAGTTATTTCCGCTGGTAGGTTGTTAATGAATTCCGAAATTTCATTCGTTAAAAAATTAAAGTATCTCTCTCCGGTTAGTTGGCCTTGAAAAAGAATGGGGCCAACAATATGAGTTCCAACTATTCCTGCCCAAACATTCACACCAAATCTCTCCTGGAAGCCACCTTGTCGAAACCGGTGCTCGTTTTCTATCGCCCAGTACCTGAAACAAAAGACCGTTCACACTTTTAGCACTTTACACTTCGACTATCGACAATAATCCAAATAAAGTACAGTACCTACCTTGTATTATTCCTGTTAAATAATCCATTGTTGGTAAATCTTGACTCGTCCGTAAACAAGATATAATAGTTAAATAGGTGATTCTCAGCATTTTGTCGAAGAAACCAATTATAATATTCCAGGCGCCTTTCACCGTCATTTTCATACAAATGTTGATGCAACTGATACTTGAAGGATTTAAATCGATGTTTTTTCAAAATTTTCCTAGCAGAGTCCTTACTTATAGCTAATTCGGCGCCAATCTGCCTTGAGGAAATTGTGCTATCATATTGTACTAAAGCTAATACATTAATTTCAGTTTCCTCATTAATAACAAATGCTTCTTGGTCTTCGTGAACATCAGGCTCAGTTCTTAATTTTTCTTCAAGCCATTGGAAATACCTTCTTGACGGTTGCTGCCTCCCTGGATATCGCTCTAAATACAATCGTTCAGCGGCATAAGAATTTTTTAAACATTCACCGTAAATGAGAAGCATGTCAATTTGTTGGGTTCGTGAATAACGGGGCATTTTTTGAATATTCCACTAACTGATTTCGATTTCCAAACCCTTTTAAAATGGCAAAATCAAAAACACTACTTCGAACGTCAAAATAATATGGATAGCAGCGTTCGTGAGAGCTCTCGTTTCTTTTTTGTTTCATTCCAAAATACATCTTAATCAGCCTACTTGTTAATATTTTGGTTCGAATGATTATTGCAATGAAATGATTATTCTGAATAGCACAATCATCGTCCATTGGTAGATATTAGAATATCTATGGACGATGGCACAGACCAAGTACGTTTATGTTCCTATTCAACCTAGAACCTAAAGTATATAATTTATCATTCCACATTATTTTTAATGTTATTTTTGCGTATGGCGATAATCTGTTTTGTTATTTGAAGAATAATAATTGGATTTTTTGGTATTTCATTTCAAAAAATTACTTTCTATTATATCATTAGAAAGGAATGGTTATGCTGAATAGTACAGGCAAAAAAAAATTGTATGTTCCTATTTAAGATATGGACCTACAGAGTATTGTTTTTTTCCCAATTTTTCCAATATTTTTTTTGGCGGCTTTTTATAACGCCGACGAATGAAAATAAAATATCACAGTAGTAGCAACTGTTATCAAGTGACGTATGGTTTCCATAGCCAACTTTTCAATTTTTGGCTTTCATTTTGCTTCCACGGCCTACTCGGTGAATTTCAATAATAATTTTTTTTCTGATCTAGTTTCTGGTTAGATACCAACTTTGATATGTCATTAGAAAGGGAATTGAATGCTGAATAAAGCGAAAAGAAAAAAAAATAGGGTTTCCATTTAAAATAAGAAAGTTGATGTAACTTCCGGTCAGACCGGAAGTTAACTTCGACATGTCAATATGCTCAAATTCTAGCTCTCATGTCATTATATCGACGCTCCAAATTTCACAAACCTACTTCATACAATAACTGAGATATTCCGTAGGCAATACTTCCGTAGCCACCCGGTATACATTGATGACAATTTAAGTTGGACTAGTCAGATAGACAACCTTTGCAATAAACTGTCCTCGGTAATATACGCCATGAGAGTTCTGAAAAAAAATGTTGACCTTGAAGCACTAATATCAGTATATTATGAAAATTTTTATTCTGCCATGAGACTAGGGATAATCATCTGGGGCTCAAGTCATGGGTGGAACAGAGTTTTCCTGTCAAAAGAAAATCATCAGAATAATTTTCAATATAAATACAAGAGATTCCTGCAGAGGAATCTTTAGGTTAAACAAACTACTAACTGTGTCAGCAATCTACATCTATGAATTGATGAAATTTATTATCAATCATCCAGGCCATTTTGACACACATCGCAAAACACATATTTACGGGACAAGGCAAAGAAAAGACTTCGCATATCCCATTCATGCAACATCCCTATATGAACGTAGCACTGTCTACAGCGCAATGAAATTTTATAATAACCTCCCACAAGATATAAAAGATATTAGAGTTGCCAACAGATTTCTGAAATCAGTAAGAGAATTTCTATGTAACTTAGAGCCCTACAATACTGATGAATATTTTCTGGCCTGCAGAAATTTATGAATCCAATTTTATATCTACAAAATCATGCTCTACATTGATATTTTATGCACATATTTTAAACTGTTTGTCATTGTGTTTGAAATCTGAATCCATTCATTTAGGATGTTTCATATCTTTTTTTAAACTTACATGTAAAATTTTGACGTATTTCTCAGACAAAAATATTCTGTCGCTCTTGTGAATGATTATAAAATACTCTGTGGAAATAAATGTATCTGTATCTGTGTATTAGAAGTTTCTGGAAAAGGGGACGTAGGATTATTTTGGAAATTTGGTTTCTTGGATAATCAGTTCTGCTCTATCGATCTAAAATATATTCAACGCTGCGGCGTTGCCGCTTCTATCGAAAAGTAGCAACAACTTTGATATTTTAAATGGAATACCCTGTATATTATTGCATTTTTCGCTTTGCTATTGCTTTTCGATTAATTTCATATAATACTTCCTATACCTATCTCTAGTGGTTTTCGAGAAATTCAGTAATTTCCTTATTTTTTGTACAAAACATAGCTTCAATTGAATGTTTATTACTGCATTATTTGACTACGTAGAAAGCTGAGATTTTGAATGTAGTTTGACAATGTCCTGTTCTTTAAGTTATAACGAAGGGAATTCGGTCTTCATTATAAAGGGTCGTTGAAAATTTGTGATTTTACCGATACATACTAAAGTGGTGAAAAGTGCATTTTGTAAATGGAACACCCTGTATTCATCAAATATCCTGAAAGACAATTGAATTTTCTTTCAAATGATGTATCATGTTCCTATACCAAGAGAGTCAGGTTTCCGAAATAAAAGCAAGTTTTCTATAAAAATTGGATTATTTTGCCATATTTTGTATTGGGTAAATATGAAATGTCATTACGATAATTCGAAAATTTGTACATTAATAATAAAACGTTTGCGCGTTCACTAACGTGAATTTCATTCACGGAACATTACTATTATTTTCAGTTTCCAGTATAACGATTCGAAATAGGTGATATTTCCTATTTGAAATAATCTGACAGTGAATTCAATTGTGTTTCTGCATATTCAAATGCAGATATTTTAAATTTATTTTATATTCATGGTGAGTGCCAAAGAAATGTTTCCAGAACGTGCCAGAAGTTCAATGACCTTCATCCAAATTTACCACAAATGAATAGAAAAAAATTCCGAAGAATCGAACGGAATTATGCAGTTTACGGGAATGTTGAAGCGCCAAGAAATCAAATCAAGCCGATAACTGGAGATGATGTAAATCAATTTAATGTCTTGGGGTATTTCCATGCCCATCCTCATGTATCATCAGGAAGAGCTACTGTGGATTTAGGTATAACTCGCACTTCGATATGGAGAATTTTAAAGAAACATAAAATGCATGATTATAAATTCATAAAAGCTCATATTACTGTATATTAACCTGATCTGATCCTTCAGGATCATATCGGCCCTCGGAAATTCAGCCTAAATTCTAGCCTGATCCTTCCGAATCATTCGGAAATTCAGTTTGGAAACAACTGATTGATACGCCTAGCCTTCAGTATAAATACTACCCTTATATACTGCCACATCAGCAGGGAGAACACTTAAAAAATAATTAATGATAGAATAATCAATTCCTTAAAAGCATTACATTTCCTTTTTCTGTAATGTCGTGCCGAAAATGAGAGTGTACTACATACATCCATCAGCTAATCTTCCTCAAAGAATCATGTCACAGGAGTAAATAATTCACTAGGTCTCGGGCCTTCCTTTTTGAAATCATTTTTAATTCATGAAAGCTCGTTATTTATGTCACTCTGCAACTACCTCTCTGCTTCCTCTCTGTTTGACGAATCGAGTATTTTGTGAGAAGCTAGAGGAAAGAAAGCGAGTACATGTCGGGCATTCGTAAATCTCATCATAATGATTCCGAACAAAAAAGAAAACTGCCTGTTCAATACACTGGTGGATCTGAGGAGGGGGCCACGGGGGTCATACTGAATAAGTAGTTCAACAATCACTCTGGTTATGCAATGAAACCTTGATTGATTTTTCAACAAGAAAATACACGTTATACAACCAAAACCAAAACACTCAAACATCCCAAATCAACACGTTTTTGAATTTCATAGGAGTCATTCATCATCCAATACAAATTTGAAACAAATATACTTCTATGCAGTGCGAATATGTGAAGAGAACAAAGGCAACCAAATCAAAGGGCGTTAAAACAGATTACGACACAGGAAAACAAAATTATTTTCGGGAATTGAGCTTCATGCATATTACTACTAGTGGTAAGCGGTGGGCGGTAAGAATAAAAAATAAAGGAAAAGTAGTTGTTTTTTTATCGGAACCCGCTCAAACAAAGAATAATTTTATTTCACTTGGTTTTGAAGGAAAAAGGTAATTTCACATAAGGTCTTCAAATATATCAGTAAGATTCAGTTCACATTATTGTGGATTTTGTTAGTTTGGTTACAGGCTCGCATACAAGGGGGAGTAATGAGGATAATTGCCCTCTCTCCACGATCGAAAATTCAGTGTTTTAATGAAAATTAACATTGAGATTGACAAAATGAATTTCAAATCATTTACCTAAGTATATCATTTTGTTTCTTCATTTGTTAAGTTATCAACTCTTCACGTTTATTTAACATGATGCGGTATTTAAAACATATATGATTGTCGTACCTAGTATATTTCCAGCAAACAAATTATTCTCTCTAATTGGAACTTGCAACAAGGTACTAGGAATTCACATTTCCAACGTGGAACAAATGTGTTGACTCGACCTCTCTTCTTCCAGTCACAAATACGCCTATTATCGCTCCCCTACATATCATACTGTCCTCCCAAATAAAATCAATGCAAGGAAAAAATCATCCCGTTCTCTCATTCAGAGCTACTGGAGGGAAAAACCAATACTTTGACCACGTCGGTAGTGAATTTACAGCGACATTCAAAAAGTACAAAACAAATGGAGAAAAACCTTTGTGATTTAAGAAAGCAAAGCTTGTCTAGAAACCTACTTAGCCTCTATTTGGATGGCTTTAATGAATTAATCAAAACAACACATGATATGAAACCTATAAATTGATCAAAACAACAAATTAAATTGAATGAACAGCAGTAAACAAAATAAGCCATTTGAATGAGAATCAGTCAGAGGTGGAATGCCGTGTACCATAGAACACTGGTCTCGTGCTAGGAATCGCACGTTAAATAAAGACCTCGTTAATCCTTAGCTCGCAAGCTGCTGCCAAAGCAAATGGATGGAATGCTGGGGAAAAAGCTTTAGCATTGACTCTGGCTTTGCGTGGCGAAGCAACAACTATTTTACAAACGCTCACCGCCCAACAACAGGAAGACTATGAACAGCTGGTAAAACACTTGGAACTTCGCTATGGCCAAGCCCACCTTGAACACGTATATCACTCACAGCTGAAAAACCGATGCCAGAAATCAAGCGAATCGTTGCAAGAATGTGAAGCAGATATTGCACGCTTGGTTCGTCTTGCGTACCAAGCTACAACGGAAAATGTAATGGAGCGACTAGCGGTCCAGGCATTTTTGGATGGACTTCGTGACCAGGAAACCCGGCAAACCCTAACACCAGCTCGTCCCGCACATCTCGTGGATGCATTGGCACGCGCTCTGGAATTCGAAGCAGCAAAGCAAGAAAGAAAGCATAGAAAGGTGTATTCAATTCAACCTCGACAGGAAATATAACATCAACTCAAAGATGGTTTGGGAATGCCTAGTAAAACTTAATGATCTAGGCAGGAACAACAAGGTGATCCTCCTCTGGGTGCCGGGGCACGTCGGAGTAGAGGGCAATGAACAGGCAGATACCCATCAACGCCACTGATCGGGCCAGAACCATTTTGCGGACTTGGAAATTCTTACTTCCAAGACAAACTCAATAAAACTGAAGAAGCAATGAGAGCAACACACTGGCAAAGACTTCCAGGGCTAAGGCAGGCCCAAGATCTCCTCGGCAACTTCAACTGAGCAAGATCGAAGACACTGATTAACCTCAGCAAAACTAGTCTAAAGACGGGATTTCTGACGTGGCACTGCAGACTTAAAGAACACCTAAGGAAGCTAGGCTCAGAAGAGGACAGCACCTGCAGATTCTGTGGGGAATATCCAGAAACACCACACCATATGTTGATGGCTGTGTTATGCTGCACATCACAAGAGATTGAATATACTGAGATCACACCAGTTGACTGTGGGAGAAATACCACGAATGGACCCCCTCAAAATCCTCAAATTTCTCAAGGAATTGGGGCTTGAGGGGCTGCTCTAAACGAAAACACCTTGAAACAGCAGAAGAAGATGGGACACAATAGATCTAATTAGGTCGCAGCGCATCAGTCACCATCCATAATTATCATTACCATTACCGCCGTTACAACCTGCGAAGACCTGGAACAATTAGCGAACGTTCTTCAAGAAACAGCTATGCGAGTTCAGAAGTGCATTGACGTTAATGGACAGCATTTCGAACAATTGTAATATTTTGTGTTCATTTTTTGTATTTCAAAATCACCTCAGTAACTTCTAAGTATTAAATTTGAACAAAATAATGGTATTTTCTTATTTACTTTCAGCTGTAGTTTTGATTATATTTATCGCACATTTCGATTTTTCTAGAATTAGACGACGGGTTGACGGGAATAAATCGGAACCATCGTGGCACACTGTTACGTGAAGTTTATACTTAATTGTATTGTACTAAAAAAAGAGACTATCTTCCCATTTTTGTTACGTTGCTGAGTGAACAAGTCACAAAAGTAGATTGAAATTTGCTTTCTGTATGTCAAAGTGACAACATTAATAACTTTGAGTTTTTTAGTCAATTTAATACAAAAACAAGATTGTGATTATATTCACATGAACACACACTTAAAGGGAAAATTAAAAATCAAATAAAAAAAAAATGACGTTTGAAATATCATCTATGTGATATCATTGGATTCAGAAAACTACGCAAATTTCCGAAACGTAATAATATACACGGCGTTCCATTTAAAAATGGAATAAGTTGGTATCACTTCCGGCGAAACCAGAAGAGAAAAAAATACATTTGTAGGTCAAAAAGTGCCGCTCATTATGTAGGTAACACATTCTGATTGCTCGACAGAGGGCGCGGGAGGGCACACCAAAAAAAATTAAATGTCATGGGAGGTCATGTGTCACATCGTTGAAAACATAATTAAATTATTTTTTCAACCATATGAATTTTTTAGATTTTCGTTAATACGTTTTTTCACTATATGCATTTGAAATGTCAGAATAAGTGCGGATTTGGCGGAACTGAAGCACTTTTCTTACCTGACCACGATAACTTTTGAATCGTTTGATGTAAAATAACGAGAGAGATTATTTTTTGAATGAAACAGAATTCAAAAAATTTCTAAATGGTTGAAAAGAGAATTGAATCATCGTTTCAACGATGTGACACATGCCATTTGAAATTTTTTAGTTGATGTGCTCCCCTGCGCCATCTATCGAGCACAATGTGTTTCATTTCAAAAAGTAGTATCGGTGAAACCCTCCAAGCAGTTTTTTTTAAAGTTTGTACGTCAAACCGTTCAATAGTTAACAGGGGGGGGGGAGAGTATTAAAAGCCGCACTGTATTCATTTACACTAAATCAAACAAAATGGCAGGAAATCTGTGAACTCTAGCACAACGAAGGCTGCCATGATTTTGCCCTGTGCGATACAGTTATAATAATAGTGGAACCATTTTACGCATTAGAAATGTTCACCGGCTCTTGGGCTATAAGTGGGCCGCGGATATCGTGCGAGGCGCTAGATATACATATAAATTTATTGTTCGACTGTACCTGGGCATTCATCGGAACCTTAGAAAGTTGAACCCGTATCCGATCGGGATGGGGTCAGCGATACAATCGTTCGGGCTTCTTGATACATACAACTCAAGTTTCGAGCCGACAAAAAATGTACCGGCTGAAGAGCAAGTCTTTGATGGGCGCTGTCAGTTTCCGGAGAATATCTCGAGAGGGCGTTCCCCGCCTCTTACGTCTCAGTATTATCAGTGCGAACGAAATCAAAATCGAATTTCGTAACAAGTTACTAAGACATTTGACATTTGAAGAAATGACGATGATATAGAAGTGATTATTTCTTTCGTCTATTAAATATCAGTCATCAACAAATCATACGTTTGTTACCTATTTGACAGGACAAATCAACACGCTCTATTCGCGATTATTTCATTCACACATTGCTACACCAATGAAATTTCATGACTGAAGTCACATGATATGTGATGTGAGCGGCTATTGAGGTAAACAACCGGATATTTAGGTAAACACGGCTATTCATGAAAACAAAGCTTTCTTTTGTTTGTATAAGTGTCGAACGTTGACAGAAATCAATGCATATAAAAGCAAATCCATCTCAGAAAAAAAATACCGTGAAGAGTAAAGAGTATATGAACGAGTATATTTGAATGATTTTATATTATTGTTGAAATAATTCTCCTGAATATCACTCGACCATGACAAATAGAGACTATTATTTTCTTTAAATCATCTAGAGTAACTTGTAGTTTGAGACAATTCAATTCGACTATATGAAAATTAATAATCAAAGAATAACTCAGAATAATAATTCAGATTATTAATGTTCATATGGTACCATTAGATTGTCAAAATATAAGGTACTCTCGATAGAATTATGAAGAAAATAATAGTCGGCTATTTGTCATGGTCTTGGGATATTACCTACGACTATTCAGCATGATACCTATACAGGGTGGGGCAATAGTGCGTTAGAGTCCGATTGCTTGAGTTCTAAGATAGTTAGGACGATAATTCAAAAACCTAATAGAACTAGAGAACTGTGTCTATATCTAGAAATTATTGTCGGATATACAGAGTGAACCAAGGTCTCCATCCACACCTCCAATATCCTTTACTATCTCCCAACAACCACTTGGGAGTTATAATTTTTTTTGTCAAAATAATGCCATCTGCAGATGCATACCGAAAAAACCACCGTTCTCAAGATTATGGAATGCAGGAGGTCATGATTATAATCCTATTCGTCAGACATATGAGTGATATTTCTGAATCTTTATCATTCCCAAAAATTATACAGGATGACTGAAAATGATTTTTCAATTCGGAAGTTTTTGAATGAAATTTTCTCGAGTTCTTCAAATGGAACACTCCGTATATTTTTCGACCATGTGATATAGGATTGAGAGGCGAATATTTTTTGTATGTACATCCCTGGGGATATTCCTAGCCGTTTTCGAGTTATCCTCTCGGACAATTTTTAGTAGCTCATTTTTACTGACACCTCTTATAACATCGTTTCAATTATTTTAACGAATCCCAACTTCTTTTATCCTTCAACTTTATTTAGTGTGTTTGATTCCTGATTTGGAATTATTTTCGTTTGCTGGTGTTATCGCGATAACACGAGTTGTCTTTGGTTTGCGATTGGTTAGATTATGTGAGAATTTTAAGATGAATGAAATAGTCTCCTAAAGATATCATCAGCTTTCTAAAGAAAGCTCTTAATGTAGTTTCTTTATTGAATAAGGTGATTATTTCTAATTATTAATTAATAATAATGTTTTTTTTGGTGTGTATTAATTTCCCTTTATTTGATTTAGGTTGTTTAAATTATGGATTATTTCGGAAAATGCAGAACTCAGAAACTTCAGCCAATTCAATACAAGTAATTTACTTACAAATGCAAAATAATTTCCTCCAATTAATTCCTCTTTGAGCTCGTATTTGGACTGCGAGGAGTGGAGACTGCTTTCTAACGATGAAAGCGTAATTATTCCCTTACATGTTCACCGTCGCCCTACATACACGATAAAGACTATTGTCAAAGTGAAGAAGCAACGAAAGAGCTCTACTGTTACGCCATTAAAACAAAACACTCGAAACAGCACTCCATCCAGAGAAGCCAAAGACACGCATGCATGTCATCAACGTTGAATTTCGTCCACAATGTAGGTTGATTTATAACGGCTGACACGAGCTAATATTTGTGCAAGTTATTTTTGTGAAATATTTTAAATGCGAGTGTTCATTAAAAAACTGTGCAAATTAATCGGCAAACATCGAAACCTACTGAAATAATCGCGAAAACCAATGGAACATAACAAACGAGGGTTGAAAGTAAACATTATTTTTTTATTATCATGATTTAATGTTAACGTAGGCACTGAATGCACCAGAATATGAAAAGCAATAAATAATGCAATGATTTTAAACGTATTTCAGTGTTGCTAATGGTTTTGCCAATTTGCAGCGGCTTATTTTTATTATAACTTAACAATCAACAAATCAAAATGAATTAGAACAGAAAATATTCAAAATATAAAAAAAATATATATCAATTATTTGAAAACCCAAGAAGAGTCATTATCCTGACGACGAACGATCATGAGACAGAATTTTCATAAATATGTAGCAACATTTCTCAATCATCATCAGACAATTCTACATTTTCAATTTTTCACCACTTATGTCAAAGCAGTCACTTGCTCTCTGAACACTGGCCACACGATGTGACTTTCATTTCAGCCATCGATCGAACTTACAGCCTTTCTAAGGTCTTCAACCTTCAAATGCCCCCCCAGTCAGCACAAGTCCGCCATCAAATGCGAACGATATTTATCTGTATAGATAGATAGCAGTGGATTGCGTCCACAATTCTTTTAATTTCTTTGGGATTTCGCCTACAACATATCCTGGTCGATTTGTTGCAGTCCTAATTTCAATGAGATTCCAGAAGATGTGGAAGAAATCGTTTTTTATGAGATAATAATTGACAAGTTTTGGGATTGAATCAAAGATACTTGCGTCTCAGTACGCTATACATGTCAGAATGACTTCACAGTGACTTTTTTACATTTTGGTCAAAGCATTGTTAGCAAATGTTTGAATAAATTTTGACACTTGTCAGTTTTCCTTGTAGAAAAAAACGTATAGAAAATGGAGGAAAATGATGAACATTACGTTCCTGAGGATATCCTTACGGAAGCGGAAGAAGCATGTAATCCCGCCCATTGTCAATTACCTCAAAACGCGATTTTTTATTAACATAAAGACATAAACCCCTTCCCTTACAATTTCTGTCCACCCTATGTAAATTAAAGCCGTCGAAGTTCAACTGATTATTATCAGTAGTTCAACCATGTTTCGCATATTAGTAAAATATCTAGAGAATTGTCCGAAACTATTTGTTTGACACAGTGTAAAGATGGTAACAGTGATCTTGCGTTACAAAAACATATATTCAGAAAATACATTATCGATACAATTTGTTCGTATTCAATGTCCCCTCAGAGATTATTAATGTTTACTAGCATTCCCTATGTCTATAAGTATATCTTGAGAATTACCCTGTATAGAAGATGCTGTAACTTGAGGAACAGCGGAATTTACTTCCTTGTCGGAAACCAAAACTTCCGAACGATTTGTCCTCTGATCCCCCAAAAACGTGCGCATCACCCATTATAAAATCTTAGCGAGACTGCTGAAATAACAACAAATGCCTCTGGACTCGTGGCGAGAGTGACGAAAATCTTTTAATCTGCGCGCAAAGAAAACAAAGCGGTTTAGGTGTGCGAAGAAATGTTTACGTCGAAGGTCTCGAAAGATGAAAATAAACCGTGTATGGGTACGTGTTGTCTTTGTAATCTTAGGCTGGCTGGAGTTACACAGGTATAGCAGTGACGTAACGTGGTGTATTGTTTTGAAAAGTAGAGTTCCTACTTCTCCACTGAGTCACGCAAGGTCGTTTCAAATTCGGCCAAACTCTTGGCACTGGATCCACCAATTATAGCGGAAAGCTATATTTTTAAATATATTTGCAACCCAGGCATACCACACAATTCATATTATAGTATTAGCCGTCATCAAATCACATTAAATAGCATTTCTGCAAAACTATACAGTAAGTATGTTAATGTCAGCATATTTAGTTGGCAAGTAACCTAGAGAATACCTAATTATCATTGATCAATAAACTGGGTTCATAGTGAAAATATGTAGTGTAATTTGTACTTAATGAAATCACGATACAGATTGTAAATTAGAAAAAAATTAATTACGAGTGCAAGAAAATAGTTATTTGCACTGCAATTTTGACAAGCGATACGTACGAAGTTACAGCAATGTAAAGTTAGTTTGGAGTAAGTGAGAAATCCGTATACTTGACTCGATAATTTTTTTTGTAAGCTCCAAAATTCATTGAACAATTGTGGATTAACTAAAATATATTGGTCGAGACAACTTCTACTTTTTCAACGCCAAAAAACTACATACAAATGGTGGAAAATGGAGATATTCTGTTTTTTCGGTAATCAGTGTATGTATATAATTTGATTGGTGAATGGTGTCCTCTTTCAGCGCCTGAAAATCAATTTAAAAATTGTCGAATGACCAATTTCATTTGTCGTGAAACGTTGAAATTTGCTGAAGCGGAAAAACTACAGGTACCCAATTGGTGAAATTCAATATTTTCCAGTCTCTTGGTAATACATACTCGCCGAATGATGATTGATGAATATGTTGCGATGTTGTCAAAATTTCCGAGTATATAAAAAATTCCAATAAAAAATAGATATTACAATATGGTGTGAATAAAAGATTTTCCGCATTATTTCAATGTCAAATAGACTTCGACAATCAACTCGGCAATTTTTGGTTACCACATTGATGAAACTTGATGTTCATTTGTCCAGTTATATTAGGACAGTGCTAACTTAATATAAAGTTAGCCCAGCCAACCTATATATAAGAAAAACTAAGAGCGCGAGATCTTTTTTTGTTCACGACAAATTCTCGATAATTACCGCAAGTTTTAATAGATTTTTTCTACGCCCATGTCTGTAAACGTCAACAATCGCACTGTCAACATTCCTTGTAAATGACATTTAAAAATAACATGCACGTAATGAGATCTCATAACATACACGTGCGTTTTGAGAAGAAATCTTAAACTTCTCGGTTTAATTAAATTATAATCCAATTTTCATTTGCGTAAGACTATATTTGGTCTATTTACACAAATTTAGTCAATTAAAAAACATAAAAACTTTTAGCATTAGCGAGATATACCTAATATACTAAATTAATAATGTTACGTTTTTTGCTTAACACTACTAAACTGTTTATTTTCTAACTTCACTAACAACATACAACTACTTCACTGACTAATAAAACACTTAGATACAACAATACAACTAGCTAAATATTCCAAACACTTATATACTTCTTCAAAAACTGTTTATCACTTCTTCATAAATTCTTCTTAGTCTTCTTAATCATCCCAGTGATTGTCGCGCCTTCAAATACTCAAGTATTGTAACCAGATATTTCGCGAATCCGTTCCAGATTACTCACGACAGAATTCTACCCAAATAATAATCTCTTCGAAATAATTAACGTCGATACGCAGCGGCGCACCTAGGGGAATTTTATCAGTCTCGTAACAATAATATTATGAACTGTCGACTATTGTAAATTAAACCATAATTGCAATTCATCACCGCCACTCATCATCACAAATCAGCAAGTCTAATATACAGTGTGTTCAAGATAAGGATGGGATAGCATTAGGATCTCGAAAACGGTTAGGGTAACAATGGTAGTTAAATTACAGAAAAGTTAAACAATTCAAAGGCCTTTTATATGGAGATATTCTGAACAAAGCAAAATTTTCGAAATTTGTTCGTATTTACTTAATTTTGACGTTATTTTAAATGCTATCAAAAAATAAATGAGACATTTTCATTGTCACTTTGTGAGCTCACAAGACGACGTCTGAAGATTTGCACTAGGACGTTTCGTTTCCGAGGAACTTTCATCAACTTTTTTTTAAATACGCTCGTTATTTTGATTTCAAAATTCAAAGCCATTTTTTATTTATATTATTCACCTACACTTAAGTATTTAAATTAAGGCCCTGTCTTAATTACAGACGATGTTCGAACAAGTGACCATTATTTTCTGAACACAGGTAACATCGTCTTACTATGGAACCCTGAACATTGTTGACCTACTTCTGATGTACTTAATAGTTTGAATTTCTTCTAAAACCAGTTGACGTAATTCTTCTTTTGATTGAAAATTACGTTGATTCACACTGTTTTTGATGTACCCCCAAAGATAAAAGTCAAGAGGTGTCAGATCTGGCGATCGTGGAGGCCAGATAGATAGATATGCTCGAACAAGTATGATTTTATTGAAACCAAATGATATCGACTTCTAAAAGCGGTAAGTTATAATCAAACCATTCTTCCAAATCGCTCGGAAGTAAATTTCGATACCGCTTGGAAGTTAGTAAGTGATCCACGGTAAAATAAATAGTCCAATTGTCCTCAATCCCAAAACTCCCACCCACATGTTGAAACCAAAACGGTGTTGGTGCTTAGACATTTTGTGCAAGCGCAGATTCTCTCTAGACCAAAAATGCGTATTTCGCCTGTTGCAGATTCCGTTGTTAGTTATCATACTTTCATCAAACCACAATATTTCATTAGCAGAATTTTTATTCTCTTAACATTTTCTGGTGTACCACTCAAACTCAAAATGTTCTTTGCCTTACATCGTCTCCAGGTCCGAAATTTGCACGGATTATATCTGTTTCAACGCAAAATAAAATTAGCTGTACATTTTGGCGTTCCAGTAACTTTTTCAATGTTTCTAATCGCTGTTGTGGGGTTTTCCTTTACAGCCTGGAGCGCATTATTTTGAGTTTCCTCATTGCATGGTTTGTTTCTATCAACAACGGTTTTTTTTCTATGTAAATTTGCAACCATTCTTCCAAATATGTTTTTATTAGGATGTGATCTTTCCGGAAAATTATATAAATGCGTTTGCTCGGCTTTTCTAGTATTGGAATAGCACAGAATGTAACATGTCGAACTTTTCCTCAAAACTATAGTTTGAATTCATTTTTGAACAAATTAAAAGACTACGAGCGCAAATAACTGTTGTACTGTAAGTTGTAAGTATATGACACTACGGTAAACACACTAAATCAATTAATTTTCATTGAATTTCTAACTCAAGTACATATTTCGATAATTAGGGTTACCTGTAACTGTAATTATCATTATTCCTAGATCCTTATAATAAATAGTTTCAATTATTATTGAAGGAATCATGATGAGCACAATAATTATGACATTATACATTTTTTTCAAGCATTCAGAGCCGTAATCGGAGGTTTTTCTTCAATGATTTTAAATAATGTCTGAAATAAGCTAAAAACATTTAATAGCTGTAAATGACATATTTCAGAATAAATGGATTTGAATTTTGTAATAAAAAATATCAGGGCCGTATTTAAGAAAAAAGTTGATGAAGGTTCTTCGGAAAGGAAACGTCGTAGTGAAAATATGTAGTCGACATCTTGTCGAGTTCAAAAAATGGCAATGGAGATGTATTTTCTATTTTTTGTTATTATTACGCCTCTGTGTCCTCGCAGCTGCCACCTTTTATATACCTGATTAAGGATTATACAAGCCATGAAGGAATTATTTGAATTATTTGTAAAAAAAAGACAGAATAGATTTGCTGGTCGTAGAGTAAAGATGTTTTATTTGTCGTATCCGAAATAGTTGGTTAATATTATCTTTTAAAAAATTTTACATTATTCAAAATATCTCGAAATTCGAAAAAGATATCCCACTTCTGCGAACTCCATATAAATAGCCTCTAGATGGTGCAATTGTTTCCAATATCCTAATGCTATCCCATCCTTATCTTGGACACAAACTTCACACCCGTTACACGCTGTGAGTGTCAACTAATATTTAAAAGAAGACAAACACTCAAATTATATAAAAAAGCATTTGCTTATTTTCAATAAATATATTGCCAACTCTGATGAGAAAAAAGATAACACTTTGGAGTTCCATTCCCTCTCAAATACCTGCCATTTATAATTTATATGTCCATCCCTCACATTCCCCATTATCCAGCTAGATATTGAACTTAACAGACACATTGTTCACCCCTGCATCCTACCTATCATATCAGCTGCTGGATACATAATGTTCAGACAAAATTTTTGCTTTCTTTGGTGTGTATCTATCAGAATTTCGTCTCAAGAACAAAAATAAGTTTCCAAATCTAAAAATACCATTTCATTTAGGTGATACTCTAATATGGTGTACGATTTAAAATAACTAACCGTGAAATGAAAATGTTGTCATAAACTTTCGAAGCTAGTTTCAACATTGAAATCTTGGTCCACATTGAGTTAGGAGAATAAACCTCTAATTTTCTTTTCGTATAGGCTGATACCTTCATTAATTTAAGTTATTGCTTTTACGCCACTCTTCAAAGTTTTCGTGTTCTTTTTAATATCGCTCTTGAGTTATTTTCGACAGTAAATCAACACTCGCTGCACATGATTCTCCTAATATTTCTGAAGAAATTTGATTTTGTTCCTCAATTTCTTCAATTTCATCCAAGGTCGTTGTTAAAGCTAACTCGCGAACACAAAAAACTGACGTTGTTTATAATATTGATAAGCTGTTCCGTGACAACGCGATGTTGAGATTTTTCTGTTGAATTACAAGGTACGTGGTTTTTTCTTTCCTCGGAATCAAAATGTGATCTTTCAGCGGATTACGAAAAGCCTTGAACGACACACGGCCGATACCCAAATAACTGATTTGGCTGTTATAATCCTCTGCTGCGCCTCGCATTGCAATGTTCAACCTCATCCGTTATTTGCTACATATCGGCCTTGTAACGTTAATAACTAATACCTAGCAAAGAACACAATTTGGGAACATCCTGGACCTTGGTTGTCAATCAATTCTAAGTAATGGTTTCTTGTGAAGATATACGGAATACTCAACTGGGATTTGTCATAGAGTACGAACCAAGATAAATAAATGACTGATTTGTAGATTTCTATTATTGATGTCAATGAGTTCCTGCTAATTGGAAGGTAAGTAGGTATATAACATCCAATTTTCTATGAGATCTTACTTTCAGTATAGACATATGAAGTGAACAACTTTTGTAACAAACTGTAGTATTAGAGAACTAGATAATAAAAATTCTGAGTACCTAGGTAGTATCATCTATGGATAGGTAGTATCATCTATGGATAGATAGTAGGTACTCATAAGAACTCATTTTATTTAATAGAGAAGATATAGGTATTAAGATAATTTGTGGATCTGTATAGGTTATTCCACCCAAACGTTCAAGAAGAAATAATACCTATCCATCATCAGCATTTGTTTCTGATTCACCATCAAAGTCTTAAGTCTTCATAGAAGAGTTGATCAAAGTTGATGAATTCAAACAGTAAATTGAGGTTCATCATTCGGAATATTAAAGAAAGCTGTTCTTATTGTACAGACGATAGTCGAAGAAACATCGCCAGTTATCCACAGAAGTTTCGTGGGGTAAAAAACTAGGTCGCCTTCCGAAGTCTCGCAACAACTAACTATAACAGAGCGAAGGGTGCGGTTGTCAATAAGGAGGAAACAAAATAAATACCTTATCGGCTGGTATATGCCTGCTAGACATTTCGTAGCAGTCAATTAATCCAAAATCTTCGGATTCTCAAACGACTGGAGCTGAAATCGAATAATGTCACAACACAAACTCCATGACAGAAAGTTACACTTTACTTCACCAGCACTGAAGGCATTAGGAATAATAGCTACACATACTCTATTTCCAAGTGTTTACATCTACAGTAATTGCACGTTCAACATAACAATAAAACAGAAACTGCACTGAAAACACAAGGTACACACTTGACCTGAACAGGTAAAGGCAAGAAATATAACAATGCAGAGCAGACTAAAGCTCCTCCTGCGAGCTTGCGCCTACACTTTCCGTCAGCGACTGCTTATTTGTGTGTGATCATTCATTTCGCCTTCATTCTACCGTTCTGCTATTTCATAATAGCCGCAGTGACACATCGCCATCTGTGAGAAAGAGGCGGAGATGAAATTAATGTTACTTTACCTTACAAATGGAACCTGTAACATTGATCGAAAACACTATTCCGTGTTCCATAAAATTCCATAGTCGACAGAATAATTGATATGACTTTATAGTTGAATTCATGAGACTATATCTATGATACACGAAATACCATCCCTGTGGTTATAGCATTGTTTAAAGAGAAATGAAAAGCGTGGATGTGATCACGACAGCCATCTATTAGGCTTTTTTTGAAACTGGGTCCTGTGCCATGATCAACGATGATGAAGGTAAGATGACAAAATGCATAGAAACCTATAACCTATAACTCTGCCTCTTTCAAATCATATTTCTTATTTGAGGAAGAGTGCACACTGCAAACATACGAGATGAATAATCACATGCGCACAGTGTAAATACTGCGAGTTGTTTATTAATAGCTGCGTTTTTTGCTGTCACTCTGCTTCCGGAATGATGATTCATGTCGTTTTATTCAACTGATATTTGCATATTCATTGTTCTGATTGGTTCTGGAACTGTCACTTGTCATTCTGTTGCTACCGAAGGATATGAAAAAAACGCAGCTAATAGATCTGGGGTGGTATTCCATGTACCATAGAATTCTATGATAGATCAAACAAGTAAAATGTCGTTATTGTTACATTTATGAGAAAGAAAGAGACATCTGTCGACTATAAAAATTTATGGTACACAGAGTCCCACCCCTGGAAAACTTGCGTCTACAGATAGAAGTCACAACCACAGAATAAAGTCTAGTTCATACCCTCGCGAACTTCGCAATTTTTCTGCGAATAAAATGGCTTTCAGTCATTCTGGACCAATCGTTGATGCAGAATCATGTCGGCAGCCATTTTATTCGCAGAAAAATTGCGAAATTCGCGAGGGTATGAACAAGGCTTAACTAGAACCTATAAAACCAGCCCTTTGTGGTCATTATGTAAGTGGTATCACGCGGAAAAATGTTAAGGCTGATTGAGCTATATGCGTGTGAAAAACGCAGTGCGAACACGCACGGAACTAGAAAACATGTTCTAGTTTGAATAATAAAAGATACAGTGAAAAATACATCATGATTATTTGAAAAACTCAAACGGCATTACTTCAGCTTTGATCAAATTATTACAGAGCCAAAAAAATTGGACCTTTTCATAAAAATGCAAGTGAAAGGTCATGTATTTTTGAAGCACCAGGGGAAAAATTGCATAAGCGTGTAAATCGCACGTGCTTCGAAAACTATGCATGGGCATGTATGTATCTGAATCGGCCTTTAGTTGTTTTTGTTGGCGAAATAGTTTTGATGTTTTGTGTTTGATACACAGAACTTAAACGTTAAGTTTGTTAGAGATGTTTGCCTGAGACAATAGCCGCTTTCCATTTGAGAGTTTTAAGCAACGGGTTTCTTATTCCATTCTTGCCATTGGTGGATTTTGACACGTGTCATTTTTAGCGAGAACTGTGGTGCAACGAACCTTCAAAGAAAGCTGTATATTTGACCTTGAAAGCGACAGCTGACAGCAGACTCATTGAAAACATACATCCTAACTTCCTAACCTCTAACCTGTATTAAAAGAACAACAAAAGTGAGATGATTGTGGTGATTCCAAAAAAAATAATATAAAACAAGAAATGGATTCAGTTAGTGGAGGAAGTTCTACTTGTAAATGCGAAGAGAAACACGAAGATTTGATCAAATTCCTCAGCGTAAGTACAAAAATCACCAAAAAAGACAACTTGCTGTACTTCACACCTACTGAAAAATAATTTGTCTATATAAGGAGTGGTTTTATGATTTTTAATAACTTGATTCCGTCATAGGGTAGGGTCGATGCGGTTTATTCATTCAGAGACAGATATTTTGAGAACCACCAGATTGAGGAAGCCATCAAGAAAACTGAAGAAATCAAAAAACTCCTTGGGGAATCATTGACTATTTTTAATAGACATGAACACTTAGTTGTGGATGCTAATAGAGCAAAGTACAATTACCTCAAAGGAAAATTATTAAATGTTGTCCCCACTTATGACAAAGATGCTGAAAGTTTATTATCAAAGGCTATTAAGTTAGATCCTAAGCTGGTAGATGCTTGGAATGAATTGGGAGAGTGCTACTGGAAGAATGATGAACTCAGAAAAGCAGTCAATTGTTTTGAAGGGGCTCTGAAAGAGGTCTGTGAATACACAAGTAAAAATCAATACAAATACTGTTTCACTCCTTGCAGTTTAGGTGAAAATTGATGGTGGATTCATGGTGAAGTTTGAGGTTGTGAATAATAGATCAAAAGTTTTTAGTCATTCATTCATGTTTCAAGATTGTCATATCATATGAAACTTCATCTTAAATCCACCATAGTAATTGATTTCACATCATGTAATACTTCTTCCTGAATTGTCAACTAACTGTGTGTTGGATGATCTGTTATCTAGACAGAAATTTTACAGTACAGTATTAGGAAAACGAAAATTTGTAACTGATAGTCTGGTATTCTTTTTAGCAAAGGAATAAATATTCATTAAGAAATCTATCAATGCTTGCCAGACAAGAAGAATCAAAAAGTCGTGAAGAAAGGATAAAAAACATTGAGAAGGGACTAGAATATGCCAAGGAAGCTGTTCAATTAGGTCCTCAGGATGGATTGTCTTGGGCAATATTAGGAAATGCTCATCTTTCATCGTTTTTTGGCATACAGCAAAATCCCAGCATCCTCAAGAAGTGTCTGGGTGCCTACTCTCAGGCAGTAAGTAAGTTTTGTGACCCCTAAAGAAAAAATGTATAGTTTACATAACTAAAGAAACCACCTGCCTTGATAAACTGGACCAACACCATAAAATTACTTTTTAACTTGTGAAAAGTCAATTGTAATACACAAAAACCAGACTTTTTTTGCTAAAATTCCATCAGTATTAATGTTGAAAAAGTCTTTTCTTGTATGGTATTATATCATATTAAGATATACTGGGCTTTTTCAATGCAATATTTGAAGCACACTTTTCTTAATGAATGAAACTCTGTGAGCTAAATATTTTTATTGGAGAGGTTATCTGCAACATTGATGTCAATTAAGTTCCTATATCAAGTTCAAGTTTCAAGTCTTTTTGTGCAATTCTCGGTAGAGAGGCGTTTTTTTTTTGAGGCCCCTGCAAACTCTTGGAACTGTTTGGCAACTAGAAATCCCCAGAAATTTTTGTGTCAATGGTACCGCTAAATTTTCTATATTTTTATTTGGGTGTTCTAAAAAATCAGTGGTGAAGGTCTGAATTTTATGTGGTTTTAATGTGGCTAATTTATATCAAATCCAAAAAAAAGAGGTATACTTTGATCCTACTGAGCTCATTATGGCCTTTTCCACAAGAAGCTGTAAGCTTTGTCATCTGAAAAATAATAAGAAATTTACAATCTATCTAAAAGCTCAGTATGAAGCAAAACCTTATACAAGAGTAATGTATTTGCACTTGCATATGTTGCCATCCAGAAGTTGACAAAAAATACTTATAAAATTAATCTTTTATGAATTTCAGGAGAAAGATTTTGTGGCCAAGAGTACCCCTGACTTGCACTATAACAAAGGAATAGTGAGTAATGAAATACTTTGTGTAATTTAGATCCTTTTTCAATTTTTCCTAGACTTTAAAATATGAGGAAGAATTTAAACTAGCTCTAGACTCTTTCAACGAAGCATCACTGTATGATCCCACATGGGAACCTCCAAAAATCAAGAAGAAACAGCTACTCAAATATCTTTGTGACATCAAAGAACTTGTCTCCACCTCTGGGAAGATGAAGGCCAAGAGATTACATCAAATGTTACAGGTAATATAATAAAATATTGAAGGCATTGCCAAGTGATACACGAAGCTGGGCCTAGATATCGGACCTTGAGGCATTTATCTTAGTACACAGGGTGGGGCAATAGTGCGTTAGAGTCCGATTGCTTGAGTTCTAAGATAGTTAGGACGATAATTCAAAAACCTAATAGAACTAGAGAACTGTGTCTATATCTAGAAATTATTGTCGGATATACAGGGTGAACCAAGGAAAATCTACAAGGTCAATTGCATTTTTTTTCAAATGAAATGCTATGTACTTCAATCAATTTTTTCAAGCATTTTAGTGGTCTCCATCCACACCTCCAATATCCTTTACTATCTCCCAACCACTTGGGAGTTATAATTTTTTTTGTCAAAATAATGCTATCTGCAGATGCATACCGAAAAAACCACCGTTCTCAAGATTATGGAATGCAGGAGGTCATGATTATAATCCTATTCGTCAGACATATGAGTGATATTTCTGAATCATTATCATTCCCAAAAATTATACAGGATGACTGAAAATGATTTTTCAATTCGGAAGTTTTTGAATTAAATTTTCTCGAGTTCTTCAAATGGAACACCCCGTATATTTTTCGACCATGTGATATAGGATTGAGAGGCGAATATTTTTTGTGTGTACATCCCTGGGGATATTCCTAGCCGTTTTCGAGTTATCCACTCGGACAATTTTTAGTAGCTCATTTTTACTGACACCTCTTATAAGGATGATGGAAACACATCGTTTCAATTATTTTAACGAATCCCAACTTCTTTTACCCTTCAACTTACTTCATTTAGTGTGTTTGATTCCTGATTTGGAATTATTTTCGTTTGCTATTGTGTGCTATAATTTCACACCAAGAAATGAACATCATTCAACAATTCATAAGAAATAACTGAAATTTTCTTACCGAACCCCCCGCGTGCTTGAATTAATTGCCAAAAGTTATTTTTTTTTTAAATTCATGTACTCGAAAAATTTCCGGCAATAATTCAAGCACTTGGGAGATTATAAGTGATTATTTCCCTCATCTGTCAGAATGTATGTACCCACGATAAATGTTGTTCGATTAATAGCACACAATAGCAAACGAAAATAATTCCAAATCAGGAATCAAACACACGAAATAAAGTTGAAGGATAAAAGAAGTTGGGATTCGTTAAAATAATTGAAACGATGTGTTTCCATCATCCTTATAGGAGGTGTCAGTAAAAATGAGCTACTAAAAATTGTCCGAGTGGATAACTCGAAAACGGCTAGGAATATCCCCAGGGATGTACACACAAAAAATATTCGCCTCTCAATCCTATATCACATGGTCGAAAAATATACGGGGTGTTCCATTTGAAGAACTCGAGAAAATTTAATTCAAAAACTTCCGAATTGAAAAATCATTTTCAGTCATCCTGTATAATTTTTGGGAATGATAATGATTCAGAAATATCACTCATATGTCTGACGAATAGGATTATAATCATGACCTCCTGCATTCCATAATCTTGAGAACGGTGGTTTTTTCGGTATGCATCTGCAGATGGCATTATTTTGACAAAAAAAATTATAACTCCCAAGTGGTTGGGAGATAGTAAAGGATAGTGGAGGTGTGGATGGAGACCACCAAAATGCTTGAAAAAATTGATTGAAGTACATAGCATTTCATTTGAAAAAAATACAATTGACCCTGTAGATTTTCCTTGGTTCACCCTGTATATCCGACAATAATTTCTAGATATAGACACAGTTCTCTAGTTCTATTAGGTTTTTGAATTATCGTCCTAACTATCTTAGAACTCAAGCAATCGGACTCTGACGCACTATTGCCCCACCCTGTATATTTAAAAAATACAGCAAAATGTTCTTCTTCATTCTATTTACCAAATGTTTTCCATTCATTTGAAATCAACTTATTTGTGTGCAAATATAGCATGAACCTGTTGCATGTAATAGAAAAATAGTAGTATAATAATAATAGAATTTACGCACATATGTACATTTGTGTATCTTTTTGTTTTCAATAGAGATTTCTAACGGATCTGGACACTAATAAAAAGAGACGAAAGTTCTTAATTTTTCCGTCCTTGTTGCCAGGGAATGTACTCTGTGATTGGTTACTATAATGTCAGGGCACAGAACTATATCCCAGAGGGATATAGTTCTGTGGGTCAGGGAGTATAAATGTCATTTTCAACTGTAGCTGTCATGTCATTCAAACTCCCCGCCATTATGGTAACCAATCACAGAGCGCGCCTCTGGCAACAAGGATGGAAAAATTAAGAACTTTCGTCTCTTTTTATTTGGGGGTCCAAATCCATAAGAAATCTCTATTCAAATCTGTTGACGTTTTCTATCAATGTTTAGTCAAACTAATTTATTTCAACTATTCCAACCAATAAATCTCATCTTTATTATCTGCAAATATTAGGTGAACCCATCTTCCTTGTATTCTTAAAGAGGATGTAAGTGTGGATTCATGCAGCACCAATTAACAATTATCAAGTAACAAGTAGAAGTTGGCCAACTTTTATCTTTCTACTGTAATTGAACGAGATTTTCTTCTAGTGCCCAACTAGTACGCAGATGATCGTGGATTGGTCAGTATAATGACGGAAAGCATCGAAAATCAACAAAAAAATGCTGGCGTAGCTTCCATTTCAATGATAATCGTGAATGCACAAAATTGATTATACACATTTGGAAAACGAATAGAATCTGAATGTTTAAACAGTTTCAACGACAAAGTGAGGTTAACTCAAAGGGCACGGATCTGCTTTGTGCGCATGCTCACTTGTTTCTTGGTAATTGTTAATTTGGGTGCATGAATGCAGCATTTTCAATACTTGCTAATTGATAATTGTTAATTGATAATTGCTGATTGTTAATTGGTGCTGCATGAATCCACACTAAGACTTGAATGATTTCCGCGAAGTTATAAGGGTTTTTCCATGAAGATAAATCTGTTTTCTTTCCAGTCGATAGATTCAAAGCTGCTTGGTCCTTACAGTGGTGGAAGCTATACCTCTTCTACTGGACAAAAAGTAAACCTGAGTGAAGGAACTCTTGCAGATTTGAAACCCGGAATGAATGAAGAAAAAGTTGTACTAGGAAAAGTTGTATGCTCTGTGCGAAATGAAGATACAGTGCCCTTGTGAGTACTGAAATTCGAAGACCAGGTCTTTCCAATTTCTTTCATTAAACCACCCCAACAGAAATCACTCTCAACATTTTTTCCAAACATTTTCCCTACCTTTCTGATAAGATGACAAAATATATAGAGAAGAAAACAAACAAGAATTATCTCCCTTAAGTATGTCAAAGAGATTGACATATCTTCCACTTGGTGTACAAGGGGCGGATGTCCAAAATTAAAGTTTGGAGGAAAGGCACTTTAAAGAATTTACATAAACAAATCGAATTATTTCTAATATACAAAATGAAATCACAACATTAATTTTCCACAGTTTTTTAATATCAGGAAGCCAAACAGTTTGGGAAAAATAAAAATTACATATCTGTTTTGAATAAGAAAAAAAAATATTTGGAACCTAAAGGCGGGTGTCCATATATTAAATAAAAATATTAAATTTTATGTCAAGTATGTATATTATTCTTGACTTTCATCGCTAGCATCCTCTGACGATTGTTTACCATGGGGTAGGTTCATGTAGAAAGATCTGCATGACTCTGGGACCCATTTCATCAGTTCCATGATATGTTTGAGTTTATCCTCTTTTACTGGACGCAGTGAACGATTTGTTATGGGTAATTCCTGGGGAATTTTCAGGGGACGCCTTGCAACCCGCCGTAAATTGATGTTTTTAAAAGTTTCATTTTCAAAATCTGTTTTGTGAAATGATGTGCCAATGTGATCAGATGTACACTTAAGATGCACACATTTCGAAATTAGCATATCTTCAGCATTTGAGTTTCGTTTCCTATGAACAAATGGCGGTTCATTAGATTCGCCCCTCGATTTTTTGCTTTTTAAAATCGTTTAGTGTCATTTCATAAACTTTATATTTTCTCAGTCATGGGGAACACAAATATCCATAGTCTTAAGCATCTTTTTCCTTCTTTCTATAACAGAATTTCGAAATTAGCATATCTTCAGCATCTGAGTTTCGTTTCCTTTGAACAAATGTCGGTTCATTAGATTCGCCCCTCGATTTTTTGCTTTTTAAAATCGTTTAGTGTCATTTCATAAACTTTATATTTTCTCAGTCATGGGGAACACAAATATCCATAGTCTTAAGCATCTTTTTCCTTCTTTCTATAACAGAATTTCGAAATTAGCATATCTTCAGCATCTGAGTTTCGTTTCCTTTGAACAAATGTCGGTTCATTAGATTCGCCCCTCGATTTTTTGCTTTTTAAAATCGTTTAGTGTCATTTCATAAACTTTATATTTTCTCAGTCATGGGGAACGCAAATATCCATAGTCTTAAGCATCTTTTTCCTTCTTTCTATAACAGAATTTCGAAATTAACATATCTTCAGCATCTGAGTTTCGTTTCCTTTGAACAAATGGCGGTTCATTAGATTCGCCCCTCGATTTTTTGCTTTTTAAAATCGTTTAGTGTCATTTCATAAACTTTATATTTTCTCAGTCATGGGGAACACAAATATCCATAGTCTTAAGCATCTTTTTCCTTCTTTCTATAACAGAATTTCGAAATTAGCATATCTTCAGCATCTGAGTTTCGTTTCCTTTGAACAAATGTCGGTTCATTAGATTCGCCCCTCGATTTTTTGCTTTTTAAAATCGTTTAGTGTCATTTCATAAACTTTATATTTTCTCAGTCATGGGGAACACAAATATCCATAGTCTTAAGCATCTTTTTCCTTCTTTCTATAACAGAATTTCGAAATTAACATATCTTCAGCATCTGAGTTTCGTTTCCTTTGAACAAATGGCGGTTCATTAGATTCGCCCCTCGATTTTTTGCTTTTTAAAATCGTTTAGTGTCATTTCATAAACTTTATATTTTCTCAGTCATGGGGAACACAAATATCCATAGTCTTAAGCATCTTTTTCCTTCTTTCTATAACAGAATTTCGAAATTAGCATATCTTCAGCATCTGAGTTTCGTTTCCTTTGAACAAATGTCGGTTCATTAGATTCGCCCCTCGATTTTTTGCTTTTTAAAATCGTTTAGTGTCATTTCATAAACTTTATATTTTCTCAGTCATGGGGAACGCAAATATCCATAGTCTTAAGCATCTTTTTCCTTCTTTCTATAACAGAATTTCGAAATTAACATATCTTCAGCATCTGAGTTTCGTTTCCTTTGAACAAATGTCGGTTCATTAGATTCGCCCCTCGATTTTTTGCTTTTTAAAATCGTTTAGTGTCATTTCATAAACTTTATATTTTCTCAGTCATGGGGAACGCAAATATCCATAGTCTTAAGCATCTTTTTCCTTCTTTCTATAACAGAATTTCGAAATTAACATATCTTCAGCATCTGAGTTTCGTTTCCTTTGAACAAATGGCGGTTCATTAGATTCGCCCCTCGATTTTTTGCTTTTTAAAATCGTTTAGTGTCATTTCATAAACTTTATATTTTCTCAGTCATGGGGAACGCAAATATCCATAGTCTTAAGCATCTTTTTCCTTCTTTCTATAACAGAATTTCGAAATTAACATATCTTCAGCATCTGAGTTTCGTTTCCTTTGAACAAATGTCGGTTCATTAGATTCGCCCCTCGATTTTTTGCTTTTTAAAATCGTTTAGTGTCATTTCATAAACTTTATATTTTCTCAGTCATGGGGAACGCAAATATCCATAGTCTTAAGCATCTTTTTCCTTCTTTCTATAACAGAATTTCGAAATTAGCATATCTTCAGCATTTGAGTTTCGTTTCCTTTGAACAAATGTCGGTTCATTAGATTCGCCCCTCGATTTTTTGCTTTTTAAAATCGTTTAGTGTCATTTCATAAACTTTATATTTTCTCAGTCATGGGGAACGCAAATATCCATAGTCTTAAGCATCTTTTTCCTTCTTTCTATAACAGAATTTCGAAATTAGCATATCTTCAGCATTTGAGTTTCGTTTCCTATGAACAAATGGCGGTTCATTAGATTCGCCCCTCGATTTTTTGCTTTTTAAAATCGTTTAGTGTCATTTCATAAACTTTATATTTTCTCAGTCATGGGGAACGCAAATATCCATAGTCTTAAGCATCTTTTTCCTTCTTTCTATAACAGAATTTCGAAATTAACATATCTTCAGCATCTGAGTTTCGTTTCCTTTGAACAAATGGCGGTTCATTAGATTCGCCCCTCGATTTTTTGCTTTTTAAAATCGTTTAGTGTCATTTCATAAACTTTATATTTTCTCAGTCATGGGGAACACAAATATCCATAGTCTTAAGCATCTTTTTCCTTCTTTCTATAACAGAATTTCGAAATTAGCATATCTTCAGCATCTGAGTTTCGTTTCCTTTGAACAAATGTCGGTTCATTAGATTCGCCCCTCGATTTTTTGCTTTTTAAAATCGTTTAGTGTCATTTCATAAACTTTATATTTTCTCAGTCATGGGGAACGCAAATATCCATAGTCTTAAGCATCTTTTTCCTTCTTTCTATAACAGAATTTCGAAATTAACATATCTTCAGCATCTGAGTTTCGTTTCCTTTGAACAAATGTCGGTTCATTAGATTCGCCCCTCGATTTTTTGCTTTTTAAAATCGTTTAGTGTCATTTCATAAACTTTATATTTTCTCAGTCATGGGGAACGCAAATATCCATAGTCTTAAGCATCTTTTTCCTTCTTTCTATAACAGAATTTCGAAATTAACATATCTTCAGCATCTGAGTTTCGTTTCCTTTGAACAAATGGCGGTTCATTAGATTCGCCCCTCGATTTTTTGCTTTTTAAAATCGTTTAGTGTCATTTCATAAACTTTATATTTTCTCAGTCATGGGGAACGCAAATATCCATAGTCTTAAGCATCTTTTTCCTTCTTTCTATAACAGAATTTCGAAATTAACATATCTTCAGCATCTGAGTTTCGTTTCCTTTGAACAAATGTCGGTTCATTAGATTCGCCCCTCGATTTTTTGCTTTTTAAAATCGTTTAGTGTCATTTCATAAACTTTATATTTTCTCAGTCATGGGGAACGCAAATATCCATAGTCTTAAGCATCTTTTTCCTTCTTTCTATAACAGAATTTCGAAATTAACATATCTTCAGCATCTGAGTTTCGTTTCCTTTGAACAAATGTCGGTTCATTAGATTCGCCCCTCGATTTTTTGCTTTTTAAAATCGTTTAGTGTCATTTCATAAACTTTATATTTTCTCAGTCATGGGGAACGCAAATATCCATAGTCTTAAGCATCTTTTTCCTTCTTTCTATAACAGAATTTCGAAATTAGCATATCTTCAGCATTTGAGTTTCGTTTCCTATGAACAAATGGCGGTTCATTAGATTCGCCCCTCGATTTTTTGCTTTTTAAAATCGTTTAGTGTCATTTCATAAACTTTATATTTTCTCAGTCATGGGGAACGCAAATATCCATAGTCTTAAGCATCTTTTTCCTTCTTTCTATAACAGAATTTCGAAATTAGCATATCTTCAGCATCTGAGTTTCGTTTCCTTTGAACAAATGTCGGTTCATTAGATTCGCCCCTCGATTTTTTGCTTTTTAAAATCGTTTAGTGTCATTTCATAAACTTTATATTTTCTCAGTCATGGGGAACGCAAATATCCATAGTCTTAAGCATCTTTTTCCTTCTTTCTATAACAGAATTTCGAAATTAACATATCTTCAGCATCTGAGTTTCGTTTCCTTTGAACAAATGGCGGTTCATTAGATTCGCCCCTCGATTTTTTGCTTTTTAAAATCGTTTAGTGTCATTTCATAAACTTTATATTTTCTCAGTCATGGGGAACGCAAATATCCATAGTCTTAAGCATCTTTTTCCTTCTTTCTATAACAGAATTTCGAAATTAACATATCTTCAGCATCTGAGTTTCGTTTCCTTTGAACAAATGGCGGTTCATTAGATTCGCCCCTCGATTTTTTGCTTTTTAAAATCGTTTAGTGTCATTTCATAAACTTTATATTTTCTCAGTCATGGGGAACGCAAATATCCATAGTCTTAAGCATCTTTTTCCTTCTTTCTATAACAGAATTTCGAAATTAACATATCTTCAGCATCTGAGTTTCGTTTCCTTTGAACAAATGTCGGTTCATTAGATTCGCCCCTCGATTTTTTGCTTTTTAAAATCGTTTAGTGTCATTTCATAAACTTTATATTTTCTCAGTCATGGGGAACGCAAATATCCATAGTCTTAAGCATCTTTTTCCTTCTTTCTATAACAGAATTTCGAAATTAACATATCTTCAGCATCTGAGTTTCGTTTCCTTTGAACAAATGTCGGTTCATTAGATTCGCCCCTCGATTTTTTGCTTTTTAAAATCGTTTAGTGTCATTTCATAAACTTTATATTTTCTCAGTCATGGGGAACGCAAATATCCATAGTCTTAAGCATCTTTTTCCTTCTTTCTATAACAGAATTTCGAAATTAGCATATCTTCAGCATTTGAGTTTCGTTTCCTATGAACAAATGGCGGTTCATTAGATTCGCCCCTCGATTTTTTGCTTTTTAAAATCGTTTAGTGTCATTTCATAAACTTTATATTTTCTCAGTCATGGGGAACACAAATATCCATAGTCTTAAGCATCTTTTTCCTTCTTTCTATAACAGAATTTCGAAATTAGCATATCTTCAGCATCTGAGTTTCGTTTCCTTTGAACAAATGTCGGTTCATTAGATTCGCCCCTCGATTTTTTGCTTTTTAAAATCGTTTAGTGTCATTTCATAAACTTTATATTTTCTCAGTCATGGGGAACGCAAATATCCATAGTCTTAAGCATCTTTTTCCTTCTTTCTATAACAGAATTTCGAAATTAACATATCTTCAGCATCTGAGTTTCGTTTCCTTTGAACAAATGTCGGTTCATTAGATTCGCCCCTCGATTTTTTGCTTTTTAAAATCGTTTAGTGTCATTTCATAAACTTTATATTTTCTCAGTCATGGGGAACGCAAATATCCATAGTCTTAAGCATCTTTTTCCTTCTTTCTATAACAGAATTTCGAAATTAGCATATCTTCAGCATCTGAGTTTCGTTTCCTTTGAACAAATGTCGGTTCATTAGATTCGCCCCTCGATTTTTTGCTTTTTAAAATCGTTTAGTGTCATTTCATAAACTTTATATTTTCTCAGTCATGGGGAACGCAAATATCCATAGTCTTAAGCATCTTTTTCCTTCTTTCTATAACAGAATTTCGAAATTAACATATCTTCAGCATCTGAGTTTCGTTTCCTTTGAACAAATGTCGGTTCATTAGATTCGCCCCTCGATTTTTTGCTTTTTAAAATCGTTTAGTGTCATTTCATAAACTTTATATTTTCTCAGTCATGGGGAACGCAAATATCCATAGTCTTAAGCATCTTTTTCCTTCTTTCTATAACAGAATTTCGAAATTAACATATCTTCAGCATCTGAGTTTCGTTTCCTTTGAACAAATGGCGGTTCATTAGATTCGCCCCTCGATTTTTTGCTTTTTAAAATCGTTTAGTGTCATTTCATAAACTTTATATTTTCTCAGTCATGGGGAACGCAAATATCCATAGTCTTAAGCATCTTTTTCCTTCTTTCTATAACAGAATTTCGAAATTAACATATCTTCAGCATCTGAGTTTCGTTTCCTTTGAACAAAAGGCGGTTCATTAGATTCGCCCCTCGATTTTTTGCTTTTTAAAATCGTTTAGTGTCATTTCATAAACTTTATATTTTCTCAGTCATGGGGAACGCAAATATCCATAGTCTTAAGCATCTTTTTCCTTCTTTCTATAACAGAATTTCGAAATTAACATATCTTCAGCATCTGAGTTTCGTTTCCTTTGAACAAATGTCGGTTCATTAGATTCGCCCCTCGATTTTTTGCTTTTTAAAATCGTTTAGTGTCATTTCATAAACTTTATATTTTCTCAGTCATGGGGAACGCAAATATCCATAGTCTTAAGCATCTTTTTCCTTCTTTCTATAACAGAATTTCGAAATTAACATATCTTCAGCATCTGAGTTTCGTTTCCTTTGAACAAATGGCGGTTCATTAGATTCGCCCCTCGATTTTTTGCTTTTTAAAATCGTTTAGTGTCATTTCATAAACTTTATATTTTCTCAGTCATGGGGAACGCAAATATCCATAGTCTTAAGCATCTTTTTCCTTCTTTCTATAACAGAATTTCGAAATTAACATATCTTCAGCATCTGAGTTTCGTTTCCTTTGAACAAATGGCGGTTCATTAGATTCGCCCCTCGATTTTTTGCTTTTTAAAATCGTTTAGTGTCATTTCATAAACTTTATATTTTCTCAGTCATGGGGAACGCAAATATCCATAGTCTTAAGCATCTTTTTCCTTCTTTCTATAACAGAATTTCGAAATTAACATATCTTCAGCATCTGAGTTTCGTTTCCTTTGAACAAATGGCGGTTCATTAGATTCGCCCCTCGATTTTTTGCTTTTTAAAATCGTTTAGTGTCATTTCATAAACTTTATATTTTCTCAGTCATGGGGAACGCAAATATCCATAGTCTTAAGCATCTTTTTCCTTCTTTCTATAACAGAATTTCGAAATTAACATATCTTCAGCATCTGAGTTTCGTTTCCTTTGAACAAATGTCGGTTCATTAGATTCGCCCCTCGATTTTTTGCTTTTTAAAATCGTTTAGTGTCATTTCATAAACTTTATATTTTCTCAGTCATGGGGAACGCAAATATCCATAGTCTTAAGCATCTTTTTCCTTCTTTCTATAACAGAATTTCGAAATTAGCATATCTTCAGCATCTGAGTTTCGTTTCCTTTGAACAAATGGCGGTTCATTAGATTCGCCCCTCGATTTTTTGCTTTTTAAAATCGTTTAGTGTCATTTTATAAACTTTATATTTTCTCAGTCATGGGGAACGCAAATATCCATGGTCTCAAGTATCTTTTTCCTTCTTTCTATAACAGAGTGAATGGAATCAACTTCCATGTGGGTGTGACCCTTTAGGAAATATTTATGGTTTATTTCTGTTATATTAGGAAAGTTATCCAGTATATAAAAGTACATGGAAACTAAATGAATATTTCTTATTTGGCCTGCACAATTGTCTGACCATATAGTAATTTGTATGTCTTCATTAGTTGTACAGTTTAGCTCTGCCCATTTCAGTAAGCAGGAAGCCATTTCGTTTCCTCCTCTTGCTCCAACAGTTTCATACACGTAGCTTCATTGTTTTTGGTCGAGTTCAAAATGGTAACGTTAAGAGTCCATAATTTTCTTAAGTAAAATGATTTACAATTTGTCAAACTTGAAGTAGGTAGACATTTCTGTAAATCAACAGTCAGCATAAGTTCACCTGAATTCATTTGTCTAGATCTCCCCTTATCTTTCTTTTTCAGGGCGTATCACCTTTCTGCTTCCACGTGATGTCTATTTCTTTCATTAATAACAATTTCTTTTTCCGTTTCAGTTTCAGCGTCTTTCAATCGTTTTTCAAATACATCGCAATCGTCACATGTATCAGTTTCGGGAGTCTTAAAAGATATATTATATTGTGTATTGAATATATGTCTATAATAACTTTCTTTAACAGGATTGTTTCCTGTTTCACTGCATTTCTCTTTATAAAGGTCATACATAATTTTAGTATTTAGGCCGCATTCTGGATATTTTCTGGTGGTATTACCTCTGCGATAATGACTCTCGCACACGGGAAACGATTCTGTGTGATTTTTCACAAACTGTATTCTGTTTTCGTCAATTATATTTGTGGGAGGGTGATTATGTCGTTTGTCAGGACTGGTAAGACATCCACCGGATTCATTGAGCTGGGTATTTTTGAGACAGTTTCGAACAAATTTGTCTGTTATGGAATATGTATTGAGAATCATAATCTTACAGACGTTGACCTTTTTAGAGGAATTTATTACTACGAAATATTTGTATGAAAATTGTCGGCGATTAGCCTGCTTACCCTTTCTTGACCTTTCACGAGATATACTCTCCTTTACTACAGACATTGCTATAAACTGTTTTCTTTGGTCCCCATTTATCTTCCAAAACTGTCTAAAAATATTGCTTCTCTCTTCTTCTGATATTTTGTCCTGACACTACAGTGTGGCCCTATAAATTTTTCTGGGACAATTTTACCTGATCTTGACTTTTATTCTTGGCCCAATAGACGTTTAGTTTTAACAATGTTCCTTTTCCAAATCTTTTCGTAACGTGTCCTTTTTCTAGATTTTGCGATTTTCAAAACCTGATCCTCTTGCATAGTTATCCCTAGTCCAATATAATCGTTACCGTCTTCTTGACGAATCTGGCTTCCACACTATAAATTACCACATTGTATATTATCCAGGCTTATATCTCCCGGCGTTATTTCAGAGAATATTGCTCTCTTAACCACTTCAAGTTTATCAAAACTTGGTTCGTAGCTGGTTGATTTTTTTTTAATTGAAGACTTTTTTTCTATAATATCTTCCTCCGACAGGCTTGAAGAATCGCTGGGACAAAATTCTGATCCGAGGTCTTGAAATATTTCTTCGTCAGACGAAAAGTCATGGTTTTTTGCTTTCTTGTATTATGTAAACGATTTTCCTGGCTATCCCCTAAAAAACGCATTTCAATAAAATCTCATATTTAAAAAAAATGTTATTTACAGACCGTTATCCCAAACATGTTTTGATGAGTGCAGGTCTGCGATTGCAGCCTTACTAGTACTAGGGTAACTTGGATGGTAATAATAATTGTCATCACATGGACTACCGACAATTGCATCTGCTAGGTCTGGAGGAATTTCCCTAAGAATGTCTTCTTGTTCGATTGTGAGCGGAAATTCAACATTGCCGTCCTCCAAATTTGTATTCGTACTTGGTGTTTGCTCGACTGAAAAACCTAACCTCAAAACTTTAAAACACAATTTTATAATTTTCATTATTACCATACCTTCGGATGCCTGTCCCACTTCAAAATAACGTATATTATTTCGAGCTGATTCAACCAAAAATCTACTTCTAGAAGATATGTTATTATTAAACACCCTTTACTTCACAAATGACTACAATAGCTGAACGAAGAGAAGCGACGCGACAATGAAAACTTCATATTGACACAAAGCGGTTGTCCACAGCATTCAGAAGTCTAAGGGCAGATGTCCACATACGTCTTTAGTGCACCAAAGAGACGTGGACTTCCGCTAATTTTTTTTAATTTTTTTTTTCCATTTGAATGAAGTAAACTCTGATTTTTTTTTAAATGTACTTTAATCATAATTCTGTACCAAAAAATGTATTTAACTAGTTTTCGACGAATTTGGACTTCCGACCTTTGTACACCAAATGGAAGATATATAGAAACAGTGAGAATGAGAAATATCACAAAGTAGGTTTGGAAGAAGCTGAAAAAGAAGTTGAATCTTTTGTCTCATATAGGAATGGATAAAAAATATTGGTAAAATTCCTTTAACGCCAGGCAACCGATTTTCAAAAAAATTTTGAGACTTGCCCAGCTCGGTGTCCTGAACAAAAAATCCAAATGAAATTCTCGGCGGTCTCAAGTAGTTTCGGAGATACGGCCCTTTCTTTGGATGGAAACAGGCATTTTCTAGCACACGTTTCTGCTGTGAACAAACACTCACAATGCTTCCTTCTTTTTGTCAACACAATGTACACACCCTAATTCACCTGTTTCATACATTTTTTTAAATTAAAAACGGTATTTTTATTAACAAATTCTTCCTTCTTTATAGACTGTTACAAACGACATTTTTATGGTGATTCTGATAAATGACAGCCAAAAATCTAGTGTACTTTACTCATGTTGGGTTGGTAACGGTACGCTCAACCACCGCCAACTTATGAAATTCAAATCAAATTTGACAGATTCGTTTCGAATAAAAAATTTATTAAAAGAAACTAAAAATGTTGAAATTAGTCGAATATACGGCTCTGTTTTTTAATAATGCGAAGAAAAATTTGTTTGTTCGCGTTTGAATTTCATAAGTTGGCGGTGGTTGAGCGTACCGTTACCAACCCAACATGAGTAAAGTACACTAGATTTTTGGCTGTCATTTATCAGAATCACAATGAAAATGTCGTTTGTAACAGTCTATAAAGAAGGAAGAATTTGTTAATAAAAAAACAGTTTTTAATTAAAAAAAATGTATGAAACAGGTGAATTAGGGTGTGTACATTGTGTTGACAAAAAGAAGGAAGCATTGTGAGTGTTTGTTCACAGCAGAAACGTGTGCTAGAAAATGCCTGTTTCCATCCAAAGAAAGGGCCGTACCTCCGAAACTACTTCAGGACACCAAGCTGGGTAAGTCTCAAATTTTTTTTGAAAATCGGTTGCTGGCGTTAACGGAATTTTACCAAAATATTATTTGTTCTATGAAAAATAAAACCCCAATTAAAGCTTTCAAGTATTCCAAACAGGAAAAACCTAGAATCCTTCTTCTGAAAAATCCCGGTTGAAATTTCATATTTGTTGTTACTCTAATCTAAGGGCAACATTTTTTTTGTTGCAGTACTTTCTGTATGGTGGATAAAGGCGGTACATGTGTGGTGGTAACAATTTTCAATTTGGCAGATGGCAAAGGAGTCATAATTGGAGATTCGGTAGCTATTCCAGAACCTTTTGTGACTGACGTTGATTTTGTTTATCAAGAAATCGTAAGTACTTGTTGGTGAATATATCTTGAGGTGGCAATAAAAATACTGGTTTCAAGAATGAATCATGGCCGTATCGGAATTATTTTCAATTTATATAAGATATAACGAAAACTAAGTACTTATGGAATGAAATTAATACAGGCGATATGCAAAAAAATTATGTTTATTTTATTGCAGTAATTGTCGATAATTTGTCATGAACAAAAAAAAATGAGGCGTTTTAGTAGTAGCTGAGCTAACTTCATATCAAGTTAGTACTGCCACTATAACTAGACAAATAAACATCAAACTTCATCACTGAGGTAGGTAACCAAAATTTTCTAATAATGGTCGAAGTCATTCGACGTAAATATGATGCGGAAAATATTTTCTTTACAGCATATTTTTTATTAGAATTCCTAATATATAAAGGATTTTTGCGCTATTGGCAACACTGCATGCATAAGGGAAATTTGTGCTATTTGTTTATTGAACTTTTTTCAGATATTGTATATTGTTTATGCATTATTTTGAAACAAATGTAAAACTTATTTGTAGCCCCAAACTTCACAGGACAATAATTGTCGAATGACTAAAACATTCTCATAGGTCGAAAAAACTCCAACTTTTTTAAATAAAAAAAAAATACCTAAAAATGATGCAAATAGATATATTCCATTTTCAAGGTAATCACTTACATAATTAGGTTACTTTAGTTTTTCTTCTGCAATTGGTAAAATTCTATTATTTTAATTAGGGATCGACCTATAGTGATATTTATATCGGCCTATCGGTTATATCGGCCTCATTAGCCGATTATCGTGTCGGTCGATATCAGAAGCCGATGGACCGATATATTTTTTTATTGGGAAAAAAATTAAAATTAAATTTGATAAACAAATGAAAAAAACACACTTTTATCAAAAATAACATCTTTATTGACAATCAAATGTATGTAACGTAAGATCCACTGAATTTATTGACGAGAAATCAAAAATTAATAGAATATAATTTGATGCGGATTGCAACTGTAAGGTAAAACTATTTCACTTCATTGAAATACAAAAATATCTGATTAATATTGATATTTGAGTTTTGGTAGGATGTGGTGCCAAAAATGAAAAATAATGAGCTTTCTGACCAATCAGGAGTTAGCCTGCTACGTTCAGAGAAAACTTGTTCGCGACAGACAGACAGAACTTCTTAATTTATTTGGCATCTTATTTTTATGAAAGTATTCCTCTGTTTGACATATTTTTTTCAAAGTCAAAGTCAAAATATACTTTATTGTCGGAAGTTATAAAAAACTTATCCGATCGGATAATTAGAACCACAGAAAAGCGGGAAAAACCCGAAAATATTATTTTTTTTTTGGTGAATTTAAAACTCTGCCATTTCTTAATATTAAGAGCTGAAATTTTGCACGATAGTAGCTATTGACGTGCGCCTTATATGTACAAAACCTGGATTTAGTCGGATTAATACTTTTCGCACAATCGTCATTTGAATTTTTTTTGGAAATATTTTCGCGGAGAGCTGGATGCGTTTGAAGTCGTCCGATTGAAATTTAAAAAATAGATTTGGAAAGTACACGTGAGCAGTAACAAAATGTCTATTCTGATTTTTCGATAAAACGTGTTTAAGTGTGTTAAAAACTAGTGAGAACATGAGGGAAAACGGCCGGCGGCGCATTAGCGATCTTGTGGTGGGGGACTGTGCGAATCGAGGAGAAACGTTTATAGTCCGGTGTTAACAGTACCGAAATCGCCTGTTTTAAAGTCTGACCCATTTTTGCGGTATATCAAATGGGACCTATGCAGGTCGATTCTTTATGTCTTTCCACATATGAAATGGAAATCTACAACTCGCCAGTTTGGTCGAGACAAAAATTACATGGAAAAAACGAAAAAATTTGGGATATTCCAAAAATTAAAAAGAAGGCGCTATAACTTCTGGTATAATAGAGTTATTTGAAAAATTCTTTCACTGTTAGAAATGCCTATTCACGTACTTTGGAATGGGTCTCCAAAAATTTCCAAAAAATAAAAGCATTTAATTTTATTGGCAATTGGGAAGATCATGAACGATATCTGGATAATGTATAATTGTAGGATTTGCAGGTTTTCCAGATGTACATGTGAGACACGAGATGTCCGTAGAACTGCTCATTACTAATATCCTATGCAATAGGAGTATTTGGATCAAAAATCCATCAAGAAACAACTACTTTCCTGGCTAATACTGCGAAAAACATCGAATTACATCTGATAAAATTTCCTTGCCCCTCATCAGTATAGGGTAGGTCTAGTAGTCAATAACTAATGACTTCAACGAATGGTTCGATGTAAATCCCATTTCAGGGCCGCGAACGCGTCCGCACCGTGGATAAATCCAAACTGAGAGCTCCGATTTTATCACAAGTAATTCAATGTTTGTAGTGGCATTAGCCAGGAAGTAGTTATTTTTTGATAGATTTTCTACCCAAATACCAGTATTTTACAGGATATTAGCAATCTTGTGTCTCATTTTATAAGCTCATTGGAACTACAGATTTTTTTATTTTGTTACAACAAAATGCTTATCTTTCTCCGAAGTGGTTTTCCATAGACTTCCGCAGAAAGTTTGGATTTGGAGTTGGATCTACACTAAGTCTTCTTTTTTTGATGATTTTTAATAACTGAACCAAGAGAGGCGCAAAGTCCAAACGTGGCTAGGTAACGAAAATCTGAAAGCCACTGACTGGGGGTGGACTGAACAAAATAATCGTTTAGTTCCCATCAGAACCACTGATCCACCAATCCCTAAAACATTGCTTGATCAGATTTCGTGTTCATGCAGGAAAAAAGGATGTTTTGATGCATCATGTACTTGTAAAAAACACAGCTTGAGATGTTCGAATCGTTGTGCACACTGCCACGAAGATACGTGTTACAATTTACTAATAAATGATAATGATACAATTATGTCTGATGATGAATGTAGATCCGAGGATGAAAGCGATGATTTCATGTCAATAGACAATATTAATTTTAATAGAGAAGTAGCAGAATGCGATGAGCCTGCCAAAAAAAGAAGGATTTTGTAATTGCGTTAAAACAAAAATGTACAGTTATTATGTAAGAAAATTGATTACTTTGTTTTGTAATAAAAAAGCTGCTATCTATTCATATATTGTTTATAAATAAAGCTATGTAGCAAAAAACATAGGATACCTGCTTATTCTTTCATCACTCATGAAATCTGAGTCACGAATCGAATTCCTCAGGATCAGATATCCCAAAATCAAGAAAAAGACCAATCAAATAGCTGCAGTACATGCCGAGATAAATAAAAAATGCAAAGAATTATAAGTTGCTCCCAGCACGCGCCTATTAATATTACATACGTTTCTCCTCGATTCGCACAGTCCCCCACCACAAGATCGCTAACGCGCCGCCGGCCGTTCTCCCTCATGCTCTCACTAGTTTTTAACACACTTGAACGCGTTTTATCAAAAAATCAGAATAGACGTTTTGTTACTGCTCACGTCTACTTCCCAAATCTATTTTTTAAATTTCAATCGGACGACCTCACACGCATCCAGCTGTCCGCGAAATTATTTCCAAACAAATTGTGCGAAAACTATTAATCCGACTGAATTCGGGTTTTGCACACATAAGGCGCACGTCAATAGCTACTATCGTGCAAAGTTTCAGCTCCTAATATTAAAAAATGGCAGAGTTATGAATTAAAGAAAAAAAAAACACAATTTTCCGGGTTTTCCCGCTTTTCTCCGGTTCTAATTATCCGATCGGATTGTTTTATCCGACATTCTCTTCGGAATTCAATTCTCTACAGTTCTTCTTTTTGCACTGTTAACACTGCTTCAATAGTTTCCATTTTACAATAAAAAAACTAAAATAAACGCGATTTTTTGTTGTTTTTTGTTTATAACAAATTAAAAAATGGCATTTTTGAGTTGAGGACATGGTGGGACTAAACTACGGACTGTCCTGCACGAGATGGCACAAGTGGCTTCCAGGTAGTATTTTTGTCAAAAAAGCAATTATTTGGGGCTCTATAGCTTGGCCTATTCGTCTTTCCTAGCCCTCTCAAGTACTTCGAACAGACGAACACTTGACAGATACAAGGTGTGAAATGTTTCTGATGGAGTACACTCTTGCATATTCTCATATTCTAGTTCAATATTAATAGATTTGGGTCATTGTAAATTCTTGAAGTGGTCAAATTAATGGACCTTTACATTATTTACAAAAAATTCATTGTAAAACTCGTATCAATTGATTGTTAATAGTCTGAAATGTCTATTTATCAACGAGTGCCCCTCTACTTTTTTATTTCAGAAAAATATCACATTTCAAAGTGTGCCTCTGACGTCACGTTCATCAGAAACATCCCCCACCATAATCCACGTTCCGAAATAGGGAATATCGTTCTCCCATAAATTATAGCTACTGGCTGATTATAAGCCATCGAAAAATAATTGAAACACATCAAAAAAATTTAGGTAAAAGCAATTTTTTATATTATTTGTAACTTTCAAATTTTCTGAACGAACCTGCCTTTTGATGAAAAACTATTGTTGGCAACACCGCAAATTATAATAACAGTTCTTATGGAACAAAAGATGTTATTATCACAGAACACACAGTTTATTTGAATTTTCACAACAAAACTTTGAATTTGAAAACCGCATTAACCTCAGAAAATTAAATATTCAAGAGTCTGTTAGTTTCCAGCATACAGATTTGATCTACTAGCATCTATCTTGTATCACATAAGGTAAACAAATGAGTTAAACAGAGAAAACAATTGATATGAATCTGCTCCTTGAAACAAACCCATCTGGTATCAAATGACAGCTATCATAGAACACAATATTTGATGTAATGGTAATTTGAGATTCCATGGGGTACATCTTGTACGACGTTGCCAAGTTTAATTTTGATGAACGTGACGTCACGAAACCTCTTTTTTCAAGTTATAGAAATCTGGCTGTCAGAAGAAATAAATGAAAATCCCAAGTGATATTAGCGTACATACTTTGTAATTACAGTGTTTTCTCTCATAGTCATATGTTATAATTGAATAATATATTGCATATTTTTGTTTCAGGACTACAAATTTAGACTGATTCGTGTAGAAACCCCAGTGATTTTGGTTGTGAACGGGAAGAAGTTAGGTAGGGAATTACAGGCTGGTGTTCAACTGTCGATATTCAGAAAGTTTGACTGACACTTGTCTAACTGCAGTCCACAAGAAAAGACGATAGTTGAAGTGGAGTTGATCAGCTCTATGACTTAGAACTAGAAAGAACATTTTACACGGATATATTAATTGACTAATCTTATAATACTGTGATGAATAATAATAATATACATTTGTTCAAGAACGAAATATCACTATACAACCATGAACAATTTACTTTCAGTTTCTATTGTAAATTTTCATGTACACCTGACAATGAAATTGCACAGTAATTTATAGTGTGAAATTGTGGCGTTGATTGAATTGGTACAAATCTTGTAGGGAGGTAAGAATTTGCGTATTTTGTCGATCTTTGGTATTGACTCAATTTCCATACTAATAAAACGTTTTCTGTTGCTTATACAAAGCATGAGTAGTGAAGCAGGTGTGTTCATTGGTATTTTGGAATATAAACTTAATATTTTTTTTTCATCCCATTGACAATATTTTAACTTTTAGTTCACTCTTCAACATGGAATCTGTCGTCCACATCGTTGAAGCTTTCATAGCTTTTATCGTTTCGAAAGTTGTCAACATTACTTTTTCAGTTATAACTGAAACTTTCTTCGTTTGGCACCATTCCTCAAATTTTTGGTAAGCTGCGTCATATATCTAGCTTTTGATTTTTGAGGTATCAATTTATTCAATGCTTTATTAGCCGATACTTCTATATCAGACACTGTTTCTTCGTCGGAATAACTACTCATTTTTGACATAAGTCTGACACGTTTGACATTGCTAAGATGCCTAAAAACCCTGGTGTGTCGACTGATTCGATTTTGTTTAGATTTTTTTGAAGACAAAACAAATGAAATCGTGGTGTATTTCTGTAATCGGATCCAGAGATGGCGCATCGTCCTCATGTCAATATTTCAGGGACATAGTGATTGTGATTGTTGTTGATTGAATTTGACGGAATGTCAATAAACTTTTGAAATATCATTCTAAAGCAATATAGTTTCCATACTCGAAGTGGAAGACCAAATTTTTGGAAAAATATCACCACACAAAATGTGTTATTTTTTTAAAATACCGTTTGAAAGTCAAAATTGTTGTGGCAGAATCAAAAATTTCGTAGTGCAATATTATCGACTATTAATGATGTTCGTTTCTTTATTTTTCTGTATTTTATATTATTTTCATAAATAAGTTGACCATAATCCGTTTTTGTGGACAAAATTCAGAGATGAACACAATAATTCATTATGTCTACTACCGAAAGTGAGTACCTACTACTTAAAATCTGTAAAATATACTTTGGAACCAATTTGGAACTTTTATTTCTCAACTCGCCATGCTCTAATAAACATGGCAAACATTTTTTCAAATCGATTCAATCAACTGGGTGCGTGTTGTTATACCCTACTGTTTCTTTAAATATTCCATGAGTTCAAGTTGCGAAAGTTCGTGACAAAGTAAAAAAATCACCACTTCTACTGAAATCTATCAATTTTGCATATATCATCAAGCTTGTTTAGCTTTTCTTATTTTACCATTCGTTTTCGTAAAATCCTTTCAGTGCGGTTAGATCATCCAAAAATAAATTTTCTGTTGAGAAAGAATTGCACAAAAAAAGAAACATCTTCACTATTACGTGACAAACAGTTTTTAAAATAGCGAAAGACCATTGTAACACACAACTCATCACACATATCAGTTCTGAGAAGCAATTAAACTCAAAATATGCTACAAAATTATTACTTTATGTACAGTGAGGACCAAAAGTCCGTCGCCCCCCCTGTAACTTCTTTATTCTACATATTACAAAAAAATGTTAAATACATAAGTTGTAGGGTTTTATTCGATCTCTTTAATGGTTTAAGTTTCATTCATACAGAGTGTCTCAAAAAAGCACAGTGACTTAAAAGTTAATTTTTTTAAATGGGACACCCTGTATTTCATTGCATTATTACATTCTACGTTGAATTCTGAACAAGTTTGATAAATGGTTTTCTATCAAAAAAGTTAATAGTTTTGGACTTATGAACACTTGTAAATAATTATTTCGACTACTTTTGCACCAGTTCACGAATAAATTAATGAGGTAGGCTATGCACGCTAGGCGCGTTTATTTTATCCATGACAACGAAAAAAAACTCTTATCTGTTTTTGCCAAATGTCATTGACATTTTGTAGGTTTTCAAAACTTTGTTTCAAACGGTTTTCAATTTCTCTTGTTGATTAATATGGCTCGTTCAGTAGCAGACAGAGTTGAAGCCGTTATCATATTTGGTGAAGCTAACCGAAATTACCACGCTGCTATTCGCATTTTCAATGAACGGTTTCCAGAACGTCCGATGTGTCGAAAATATCTGCAGAAATTGGTGGCAAAATTTAACCAAACTGGCACCGTGAAAGATGCTCCAAGATCTAGGAGGCCGAAAATAATTACGGAAGATGTTGAAATTCAAGTACCAGCCGAAATGGTAAATAACCCACAACAATCAACTAAACAAGTAGCTGAGACATGTGATGTTTCTAAAACATCAGTAAAGAGGGTTTTAAAACAAAATAAATTTCTTCATTACAAAATAAAAATTTTGCACCAATTGGTTGAAGATGATCCAGACCGGCGACTTGAATTTTGCGAGATCATGGCAGAAAGAATTGTTGCAAATCGACTTTATTTGCAACACATCTGCTTTAGTGATGAAAGCACTTTTTACCTAAATGGAAATGTGAATACCCAGAATTGTAGATATTGGAGTGATGAGAATCCCCATAAATTCCGCGAGGGGCATACTCAATTTCCCCAGAAAATTAATGTTTGGGCTGGTATTTTAGGTAACCACATTGTAGGTCCCATATTCTTGGAAGAAAATTTAAATGGTCCCAGATACCTCCAAATGCTGCAAGACACAATAAGTCCCAGTATCGATGAGATCGTTGCGCAAAACCCACATGAATTTTACTTGGATGTAACATTTCAGCAAGATGGAGCGCCATCACACTATGTTCGGGAGGTGAGAAATTACTTAGATGAAAGGTATCCAGGTAGGTGGATTGGACGTCGAGGTACAACAGAGTGGCCAGCTCGCTCCCCGGACCTCTCACCGCTTGATTTCTTTCTCGGGGCTATGTGAAATCTGTAGTTTTTAAGACAGTTTGTGGGTCGTTAGATGAACTGCGCCGTCGAATTATTGAAGTGTGTTCAGAAATAACACCTCAAACCTTGATTAATGTTAGGGAAGAGTTTACAACCCGACTATTTATGTGTCAAGAAATGCATGGTGGACATGTCGAACATCTTTTGAAATAGATAAAAACTCACCGTTTTTAGTTATAAATTAAAATATCTCTTCAGTTTTTAATCATTCTTGATCTGTATTTATGGACTACCTTATTTGTTAATAAAATGTTTCAACTTCATTTGTACTAGTTTTACGTGAGATTCAACAACTCTAACAATTGTAAAATGGTACGACGAGGTAAGTTACACATGGTGCCATCAGCAGTTTGCAACATTGGATAGCTTTCAAAAAGTTAGGATAGGAAAGTGGAATACATTGTGATCCATTTGTTACGATTTTCTCATTGAACTGGCGCAAAAGTAGTCGAAATAATTATTTACAAGTGTTCATAAGTCCAAAACTATTAACTTTTTTGATAGAAAACCATTTATCAAACTTGTTCAGAATTCAATATTCAATTCAGAATGTAATAATGCAATGAAATTTAAAATTTAAAAAAATTAACTTCTAAGTCACCGTGCTTTTTTGAGACACTCTGTATGAATGAAACTTAAACCATTAAAGAGATCGAATGAAACCCTACAACTTATGTATTTAACATTTTTTTGTAATATGGAAAATGAAGAAGTTACGGGGGGGGCGACGGACTTTTGGTCCTCACTGTATACTTTATTATAGAGAGTTTTAAAAGGAGAACTCGGATACAATGGCGCAGATACTTGCGCATGCAGCAATGTGAAATTGGCTGCCAGAGCTAGATGCTAAAATTTCCGAAGTGGCCAAGGCGGTATATTTGAATCGATGCTAAGGTTTCAACTTGGTTAGCAAGGTAGTTTGGTTAGGTTAGATCATGGTCCCTTCTCTTTTCATTTTTAAGCCATAAAAGAAGGGAACATGATCTAATTTAACCAAACTGGACCTTGATATACAAGTTGATCCTCAACGTAACCCAAAATTACATTGCACACAACAAGGCGCAATTAAAATAGAGTGTTGTGAATAGGAATTCTTGCGTGCCAATCAGCTTTGACTTGTCAGTCTCGCTTCGCGCGCAGATAACCGAAACATTTGATCGGTTGAAATTCCACTTCAAACGTAAGTACCACTTCATGAACTAACCAATTAAATGCTTTATTTTGGCTACGAAACTTGAAAAGATTTTTTAAATGCATATGTGGTTATTCAGTTTTTATTAAATACTCGAGAAACATTTGATATTTTTCTAACAAAAAGTTCCTTCAAATTGAAATGCCTTTGGAATATTCCCAGAATATTCAAAAACTTACGTTTCTGCTCGATATGCCTTTCGAATATACCAGCAATATTCAAGGAGAATATTTTATGGATATGAGTGGAAATATATTCCAGGAATATTGCAATATCTGTTGGAGAATAGGATGTTGTAGGCATATTCCAGGAATATTGGGTGCCGTCTGGGCTATTGTACCAAAGATAAATCATTATCATTTCGTATTAGCGCTTATTCGGCTCATTTAAGTGGGGAATGATGGAATATGGACAACGGAGATAATAATAAATAATAATAATAATATTTATTCATTCCTCATTTGAAAGTACAAAATAAAAAAAGAAGAAGAAACTTATTTTTATATAAGTACAATGACAAGGAAAACGTCAGAAAGTTTGTACAGTTAATAAAAAATAAAATAAAATAATTAAAATTTTATCAGTTAAAATTCATCTAGTGTGTAGCAATTTTTTTCCAATAAGGCTTTCGTTAATCTTGCTTTGAAAATGTCTAAATTTGGTGAATTGTTGAAAAGTTTAGGTCCAAGATAAAGAAAGCTTTTCTGATACATAGTCTAGTCAACAAGTGCCATTTAGACCAACTTTTTTCAGCAGTCTCCGAAAATTATGATTGAGGTGTCATTCGATTCGGAATGACATCCAGATGATTTTTGAAAAAAATGAAGTTCCGCATGAAAAAATTGTAAAAGTTATTAACAATTAACTAAAAAAAAAAGATGGCTTTAGTATTTTGTAAATATCTCAAAAAATAATTAAAATTTTTTAAATCTAAAAAAAGATTCAAAAAGAGGAGGAAATTTCCTAAAAAAAAGCTCAATTCCCGGAATTGTAGCATCAATATTTATAATTTTCCCAGAGGGATGAAAATACGGCCGAAAACGGGTACTCTGGCTCGGGCAAGCCACACCCACTTTGGACACTTTAACAATAAAAATTATTTTAAAATACTAAATATGAAAATAAAAAATTGGAAAAATTCAGGCACTAACTGAATAGATTAATGAACAATAATCCGCTTGAAAAAAATTTTTATCACAATTTTTCAATTAGTTAATCAATAGTTAATTAATAATTTTTTTCTGCTTGAACATGAACATTGCAAGTGTGATAATTGTTAAACTATAAATTTAAGATTTTTTTCCTCTTTTGGAGCAATTCTTGAACGGCTTCAGAATAGAACCCCGTTGGAAAAATTAAAAAGTTTTTATTTTTCAGTTTTTTATTAACAATTTTCGTTGTTGCAAAATTAAATACTTAAATTAATCATTGAAAAAAAAATTTTTTTTAAATATTATCAATAATCCGTTTTTATGTTATCAGGAACTACATAGAAATAACTTTTTTAAATTTTTATCTCTAATTGTTTAAAAAATTGTTATAAACAAATGCGTTGTTTATAAAATAATTGAAATTTTTTTTATGGAATTTCAATCTTTGATACAAATAATGATTTTTAAAAGAAAAATTGTTCCTTAAAAAAATTTTTTTATTGCTTGAAAACGCATTTGTTAATTAACAATTATTTTCTCCCGCTTCTAATTAATATTAAGGAACCATTTTTTTTTTTAAATCATTATTTGTCTTTCTTTCTAATATAAAAAAAAAATTCCATTTTATTTAATTTTTCATTGTTTATGCAATAAACAATTTGTTATAAACAAATAAATTTTTACCTTATATTTTTTTTTCTATTCTAATTTCTGTCACAAAAACAGACATGATTTTTTTTCTTTTTTAAAATTTTTTTTATTAACAACAATTGCTATAAATTCAATAAATAAATAAGTAACAACTAAACTTTTCTGCTAAATTTGTTTTTTATGTAATGGAGAATAAATAAGTCTTGAGTATTTTCATCGTATCTCCATTAGTTTGTAAATTATAATAATTTTAAGGATGAAGACCAGGTAAGAATGACGAAGTTAGAGAGAACTTATATTTAAAAATTAAATAAAAAATAATAAAAAAAATTTTAAAAAAGAAAAAAAATCATGTCTGTTTTTGTGACAGAAATTAGAATAGAAAAAAAAATATAAGGTAAAAATTTATTTGTTTATAACAAATTGTTTATTGCATAAACAATGAAAAATTAAATAAAATGGAATTTTTTTTTTATATTAGAAAGAAAGACAAATAATGATTTAAAAAAAAAAATGGTTCCTTAATATTAATTAGAAGCGGGAGAAAATAATTGTTAATTAACAAATGCGTTTTCAAGCAATAAAAAAATTTTTTTAAGGAACAATTTTTCTTTTAAAAATCATTATTTGTATCAAAGATTGAAATTCCATAAAAAAAATTTCAATTATCTTATAAACAACGCATTTGTTTATAACAATTTTTTAAACAATTAGAGATAAAAATTTAAAAAAATTATTTCTATGTAGTTCCTGATAACATAAAAACGGATTATTGATAATATTTAAAAAAAAATTTTTTTTCAATGATTAATTTAAGTATTTAATTTTGCAACAACGAAAATTGTTAATAAAAAACTGAAAAATAAAAACTTTTTAATTTTTCCAACGGGGTTCTATTCTGAAGCCTTTCAAGAATTGCTCCAAAAGAGGAAAAAAATCTTAAATTTATAGTTTAACAATTATCACACTTGCAATGTTCATGTTCAAGCAGAAAAAAATTATTAATTAACTATTGATTAACTAATTGAAAAATAGTGATAAAAATTTTTTTCAAGCGGATTATTGTTCATTAATCTATTCAGTTAGTGCCTGAATTTTTCCAATTTTTTATTTTCATATTTAGTATTTTAAAATAATTTTTATTGTTAAAGTGTCCAAAGTGGGTGTGGCTTGCCCGAGCCAGAGTACCCGTTTTCGGCCGTATTTTCATCCCTCTGGGAAAATTATAAATATTGATGCTACAATTCCGGGAATTGAGCTTTTTTTTAGGAAATTTCCTCCTCTTTTTGAATCTTTTTTTAGATTTGAAAAATTTTAATTATTTTTTGAGATATTTACAAAATACTAAAGCCATCTTTTTTTTTATAGTTAATTGTTAATAACTTTTACAATTTTTTCATGCGGAACTTCATTTTTTTCAAAAATCATCTGGATGTCATTCCGAATCGAATGACACCTCAATCATAATTTTCGGAGACTGCTGAAAAAAGTTGGTCTAAATGGCACTTGTTGACTAGACTAACAGAGTAGTTCTATGTGTATTTGGCACTAATTGATTTCTGAATCGCGTGGAGTACTGATGTTGCTGAGCAAGAAATTTTGATTTGTTTCTGTATACGTAACTACATAATTCATAAATATAAAGACCAGTGATAGTAAGTATTTTAAGGTTTTTGAATGCATCTCTACAAGATTCTCTCCATCCAATACCGGAAATAATTCTTACTGCACTCTTTTGCAGAATAAAGACTCTTTCAGCAGCTGTCCCAGTCCCCCAATTCAGAATTCCGTACCGCAAATGACAATTTATGGTCGCATAATACAAATTAAGTAGTATCCTCTTACTGCAGAAATCGGCCATAAATCTCAAAGCATAACAGTTTCTTCTTAATTTATTACAAAGTGTTTCAATGTGAGAGGTCCATGTGAGTTTGTAATCCAGCGTGAGACGTAACATCTTAGCAGTTTCACTAGATTTAACTTGCATTTCCTCATTTTCACAGATACCAAAGTTTTCTGAAATATTACCAATTGTGGATTTTATCAAGGACGTTTTAGATATATTAAGTGTCAGCTGATTTTTATTTGCCCATATTTGAATTTGTTCATATAAAGTCTCGGTTTTCCCTTTGACTGCTGATATATTCTGATCCTCAACAAGGAAATTTGCGTCATCCGCATACGCCACCACATGAATTGAGGACAAATTGTGGAAATATTCCATCAAGTCATTTGCGTATATCAAAAATAGTAATGGTCCAAGTATCGAACCCTGAGGGACACCCTGCTTAATGGTTACTGACCGCCTACTAGTATTTCCAACAATGACTTTTTGGGTTCTGTCTTCTAGATATGATTTCAGTAATTTTAGAGAGACTCCTCTTATTTTCCACTGTGGTCACGACTATTCAAAAGAAAACAAATGGTTACTTTACAATACTTTAATGTAAATACGTAGTAAAAGTTTTGGTACAAACTCGCTTCTTAGTTTTCTGTAAAACTAGTCCTGAGGTTTCATTTCATTTCATACAAAATGTCACTGGTTTCATTTGCATGATAATTATAGTCCTAAAATTAACGCTACACATATTTATCACATTTCAATCGGAAGTTGAAGTGTACATGCAACTCCGTAAAATCTTACATGAAAACTGGTTTTAGGCTGCGAAACACGAAAGCTAATTACCTCCATGTATTAGAATAATATATCAAAGCAGTGTTATCACTTGGAAACGTTCAATTAGTTCCCAATTGATTGAACAACACTTTTTGACCACACGGCTATAATTTGGAGCAATATTACATTGAATGACATTATTTTTACTCGAGCAAATCTCTGTTCAGATGTACTGGTCAAAGAATTACGCGATTTTGGTCAACGCACTAATTTACTTTTATGTCACCCCGTATTCATTTCGAATTAAATGAATTGGAAGTTTCATAAACATCGCTGAGCAGTTCATAATTATTTCTTTCTTTCTTGCAGATTTGCAATACTTCAATCCTGCTCACTTTTTTCTATCCATTCCTGTATTCATCACAAAATCCAGGTGTGCGTTCCTTTCAGGCAACTGATGCAAACGTGATTTTGCCAATCCTTGACACACGGTTGACCTTTCTCTTGTCAACCTCGTAGCAATTAGTATTCGGATAGATTCGTGTTTCATGTGAAACAGAGTTCATTTGAATTGCCATTCGAGAATAGTCCTGAAGCGAATCGAAGCCTACAAACCAGTTTGAAAGTTGGAACTATAAATTACTCTCCCACAATTTCAAGTAATTGTCTAGAACTTCTTCGAACCACTTCTTCTTCACTGGATCTTTGAAAGCTGGTGCTAAGGTTTTCATGTTCATTTCCAAAATTGCTTCGTTCCCGAGCATACTGTTTAGTCTTGCTAATAACTTTGGATCACCTGTAACAAACTATTTATATAGTAGAGGTCAAAATATTCAGTTGTAATATCACAAGATAGTGGGAATAAATTGAAAATAATTTGAAAGATTTTGCGAAAACTCGTTGCCAGGCAATAGACACGACATCAGAAATTGCACCACTAAAAAATCAATTAATAAATTCAACCTTCCTAACAAGCCGGCACAGTGCCTGACAAATCCAAAATTGCTAAAGTTAAACTAATATTCAAATCTGGTAAAAAAGATCAAATGGTAAATTATAGGCCTGTCTCAATCCATTCTGTACTATCAAAAACTATTGAAAAAGCGGTACATTGTAGATTGTTGGAATTTCTTGAAGAAGCAAATTTATTGTATAATGGTCAATATGGGTTTCGAAGATTTAGTGACACAGAATCAGCATTACAAGATGTAATTACTCAAATTAAACTAGATTTAGATTCTGATAAAAAGTGTGGTATACCGGGTGGCTACGGAAGTATTGCCTACGGAATATCTCAGTTATTGTATGAAGTAGGTTTGTGAAATTTGGAGCGTCGATATAATGACATAAGAGCTAGAATTTGAGCATATTGACATGTCGAAGTTAACTTCCGGTCTGACTGGAAGTAACATCAACTTTCTTATTTTAAATGGAAACCCTATTTTTATTTCTTTTCGCTTTATTCAGCATTCAATTCCCTTTCTAATGACATATCACAAGTTGGTATCTAACCAGAAACTAGATCAGAAAAAAATTATTATTGAAATTCACCGAGTAGGCCGTGGAAGCAAAATGAAAGCCAAAAATTGAAAAGTTGGCTATGGAAACCATACGTCACTTGATAACAGTTGCTACTACTGTGATATTTTATTTTCATTCATCGGCGTTATAAAAAGCCGCCAAAAAAAATATTGAAAAAATTGGGAAAAAAACAATACTCTGTAGGTCCATAACTTAAATAGGAACATACAACTTTTTCTTGCCTTTACTATTCAGCATAACCATTCCTTTCTAATGATATAATAGAAAGTAATTTTTTGAAATGAAATACCAAAAAATCCAATTATTATTCTTCAAATAACAAAACAGATTATCGCCATACGCAAAAATATCATTAAAAATAATGTGGAATGATAAATTATATCCTGTAGGTTCTAGGTTAAATAGGAACATAAACGTACTTGGTCTGTGCCATCGTCCATAGATATTCTAATATCTACCAATGGACGATGATTGTGCTATTCAGAATAATCATTTCATTGCAATAATCATTCGAACCAAAATATTAACAAGTAGGCTGATTAAGATGTATTTTGGAATGAAACAAAAAAGAAACGAGAGCTCTCACGAACGCTGCTATCCATATTATTTTGACGTTCGAAGTAGTGTTTTTGATTTTGCCATTTTAAAAGGGTTTGGAAATCGAAATCAGTTAGTGGAATATTCAAAAAATGCCCCGTTATTCACGAACCCAACAAATTGACATGCTTCTCATTTACGGTGAATGTTTAAAAAATTCTTATGCCGCTGAACGATTGTATTTAGAGCGATATCCAGGGAGGCAGCAACCGTCAAGAAGGTATTTCCAATGGCTTGAAGAAAAATTAAGAACTGAGCCTGATGTTCACGAAGACCAAGAAGCATTTGTTATTAATGAGGAAACTGAAATTAATGTATTAGCTTTAGTACAATATGATAGCACAATTTCCTCAAGGCAGATTGGCGCCGAATTAGCTATAAGTAAGGACTCTGCTAGGAAAATTTTGAAAAAACATCGATTTAAATCCTTCAAGTATCAGTTGCATCAACATTTGTATGAAAATGACGGTGAAAGACGCCTGGAATATTGTAATTGGTTTCTTCGACAAAATGCTGAGAATCACCTATTTAACTATTATATCTTGTTTACGGACTAGTCAAGATTTACCAACAATGGATTATTTAACAGGAATAATACAAGGTAGGTACTGTACTTTATTTGGATTATTTTCGATAGTCGAAGTGTAAAGTGCTAAAAGTGTGAACGGTCTTTTGTTTCAGGTACTGGGCGATAGAAAACAAGCACCGGTTTCGACAAGGTTGCTTCCAGGAGAGATTTGGTGTGAATGTTTGGGCAGGAATAGTTGGAACTCATATTGTTGGCCCCATTCTTTTTCAAGGCCAACTAACCGGAGAGAGATACTTTAATTTTTTAACGAATGAAATTTCGGAATTCATTAACAACCTACCAGCGGAAATAACTGAGAGAATGTACTTCCAGCAAGATGGCGCCCCTCCGCATAATTCAAGAATAGCGAGAAATTATCTTCAAAATCGCTTTCAAGAGAGACTTATAACAACCCATGGTCCAGTCAGGTGGCCACCAAGGTCACCTGATCTTACTCCGTGCGACTTTTTTCTATGGGGGCATCTTAAAATTAGGGTGTATTCCACACAGCCTACAACTCTACATGAGCTAGAAGTAAAAATTCGTAGAGCTTTCCAAGATATCACGCCCCAAATGTTGAGAAACGTTTTACATGAAAATATCACCAGAGTCAATAAATGTATTGACGCTGAGGGAATGCATTGCGAACATTTGTTTTGAATTTATTTTATCTTTAATCCTATCAATTTGATTTTTTTTTTTCGATTAATCTGTTTTTTTGTTATTTGAATAATAATAATTGGATTTTTTGGTATTTCATTTCAAAAAATTACTTTCTATTATATCATTAGAAAGGAATGGTTATGCTGAATAGTACAGGCAAGAAAAAGTTGTATGTTCCTATTTAAGTTATGGACCTCCAGAGTATTGTTTTTTCCCAATTTTTCCAATATTTTTTTTGGCGGCTTTTTATAACGCCGACGAATGAAAATAAAATATCACAGTAGTAGCAACTGTTATCAAGTGACGTATGGTTTCCATAGCCAACTTTTCAATTTTTGGCTTTCATTTTGCTTCCACGGCCTTCTCGGTGAATTTCAATAATAATTTTTTTCTGATCTAGTTTCTGGTTAGATACCAACTTGTGATATGTCATTAGAAAGGGAATTGAATGCTGAATAAAGCGAAAAGAATAAAAAATAGGGTTTCCATTTAAAATAAGAAAATTGATGTTACTTCCGGTCAGACCGGAAGTTAACTTCGACATGTCAATATCCTCAAATTCTAGCTCTTATGTCATTATATCGACGCTCCAAATTTCACAAACCTACTTCATACAATAACTGAGATATTCCGTAGGCAATACTTCCATAGCCACCCGGTATTGTCACTTGATCTTCGGAAAGCTTTTAATACAGTAGATCACATAATTTTGTTGTCAATTTTGCATAGGATAGGTATTAGAGGAAATATACATTTGTGGTTTTCTAATTATCTGTCTGAAAGGACATTTAGAAAAAGAATGTAGTTCACAAAAGACGGTTCTATTCTTTTTCTTGTATACAGGCCGTTTCTTTTATCATGTGGTAACATTGCTATATTCTAAACCGTAATAGATATAAAGACGATTAAATGGAAAAAAGGTAACTATTGTGGTGAGCAGTAAATTGGTCAGAGAAAATCTACGGGGATTCTCGCCCTTCCCAACTTATACAGGGAAAACTGAAAATGTATCATTACGTAGTTCTAGTACATTTTGAATACAATAAAACTTTCCCCTTTCATTTCTTTATATTTTCTGAAATAACCATTCTATTCGTAAAAAACCGAAAACAGCATTTTTAGTTTTCCCTGTATAAGTCGGGAAGGGCGAGAGTCCCCGTAGATTTTCTCTGATCAATGTACTGCTCACCACAATAGTTACATTTTTTTCCATTATTACGGTTCAGAATAAGGTAAGCTCGGGTAAGTGTGACCGTGATTTTCATTAGTTCGCATTGAATTTAGTCCATCTGATGAACCCGAACTAATATATCAATGAACTTTTGCAGGTATTTACTTCGAATGTCAGTCTTTGAGAAACTCAACAGAAAACTGTTGAAAAACGTATTCTATGAATTTTATTTATATATTCAGATATACATCTCCATAGGTCAGTCTCACTTCCCCGGAAATTTGGGGCAAGTGTGATTCTGACCAAATTTGAAGATATTAATGCACGTAAATCTCTCTTTGGGACAGGTGTGAGTAAACAGTAAAGAAACTTTCACCACAATTTATTTGTTTCGAGATATCTTTATTCAGGAACTTTTTAATATTGAATTTGATATGCCCCATTGGAAAAATACAAAAAATAATCGTGAAAGTGAACATCTGTTGAAAAGAAAAATTTACAGGAAGAAATCGAATGAGAATTTCATTGATCCCCATCTTCTGTCAAGTGGTGATGGAAGCACAGTTGTTATTTCATCCTCAGAAAGTGTATCAATGTCTTCTACATCTGGCCAGGTATATTGTTTGGCTCTCTGAGATTTCCGTATATAATATCGTACTATATCTGAGAAAATATTACTGTTTAGATTGGCCACACTTACCCCGACAGAAAGGTCACACTATCCCCAATAACATTTAATTTCGGGGTAAGTGTGACATGCAATGGAAAAATGTAAAAAAACAACTTCATGAAAAAACACAACCTATAGTCAGATTCATTGTTTAGGTAGAAGAAAAGTGTATAAAATGGATTTTAACAATACACTCAAAGCTTGAAATAAACTCGTTATACTGGTTCGGGTTGATGAATTGTAGGTTAGAAAATTGGGGAAAATATTTGGATTTCACAAGATCTCTTTGGTATATTATATGATGGTTATGGCTTCATTATGAGTGTAGGCTTTTCGTCAATAGATGGCATTGGGCTGTCGCCCGGTTTAGCGAAGATAGCGAGCAAACTCACACTTACCCGAGCTTACCTTATGGCAATGTTACCACATGATAAAAAAACGGCCTGTATATAAATTCCGTAGCTAATTTGGATTTGACGGGAAAAATCAAAATGTTGGCAGACGACATAACAATAATATACAGTGGAAGAAATTTGCGTGAAATTAAAAATAACATGACAAGTGATCTTGAAAAATTATCATCATGGTTTATTTTGAAAAATCCTCGTTTATGTTCGTCACAAAAAAATCTTTTAATATTGACTTGAAAGATCCTATTGGATTGAATGATGGAAGTATACAATACTCTTCCACATTAAAATTTCTCGGACTTTATGTAGATGAAAATTTATCGTGGTCAATACATATTCAGGTTTTGAGAAAACAGATTTCTCCAATTATTGGAATTCTTTTCAAGATGAGACATTTTTCGCCACTTAAACATCTGAAAAGCATTTATTTTTCGTTAGTTTATTCCAATTTGCAATACATGATTTATATATGGGGTGCAGCAACAAATTCATTGCTAAGACCACTAAAGACGCTTCAGAATAAAATTATTAAATGTATATTCAAACTTGACTATTTGTATAAACCAAATTATATAAAATGAAATTGTGTACTTTTATTCATTTAGTTAAAAATAATAAGAAACATTCTAATTTAAGAATTCGATATTTATTTATTTATCCATACATCACTCTTTATTTTGAAAGGAAAATGAAAAATGACTGTATTTATTACAAGTAAAATATAATATTTTCAAAAGGATGAAAGTGTCTGACAGTTACGTAAAACTGGTTTGAAAACTGCTTGACATTAACATTTCAACAATTATTATTGTTCTATAATAATCTTAGTTGAAAACAGAAGAAAACTAAAAATAGAATAGTTCATAACATAACATAAAAAAACCGTTATGAATAAAAAATTGTTGTTATGTCTGAAGTATGGAGGAAGCTCTGAATATATTCCATTTGCATTCAACGCGTGTTAAAAAATTTTACTTGCATACTGAAATATTTCTGGAAACGAGTCGTCAAATAATATTTAGCCACAATAAACGAACTGGATTAAAAAGTCAAAAACCAATTCCAATAAGTGACAGTTGATATTCCTTATGACTGTTATTTTTTGAGAATAATAAAAAAAAAATCCGGTGGCTGCAACTAAAGATAAACACTTATCCTTATTTGCTTGCTCTTTTTTTACAGCCTGCTCAGATTGTTACGGGAGATCGTGGGTATCGTTATCTGCTAGTACGACAGATATATCCTGTGACAAATTATATTACAATATGACTAATTGTGTTGAAGTTAATTATTCAAAGATTTGGAGATTTCAAAGATAATCATGAATGACGCACATACGGCCATTTTGCATTCATGTTAGAAAGTAGCAGAAATGAATTTTAAATTTCAAATAAAACGTGCCTAAAAAATATCGATTCGATTAACGAATCATATGGAAGTTAATCATTTTGAAGATAATAATATATACGACCTTTCATTTCCTCGCTCTGGAAAAATTTTAAATTTTCCGATGGGAAAACTGAAAAAACAAACCACCGCTTCGAATGCTCATTTCAGAAAGGGGCGATAGAAGTTCTCCAAGGGAGGAAGTCAATCTCTCTCACCCTATCTATCGTCAGTGTTACCAATCGCATAGCACAATTGAATAAATTGGAACAGCTCAATGAGATGGTGTTACCAACATAAAATTCATCAAACCGAAAAACCGGTAACGCAATGTTTTACATTTCGTTACAGGGCCCTGTCACCGATCCCACATTTTGTTTATAAAAAATAGACAATTATCAGTTTCCAAAATATGTCAAAATTATTTGAATTTTCAATTGGTCAAATTCATCACTTCAGAATTACTTTTTCAATTTGTTTTTTCAAATTTCATTAACGAATGGTACTTTTTGATTTCATTTGATACAGAATAATAATTCACTATGCCATTATGATATACAGATATTTCCATAATTTGATCTAAAGTTGCCGGCAGCTAATAATTTTTTCGATACCATTTTTCATTATTCCATTTTATTCGATATTCAGTTCGTTTTTCCTCCTCTTTTCGGACTGTGTCCGTTTCGCCAGGAGCCGAAAACTGACGAAAATCGTCCTACTTTGATGGTCGGGGAGGACTACATCAGGCTTATTGGCTTGTATTTACCTGAGAGTTGAAAATGAGTAGATCCAATAGATTCGGCATTTCTCATTCTCTACAAGGTATTCAATATGCCCAGGAGCATGTGGCAACACCGGTGTCTCGTCTATACCGTACGAATGTCGTAGTACAACACTCGTAGCGTCGCGTTATGCCTGTGGATCTAGGCTGAGACCGCATAAGCTGGACAAGCTGACAGCAAATGCATTATGGTCTCAGCTGCCGTACGACACGCTCTGCATCTAGTGTCAGGGACATCTATACCCATCACGCGACTACGATAGACGAAGGTGTTGAAGACAACATCTTAACAGGCCATTATAAATCCCTCGGTTTCCGACTTCGGCCCACTTGAGCTGAGAAAAGCGAAGGTAAGGTTTCTGGATGAGCCAAGGTCTTCAAAGTTCTTGAAAAAGATCCCATGCAATGGCTTATCCTTATGTAGCTGCAGGAGCCTCTCACTCTCCGCAGCTTTGACGTGGGATTATGGCTGAACGGGTTCCAACTCGGTGACAGAGTTTGGGTTTGTCCGTTCAGAGTCGAATACGAGACCGAGTTCTTCGGCTGCACGGATTGCTGCCTTGAAAAGAAATGCTCCAATCCCTGCTTTTTCATGATCACATACCAAGCAGAGAAGGGGATCTGAACTCCTGATGACTCTACATGCTCCACCCAGTACCATTATGTTATGTAGACACTCCAAACTCAAAAGTCCACGGCCTCTCCGTTGTCTGGGGAAGTATAACCTCAAATTGACCATTTAGGATGCAAGCTCCTATGAAGATGCATCATTTTGCGAATTTTCACGTCGAGTTGTCGCAGCTCTTCCTGAGTATATTTCATTACTCCAAAGGAGTAAAGTGGAATCGGAACGGCAATTATATTAGTTGCAGCAACTTTGTTCTTCCCCGACAATTCTGAAGTCCAGATCTATCGGAGTTTATGCTGATACTTGCCGCGGATTGTTTTTAACAGTTTCACCCTTAGGTAGGTATACGACTCTCCGGCATCCAGATGATGTAGGATGCTTCCATCTACGAGCTGAACGTCTTCTCCGTATTGCTCGCATCGTCCTCTTTTGAGATGAACCGTGACACATTTGTCGATCCCATTCCGATAGCATGCGTATACTCTTGCATCACCCTCAAGGACTGATAAAGATCCGTTGGGTGCTAGGTACGCCACTGACTCAATCAGGTGGATTCTCGCAATCTTCGTAAAGCGTTCATTGCTCCACTTGATTGTCTTGTGAAACAATTTTCTAGATCGCACAATCAATACCATGCTTTGAGAAATTTTTGCCAATTTCAGTGTTTCCCAAGTGCAATTGAAAACTGAAAGTATCGGCATTGATTGATGTTCCAATTATTTGGGATAGATTAATAAGGACTTCGTTCTACGAGGTGGAAACGAAAATTTAGTGAAACATTTCAAAAAATTTATAATATAGTGGTATACAGGGTAGTTCACCAAAAACAGTTCACCAACATTTTGAGCTTTCAAAGTCAATATTCCAAAAAATGGCTTCGACCCATTCATTTTTGATTTTAGAACATATTCTATTAAAATATTTCTCATGTGGAACCAGAGTACTTGACGAAAGGCAATAAATTTCAAAACAAAATTTGATTATAAAAATAATCCAGCCTTTCGCAAATTTTCCTATACAATAGGATTGTCGGCAAACGTCGAACAGAAATAATTCGAAAGCCCCATACGACCGCCGAATCACGTCTACTCAACGCCTGGCAAAGTTTTCCTACAAGGATATACTTTGCAATCTTCCTGTAACAACCACCAACTGGCAATCGAAAACATGTGACATCTGCAGACCGGTTTCGCGATTCAACTCGCTCATCAGTACAGACTCGGCCACAATATGTTTCTTTCGAATTATTTCTGTTCGACGTTTGCCGACAATCCTGTATAGGAAAATTTGCGAAAGGCTGGATTATTTTTATAATCAAATTTTGTTTTGATATTCTATTAATTTCTTCGCCTGGATTTCAACCTCTACCCTGTTTTTTTCCAGTAACAATGGATATGTTGTGTTAGATAATTTCCAAGGTGTTTTCAAAAAAATACTTACAAGTTTTCGATCAAAATGTGAGTACCTATCAACACGTAGAACGTAACACGAATGTTTGAAAAAAATATGAGTTTCATAATAATAATAGTAGATAATCAAATTATGAAACCTTTGAAATGTAAATGAATGCAGAGCTTTGATTGAAGAGCCCGCAAAAATGTTACTTCAGATGAATCCTCGAAAACTTTGAATTATGCCTGTCAATAATTGGACAACTTATGCTTTTGTTGAATGAATAGAGTTTTTCTATAGTTAACTTTCCCAAGTTAAGAAAATATCAAAGGCTACCCTTTAGAATTGAATGTTCATCCAGAATATCGAATCTTAGCCACTTATGAACTATTAAATTTTACACTCTTCTCAGGGTTGCCAGCGCTTCAGAGGTTGAAAAATAGTAGAATAGTGACATAATTTTCACGGAAATAGTGACTACTTATTGGCTTTTTTGTCTAAATAGTGACATTTTCCCAACCAATTGAGGAACTTCTATGAAAGCTGGTCATATTTTCCTTCATCATTCCAGAGCTCCTTTGCAGTATTTTAATGAGAAATTTTTAGGATATGGGAAGTAAATGAAGGCCAAGACAAATACTACAAAAAGAGGATAAGAATATTTATCAAGATTAAAGTAATTGAAGTAATCTGTACTTTGAAAATTGTACTTAAAAACTCACTGAAACTTCTACCTATCATTCAAAGTTAAGCTTTGGAAAGAAAAACTTTTTTTTGGGCCAACGTTTCGAACTATATTTAAATCATCATCAGGGTTTGTAACAACGTTTTTTTTTTTTTTAATTTGTTTTACTTGCCACGATGTACTAAAATTCGACGAGAATAAAAGTTTGGATATTCGGGAGGACTGACGAAAATTTTGTTTTCCTCTACTTAAAATGCTTGAAATAATTTCAAAAACGGACATTTCAAGATTACTTGAACAATTAAAACATCAACACATACACGAATACTGAGAGCCAAGTACTAATGTTTTTTTTTCTGAAAATTTTATAAAACGGACCAAAAATGAAGGGGAAATAAAAACATCAAAGACGTGAATATATGATTAACTTCAAACTAAAAAATATTGTGTTTGAACCTTCAATTCCTTCTGGTATTGACACTGTTATGTTTGAATATGTGAATAATTTCACATAGTAGTCTTTTAGATAAAAAGGGTTGCGTATCAAAAACGATGGGTGTCATAAAGTTAAAACTGTGATCTTTTTTTGTGATGTGTTACAGGTAACATTTAGTATGTCCTATATAGCCCTGAGGGCAATTCTCACACTTAATTTGGTTAACCATATTTGATGTTTTCGTTTTTTGGTGTGAAGACAAATGTCTTCCAATGGTGTTTTATTTTCAAACGCTATTTATGAATGTTCATCTTTAATAACCGCTGCCAGTCTTTCTGAAAGATTTTTCACATATGGTATTTTGTTATATGTCGATTTTGTTGTTCTACTCGTTTTTTCAGTGTTTTGTTTTTCGCTTAGTATTATTTTTGACTAATGATGTTTGGTAATTATTTTGTACAAGGTATTTTTTTATCATTTCTAAATTTTTTGTTGGTATTCTGGATTGGTAATTGCAAGTGCTCTTGGTTTTACATTTTTAATGATGCAAGGTATTCTAACGAGCACCTTATTCTAACCAATTCTAAGCTCTGAAATAGTGACAATAGTGACCAAATTTCGAAAATAGTGAGAAAAATGACACGATTTTAAAATAGTGACCAATAGTGACGATAGTGACTCACTGGCAACCCTGACTCTTCTGGAAGTTCGGTAATGTTGAGTTCCAAACAGTGAAAAATTTGAAATGGTATCTTGTGAACGGATACACTATCTTGTTGGAAATAAATTCCAGTTCTCATGCCTATATAGAGGAATATCATTGGTGTAATCAGATGAAAATGTGTCTTACACTAACTTGCAGAATTCAGTGGCTGTCTGAGAAATAGTGGTCAAAAAATTTAGAATTTCTTCAAAAAGATATTAATATTCACATTGTATCCTAAAATGGAGGTTATTATCTACCCACCATCTGAAGTAATGGGAGCTCATAACCCCATTCAATGTTAATTTATATTGGTGTCTATATTTTGTCTAAAAATATGCCCACCTTCTGAAATTCTGGGAGATGTTTGCTCATTTCGATGTGATGAAGAATTTTTTTCAAAAAGTTCTTCAGTCTTCCATAATAGACTGAGACCAGAAACACTAAAGCAAGAGTTCATCCGGATCTATTGGTTTCAAAGTGTGAACGAATTTGGGTTTGTGTGATTTGAATAATTTCTTGCTAAGAACTCTGTACATTGATAAATCACATAAACCAAGATTATTTCCTCATACGTAATGATTTTCTCATCAACAGTGACACAGATATAGAATTGCTAACGAAACCTACATTTTTGTTAATCTAATTGCGAGAAAATTAGGGGTAAGTACCTGTATATCTGTTGTATGGATTCATTCTGAATGTCGAATTGGGTATCAACCAAGTTTGTCCGATTAAAAAATGAATAAATAAATAACCGAAATAAATCTTAACTACAACAGAAGTGACGACAAACCGCCTTGCGGATATCCTTTTCCCACTGTTATAGTCATTGGGTCATATCCAATAATAGTAGGGATAACACTGCGTCTGGCATGGATAACATCCATCTTTGGTTCAGGTATCAACCGTTCTTCTCCTGGCTGCTTCAGAGAGACAGTCATAAGAAGTGTCCCCGTGCCAGAAAATATTTTCATATCTTTTTTGCTCCAGACAATTTTTCGAAAATTTCAATTCCCTACAACAACGACGATCATCTACTTACCGTGAATTTTCAACAACGAAGGATACGTAAAAATGTAATAGTTGTTTCTCAGTTTGAATGAGGACCAATTTGCCACGGACTTGTTCCCACTGGCCACTTTGATGGTGCCCATATGCTCAGCGTACCACGGACTAAAGTACTGCGACAACTCCAAATTGCTTATGTGCGCGATACCTTGCTTTTTTAGTCTTTCCTTTATTTGCCTGTAGTTGGTTTTGTTGAAGACGAACACCTGCAAAAAAACGATTATTATGCAATTAACCTGCTAAAATATGATATACGGGAGATCGAGTCATACTTTTGAGATTACATTACAACAAATAAATATCGGCTGAATCACTCTGACGACACGACAATGACTTTCGATGATGACAAGTTGTAATTTGAATAGAAACGAACGTCTTCTGATGAACTACAACTCAAATCCTATTTTTGAGATCACTTCAAAATAAATAAATATCGGCTGGATTTCTCTGACGACACGACAATGACTTTCGATGATGACAAGTTGTAATTTGGACAGAAACGAACGTCTTCTGATGAACTACGAAGCGGGCCAACTCAAATCCTATATTTGAGATCACTTCAAAATAAATAAATATCGGCTGAATCCCTCTGACGACATGACAATGACTTTCGATGATGAGAAGTTGTAACTTAGAAAGGATCGAACATTTTCTGACAAAGCGGGCCAACTGAAATCCTATTTTTGAGATCACTTTAAAACAAATAAATATCGGCTGAATCCCTCTGACGACACGACAATGAATTTTGATGATGACAAGTTGTAATTTGGACAGAAACAAACGTCTTCTGATGAACTACAAAGTGGGCCAACTCAAATCCTATTTTTGAGGTCACTTCAAAATCAAAAATACATAAGTATTGAAATAAAGTGCACTTATTAACGAATTGGTTTTCCTTTCTTGTCCGGCAATTACAACTGAATGAGGCAATTATAGTAAGTAGATCTTGAAAAGGAAATAATAGGTCTGGTAATAACTCTACCAGTCGTAATGTTACATTTGTTCTAATTCGTAATTTGCTGAGAAAAAGTACGTCAGAGGCGGAATTAGCAAAGACGATTTGTTGATGGGCCATGATTTCGATAATTATTCAATTTTTTTTTTCAGTCTTATTCTTAATGATGAAGGTGTCATGTCACACCTGCAAAACCAGTATTATTCAGTGAATGGAGATGTTTTGTACGAAGGCATAAAAGGGTCAACAACAAAATATATTTAAAAATAGCTGGAATTGTCACTTTGAAGTGACAATTGCCACTTTGATCTGACAATTGCCACTTTGAAGTGACAATTGCCACTTTGATCTGACAATTGTCACTTTGAACTGGCAATTGTCACTTTGAACTGGCAATTGTCACTTTGAAGTGGCAATTGTCACTTTGAACTGACAATTGTCACTTCGATCTGACAATTGTCGCTTTGATCTGACAATTGTCACTTCGAACTGGCAATTGCCACTTTTAATTTGACTGAAGAACAATATTTTTGCATGGAGTTGGCAGATAGAAGTGATAATTGTCAGATAAAAGTGACAATTGCCAGTTCAAAGAGACAATTGCCAGTTCAAAGTGACAATTGCCAGTTCAAAGTGACAATTGCCACTTCAAAGTGACAATTGCCAGTTCAAAGTGACAATTGCCAGTTCATAGTGACAATTGCCATTTCAAACCGACAATTGCCAGATCAAAGTGACAATTGTCAGATCGAAGTGGCAACTGTCACTTCAAAGTGGCAATTCCAACTATTTTGAAAAATATTTTGTTTTTGGCCCTTCTACGCCTTCGTAGTTATGTTACATGACATCCACTAAAAATTTCGGAAATTCTGTTGGCGAAAGTCCATAGGCGTTGTCTCATTTTGTAATTATCATCACACTTTGGTAATATTACTTTAATTAACAATAAAATATTCGGATTTAATGTGAAAATATCAATATATCATGATGGGATCTGAACATCGACTCCAACATGTTTCTTTCAACTCTCCAGTCCAGCCCATCAATCCCACATGACAATTTTGGGATTGCCAGGTCCACAACATTCTGGTCCAGCATCGTGTCTCTTAATCTGGTGAAGCTCTTTCAGACATCTTCATAGACGGTTCAGCAGCTATAGCACCCCTCTGAGCTCTGTTCCCGTAGTTCCTGGAGTTGATCGAACGTCTGGGAGAATACCACGGCGATGCCTCTGGACATCTTCTACACAGTGAGCTAATGCGTGATTGGCAGGCACGTTGAAAAGGCCTCGTGGCTCCTCTCAGGTTACTCCATGTAGAAATTTCTGTCCAGTTGAGTACAGGGATATAAATTTCAGGAACTTCATTTCATCCTCTAGTAATATAGGGCTGCGGACTTATAGATTCGGTAGACGAGATCGTTCAATTTTTCATGATCTTATACGGACCTTTCCATTTCTTGGAACAGTTGGACTAGAAATTTCTGCCCTGGCCCGAATGGAACTCTAGCGGAGGACCGACTCTTTTACCAAGACGGCGGCGAAGGTGTCGGTTTTTTGGTTAGGTAGGGCATAGGCTTCGGTCCACTTACCGAAGTTATCCATTGACTCAAGGCCGTATTTATTCCCGTGGTCAGATTGTGGAAACGGACCAGCAGCGATTTCAATGGCGATGCTTCCAAATGGGCTACCTACATTGTACTGGCGCATCGGGGCCGTAGGTCTTGTTCGAAGCCCATTGCTGGCAGCGCATATAGCCCACTTTCTGCAACAGTCCTTGAGGTCAGCTTGACAATTGGCCCAGTAAAACCTTTGCCTCACTTTCTGTCTCCTGCTCCCGGGTACTACTGTCTGACGCCATCCTCCAACTCCAACACTCGCTTTAGGACTCCATTGTCCAGGGTGAGAGAGTTCTATTGGGCCCAGTAAGATTTAACGACTGAAGAACAACTGGCTATTTCCTGACACGATGGTCTTTGATTACTCTTCTTCCAGCCGATGACTAAAGCAAGATCTGGATCTTTCTCCTGGTCTTTCTGGATCTTGTTGTCATTCCAGTTATCATCCACCGCCGTAGTTCTACAGAGCGTCGACTCCTTCTCCTCTGCTCGTGCGTCCAGTAAGATCTGACGACTGGAGAGTAACTGGCTATTTTCTGCTACGACGGTCTTTGATTACTCTTCTTCCAGCCAATCAGTAAACCAAGATTTGGATCTTTCTCTTTGTATTTCTCACCATGGAGTATCTGCATTTTTATGGGCTTGTCCCCACTCGATCTTCAATCTTGAAGTCTACTTCCTGAAGTCTCTCAATCCAGCAAGCAACTGACCCTCCAACTTGATGTAATGAAAGTACTAACTGATAGGTGGCGATTATATTTTAGATTCGATACAGTATAGGTATAGATAATACTGGAAAAGGGAAAGGAAATATATCTATTCGGAATCTGTTCTTTGGACAGGTGCAAAAAACGGGGTAGTTTATACATACAAATTATATTTGGTTATGAGATTCGATAACCGAGAATATTCAGTTTGTGAAATGTGTTGACATTGTAAAGAAAACTTCATGAAATATTTTTTATTGAGTAGAAATCTTTCACAATATTTTGTAGTTTCTCTTAACTTTCAACTGAAAACGCTAGATGGCACAGGCGTTTTGCTCCTATAGTGATTCTTGACTATCTTATTTCTCTTTAAACAATGATTTAAGGAATTTTTAGGGTTTTTTGAAAAATGGAAAATAAAATCTTTCAAAAATCGATCGCGCTAGAAAATACTTGAGAAAAATAGAAAATCTACTTATATTCGTGATAATTCAATAATGTGTAGTAATAATCACAATTAATATTGTTAGTTGACTAATCCGCCATCAAAATTTATACCACAGAACAGATATAATTATCTAACACCAAAACTTGATAGCACAGTCATTTATTGTAGGCGTGAAAAGACGGGGATTCTCACATGTTTCGCTTTCTGTTTGGGAGAAGATGGAACAAATCTTCGAGTAGAGAGATTGCTTAGATATTCGCTAAATGGCAGTAATGGTAGTCGAATCATTAAATTATGATTCACTTCTGATATCACTGTGAACGTTGCCAAAATTCTTAGTGGTATAGTATGTCAACTACTGCCCTCCATAAGTGCTATAATGATTCCTCAGCATATCATAGTTTGAGTTCAATGTTAGTGGATAAATGTATTGTGAACACAAAAATAAAATTTTGTGAAATCTAGTGATTTGTTTTGAATATTGGAGTAAGTATACCTACACACCTCTATCCACTCATGTCTTCACTCAATTCAGTATAAGGCACTCTCTATCCTGAATGAATTCCACAAAAACATTCCACATTCATGATGAAACCAAGATAAATTATGCTGGTTCAAATTTCATTTCAAGATTTTAAGTTCAGTTTTCGTTCTTAGAACTACAATTATCACATATCCGATGATGACTGTATGACCGATATGTTCTTTTCATTGTTTTTAATTCACCTATCTCAGCAGAATCACAAGTCGCAAGGCCACAGAAAAAACAATCTTTTCAGTATGATAAGCACCTACAGCAACTGGCAGTTGTTGATTGTTTATTGTTTTACGATTTGTTCTCTGCATTGTCGAAACTATTTTCAGAACAATGAAAACAAGTTTCGCTTTTACCTATCAGAAAATACTGTATACGGATCAAAGCATACATATATTCATGAAAAAATGAAGGACGATATATAAAATCTGAAGACATTGCAAAATTGACAATAACAATATATATTTTCTCACGCATTTATTAATTGTAATTAATCAATTTGACCATAATTTGAAGTAAACGGGATGAAAGTGAATTGATTGAAATGGAAATTGATATTGGAGCAGTATATCCTGTTCTAAGATTGAAATGTGATCTGATACAGTTAGTTAATAGTACAGGAAATGTATTTGTTTTCCGGAAAATAATTCTCTAATCTCTCACCTTCGCCAAAAAGTTAAATCACCATGGAGAAGTATTTATGGTAGTGAATTTGACGTTTTTCATTACTAAAAATTGAAGGATTATCCATTTTGATGACATACAGTCCCCCCTGTTATATTTTGAAGGGTCATACTATTGAAATTTGGAATGTGAACATAAACGGATGTGAACTACTTTTCTAGTGATTATTGTTGACGTAAGAATAATTTATGACGCCATAGTGCTACTGTATCCAACATTCTCAATTGTATGGAGAGGGGATTCCACCATATTGATTTTTTTTTGGGTCGAGGAATTTGAAGGACTGAATAAATGGAGAATGGAGAATACTTTATAATTATTGTTCGATTCTGACAGTAAAACAGCCTATTCGTAAACTCTCGTCGCAATCTTTTAAATGTTTCAGCAGATATTGCTATACACCTACCAATAATTAGTTGTTCTAAAGGTGCTGTAGCATAATTCTACAATTTCAAATGCCCCTCCATTCCATCAGAATGTATACCGAAAAAAATATATAAAAATCACAGAATGCACAAATGGCTCTGTACACGTTTCTGCCAAGGATGTGTCATGGAAATTGTCTTTTCTTCATTCGTGATACCACGTAGCAGTTTGTCAGGTCGGCCAAGGGGGTGGAATAGGGAAGAAATACGAAAAAAAAACTATAGAAGGACAGATGGCTTCGTACACGTTTCTGCTCGGGGTTAGGCAAAACACTCTTTCCTTCATTACAGATACCACGTAGGCATTTTCTAAGGTGTTCGAGGGGGTGTAATGGGGAAGGGTTCCAAAAAAAATTATAAAAGGCACAAACGGCTTTGTACACGTTTATGCTCGGGATATATTACGAAAAATGTATTTTTCATCATTACTGATACCACATAGGAGTTTTCCAGACCGTCCGAGGGGGTGTAATAGGGGTGAGTTTCCGAAAAAAAATTATGAAAGACACTCATCACGACTATCATGGCCGTATTTGAACAAAAGCTCGTTAAATTATTTGACACACGATTACGTTTTGCTACACCAAACTAGTTGTTATGGTGGGCCACAGAATAGCAGACTTATTTTTGTAATATCGATAAATGACAAAACCAGTAATATGTAAAACCAACAAAATGGAGAATCAATTATGTTTCAGAATAACATTTTATAGGTCTTAAAAACAGCAGAATTGAATGGATAGAAATGATTTATGATCAAAATTGAAATTCATCTAATATGTTTTTATAAGAAACAGTAAAGCATCATACGCGAAAACAGTAGAACCAGATTTTATAGGTCTGAATTCGGCAAGATTGGAAAATGACCGAAATGAGAAGAGCCGTCCGCTATCCCCTCTCCAAATTCTGATATTTTTCGGTTCTGTCCTTTTCGATTCTACTATTTATTCTTCTGATTATTTTCAATATGGAAATTTTAGGTTAGGTTAGGTTAGGTTAGGTTAGGTTAGGTTGTAATATTGACCTCTCTGACAGACTGGAGCCATCCGCTATCCCCTCTCCAAATTCTGATATTTTTCGATTCTGTCCTTTTCGATTCTACTATTTATTCTTCTGATTATTTTAAATATGGAAATTTTAGGTAAGGTTAGGTTAGGTTAGAGGTTAGGTTAGGTTGTAATATTGACCTCTCTGACAGACTGGTGCCATCCGCTATCCCCTCTCCAAATTCTGATATTTTTCGGTTCTGTCTTTTTCGATTCTACTATTTATTCTTCTGATTATTTTCAATATGGAAATTTTAGGTTAGGTTAGGTTAGGTAAGGTTAGGTTGTAATATTGACCGCACGCTACTCCATCTCTGAGAGACTAGAGCCATCCGCTATCCCCTCTCCAAATTCTGATATTTTTCGGTTCTGTCCTTTTCGATTCTACTATTTATTCTTCTGATTACTTTCAATATGGAAATTTTAGGTTAGGTTAGGTTAGGTTAGGTTAGGTTGTAATATTGACCGCACGCTGCTCCATCTCTGAGGGACTAGAGCCATCCGCTATCCCCTCTCCAAATTCTGATATATTTCGGTTCTGTCCATTTCGATTCTACCATTTATTCTTCTGATTACTTTCAATATGGAAATTTTAGGTTAGGTTAGGTTAGGATAGGTTAGGTTGTAATATTGACCGCACGCTGCTCCATCTGTGAGGGACTAGAGCTATCCGCTATCCCCTCTCCAAATTCTGATATATTTCGGTTCTGTCCTTTTCGATTCTACTATTTATTCTTCTGATTATTTTCAATATGGAAATTTTAGGTAAGGTTAGGTTAGGTTAGGTTAGGTTAGGTTAGGTTGTAATATTGACCTCTCTGACAGACTGGAGCCATCCGCTATCCCCTCTCCAAATTCTGATATTTTTCGATTCTGTCCTTTTCGATTCTACTATTTATTCTTCTGATTATTTTCAATATGGAAATTTTAGGTTAGGTTAGGTTAGGTTAGGTTGTAATATTGACCTCTCTGACAGACTGGAGCCATCCGCTATCCCCTCTCCAAATTCTGATATTTTTCGGTTCTGTCCTTTTCGATTCTACTATTTATTCTTCTGATTACTTTCAATATGGAAATTTTAGGTTAGGTTAGGTTAGGTTAGGTTAGGTTGTAATATTGACCGCACGCTGCTCCATCTCTGAGGGACTAGAGCCATCCGCTATCCCCTCTCCAAATTCTGATATATTTCGGTTCTGTCCTTTTCAATTCTACTATTTATTCTTCTGATTACTTTCAATATGGAAATTTTAGGTTAGGTTAGGTTAGGATAGGTTAGGTTGTAATATTGACCGCACGCTGCTCCATCTGTGAGGGACTAGAGCCATCCGCTATCCCCTCTCCAAATTCTGATATATTTCGGTTCTGTCCATTTCGATTCTACCATTTATTCTTCTGATTACTTTCAATATGGAAATTTTAGGTTAGGTTAGGTTAGGATAGGTTAGGTTGTAATATTGACCGCACGCTGCTCCATCTCTGAGGGACTAGAGCCATCCGCTATCCCCTCTCCAAATTATGATATATTTCGGTTCTGTCCTTTTCGATTCTACTATTTATTCTTCTGATTACTTTCAATATGGAAATTTTAGGTTAGGTTAGGTTAGGATAGGTTAGGTTGTAATATTGACCGCACGCTGCTCCATCTGTGAGGGACTAGAGCCATCCGCTATCCCCTCTCCAAATTCTGATATATTTCGGTTCTGTCCATTTCGATTCTACCATTTATTCTTCTGATTACTTTCAATATGGAAATTTTAGGTTAGGTTAGGTTAGGATAGGTTAGGTTGTAATATTGACCGCACGCTGCTCCATCTCTGAGGGACTAGAGCCATCCGCTATCCCCTCTCCAAATTCTGATATATTTCGGTTCTGTCCTTTTCGATTCTACTATTTATTCTTCTGATTATTTTCAATATGGAAATTTTAGGTCTTGTACTCCATGGATTCGACGATTTGAATTCTTATAATATTCTGTTCCGATATTTTTCCACTTCTACAAAATATTGATTTTCTGATTTACTGGTTTGGTCAAATATCTGTCTTCCCATTTTCCGTCATTCTCCTTTGACGGTATTACAGTTTCATATTCTTGTAATGTTCAGCTCTTCGAATTTCAGTTCTTCGAAAGATCGATACGATTATTTATGATTCTCGATGATTTTGATGAATACCCGTTACTGCAATATATTGATTTTCCAAATTTCTCGTTTGATTATTTTCGATTTCTTTAAAATTAATTCTGAACCATTTCGCTTCTCTAGAATATCTTTACTGGATTTTATTGGTTCGATACTTTTAATTCATAGTCAATTTCAGTTTGAGAATTTACTTTTCTGATGGATTGTATGTAATCGATGTTATCACGAAATAAAATTTTGGAGACCTCTAAAACTGTTGAATCTCCAATAACTTCATATCAAACGAAATGGGACAAAAAAACAAGAAAAACGCGGCATATAAAAACCTAAGGAATGGAAGGTACGGAAAGTCAAAGAACACTCACCTGATACAACGAATTCCCCGTAACGTACGAATGAATGTAATGAGATCCATACTTCCTAATGAACATCAGCACGCTCTCCACGTCACCTAGCCGAATCTTGTCGATCTCCGTGGCCACCGCGTCGACTAGATTTATATTGTTCGGGATCCTGTCGAGTTTGACGACGTCGCGGAACCTCGACAGACGCACTAACACATAACAATGCTCCTTGTGCACGAAGGAGGCGTTGATGCCCAGGTTCCTCGCCAGCGTCTCCGGCAGCCACGAGGAAGTGAACGCCCTCCAGGGCTTGTCCAGCCGTTCGAAGGTGAAGTCCCGGAAGTAGGCCTGCACCAGCTGGCGGGAGTTGTCGCAGAACTCCATGTGGAAGTCCCCTTCGAACACGCGCTTCTGCTTCTTGCCCACGCGCTCCGGGTGCGTGGCGAAGCGGTCCAGGTCGGTGAAGATGTTGATGGTGGGCTCGCGGAATATCCAGTCGGATTCGTTTCTTGCCACTACCTGGAAAAAACACATATAATCTCAGGTACAGGCGCGGATCTGGGAAGATTTTTTGGGGGGAGGGTAAATAATTTTATCACTGAATCCTGAATCATTCGTTTATTTAAAAAATAACAAAAAACTCTTAAAACATAAAAATAAGAAAAAAAATTATATAAAAATAAACTAAAAAATCACAAATAGGTTTATCTTGATTACTTGATCATAAACTCACATTTTCTTTGGTATGCGTTAGCAAATCTTAATATATATGAATTACGTGTCACGTTGTTTGTCCGCTATAGACTCCCAAACTACTTAACCGATTTCAATCAAATTTGCACACCGTGTGCAGTTCGATCAAACTTAACAGATAGCATAGCTCACATCTCAATTTATAGCCGCAACATTATTTTATTGCAAATTATTTGTTGATGGCGAGAGAGTGAGACAGAACACATTGCACGTTCTCGGTCTCCTCTTTGTGCGATGCTTCGTAGTTTCCACACGATCGTCTACTAAGCATTATTTGTTTATTATTCGACAGTCACAATTATCTGTCAGTCCCAAACGATTCTAACAGATGGCGGTATCTGCTGACTGGATTGAGTAAGTATTCTAACAGATGGCGCAGTGTTAAAAGTACTAACGTTTCACATAAGTTACAATTTAATGGCATAACCACCACGTGTTGCTGAGGCTAAAGTATAACTTAAATTTATTTCCTAGTAAACGCAATACAGTGATGTTCAATTGTTCTTGCGTTCTTAATTTTTGGTATTACCATAGCCGGCCACGTGTTATTTAGACTGAATTATAAATTGAATTCATATTATAGTAAAAGTAATACAGTTGAATCCTTCTTGCTTTTTAATTATTAGTGCTTCATTATTTAACAATCTTTAATTGAAATATATACATGTAACTATTACCACGTAGTTATATTATTATATATTTTATTATTATATATTTGCTATACATCAAATCACGATGTACGATATATGTATTTTGATGATTATGAGGTACTCAAGGCTCCAGAATCAATATCAACGGTAGTAGAAAATCAATGATGGCGGTCGCCATGTATTTTAACAAATGGCATCTGTATAAAAAAGCATGGTAGTCCCCATGACTGGTGTTCTCCTACCGTTTCCCTTGAATAATTTACTACTATGTAATATAATAAAAACCTCAACCACAGCAACGCGTGGCCGGGTCTGCTAGTCTGTCTATAATTTTTTCGACGTCAAGATCAAAGTCCCGATGGATATGCAAAAGAGCTAATCCTTTTAATCTTTCTTGTCCCATTCGTGACCGCAGCCAAGTTTTTAAACGACGCAATGCCGAAAAGCTTCTTTCTGCGGTGGCAACACTTACTGGCATAGTACATAAAACTTTCAAAATTAATTTAATAGTCGGATAGATGTCATGATTGCATTTATTGAAAAGAACAATCTTTATAACAAATATTTTTTTTCCATTTTTGTATTTTTTTTCTTCTATATATAAACTTGTGTTGTGCCGTGTGCCGCCATCAATCGGGGGGGGGGGGTAATTTCTCTATTACCCCCCCTTGTATCCGCGCCTGCTCTGGTATGAGTCAATTTCAACTCAACGTGGAGTAGTATAAATGAGTGGGAAACTCTTGTTCGAGTATTTTTGAGAGGGGAATCCATCTTCAGCCTAATACAAAGTTATAAATGAAAATGGTTAGCAAGTATAATCAAAGAGTATGGTTTCCGGGCTTTGGGGTCGTCGTGGGCTCACTTCCGTGGAGACGGTATAGTACATGGGATGAAACTTTCAAAAATACACTGCATCGCTTGCAAACCGTACAAAACTCAATGCTAAAAATAATATTTGATAGGTGTCATTTACCCAGTCAGGAAGAATTAAGTAATAACATTCAATATGTTTTGTTAGTTTATTGTACCTTGAAATTGAATTGAAATTGAAATTTGAAATGTTATTCACCTCATTTTTCAGAAACCCTCAAAAATGAAAATCAAAAGGTGTCATGTCGAGGGAGACTACTTGCAGCAATCCGTTTTTGCAACATTTATTTTAGAGGTAGTGGATTTTCTTAAGAGCTATGACGTTGAATATATCTCTCACTCACACTCATTGCCGATACGTAAATTTGTCTTCTGCTACGGTATGAGTCATAGCTCTGACATAACTTGCTGATAATAGAAAATTTGAAGAGGTTCCGGATTACGATCATTGAACAACTCTTCCAACACTCTTGTTGATAAACCGATGTAATTATGGTGGAAAAATGGACCGACATTTCTGCCTCTGAATAGACCACTCCAAACATTGATACTAAATCGTCTTCGCGAGTTGTGGGAGTGGACTACAAATGGATCATCGTGATAGGTCAATTAGTTCAAAAGATATAGCGTTTTGTTCACGCAGGGGTTACGGTAGCGAACAACATTTTTTTAAATTCCATATAAAATACAAACATTTTTTTTAGATTTTTTCAAAACGTTTTCCGTCGATAAAATTAAGCATAGTTTCCCTCATTTCAATATGTGCACTTCATGAAGACTCACACTGTATATTAATAAAATATAAGTTGATTCTATCAGACTTTTCGATGTCATTACGTACAACTATCAGAATATCGTCAACCACAAAGTTGTTTTCTGCCCGATATTTGCCACATTTTTCCACTATGTGGAAATGTGTGGAGAGAAGGTTATTTTTGACCGTACTCGGAATTGTTATCCTACTGATTCTAGGTTTCCAGAGAAACTTTTCTTGGAATTATTGATTACTGTCAATTTGGTGGTGTTGTATTCGTTCTTTTTTTATTTTCGAACTATTAACTACTTGATTCCTGAATTTTTAAATTCTTCCCCCCAGATCTTCGGAAGAGCATTTTTTTGGAAGATTCGTAAGCTCTATCTCAGTTTTTTGTCAAATTTGATATCTCCCAATATGCCTACCATGCCAGATGAGATAAATTCAGAAAAAATTTCAACGATATCATTATCTAACGGGTATCTTCAAGATGACATCTGAAAGATATCATGTTAGTATTTCTTATGTAGAATGGCAGTAAATTTGATTCACACTCACTTTTTCCCTGATATTTGAATAGTCAGCAACAGGTCATTTAGGTATAATTGAAAACGATTTGGTGCAATTATAGACCCCTGAGGAACTTCACAATTAATATTCTATAATTCTGAATATGTTGTTGCTTGCTATCACTTGGAGTTTGTTACAGCAGAAGTGAAAGTTTTGGTGTTGAAGAAGTTTAACCGTTTCTTGATACTAGAGATATTCAGCCCTATTCTGTATCACTTCCGTTAAAAAAAAGGTCACCGTTATTCGCCATTTCCGTTATTTTGCTATTACCAATCATAGCAAAATAACGGAAATGGCGAATAACGGTGACGATATTTCTAACGGCAGTGATTCAGCATAGGGCTGAATGTAAAATATCCAAAGGCAGCTCGAAAGCGTTGCATTCAAAACAAACAAAACTGTTATTTGAAGAAAAAATCACAATTTTATGAAATTGTTGAATATTGAGACTCAGTCTGACGAAAGGTTGTTAAGACCCTTTAGTAATTGAAAAATGTACCTTCATAGAGAGACTGAGATAGCCGTATCTCGTGAAGAGGTCTATGGACCTGCCGACTTTCAGCTGGCTCTCCTCGTTGTCCTGGTTTGCTTGGGAGGTGGACGTCGTCGTCAGAGCGGCGGCCAGCAGCACGAGCAAATGAGCTCGGCCCCACATTCTCGCCGCGACTGACACCTGGAAAACAAAAGTTACGGTGAAGGTCTCGATTGGTGGGGATTACATACAGTGCGGATTTCAATAGTCCCACCCCCTTGTTAACTTCACAGTCTGACGTACAAACCTTTTAAAAAACTTTGGGATGGTATAACCAATACTACATTTTGAAATAAAACACCTTTATTGCTTCATAGATGGCGCAAGGGGTCATATCAATTTGAAAATTTAAAAAATAATGGGTGGTCAAGTGCCACGAAATTCGAAAAAATATGGATGGTTGAAAAGATAATCGAATTATATTTTCAACGACGTGACACATCACCCTCCCATGCCATTTAAATTTTTCAGTTGATGTGCCCCCCGCGCCATCTATCGAGCAATCACAACGTGTTTTAATCCAAAAAGTAGTATCGGTGATATCCTGCAAGCAGTTTTTTTAACAAGGGTGGTGGAACTGAAACAGTCTATGAATTAAAAGTATCGAACAACATGGTTCAATAACAATAAACTGGATATCCTAATTAGGTAGGAAATAACTCTGACTAAATGAAAAAGAATCGAAAAATAACTTCGTAAAACCAAAACCAACACATTTTCTTCAAAAACAAATTCTGCCGGAAACCAAAATGATCACATCAGACTTCTGAAGAACAAAAATTCGATGAACTGAACATCACAAGAAGTTTAATCTGTAATACCTACCATAAACTGAGAATAAGTGAAAATATGAAGACGGATATTCGATCAAACTAGCAAATCACAGAAACAAAATTTTGTAAAAATTATAAAATATTGTAACAGAATATAATAAATCTGCAAAGCTTGATTAGGAAAGTCATAGGAATCGAAATTGTCGAATCAGTACATCAATAGAATTAAAATTGACACATTGAAAGTAATCAGAAGAATAAATGGTAAAACCGAAATGTACAGAACCGAAAACTATCAGAAAGTGGATCGCGGGTTGATCTACTATCTCATAGATGGCGCAGCGTGCGGTCAATATAAATAAATTCTGATATTAGGATTACATTCCTTTTTATTTCTGTCTCTCCACCAAGTATTATCAAATAGAATAATCAAGGAAAAATTATGAATCTTCAATAAAATCGTGAAAGAAACATATACCGGGTATTATAGCAGATAAACTGGAGAAATCAACACTTCTCGAACTTCGTTCGATTTATTTCACCCTATCAACCTCACATTATGGAGAAAACTTTGGCAAACTCTTGAAGGTTTTGCAACTGTTTATATCCATTTTATAGCCACGAATATGGCAGGTGATTACAAATCACAATTCAAAATCACGTCCGCATGAATAAATCAGAGAGAAGTTCAATAGTGAAACATTGAGTACCTTATTCTGATATTTAACGATTCGTACCTGTGATATGGATTACCATAAAGACAAACTTAGTATACAGGTAGGTACATGTTCCCGCATATAATGGTTATGGAAAGATACTAATTATGAACCTGCATCAAAGTACATTTTTTTGATGAGTTCTCATTCTGATATCTGCTAGATTTTTGTAAACAATGAGGATAATAACGTTCCAGATATGAAACGAGCCAGGGTTATCTTAAATATTCAAGAACGATAATTCGTATGTTAGTGTGAGTTACTATCAGAATTATCTCGGTTCGCAGCGATATTTGCGGAGGGAGTTTTCAGCTGCAGTAATTTTTTTTCATTCCGTATTCCATGCCGATAGCATTCGTGTACTCTTCCTCCGCATATAAGGACTGATTTGGTTGTTTTTTCCCATCTATCCATGAGTAGAAAACTCTCGCAAGATGGTGTTTGGTACTTAGACATTTTTTCTATCAACAATTTTTTGCCTATCAGTGCCTGAAGCAGCAAAAGTTCTTTGAGAAGGCTTATCTACTTTCCTATTCTCATATACTCGATAATTATAAACCGATATATCTAATAGACTAGGAGCTGGTGACAGGTGAAGTTCTCCCATTTTTATACTGCATGTCTTTTTAATGCTTGATAATCAACCCTAAATTATGAAAAATAGTCGCGTTCCTGGCCGCACGTGTGCAATTCATAAGGAAAAGCGTTTTTTTTTTGGGGAGAATTTTCGTGTTCTTCCGCGATTTTATACTGCCTGCCGTTGTAATATACGAAAGTTCAAACAAATTGAAACCGTACTAATTGATGGCATGCAATTCGCAGCGGCCGAAAGGGCTCAAAGGGTTACGAAAAACTGAAAAAAATTAAAGGGACTTCCGCCGAAGTCTTTGTTTTATTCATTCAAATATTATCTTCCATCTGGGCAATTAGTATAGCCATTATTTAATAATTAGATCAGTTTATTTGGATAAATCAAAGAATTACACTCTACGAGGCAAATCAGTCTATTTGAGATGTTAAAGTTAAACACAGTAAAATTTGTAGGGATGCCATTTGTGCATGTTAAGAAAGAATGCGATGAATTGTCACGTATCTCCCTTTCAGCCTCGTGTAGAGGAGCATTTGGAAATGCATTGAAAAATCCCAAAACTGTTATGCCACTGTCATTATCATCCTCACATTATTATTCGGCTTCGGAAGTTGTGGATATCTTTTATCAAATACTCGTTCACTTGCAATTCTGTTGCACTCAAAATAAATTATTAATAATATCAGGAAATCTTCATTACTGTAATCTGATCTTGACATTTTCTCATTACAATTGATATCACAATCAGTCAAAACCACTAAGGAAAATTTGAAGTTGAAAATTGGATCATTTATTTTTCCAAAGCACACTATTGAAAAATACCAATTTGAAATGTTGTACAGTACAGACACTCAATGCCTACAAATTATAACTATTAATTCGAATTGACAGATTCGTACGAAGGCGTCGAAAGGCCACAAAAAATTTGTATAACTCCGAGTTCGCAACTCAGAATTAGTATAATTCCGACTTCGCAACTCGGAATTAGTATAATTCCGACTTTACAACTCGATATTAGTATTACTCAGACTTCGCAACTTGGAATTATTGCGATTCCACGTGTTGGCATTGGAATTCTAGTGGAAGTGAGAAGGAGGCTGAGAGGATTGAACCTATTTTAGATGAAGGAAATTCACTACTATTCCAAAATATACTAATTTTAATGATTTGCAGTTTCATCAACACCAAGTTTGGAAACTTTACCACTGCTAATGAAAATATGTGACTACAGCACTGCTACCTATTAAACCCATGGAACATGATCAATTTGTTTCAACAAACTGCCTTGAAGTGAAGTCATATTTTGGTTGAATACAAATTGGGACAAGCAAACCAATGGAAATGACGTCTCTTTGTAGCAATTTCATAAAACTATTTGTATTTCATCTATTCTTGTGCCAAATAATCGAGATTATACTAGATTTATGTGCACTGCATTTTCCTTTTTGTCTACTCGACTTCTTTGTAGCTACCTACTAATTTTGAGTTGTAAAGTCGGAATTATACTAATTCCGAGTTATGAAGTCAGAATAATATTAATTCTGGGTTGTAAAGTCGGAATTAGGCTAATTCCGAGTTGTGAAGTCGGAATTATACCAATTTCGAGTTGTGAAGTCTGAATTATACTAATTTCGAGATGTAAATTCGGAATTATACTAATTCCGAGTTATGAAGTCAGAATAATATTAATTCTGGGTTGTAAAGTCGGAATTAGGCTAATTCCGAGTTGTGAAGTCGGAATTATACCAATTTCGAGTTGTGAAGTCGGAATTATACTAATTTCGAGATGTAAATTCGGAATTATACTAATTCTGAGTTGTAAAGTCGGAATTATACCAATTTCGAGTTGTGAAGTCGGAATTATACTAATTTCGAGATGTAAATTCGAAATTATACTAATTCTGAGTTGTAAAGTCGGAATTATACCAATTTCGAGTTGTGAAGTCGGAATTATACTAATTTCGAGATGTAAATTCGGAATTATACTAATTCCGAGTTGTGAAGTCGGAATTATACCAATTTCGAGTTGTGAAGTCGGAATTATACTAATTTCGAGATGTAAATTCGGAATTATACTAATTCTGAGTTGTAAAGTCGGAATTAAGCTAATTTCGAGTTGTGAAGTCGGAATTATACCAATTTCGAGTTGTGAAGTCGGAATTATACTAATTTCGAGATGTAAATTCGGAATTATACTAATTCTGAGTTGTAAAGTCGGAATTATACTAATTCCGAGTTATGAAGTCAGAATAATATTAATTCTGGGTTGTAAAGTCGGAATTAGGCTAATTCCGATTCTTGAAGTCGGAATTATACTAATTCTGAGTTGTGAAGTCGGAATTATACTAATTCCGAGATGTAAATTCGGAATTATACTAATTCTGAGTTGTAAAGTCGGAATTAAGCTAATTTCGAGTTGTGAAGTCGGAATTATACCAATTTCGAGTTGTGAAGTCGGAATTATACTAATTTCGAGATGTAAATTCGGAATTATACTAATTCTGAGTTGTAAAGTCGGAATTATACTAATTCCGAGTTATGAAGTCAGAATAATATTAATTCTGGGTTGTAAAGTCGGAATTAGGCTAATTCCGATTCTTGAAGTCGGAATTATACTAATTCTGAGTTGTGAAGTCGGAATTATACTAATTCCGAGATGTAAATTCGGAATTATACTAATTCTGAGTTGTAAAGTCGGAATTAAGCTAATTTCGAGTTGTGAAGTCGGAATTATACCAATTTCGAGTTGTGAAGTCGGAATTATACTAATTTCGAGATGTAAATTCGGAATTATACTAATTCTGAGTTGTAAAGTCGGAATTAAGCTAATTTCGAGTTGTGAAGTCGGAATTATACCAATTTCGAGTTGTGAAGTCGGAATTATACTAATTTCGAGATGTAAATTCGGAATTATACTAATTCTGAGTTGTAAAGTCGGAATTATACTAATTCCGAGTTATGAAGTCAGAATAATATTAATTCTGGGTTGTAAAGTCGGAATTAGGCTAATTCCGATTCTTGAAGTCGGAATTATACTAATTCTGAGTTGTGAAGTCGGAATTATACTAATTCTGAGATGTAAATTCGGAATTATACTAATTCTGAGTTGTAAAGTCGGAATTAAGCTAATTTCGAGTTGTGAAGTCGGAATTATACCAATTTCGAGTTGTGAAGTCGGAATTATACTAATTTCGAGTTGTGAAGTCGGAATTATACTAATTCCGAGTTATGAAGTCGGAATTAGGCTGATTATATTTTTTTATTTTTTGTGGCCCTTCTACGCTTTCGTAGATTCGTGACTGTTGATAAACTAAACATAAATGAAATAGATTTTAAACTCGAAAATAAGTGATGCATACAAGGAAACCACGTCAGTTTTTGTTTGATTCACTTTATCTCGAAAACGGTTCGATTATCTGAATGAAATCAATCTAAAATTGAATGTAGAGCTCAAAAACGTGGATACAGGGTGTTCCATTTGAAAAAAAATACTTCCACAAATTTTTTTATGTGAACAAAGTATCTACATTTTCTAACGACCCTGTAGGGGACAAATAGAAATATGGCACCGAAGTGAGGGAAGTATAGGGAAATAGTACTTGAAGTTGTTGACAAAGTGATAAGAAATCATAATATGATATTATATACAGGGTATTTCTCTTGAAAAGTCAAAGTAGCCGCTTCTTTATAGTAGAAGCTACAACGTCGCATTTAGGGCTTCGAGAGACCAAGACCAAGACTGGTCAATCTTGGTCTTGGTCTCAAATATTTAATGTAGTCTTGGTCTTGATGTTTCAAGACCAAGACGAGACTGGCTCAGTCTTGGTCTCGGCCTTGATAGTCTTGGTCTTGATAGTCTTGGTATTGGATCAAAATTTGTCTGAAAATTTTATTTATTCAATTCAATTGTCCAACAGTTTATATGCATATAATAGTTATTTCTTATTTCTCAGTGTTTAACAATTGTCAATTTGTACGGGTAAAGTAAGCGAAATAAAAATTTCTCATTTTACTATCATGATATAAATTTTAAGAAATCTTAAATAAATATTAAATTAGACCCACACAGCACACAGGTCGACGCCCGACAGACCAGAAAAAAGGTTCAAAATGGTTGGAATGTTAATTAAGTTTTCATTGGCCATTTTACAATGGATTATTATGTGATGAGCAGTAAGATGCGGTTGCGGCAGAGAAGTGGAATCGGAATCCCGAGGAAATTGCAATACTTATTAACCACAGCTGACTAACCTGGCTTCGCCTTGTATGTAGACATGAAGTGGCGGTGAGGTCAGCAAGACTTCTAAGGTGGCTGTTGGGGATGGACAGGCAGATTTTTGGATGCCACTTAGCTTTTGGATATCATCGAACTAAGAAAGTTTGGAAAATTGGAATGGAATGTGTGCACTTGAGTGGTCACTTCAATAGATTTGTCGAGTTAGATTTAAATTATGCTTAAATCAGACACTTAATAAAGGGTTGATTACTTATCTAAATGTCAGCCTCTTTTGAAAGAACTTCGTGAATCTCCTCATCACTGCAAGTTACGATCCCCTCCATATTATGATTATTATCATTTGAAATATTCAATGCATTTGATATTCTATCACCGACATTTAGTGAATTGTCACTATTTCAAGTATTTTTGATAGACAGCGGAAATCGTTATCTCAAGCATGGCTGGGTGTACAAGAGTCGTATGTTGTAACTCCTTACAAATGTGTGTTCGAGACATGCACATGCAGTCAGTCAGCGTAAACTCGGCTCAATGGTAATTGAGAAATAACAATGTGGTTGATATTCTAGCCACGACTATGCCATTTATCACTTTCAATTTCCCAACCAACAGATTCAATGAGTTCGAAAAAATCCCTCTCAGCTCGTGGCAATTTACTGATATTGAAGTATGTCAGGAAGAAGCAAAATATAATAATAATGGCAATGGAAGGTCCTTATCTTGGATACAAGATGTATGAAAAATAACGAATGTATATCTCAGGCAGACGAAAGTGCTAAAGTTATTAACGTTACAAGGCCGATATGTAGCAAATAACGGATAAGGTTCAATACTGTAATTCGAGGCGCAGCCGAGGATTATAACAACCGAATCCGTTATTTGCGTATCGGCCGTGTGTCGTTCAAGACTTTTCGTAATCCCGCTGAAAGATTACATTTTGATTCCGAGGAAAGAACAAACCACGTACCTCGTTATTCCAAAAAAAAAATCTCAACATCGCGATGTCACGGATCATCTTAACAAAATATCACAACAATATTTTAAACAACGTTAGTTTTTTGTGTTCGCGAGTTCGCTTTAACAACGATCATTATGGATGAAATTGAAGAAATTGAGGAACAAAATCAAATTTGTTTAGAAATATTTGGGAGAATCATGTGCAGCAAGTGTTGATTTACTGCCAAAAACAACTCAAGAGCGATATCAAAAAAGAATATGAACATTTTTGAAGAGTGGCGTGAAAGCAAGAATATGTAAAGGTAGTTAATGAAGATGTATTATTAGCCTATACGGAAGGAACATAAGAGGTTTATTCTTCTAACTCACTGTGGACCAAGATTTCAATGTTGAAACTTGCTTTGAAAGTTTATAACAACATTGACATTTCAAGGTTAGTTATTTTAAATCGTACACCATATTAGGGTATTACCTACAGAAATGATATTTTCAGATTTGGAAAATTATTTTTGTACTTGAGACGAAATTCTGATGGATTCACATCAAAGAACGCACAAATTTTGTAAGTTTTTATTGGAGGCAGATGATCATACATGTTGCTTGAAAAGGTTGTATTAATGTGTGGTATTTTTGACGCCTGTAGACGTGACGAACTTGTTAAGCTGACTGTGGATGATTTTGAAAATACCATCAGTACCAGAGTTTTCGTTACATTGAGGTATACTAAAATCAAAAGGAACAGGATATTTGTCATTCCCAAAGAAGGATTTCCTTTTGGTGCCTATGGTTTATACCAAAAATACGTAGATTTGCGGCCTTCAAATTTGAGAAATCGGCGATTCTTCATTGGTTATAGGAATGGTAAATGCGTAAAACAAGTTGTGGGCATTCATACTATTGGAGCTGTTCCAAAGAAAATTGCAACATTCCTAAAATTGGGCAATCCTCAGCTCTACACAGGGCACTCGTTTCGCAGATCCTCGGATACTATGCTTGTAGAAAATGGTGGCGAAATACTATCGGTAAAAGAACATGGAGGTTGGAGCTCCTCTACGGTGGTGAACTCGTATATTGAAAATTCAGTTTCAAAGAGAATGAAGATAACGACACAACTCTTTCAGAGTAATGAGATCACACCGACAACAAGTTCAAGTACTGGTGATAAATTTCTCATCGATGGAATAGAAATTTCAAATAAAGTTATGACGCCGGCCACCACAATCATTTGGACAAGTATCTCCATTTGTTCCTGATGGCCTATCGTCCTGCAGTAAACGAGTCAACCGGCCAAACCCCTGCTAGTATTACAATGGGCTGAGGCTGCGACTTCCCTGTGACCTGAGGGGCGCTACAAGGACAAGACACTGCGGAAGAAGACTACGCCAGCAAACTACGACAGAAAATGGACGACAGCTATGAACGAGTCCAGTTGAACATCCAGAGTGCCAGTGACAGAATCAAGGAGACCTACGACATCAAGGCCGATGCTGGTGAACATCAGACAAGTGACCTTGTTCGGCAGAACAACCCTAAACGTCGCCGTGGACTATCACCGAAATTGTGGAACTCGTAGGAAGATCAGTACAAGATTATGAAGAAGATAAACTCGGCTACCGAATTTATAAGCCACCACGAGGAAAACCACAACCAAGTCCGCACCCTCAGACCACCGAAAGATGAAATTATGTTCCAGAAGTTCATGTCCCTGTACTCAAACGGACAGAAATTTCCACATGGGGTAACCCGAGAGGAGCCACGAGACCATTTCAAGGTGCCTGTCTAGCAGAAGATCTCGAAATGTCCAGAGGCATCGCCGTGGTCTTCTCCAAGAAGTTCGGTCGACTCCAGAAAGTACAGGAACATAACGCAGAAGTTGGAGGGGTGCTACAGCTGAGGAAGGGCCAGATAAACATCCACTGCCTGGTTACCATAGAGCATTCTCGAGATGAACCGTCCTATGGAGATATAGTTAGTTCGGAAGTTCACAAATAGACACAGTAGCGACAACGATTACTATAAATGTTTCAAATGAATTGAACTGATGTGAGTGTAAATAAATTACCAAATTATATAGTCTAGTTCCTAAATTGTAGATAGTGACTCATCGGTTGTACGGTTCATAATTCATATAAAGCAGGTCAAAAAATAGAACAGAAATAAGCTAGGTACTTTGGCTTCAAATTGTTTCAATTTGCCTTTCAAATCCCGTAAAAACCAGAAAATGTACGATGCGTCACAATTTCGGAACTAGAATATAATAGTTAAGTGCATTTTTACTACACTGGTGTCAGAAATGGGATTTTTTTTAATTGTCGCGTAGTGGACAGTCTCTGTGCTACGAAAAAAATAACTGATAGACCTTTATAGCGCCTAACAGACTAGTGACCCGTTGAACGAATATATGTTCGCGAAGTAGAGAGTTTTTCGCGTTGTGGGACAATAAACTGAAGACTTTCGGTGTGGAATAAATACACTGATATCTCGGTTAAAAAAAATAAATCCGAGGAGAGAATTGAAGCAAGAGTACAGAGGAACGTGAATATCTAAATAGACGCGGCCAGGTCTGGCCTCAGGGTCGTTTCAATATTCTTCACAGCTCTACTCTTTGACGGAAATTCGGGGAAGCATTTGAATTCTTTATCTACGTAACTATGTGTCTATAGAACGGGTCGCTCTTTGGAGATTCCCGAAACAATTATTGGTTCGAATGGAATTGTTTGGACATTGCCTGAAAAAGAAAAGAAAAAGACACCATATCTCCACAGTCACGACAATCGTTTTCAAGTGATTCCCACTTTTTCTTTTCTTTTTTAGGCAAGTCCAAACAATGATGGGAGAATTTATTACTCTGGTCAACTTGAATTCCAGAAGTCTGGAACTCGGTTTAGAGTGTGAATAAATTAGCAATTTATAGTTGAGTGCATTTTTACTACAATCCTATTTGGAGTAATGAATGAATTTCAAATATTTTGAATTGTCGGTGAGGTTGTTTTTTCAGTAGGGCATTAATCTGAATTTTGCTCGTTAATTACTATGACTATTATCAATTAGGGAACTGAATGTTTTCAAGAACCAATACGTACATTTTTCATCAGCAAATTATGATTACGACTTCCGCATACGAGTTAGAGCTCTTAGCGCTTTTCATGGCAGTGACTGGTATAATTTTGCAAGATTGCTCAAGGTTAACGGTGTATTATGTTCTTTCACATTCAAATTGAACAATACCACTTTTAATCTCCTTTGAATGTACGAATATTTCGAATTGAATGTCTGAACTACAAAAGAAATCTTGAACACGTCTTGTTATATAAATCAAAAGTAGTTGCTCTGAATTATCATAAGAATTAGGTAATTTGTAAGGTAATCCAATTAGTACAGCATGCAGAAATATATCACAAATGTGAAGAAATGATTCTCATGCTGTAAAGGAGTCTGATCGCATGCAAACATTTGAATTCTCAGAGTTCCACGTTCCCGATTTTAGGAAATCAAGTTGACTAAAGGAATAAATTCTGACATCGACATAGATTCGACATGCATCCGGAAGAATGTGAAAACAAATATTGTAACGACCCTGAGGCCAGACCTGGCCGTGTCTGTTTAGATATTCACGTTTCTTTAACTCTTACTTCAATTCACTAACCTTCAGGTCGATCAGGCGAACTCTCATCGGAATCATTTCATCTTTTATTATCTCTAACCGAGATCTTAGTCTATTTATTTCACACAGGTCTTCAGTTTATTGTCCCGCAATGCGTAAAACTCTCTACTTCGCGAACATATATTCGTTCAACGCGTCACTAAACTATTAGGCGCTATAAAGGTCTATCAGTTCTTTTTTTCGTAGCACGGAGACTGTCAACTACGCGACCACTTATTTATTCAAAAAATCCCACTTCTGACACCAACATTCGATAAAAATCAGTAGAACGCTTAGGGCCAGTTGTACAAGCCAAGTTCACCAACAGCTCAAGTGAACCGAGTTCAATTGCTAGGGATTAGCCGATGAAATTTCTAGTTCCTTGGCAACTGAACTCGGCTTGCTTAAACTGTTGGTGAACTCGTTGTACAACTTGTCCTCAGAAATCACAAGTTGAGCTAGTTGAGAGGAAGAATCATGTGAACTTTTCACGTTGTAGTTATCTTGCTGTTTGACAACATGATTTTTTTTTCTCATCATCATTGGAACAGCATGCAAGGCAACGTAACTTTAATGAGGAGAGACCAGTCCGACTCTGACTATTACAAATCAAGACGCTGTAATAAACTAAAGATGCGTTGAAATTTTAATCGAAAACATGTGTGGTAATCGTTTCAATCTAGCTCTTCAATCAGTACCACTATTCATTTACCGTTGTCTTTTGCCTTTTGTGGATCGATTACGAGGAAGTGATTTGACTGAAATACAAGAATCATTGCGCAGTTATATCTGAAGCATCGTCATTTTTTTGGTGATGGCTCTTTCAATATTTCCTAATGCCCAGAATTTTTTTTGTGGAAGTGTGATCAGATACTTCAAGTTCATTTCAGCATTTTCATCTGATCTCTGTTCTAAATGCACATGTCTTCTTCAAGAGTTTCATGATCGAGTGTATCGTACTGTATGAGAGTTGTAATAATGCAAGCAAAGTAACTGAGTCACATCTACATCATTGGCGAGTATATTAATCCGAATAGGTATGCTTAGCACTTCCAAAAGTGTCCTCCTTGAGGAACATCGCATAAATAGATGTCGGATGTAATTAATGGTCCGTAAGGAGAAGTAGTTGTTTTCTGTCACATATTTGCCTCATTATTTTCCACTTAGACAGATTGGGACAGAGATGTGAGATTTTTTTTTGTTCGAGAAAGTTAATACGGAAACAAAAAACAGCTCGATATATTTGAAGTCTATTATAGAACGCACATCTAGGAAGATTTAGATCAGTAATTGGAGCAACTCTGATTGATATGAAACAGTTTTCTTTTATGAATAATAAGAGGAAATATCAACGAAGTAATTTATGTCTAATGAATTTATGAGGATAAAGTTGAATATTGATTATTTTTTGCAAACTCTGAACAAAATCCAAATATCTCTCCCCCTAGTCAATGCAGTGATCATGGTTTTTAGGTGAAAGTATTGGAATACACGAATTTTTTCTACACTCTACACGAACACACCCCACCAAAGCCAATTCAGTTTCAGAGTTCAGTTCGATAAAGTATTTTGTACGTATTATTTTTCGGTCGCTGAAATAATCAATACAGTTTTTCCAAAAGCTCTTTAAATAAAAAATTATTTAACATTTCAGCCAAATCTCATGGCCCCTATCGTCAAGTTCTTATCGTCTTAAAAGGATTACGCTCAGTACATATTGAAATTCGATTCAAAAACACCCTGTATAAACGATGTCAATAACTATTCAAACTATTTATGCTCGAATACTTGATGTTAACTTACTTGCACCCCACAATGAGAAGAAGCTAAATTCGCAATACTTTAGGGAAGGTTTTGTCACCACATTCCAGATATTTCATAGCTACTCTGATCAAAATAAACAATACCCAAATTTGAGTGTCCCAAAAACTCCACAAGCGCTGTTTATTCTCTGAACAAGATAATCTTCACCGCCGTTCCAAATGCATCTTAAACGTTACACTTACCTTTCATAAGCCTATCACCTTGTATAATATGTTTTATAAGCACAACTGAAAACTAAATCACTTTTACATCGTAACGAAAACCAGCGTGTATGTTATCGACACATGAGTACAATCTGAGAGAGACTGCATTCGACGGACCTGACTCTTTCCGACCGACTAAAATGAAAATGAAACAAGAAACCACAATATTGACCACTTTGCTACTCCCCTTGATAGCAGCAGGTGTCAGAATAAAATTTGTATCTCGTAGGGGACAAAATACAAATACACTGGCGGCGTTCAGATAAGCCAAAAATACGTTCACTTTCCCCACGTGTTGGTGTTTTCATGACAGTGGCGTAGATACAACCAAGACATTAACGAAAAATTAGTTTTTTTAATCACGAAGTCTGCATATACTAGAAATAGCTGTAGGAAAACCCGAAATGATTATTCCACTTATGCTAAAATAGCGTGTATTGATTGGTCGAAATTTTTGTGTTGATAATTGATTGGCTACTAGATATGTATACAGGGTGTTCCAAATTGAGTCGGCACCATTGCCGTTATTATTGATGCTACGAATTCGGTTAAATGGGCAAACTAGTAGCATTTTTAATGGCCTTCTCGATGCCGAAAACAATAAAAAAACGACGGTCGCGTTTTCGGAATATTTCATAAAAAGATATTTCTTTCAATGGAACACCCTCCTATATATCCCAGATACATGGCGACAAATGGGCGACGGGATCACTAAACTGGCCCCAGCACAACGACTACAGAAAGTTCTCTCAAAAGAACACTTCAACGGCAGCGATTTGATCAAAACACCAAACGGGGGATATAATGATAATCCAAAGGAAATCCTAGTCCAGATGCACTTTACTGGTTCTAAAACGGCTGTAGAGAGGTGCTCACCTGGTAGGGGTTGTCCACGACCCCAATAGAGCTAGCAGAAGCCTAGCTGGGGAAATCGTCACAAACCAAAGAATCAAATGGGGTATCAGAGGTTTTAAACCGTTTAAGTCGCCAGGAAAGGTTGGGATATTTCCAGCCTCACTGTAACATGGTCCTTAAATAATAGAGCCTTCCTGAAAAGGCTATTCAAGGCGAGCCTTACCTTCGGCTATATACTGCAGATCTGGAGAGAGGCAATGGTGGCGTTCATACTAAAGTCTCAGCTCCTTTCTCCTAAAAGCAACAGAGAAAATCAGAAGCGAACACATGCCTTCATAACCAGATCACTAGAGGAAAGAAATATCAATGCCTCGATGATCAGATGAAGCAATGCTGAAAGGCAGAATAACTCAGTGGTTTAGGTCTGTGAATATCCACGCATAAGCTTAGCAGGAGTGTGGATTCTGCCAGAAAACGACCTAGTCTCGGAACATTCACGGACCTGCCCACTTACATTGTGGCGGCCGTCTCAAGTCTCTCCCTTTAGGAGGAGTAGGGACGGCCTGGCATTGCAATCGAGAAATAAACTGTCCTGATCCTCTGACTTTTGAAATCTTGCCGAAAAGCCATGTATGGTTATCTGTAGTTAATCGAAATAAAACCATGAATTTGGCTGCCCCCGTATATGTAAACTGAAGAAGAACAGCAATTTCAACCTACTTTCCCTCGGCTTTCACGATGTTATCTGAAGTTACAGGATTTTTTTTGTGGAAAAAGTCAAGCTGAGTGACCATCTGAAACAAAATGTGGTGAGCAAATAATGAAATAATCAAAATTGCCAACAACGGAAAAAGACCCCGCTGGATATAGTTTAGTACCCACCTCAATGTTCGAAAGCAAACAGTTAATCCAAAGTAACTACAGATAACTCCTTCACTTTTACAGATTACGACTAGTGATACAAAAAAATTGTATTTTATTGAGAGTTGTCTTCTGTACCGGGTGTTTCACGGTGGATGAAATATTAGAAGTATTATACGGGGTTGTTCAGAATCGACTCAATGCATTGGAAACTCTGAAACGGTGAGAGATAAAGAGGTTGTTGAATAGAGGCAAAGTACTATATTTTAGAGGTCAATAATATATGAATTTAAAAAATCCTATCATACTTTTTTGTTCTGGAGTTATACCGAAAAAATAGAAAATTTCGAAATTTTTGCTCACATCGTTTCATTTCGTGAAGTTTTTGGAGAATTTTTGGCACTTTGTAATTGCTACTTGTCGTTGACTCAGTTTTTCATGAAGTAGGGACGACACTATTTGGAAGATCATTAAACGAATTATGAAATATGGTTGATTAGGTAATCCAATCTTCCGCAATAGGACCATCAAGTATTCTGCATACAGGGAGACTCAGATCAAAGGTCTTTCCGGGGACTCACGATAAAGACTGATAATAAATTGCTCAGACTTTTGAGTCAATGGAACTGGCCTCCTAGATCTCCTGCTCTCACACCCATAGACATTTATTTTTGTGGTACTATCAAGCAAAAAGTCTACAGAAAATATATCCAATTAAAGTGTAAAGAGTCACAATAGATGTCGTTGTTGAGTGCCCGGAAGGCACTCACTTCTGAGCCTCCCTGTATGCTGGAACTGAGATCAGGTTCATCGGCAGAATACTTAATGGTCTTATCAAGGTCAATATATTTCTTATCGCGAAAACTTTCACACATAGGTATGGGGAAATATCAGGGTGAATTAGGAGGAGTCCTATGAGGATTTCAAAAATTAATTTAAATACAAGGTGGCAAAACAAATAAATAATCTGTCATTTCGTTCTCCACATACTTTGAATATTTCACTCACCCTGAAATATCCGGTATGTTTCACAATATTCAAATCGTACCAACAATGTCATAATAATAATAAGGTGTAATGTCAATTAAATTTTCATATAAGGAAATGGCCAATACCGGTGATAAGTTTCACTCTATGAAGGGACGTTTTTAAGGCATGATTCTTGTGATATGTTTTCTTTCAGTAGAATTGGCTGGGGAAACTATGGAGCAAAATATGCATAACATTAACGAAACTTTCTTCTTTCAGTAAGGAAATGATCAGGTTTTGGTCTTATAGTTTCCACGTCGTGGGAACGTGTGGTGTTTCGAGTTTGTTGAAATTATTAGTTTCATTTCAGACAATTTTAGACAATTTTTAAGGTGATACATCTCTGCATTGGAACAAGAAGTTCGAAGTGCATCATGGTTGAACAGCATTTTTTGCACTAGCTGAAGTTTTACATTCGGATTCTCCGAACTACAAAAAATATAATACAGAGTTTACTTGAAAATATAAAATGTGAAGATCTTCCATTACTGAACTATCCTCTTAAGTCACCTCAAGATACAAAGTGTCAGCGCGAAAATAAATCTTCCCTGGTGGAATGAAGGATTTTAGAAAAACAGGAAAGGCATAAGTTCTTCATTGCAATCACAAGCATGTTGGGTCACACTCGTTTTCTGGACTCGAAAATATGACATGAGCATTGTGCTCTATGATTCGTACTTTCATGGCCCTTCTAGTTTGGCCCACGTACTATTTCACGCAGTCCTTTCAGCCAGTTTCATAAATCCCCGACTTTTCTCTTTCCTTCTGCCTTATTTCTGAGAGTACCCAAGATTTGTTGTAGATTTTAAGAACAACCTTCACACTGAGGGTTTTAAACATGCCTTCGGACTCAACAGTTTGATTATGAAGACATTTGAGTTGACGAAAAAAATTTTTTCCAATCTCACGCCACTGATCTAATAAACAGACTTTCCTCCAGGAGCCAATTAGTCTATCACAAATTAAACATCAACAATGCTATTCGATAGTTTGTTTCGAATTGAGATAGTTCAACAATTATCGCCAATTTCAATAAACATATGCGTGATTTCGGCGTGCAGAGTTCAGGGATCTACAAAGATAAAACATTTTTACTCATTTCTAGAAACGCCATCGCTTACTTGTTGATATTTCAAGATGATTTAGAAGACCTCGATTTCTATGAATATTTTCTGAACTGCACTAAAAGATTGTGGATTGTAAACACATGGTGTCGTAATGATATAATATTTGTTTATCAATTGCTCTCACGAATTTGTTCTGCGTATTGAGAACATCCAATGGAATTTTTTCAATAAGAGATTCTTCATCAATTTCCAGTAGAATCAAGAAATGGTATGATTTTTTTTTTCATTCTGTCTGTCCATTCACCATACGAAAACTTCTTGACGGATGTTGATGAAACTTGTGGTAATGACAGTTTATATTATGTGCCAACATTTTGGATACTTTTTTTTATCCTGGATTTATATCTATTAGAAAGTCATGTGCATTTTCGAAAAGTTGCTGTAACTTTTTTCCTGTCAAAAATTTCTTGTTTCTATGAAAACATTTCCAGAGCACTTTTATACGTAGAATTCAATGGTATAACTAATTTTCTCAAATAAGATACCCATAGTTATTGATGTCATAAAAGAGAAAGATATCTGCGGCGACATCTATCTTTGATTCGCAAAACTGAGACAAGTTTACGGATCCTCCCGGAGAAACTGACTACTAGTTATACAGTGCTAGTCAAAAGTATAGCCCTTCCCCCTGTATTTGTTGAACGGTAACAGGAACTTGTTCTAACGAAATTCAAATTGTTACAATTAGCGGATATGTATTTTCTATAACGGTAACTCGTGACCTAATAATCACATATTATGCCACAATGTCATTGTGACTAATAATTTTGAATGGCGTTCTATGGCTGATTTAGTTTCGGTTTGAGGAGTTTTGGAAAATTTGTTTTAGAAAATTTGTTTTAACGAATCACCCAAGGTTTTAGAGATACCCCCTCTAAAGCAGAGTTCATGATCTACAGCTTACAAACTTTAATATTGCGAAGTTCCATTGTATTGTCTGTTATGATTTTTATTCCGCCTAAAGTTAAGTCAATCAGGGCGGCATTAGGTGAAGTATGTATTTCACTATTAAAAATTATTCCAATATTATTATTAATCTAAACCGATCTAAAACGAAATTGAAACAGACGCACACAACGGAAAAATCCTTGACACAAAAGCGTTGTATCGATTATTAACAATTTTATCCATTTTCATGGATGACTATCATATAATCATAGTTATATGGCGTAAGCATAAGCACTTTGATGAAGACGATTCTAATAATGACATATCTATATACCGGTTAATGAATAGTGAACATAATCACTGAATGAAATATCAATTATATTACATCGGGGACTTCTGTGCTACAAGTTTAAACACCGCGACTTTTCAGATCTACTGTATATAGAAAAAAATACAATAAGTTCATAGTAAAGTGAACCTCCGTGTCAACTGTTGAACGAATTATTCATTTTCATCAAACGGTTTTTCGTAAATTGCGCTTCGACATCAATAAAAATAGCTGTGTCTCCAAAATGAATGGAGGGTCGAGTTATCTCATTCGAAACGTTTTTGGACATGGAATAAAAATTTTAGAAAAATATTCTGCTGAAACAAATTGATGACATACAGTGTGTGCGATTTGAAACCGCAACACCCTATTATTTTGGAACCTATGGACCAATTTTGAGAAATGGAAATTTATAGTACAGTACTCGACGAGCTTTTTTCAAAAATGTTGACAGATATGAATTATTCTTAATTTCAAGGCGAAATGGGTCAAAATTTCGAGAAGGACCATTAGGCATTTTTTTCTTGAAAAGGGGGATGGCCTATTCGATTTGGGCATATTTCGAACATCTATATGCCAATTTTCAGCACAATATCTCTTAAAGGTATCAATGATATAATGTCAAATTTCCAAATTCATTTAATTTTGAATGACCCTGTATGAAAGTCTATGAACTTTTCAGCAAAGATGAAGTGGCGATTCAATGAAATATTACTTCGCATACTCGTTTTATGGAGTTTAACCAAAATCAACGAATAACAAGTTGAAGAAGTATTCAATATAGGAACAATATCCACTGGAACTGGAATAAATGGAACAGTTTCCTTAGATATTATTGTTTTCAATATATCCCCCTTCACCTTCTATGTATTTTTCATAACGCCGTCTCAAATTTTGGCAGATCTTTCTCAATTGGTCTGGTGTTATTTTACCAAACTTTTGCCTTATCCTCTGCTTCAATTCGTTCACGTTTTGTGGTTTGTTTTTATAAACACTTCCTTTAAAATATTCCCGCAGAATAAAATCTAATGCAGACAGGTCTGGTGATCGAGGAAGCCAACAAATTGAAGGACTGTTCCTCCCAATCCATCTTCCTTGAAATGTTCCTTCAAGCCATTTCCGAACAGCAGTCACATTATGAATGTCTAGTTGGAAAGAAATTTGCAGTGATAAAATTATAAGATCTTTCACTATTCAGTGTTTGTTCAATAAACACTGTACCTACTACACGAATGTCGTATTTTCCTATCCAGGCATTGACTTTTCGTGAATACTGCCTATTTGCATTCATCACCTAGGGTGGTCTCTCTCTTGGACAGTACCAGGAATTCTGAGTGGACACTGTATCAACCGATTATCAATCCGTATTTGGATTACTCTGAAATTTTTGTTTTGCACCGATCTTTCAAAAGGATGGAAATGATACACTACCGAATGGAAGTCATCATTTAATAGAAACAGTAATGACATCTCGGTGCTCGGAATCGAGGCGGTTAGATGCCAGCCTTTAAAACTTCCGCTTGCATTTGGCCAGGTTCGAATCCAGGAAAACGAGAAATTTTTTCTCAATTTCATAGGAATCGATAGGCAATGTAAATTGTCTAGATGCCAATCCCGACGTCTGGTGCTTGCTTGAAGTGCGCGCCGACCACCAGGGGTGGTGCTGTAGGTTTTCCTACAGCTGAAAAGTGAATACGCCAGCAAAAATCAGTAAGTCAACCCGAAACGCCACGGCAAATGATAATAATATCCGTCCTCTCCCCGCGCAGACTATGCCTTTAGGTACATTCTATGAGTGTTTATGAGAAAGTATTTTTAATTTTTTTTCCATAAGGAATACCCCAGTCAGGCCTTGTCTCCGGAGCTCCGATACAACCGGAGGGCGCGCTGGTGTGTCATTAACCCCAGTAAACACTCCCCACGTCCGTGATGTGAGTGATGGCTGGGTATGAGAATCATGTGCCCTGAGTAAACGGAGTGAACCAAGAATTACGGCCTTCTGCATTCTTCCGGCTAGGTTTTCTGCCGCATCACGACAAGCCGGTATGATTTTCAAATTAGAGAGCAGCGTGTCCATCATTACACCAAGTACCCTTATGATCAGAACCACCATTTTGACATGGTTTCGGTAAAGTCTGCGGAGTAAATATAATATTTTGTCCATTTTTCCTCCTTTTTATTTGCCTGAGGGTGTGGAATGAGTAGTTCCAATAGATTCGGCACTTCTCATTTTCCACAACGGACTCAACATCCCCCATAGCATAAGGCAACACCGGTGTTTCGTCTATACCGAGTGTTATAGGTGGTAGTACAATACTCGTAGGGCCGCGTTGTGCCTGTGGATATAGGCTGAGACCGCATAAGCTGGACAAACTGACAGCAAATGCATTATGGTCTCAGCTGCCCCACGACACGCTCTGCATCTAGTGTCAGGGACCTCTATCACGCGACTACTGTAGACGAGGGTGTTGAAGACACCATCCTGGCAGGCCATCATGAATCCCTCGGTTTCTGACTTCAGCCCACTTGACCTGAGAAAAGCGAAGGTCAGGTTTTTAGATAAACCAAGGTCTTCAATATTCTTGAAGAAGACCCAATGCATTGGCTTATCCTTATGTAGCTGTAGAAGCCTCTCACACTCCGCAGCTTTCACGTGGGTTTATTGCTAAATGAATCCCAACTCGGTCACAGAGTTTGGGTTCGTCCGTTCAGTGCCCAATACGAGACCGAGTTCATCGGCTACTCGGGTTGCTGCCTTTAAAAGAAATGCTCCAATCCTTGCTTTTTGAAGGGGATCTGAACTCCTAATAATTTTACAGGCTCCATCCAGTTTCATTCTGTTGTGTAGACACCCCAAACTCAAAAGTCCATGGCCTTCCTGTTTTCTGGGGAAGTATAACCGTGGAAAGGACGATTTAGGATGCAAGCTCCTGAAGATGCATCATTTTGCGAGTTTTTACGTCGAGTTGTCTCAGCTCTTCCTAAGTCCATTTCATTACTCCAAAGGAGTGAAGTAGAATTGGAACAGCAAGCATATTAGTTGCAGCAACTTTGTTCTTTCCCGACAGTTCTGATGACCAGATCTGTCGGAGTTTGTGTTGATACTTGCCGCAGAGAGAGTTTTTAACAGTAGCTACCTCTTGGGTGTGGCGTTGTTCCACCCCTAGGTAGGTATATACGTCTTTTCGGCATCCAGATGATGTAGGATGCTTCCGTCTACGAGCTGAACGTCCTCTCCGTATTTCTCGCATCGTCCACTTTTGAGATGAACCGTGGCACATTTGTCGATCTCAAACTCCATTCCGATAGCATGCGTGTACTCTTGCACCACTGAGAGAGTATTATAATAATAATTATTATTATTATTTGGTCAAACGTCACCTGACCTGACGTAGAAAACGTACTATTTATGATCCGAATGTTCACATTGTCTTTGATGTTCTTATGCTTATGTTTTGAACACATTATGAAGTTTCAGGGAAACAACGCGCATATATGCGTTCGATCCTATGAAGAATGAGTCCTGGAAGGAAGCGCAAAAGACCAGTTCACCCCAGGGCGCAAAAATTTTTGGTACGCCAGTGAGCCAAATGTCACTCTGATGGAGTTTATTCTTTCCATTAGAATATACCTTCGATCTCACGTGCAACAAAATCAGTGAAAAGCAGTTGACAATGAACTTGTATCAATCTTGTGAACCTCGAGATATGAAGTTACATTCGCTGTCCACCATCAATTTTCGGTAAATTTCTCGTATATATTCATTCTTTACTGTTGAAGATTATGTAATATGGCAACAGTCATTTCAGATTCACGTTGCTTGTTTCGCATTTTTGACTTAGTGTTTTATCTGACAATATTTATAGAAACGTGATGAGGCTCTCCAAGACCGGTTCGACTTGAGTCATGGCCACTAAGATCATGATCAAAGTATGAGAGGTTTGCCAAAAGAGGATACAGGGTGCTCTGTGGTAAGATTGTAGATGAATACAGTCAAAATTACGCATGCACCAAATATGGTTCACATTCCCCTTCTTGTTTTTTTTTTGCGCCTTTGTACAACCTCTTCTTGTTCTAATTTTATCCATCTGGCTTCCAGTTCTGCATAAAGTAAGCTAACAATTCTGGCCTCTCTCTTCTGGTAGGTCTAGTAGAATTTCCATAGCTACTGTCGGTTTGGTGCTGATAGCACCAGTGATCGCCAGACAAGCATGTCTCTGTTAATTTGAGAGCTTCACCTAGGCCGTTCGCTGTGAAGATTTCTGCCATCAGGCAATGGCACCGTATGTGATCATTGGTCAAACAACCATGACATATATCCAGTGAATTTGTTTGGGACCTCGGCCCCAAAATTTTCCACAAACCCTCCTACAATTCCATGAGAACACTGGCTTTGTGGAGAACCTTTTCCAAATGAACGTTCCTTGTGAGTTTTTTATCAAGGGTGAACCCTAGGTATTTCAATTCTGCTGCAGATGGATAAACCTTGCCATTAAGAGAAAGTGGTTACGTCTTCCAGATTTATTTTCCTAGTAAAGGGTATTATCACAGTTTTGCTGGGATTGACAGCAAAATGTTACCTCTGGCACCAACTGTGAACGTCGTCCAACGTTCTAGTCTAGTGAATGTACAAGTATATTCCCATGACTTGGGTGAATATGTATAAAACACCAAAAAATAATCCATCTATCTATCTAGTGAGTACATATGCTTATGTAGGAAATGGAAATCACTGAAGTTGCATCAAAAACAAGTTTCATGTTTGACTTGGTTGGGTTTGGGACAGATGTTCTCAAAACTATCCTGTTTGGTAGGGTTGAAGTTATCATCTTATGAAATCATGGCAGTCAAACATCTGAAATCCTGTATAATTGGCGTTTCTAGCTCATTGTTGTGCACACCTCAAACCGACGTAAAAAATCAGCACGTTCTGCTAATTTTTTTTTCACAAGCGCCAATAATAATGGGCACACCGCCTAGTCCCCTTGCCGATCGAAAGAAATCGAAAGTGGTGACAATGACCCAGTTGACTGTCCTGTGGCTGCTTGCGTGACTTTGTTATTGTTTGCATAATAGCATTTTGTTTCGGCATTCCGAGATTTGAATGAGGAGTAAGACGAAACGCAATATCGAATAGCATTGCAAGTTCACCGAACTGGAAATGGACATTTGAGAATATATTTTGATTTGGATCACTTCTGATCAAATATCTATCGACATCATGATACACGATAAGTAGTTGAGTACTAATTACCGAAATCTATTTCAAGGAGTTGGCCTCTATCAGAATTATTCAGTGTCATTGCTTGGATCTTATGCTTACAAAAAAAAAAAAGAAATATCTGATCAGTTTTTAAGAAATGTAGTCTTTCCTTTTTTTTGTTTAGAGAGAATTTACTTTATTGTCATAAGAATAATAATCTTGTAAATGAAGTTTCACCTAAACAAGTAATATAAAATATATCGTAAAAAATAACATTTAAAACACATAAGTTTGACTCAACTTGAAAAGTCAGTTCATAAAAATTTATTTAAAATAATAATCACATCGAGTATAGATAAAAGTCATCATTATTATATTATTCTTGTATATTATAATAAGGTCTATTACTTGAAAAACATTTCACAGCCTTCCTGAAGTGTTGTAAAGAGTGTACTTGTTTTATATTATTTAGCAGGTGATTATACATTTTACAATCATTATAAACAATGGAATCCTTCATGACTGATGTCATTGGTATGAGCAACTTAATGTTGCTGGATTTTTTAATCAAGAATACCAATTCCATTATAAATATCGAAATCACCGTTAGAATTCCATGAGTCTCTTTTTTGCAGAACTAGAATATTTTGTAGTAGAAACTACATAAGCCCCAAAATTGCAAAATTGATTTCCATATCTCAGGTAAGATTCCACCAGGAAGTAATAAACAGTCTCAGCTTCTGATAAACTCAGATTATATTTTGTTACACAGGACACGAACATGATCTTCAAATTTTACTTACGATCGATATGCAATCCTAAAAATGTTAAACTATAATGATATCATTCCCAAGCGGTACGTTGTCAAACTCACATCTGAAAGTTACTATAGTAGTTTTCGAAATATAAAGCGAAAGACGATTTGATTTACACCAATTTTTGACTTTCTTCATATCCAAATCATTCGGATTGTCATAGTGCCAAAAAGTGGTAGTATGCGATGTCTGTACTCGTCAAATCGTTTATATATAATAGGAATAGTGTTGGCCCTACTATTGAACCTTGAGGCACACTACTACATATTTAAAAGTAACACCCTCATGTGCGATTAAAAAAACTCTCATCTTACGCACTTGATACAAAAATAACTATTCTAGGAAAGAAACATGTTCATCCAATTTCTATTAAAATATGACACGACACTCTGATATATTCCAAATTGATATTTTCATCTCCGAAACTAATCAAGTGATGCCATGTAGCGAAACTCCTTGGGACACCTCATTATAGTTGTTTGATCGACCTTGTCAATTAGAATTTGAATGTGTGACCATGTTGAATTCCCAAATTGAAAATGTCATTGAAAGAAGACCGACTTGTTTCAAACGCGAATTAGATATACTAATAAAATATTGTTGAATATGTTCCGATTTGTGATAAACTATTAGAATCATGCTAGGTCATAAAACGAGGTACTCTATTTTTAAACTTTGACTACGAAAGAGGTGAGTATTTCTCCTACTGATAAAATAGGGAGAAAATTGCTTTTCATGTACCAAGGGCATTGTGAAGATGATTATACATGAAGTGTGACGATGATCCAGCTACAGAGTATTTGCCGTGATCATCTAGAAACGGCAGAACTGTGAAACTTTCATGCCAATGGTCACTTGATTTGATTAACATTTGCTAGTTGTAACTTAACACTATTATTGCTACGGAGAATTTCATAAAGATAATAATAATAATAATAGTGTAAAATACACCCAGAGCATGATGCCGCACAAAATCTGAGGGATAAGGTATCTCATCTCATCTTCGGGTTCGAGGCTCCTCAGTTGGTTAACAAAGTGGCAGATATGCAACGTGTCGTTTTGGCTATGAAGGAGAACCACATCATACCGCCAACGGAGTGCATGAACTGATACAGTGTGACCCATTTAAGATGGAAGCACCCTTATAAAACTTACATTTTTCAACCGATTGGAATGATTTTTTTTTTGTTAGGTAGATATTCAAAAAGTCTATTAGGACACCAAATATCATGAATAAATCTCAATTTCCAGGGCCAACTAATCTTATTTTTCAAGGTCAAAAATCTAAAAAAATTACTAGCGATTTTTTTAGAAAAAATCTGACTACACCACTGGATTTGCGACATTTTCAAATGATTTACATGTGAATTAAGTTGGAATGCGTCAATCAATAAAAAAGTTATAAAGGAATGAAATTTGAAAAATATGCCGTTTAATCAACCCACCAATTCATGTTCAGGAATTTTATGAAAATTCTGTATACTCCACTGGATTCAGGATATCTTGAAATATTATTGATCACAGTTTCATCGAAATCTGTTCGGTAATAAAAAAGTTATAAAGGAATAAAATTTGAAAAATATGTTGTTCAATGGAATTTTAGCAACGTTCTTACTACACCACTGGATTAGGGGCAATATTCAACAAAATATTATTCAAATAAAATTCATGAAACGTTTATGGGAGAATCAATTTCCTTTCATATGTATGTCGAACCATATCAATCAATCAGTTTATCACAACAAACTTTAGTGTCAATAATTTCAAATGAATCTACAAAAAAATAACTGTAAGTACATTTTTCTAATTGCTACAAACTAGCGGAAAACAATCTTTTATTCACAATCAATGTAAAAATAGAAACCAAGAAGATACCGAATTGAAAAATAAATGAGTGCAATTCATATTCTGGTGGCCTCCACCAAACTTCCATCCAATTCAATGCATTTATCATATCGCTTACGAATATTTTTTAAAGTATTCCTCAATTGTTGTGGAGTAATTGCATCGCAAGCTTGCTGAATTCTGGTGCACAGTTCCACTCGATTCCTTGGTCGTGATTTGTAAACCTTTTGTGTAACATAACCCCAAAGAAAAAAATCGAGTGAAGTAAGGTCAGGCGATCTTGGTGGCCATCTAATTAATGTACTCCCCCTTCCTATCCAACGATTAGGGTAATTTTGATTCAGCCAATTCTTCACAATTCCGAATAATGAATCATGATTTTCATATGTTATAATTGTACGACATTGCAATAATCACCCCAATAATTTTTTCAATAATCAACAGTGGTGTAGTAAGAACGTTGTTAAAATTTCATTTTACAACATATTTTTCAAATTTCATTCTCTTATAACTTTTTTATTACTGAACAGATTTCGATGAAACTGTGACCAGTGATATTTCAAGACATCCTGAATCCAGTGGTGTATTCAGAATTTTCATAAAATTCATGAATTCGAATTGGTGGATTGATTAAACGGCATATTTTTCAAATTTCATTCCTTTATAACTTTTTTATTGATTGACGTATTCCAACGTAATTTACATGTAAATCATTAGAAAATGTCGCGAATCCAGTGGTGTAGTCAGATTTTTTCAAAAAAAATCGCTAATAATTTTTTTAGATTTTTGACCTTGAAAAATAAGATTAGTTGGCCCTGGAAATTGAGATTTATTCATGATATTTGGTGTCCTAATAGACTTTTTGAATATCTACCTAACAAAAAAAAAATCATTCCAATCGGTTGAAAAATTTAAGTTTTATAAGGGTGCTTCCATCTTAAATGGGTCACACTGTATATATGCAAAGAGAGTCAAAGAATGGGGTCGCTGGCTGCAAGGAGAACCTGCTCATCGACAGATGTGTCACGCCATCCATGTATCATTTATCTCCATGCAGTATAATAGCCTGGATCGATTATCGCAAGGCATTTGAATCGCACGGCCTAATTCTGCATTTGCTCATATGTCTTGCTCTACTTGATTAAGTAGAGAGGTGCATTGAACAGCTGATGCCGCCCATGAAATTTCTACCGAAAAAACAAAATGTCTGTACTGTAATGTTATTGTTGTTGTTGAAATTGTTATATCCGTCAACCGGTTGCACCCCTACGTGCAACCCTCAAAAGTCAGAGACTTGTGCGAGCTAGGGGAAGACGTAGCCCTCACCTTTTAATACGTGTGATGCCATGCACGAGACCGGTGGCAATGCTGAGATTCGAACTCACGCTCTTTGGCTTATGAGGCGAGAACTCAACCCGCACAGCACCGCGGGCCATATTACATAATTAATACAAGAATTGTTGAAATGTAAATGAACATGAAATTCCCACTGAAACTAAAGTTACTCGTGGGTTTTGCACAATTCAATTTACAATAGTCATACCACAGGGTAGCGTTTTAGGACCACTGCTTTTCATTTTATACTTAAATGACATAAACCTGCTTGTTAATGTAGACTTCGTAAATTTATTTGCACATGATACACTTTTGGCATGCTATGATTATAACTTAGATAAAGCTATTGAAAAAATGAATTCTGCACTAAAGGAGGTTAATGATTATCTTATCACAAATAAATTGAAACTAAATACAACCAAAACAAAAAGTATGATAATAACAACCAATATAAATTTAACTCTCTTGATTTGAACGAAATAACTTTGCAAATAAATAACGAAAAAATTGAAATTGAAACATCTATTAAATACCTTGGATTTCAGTTAGATAATGTATTACACTTTGGTAATCATTTCGATTATATATGTAAAAAAATATCCAAAAAACTTTATTTTTTGCAAGAATTTCCAAAAATCTATCAACTCAGACCAGAATTACGGTATATAATGCAATTATTCAGCCGCATTTTGACTATTGTGCATCTATTATTTATCTTTTCAACTTGAATCAAACTTCAAAACTTCAAAATCGCGGAATGCGTATAGTACTGAAAACGAATAGATACACAGAGATACGAGTAATGTTACAATCATTGCAGTGGCTATCAGTTTCTTTGCGGTTGTATTACATGACAATGATTTTTATTTATAAAATACTCAATAACTTTGCACCTCCATACTTCTGTGAATTTATCAATTTGAATTTAGATATTCATAATTATGCCACAAGAAACAATTCTAATTTGCATGTATGTAGAACGAATAAGAGAAGTTCTATGAATTCTTTGTATTTTAAAGGCTTTAATACATACAATAAATTACCATCCATAGTTAAATCTAGTCCATCGTTGAGAATTTTTAAAAAACAGTTAATGGAACATATTCACACCATAAGATAGCATATAGGTTTTTCATAACATTTTTAAATTTTTTTTTAACATGTGTTTGTATTTTATAGTTATTTATTTATACGTTAATGTAATTACTATTATTATTGTTACTATTATGTTAGGGTTACCTATTTCAATAAAGATTATCTATCTATCTTATCTACCCATACATATGACATTCACAATTAAAAATAACTTGAATTGATCTCACTTTGTTAATATTAATTTTGATTCCTAACATTTTTACATCCTATTTTAGACAGTAACTACGGGAATGTTGACAATAAACAAAAATAGTAAACGCACAATTCGTGAAGTATTGGAATTGACAAACGATATATTGAAACACAATAATAACAGTAAGACTCAAAAAGTCTTTTAGTCAATAGGAGAGCGAACCAGGCTTCGATTTAAGGTAGGTACGTTGATTCTGATTCTTTATCTTAACATTTTCCGAGAATTTATTGTCATTATATTTGAAATTTTTTGTTCAGCAGACAAAAATTTAGTATTTCGTTGCCGTTTTTTGTTACTCAGAAATGTTTTAACACGATATTCTTTTTTTCCCAGAGGGATGTTCATGGTCAACATTATTCAACGGGTATTTGTTTTTGTATAATTATGCTATCAAGAAATGTTTGTCTTACATTGCAAATTCTTGTTTGCGAAAAAAGTTAATTGCTAGAGAAGGTTGTTTTTTTTATACATCACATTCAGAGTTCGTTTCTGTACCGTTTCCCCCTTCTTCCAACCCTTCCCCAGCTCAATATGGCATTGAAAATAAAATTCGACTAGAGTGAAATAAATGATTTTCAAGTGGTTAGTGTCAAGTATTTTACTCAAATATTTGAATTTGAATAGCACAGTTCTCAAGGTTTTTGTAACATTCTCAGTGTGAACGTCCCATTGTTACACCTAAATATTCAATAATATCTGTTCTGGAAATATCAATAACCGACCCGTTTTAATGTAAATTGGGAATGTTGAAATTTGATAAGTGAGCTGCAAAAGATATTAATTTAGTTTTTTCAAAGCTTATTGTTAATAGTCAATGAGTAAACCAGTCAATCATTTGTGACTCTACCTTACCTTTCAGGTTACTCTAATTTTCATCCTTATCCAATATTACAGTGCCATCTGCGAAGCTGATCTTAGTTCCGGTAGTATTCAAGGTCAGTAAATTATTGAGGTAAATTGAGAATAATAGTGGACCAAGGACAGTGCCTTGTGGCACACCAAACTGAACTAACCCTTCTCAACTCCATTTATTTTCAGTTTGAACAAATTTTTTCCTTCGGTATTATAGATATATTTCTAGGAAGATACAAGTTTCGAGTAGCTGTATGTAGCCCACAGTATCGAAAGCTTTCAATACCCGGTCAGAAATAAAGCTATTCATAGCTTCTTGGGTAAATTTACCTTCTCTCTAGCAAGTTGTTTTCCTTTACATAATTATCGAGTCTATTCTTGAGAGGTTTTTCAAAAATTTTCGCGAGATTGCATATAAGAGAAATTGGACTATAATTATTGTCAATTATACATTTCTTCCCTTTTTCATGAAGTAGTTTGATAACGGCTATTATTTTGTTAATGAAAAATGTGGTGCGTTTAGAGACTTCTTTTTGAATTTCTTTGAGAGTTTCAGATTTCGTTTTATGAATTCCCAGTGATTTCTTTGATTTCAATGAAATTTTAATCTCACATAATTTTGCTCACATACAGACGAAAGAAACATTAAATGTTGCAGAGATTTCCTAAATAGTGGGTCAGTAGATACTGGTAGATAGTAGTGGAAGCCCTATTGTTATTAACTCTATTTACATTTTATCTACACTGGATCTATGAAGTCTTGAAGCTGGATAATACTCCCGGGTTATTCACTGATGCAGATTTTCATTAGACAAAGGCCCCATATTTCGAAGTATCATCGACGAATACTAACCTCTATTAGTTTTGTATAGCCAAATGCAATATACATTGTAATACACTTGAAATTGAATGAAAAAATTCATCCCTTTATTTACAGTAACTATTTATTGTTTTTCCCGAATCCTAAAAGATCAAATTAAAAAAAAAACACTTACTTTGTACGCATTCCTGGAAAACCTCAGTCTCTTCATACTGATCACGAAAAAACACACCGACCGCAATAAACTCACAATGCTGACAGTAATGTCAATGCCTCGATTTAACTAGAATCCTGAATTAGGTAAATAAAATATGGTATTGCTGAGATGCCACAAAATGTTTTTGCAAAGGATCGTCTGTCTTCCATTTTCAGAGAGCGATCCATTACCTCCCGAAAAAAATCCATCTTATATGCCGCTACTGAAAAGAAGTTCACTGAGTGACTTTGGTATTCTTGCCATGTCTGAAGAGAATACCAGCAACGTTGCACCCGAGCAATGATGTCTTCAATTTAGGAGAACACGACTACCTTGACTCAAATAATTACATATTATTATGTTAAACTGCATCTTCTTTCGAATTCAAATTTATGAAAATAGATTAGGTCTTCGTGTTCGAAGAGGCGGACTGGTGGGAAATTGGCACACAATTTTTTGGAAATAAATAAAGAAAGAAACAACGGCAATTAATGAATATTTATGTATAATCCAGGTGAGTTTTTGTTTCATTATTCAGATTTATGCATCGAAATTATGCATCGATTTATGATAGAAGAAGATCAAGAACGATAAAGCAACTATTGGAACCTTTTCAATAACGTAAAAATTCCCTCGCGCAATCTAATTTCCGAAAATTTTTGTTATTTTTTTTTAGTAGTTTATAGTGGCATCGATTGCTAAAAGATCATCAGCCACTATGTGTTCTGTGTTACTTACTCCATGCGCCACCTAGGAGCAGCACTGTTAATTTGAACGCAACAGTGAATTTTAACAATTTAATCAGTGAAATTAATTTGAAAAAATCCCAGTTCCCACTGCGGCTCGAACCTGGTACCTTTAGCCCAAAAGTTGGACGCCTTATCACTTGCACCACGCCCCGACGTTAAAAAACGGTTATTTTCCGTTTGTCAAAAAATTGCAAATGTCTCTCAAATGTGTCTCGACGAGCTGTGTCCAAATCATACAACAAAAATGAATTTCGAAGTTGAATTAACAAAATTTCAGATTTTTGTCGATAAACTGAATTATTATTCACAGACGATTAAATTCAAGTAATGCAACATTCGATATTGAAGGATACTGAATTTTCGAAATTTTTTATTTCCAATCATTCAAAAAATCACCGGATCTCCTTAAATGTATCTCGATAAGTTGAATACATCTTAACAATTTCCCCTTTTGACTGCAGATGAAATTTTCAGCTCGCAAACGGTTGAACATAGATCAATTTTGCGAATGCCAATCGATTCAAGCCCCTAAAAATTGCAAATTCAACTCGAGAAGGTTGAAGATAATTTTGCAAATGCCAATCGAATAAGAAAGGTGAAACTGAAAATTACTCCCAAAAAGTTCTAAGGTCTATAAAAATCATGCAAATCATCAGAAACACTCGAAACTACAACTACAAAAAGGTTGAATTTTAGGAAAATTTATAAAGAAATACGGAAGACAAAATTTTAGAGGTATGTGACCCTCTCAACTCCAGATAAGTTTTTCAACTCGAAAATGATTGAAGATAGAGTAATTTTGCGAATGCCAATCGATTCAGAATGGCGAAATTAATACACTTTGTGAATATCAAGTCGATTGAAAATTACAGAAAATTATCCGCAAAACGTCGTAAGGGGTAGACCCCTAAAAATCATGGATAATATTAAATCATCAGATACACTTGAAACTGCATATGCGCATATGTGTGCATATTAACAAAAGGTTGAATATCATAGAAATTAATGAAAAGATGGGGAAAACAAAATGTTAGAGATATAAGGCCTCTCACAAATCCTGATGAACTTTTCAATTCGAGAATGGTTGAAGATAGAGTAATTTTGCGAATGCCAATCGATTCAGAATGGCGAACTTAATACACTTTGTGAATTTCAAGTCGATCGAAAATTACAGAAAATTATCCGCAAAAAGTCGTAAGGGGTAGACCCCTAAAAATCATGAATAATATTAAATCATCAGATACACTTGAAACTGCATATGCGCATATGTGTTCATATTAACAAAAGGTTGAATATCATGCAAATTAATGAAAAAATGGAGAAAACAAAATGTTAGAGGTATAAGACCCCTCACAAATCCTGATGAACATTTCAATTCGAGAATGGTTGAAGATAAAGTAATTTTGCGAATGCCAATCGATTCAGAATGGCGAAATTAATACACTTTGTGAATTTCAAGTCGATCGAAAATTACAGAAAATTATCCGCAAAAAGTCCTAAAGGGTGGACCCCTAAAATTCATGAATAATATTAAATCATCAGATACACTTAATACTGCATATGCGCATATGTGTGCATATCAAAAAAAGGTTGAATATCAAGGAAATTAATGAAAAGATGGGGAAAACAAAATTTTAGAGGTATAAGACCCCTCACAAATCCTGATGAACTTTTCAATTTAAGAACGGTAGAAGATAGAGCAAATTTGCAAGAGCCAATCGATTCAGAATGGCGAAATTAATATACTTTGTGAATTTCAAGTCGATCGAAAATTACAGAAAATTATCCGCAAAAAGTCGTAAGGGGTAGACCCCTAAAAATCATGAATAATATTAAATCATCAGATAAACTTGAAACTGCATATGCGCATATGTGTGCATATCAAAAAAAGGTTGAATATCAAGGAAATTAATGAAAAAATGGGAAAAACAAAATGTTAGAGGTATAAGACCCCTCACAAATCCTGATGAACTTTTCAATTCGAGAATGGTAGAAGATAGAGTAAATTTGCAAGAGCCAATCGATTCAGAATGACGATATGCTCGAAGTTTGTCAACGTACACAATTAACACCCTGTATATATCGGCATATCGGGTATATGATAGAGAAGCTCGAATTCCCAACCTAACGTGGGTCCTATATTATCGTCCAGAAGAGGGTCATTTGGTTACCAAAACAGTTGTCAAAATGTGAAAACTTGTGGATTTGTGTTGAATAAAACGCCAGTGAATAATTCTATTAGTCCACAATGAAGGATGACGTAAAAACCACATCTGAAGAGTTGAAAATAATTGAAGAAAAACTTCTGGAGATAGGATGTATGTATGGTGTCTCCAGAGACTCCAATTCGAAAGAAATGACGAAACTGTCATCAGATCAGATCAGATCGGATCAGATCAGATTTGCATGTGCTTCAACTTTGTTCGTTATTTTAAAGCTGTCGGTTATTTTGGTTCTGCAATATTGAAAAGCTTTTGACGAAAAGGGTTTAGTGAAACAACAGTTTATTCTTGAAAACTATCGTAGTGTACGAAATGTGCATTGGAAAATAAATAGGAAAATACCGATGACGCGAAAACTGATTTTAATAAGTACTAAAACCATTCTTACTGATCTAATGCAGTTAGTGATCCTAATGTGGCGTAGAAGAATAACATTATATGAATATCTCTATAAAATCGTATTCATCAATCAAGTCAGACTACCATTCTACACTTGACTAGACGAAAAAAATCTCGGAGATGGAGAAACCAGTTCGATTTCAATTTCAAGTTAGCGAAAATGTTCTGATCTCAGAAGTGAAGAAAGGGAAAATGCCTCCACGATTTGTCAAAATTGCATTATTAAATTAATTATTCCCAATTCGCTAACAAATAATTATTTCCGTATGGATATTCTGTAATACAGTAATGATAATAAGTGTTGCTTATTTGCAATATGCATGAATGAGCACATAAGAGCAGAGTGTGGGGAAAGAATTTGTTCATGTAGAAAATTATCTTGACAGTTATACCTCGATCTATGGAATCTTGTCGTATAAATTGCGGGTAAATATCCTTTTCATAGTCTTCTTCCGGAAATATTCTCGGCATGATAAAGTTAGGGTTTTAACATTTCAAAGAAATGATTTTCCAAAATCAGCTAGCCCTAGTTTACTAGGAAAAAATTCATGTATTTGTGAAAATAGTTTTGGAAAAAAAATATAGGTTTCGGAATATTTATATTACGAATGAATATTGTTTCATCAAAGGTAATACCACGAGAGCTTAAAAATGTATCGATAATTTTTTATTTTCCACGAAAACTCTCAGTTTGGCAAAATTATGAAAACAAACCGATTGATAAAATCATGAGTCCTTTAGGATATATAGGTTCATATGATTCACGGAAAAATGTTGGATGAAAATCAAAATTTACTTTCACTTTTTGCTTCCCTTGATACAAAAGTGAAAATGGCTTCCCAAAAGACTCAACTTTCCTACAATTCAACAGACATTTAAGAGAAAAGATTTTTGAATGGATCATGAATATTTAGGTAATATCAAAACATAAATAAAGGACTCATATTTGATCAAAAAAGTGAGGAATGAATAAAAGTTAGTAGCTTACACGGATCGCACAATTTTTTTGGTTTGTTATTACCTACACAGATTGATATTAAAATCGAATTAAATGATGTAACGTTGCTCAATGTTAGTAACGTCACACTAGAATTATCAATTTATTAATTCGATACCCAAGTTATATTCATTAACAGCTCCAGAGTAGAAAAAGAGTTAGGAAAGTATTATTTCTCAATAGAGGCAATACATTACTTGGTATTCTGAGCCTACCCCTAGAAATCAAAACGGATAATTTTTAACGTCCTGAATCTTCTAGAATACGTTTTTATTAGATATTTAAACTCATTGATATTATTTCGGGTGCTAAACATTTGTTTTTGGTGCTCGTAATTGTGATATTATGTACATGAGCGCCTGAAAAAAAAGAGACGTTTTGTATGGTATTTTTACCAAAAAATTCATGTTAGTAAATAGTTTACTTTGAAAATTCAGAAGGGCATAACTCAAAACGTAATTGAAACTCTCTTGAATTTCTCTTCGGATTCGCGTTCAGGAGAGTCAAACCACTTTATCTTATTTCTCAGGCCGAGCACGACAAACTCTAGTTTTATTGGTAAAATTCCGTTAACGCCAGGCAACCGATTTTCAAAAAAAAATTGAGACTTACCCAGCTCGGTGTCCTGAACAAAAAATCCAAATGAAATTCTCGGCGGTCTCAAGTAGTTTCGGTGATACGGCCCTTTCTTTGGATGGAAACAGGCATTATCTAGCACACGTTTCTGCTGTGAACAAACACTCACAGTGCTTCCTTCTTTCTGTCAACACAATGTACACACCCTAATTCACCTGTTTCATACATTTTTTTAAATTAAAAACTGTATTTTTATAACCAATTCTTCCTTCTTTATAGACTGTTACAAACGACATTTTTATTGTGATTCTGATAAATGACAGCCAAAAATCTAGTGTACTTTACTCATGTTGGGTTGGTAACGGTACGCTCAACCTCCGCCAACTTATGAAATTCAAACGCGAAGAAACAAATTTTTCTTCAAAACGTCAATAAATTTAATTTCGCATTATTAAAAAAAATACTTAAATAAATGGAAATGGATCTGAGATACAGATTGAAAAAAGCCTAGGAACCGGATTATAGACCAAGTAAATCTGTCAAATTTGATTTGAATTTCATAAGTTGGCGGTGGTTGAGCGTACCGTTACCAACCCAACATGAGTAAAGTACACTAGATTTTTGGCTGTCATTTATCAGAATCACAATAAAAATGTCGTTTGTAACAGTCTATAAAGAAGGAAGAATTTGTTAATAAAAATACAGTTTTTAATTTAAAAAAATGTATGAAACAGGTGAATTTTTTTGTTGGTTACCTGGCGTTAACGGAATTTTACCTGAAATATAAATTCCAGGAAAATAACTTATTCACAATCGATACGGTTAAAAACGTTGAAAAAATAAAAGTAGTACATACCAGAATATTTGCATTCCATTGAGGGATAGCCTTTGTCAACTTTCTGAAAATGAATGATAATACCAAGTACTTGGAGAGTATATTCAAATTTTACAACAAATACCTTACAAAAACACACCAATAATTTACATTCGTAGCATTTCAGTAATTTGAAATTTCAGCTCACAACTTGTTTACAAGTCAAAGTGACACTGACACCGTTTAGCAGATCATGAAACATTGCGTTTTCGATGAAAAGAACTCTATAAGTATCGGGAATTCAACGTAACGAATATGTACTCCCTCTTTTGTCCAGTTTTGACACTATTTATAGATCCATTGTAATCATTGTTTTCGTCGAAATCCCTATGATTTCGGTCATTGTTTGTGCACATTTCGTTCAATCTGTTCGCATTGAAGACATGTGATGAAATTATGATACATAAATGGCAAAATCTGTTGGCAAAATGAACATGAGAGTGTTTCGACTTTCGCCATCTTGCCTGGCATTAATTCATTCACCTTTTAGCTTCCATAACTACACCTAAGATGTCACTGCCAATAATAAAGAATAATAAAGAGATCTGTATGTGATGGCAATGTCTGATTTGGGGTTTCTGAAGAATGTGCCATTTACACACACATGCATTTTCAACAATTGTTCCTGAAAACTGCATGACAATTCATATTCGCGACCTGCGCGAAGAGTGCGACACCTATAATTATTTCGTTGAACTGATGTAACGTTGCAAGGTCTTGTCTATATATTTTGTTTTCTCATAATTAATTGAGTTTGGGACACTAAATTGAGTTTGGTGATATTCCTTAATGTTCATAGTTTCAGAATATAATAACCGAAATGGCGGCAGAATTATGCAATCCAAACAATAGACGTATTTGCTCAGTGCCCCAATGCTTAATGCATCATCAATAGTACCAAACACAAAGTGTCTTTACATAATTTTCCCATTGAAAACATAGAATTAGGCAAAAAGTGGCAATGACTAAGTATATGAAAATGTCTGATTAACATATTTCAATTATCGACATCTTCAACAATTTATTCAAATTTGACTGAGAATAAAATTGAACACTATGGTCTCTTATGGAATTTGTAGGCTGATCACCATTACAGTTTCGCGCCTATATTCTGAGCGCCATCTAGCGGAAATGCATTTCGCGAATAATTATATGCTTTTCACTTGCGTTTCTGTGACAAAGTTATATTCTGTTTATTTCTGAATTACTGGAGTAATGACATTTGCGTTTTTCAAATAATCCCGGCGTATTTTTCGCTGTATCTTTTATTATTTGAACTAGATCATATACTTATTTCGTGCATACTCACCATGCGTTTTTCACAGGTGTGAACGTCGACAGGCATGCATTTCTCATATACAGGGTTAAAAATTCAGAGTGGGCACACATGCATTTGAATCGGCCTGCGAAATAAATGGTAACTAGTGTAACTACAAATGGGAGAGTTAATGATTTGCCTTCGTACTGGTTGGCTAGTACATCTACTCGTCAATAGGTTGACAGAAGTAAAGCCGTTTTGCAGAGTCTAGCGAAGTTATGTTTCAGGCTTCAGGTTTCAGTCAACAGATGGCGGGGTATGGAAGCAAGTATAAAATATGACTGGGATGAACCAACTGTTCCCAGGCTGAAATGAAATATTTTTCCAAACATTGAATATAGAATATAGAAACAGAAAGTGGTACGTATTCATTATCGTTTTCTGTTATTTATGTATGATAGTCATAAGGTAGATTAGATAGACTATCCTTCATTAAATAACATCAAATGTGATGGGGGGAAAAGGGGTCGAAAATGTGTGAAGTGTGACATCGTGTGACAAGGGGGGCGAATCATAAACTTCGATAGGTCACCTGTATTATAAATTTGAAGTATTATTGTTGATTTTACGAAAAAAAATTGAAATTGAAATATGTAAATCATTTTGAAAGTACTGTTTTAATTTAATAACTTTCGAATTTAAAACTGAAACATGTATGTGTTAGGAATCGCATGTTGAAAGGTAAGACCTCGTTAATCTTTGGCTGGCCCAAGTTTTTACTTCTGAGGGCTGTCGTTCGTAGGGGACGACAGCTGGTTACCGAAAAAAAAACAAACAATGTGATATCACACCAGGCGGGTGGGTCATACAAATGTGACCACCAATGACAAGGGGGTCCAAAAAATTATGTACCTTAGCTTTGTTGCCTTTAAGTGAAGACGGAATCATAATGCTCAATTAAATATTTACACAACTACAATTCATAAAAGTTCAACACATGGCGAGTACTTCGAAGTTCCCAACTTTAAAGTTGAAACTTTATACACTACTGGAGTAAAAATACATTCATTTTGTGAATGTATGGACTAGGAATTTGAATGTAAGACAGATTTTACCTAAAACCTCGTAGTCAAGACCTAGAGTAAACGTCAAAATCTCTCAACTGTTGTTTTGTGTTCAACCATCATTCCTTTTGAAAATGAGTTTAGAGATGACCTTTTTTCATCGTGTAAGGGAATTTAAACGAGGTTAAAAAATTGTCATTTGTCAGGTACTTTTGCGTATGAATTGAAAGAATGTATAGTAAATAGTATTAAAAATATAATATTCATTGCAATAAATTATCATTCCATATAGGACGATTACCTATGATAATAAAACTTACAGTAATTTTATAATGGAATTTCAGAATATTTTCTTTTAGAAATAGGTTCTTTTCATTGTAAACTAAATTATAAATCTTTGATAGGTCTCACAATAAATTTTTTATTAAACTTATTAGGTATATGGACTTAATAAAGTGTAATAGTTTTTATATTAAATGATATAAGACTTTTATAGTAAGTGTTATAATATTACATAGTAAATGTTATTATACTTTTATAATGAATTTCATCACAATGTATAATAATATTTTGGGACGATATACACGGCCCTGCAAAATAACTAATCAATGAAAATTAGCCCGAAATTCAATTTGATTCTTCTGTTTTTTAACCATGACAACAAAAAAATATAGTCCATCAATATCGGACGAGCGACTGGGAGAAAACCAACTTTGAAATCAGAGCAAAGTTTCAGTAGCCGTTTTTTTACAGAGCAGTTCTAAATAAATAAAAAAAGTTTTTATATATTTCAAAATAATTTATTGCACAAACTGAAACTATTAACTTGGTAGGTACGTACTATTAACAAAATTGTAATGTTGAAACATTAGTAAACCTAGTACACATTTGTTTTAATAATGTTGAAAGAAATACGATTGGAAATAAACCAGTTTATAGTTTCACTTATATCCTATTTTAACAACTTTTTAGTTCAAATTTATTTTTACTGTGCAACATAATGGTAGGGTTATCTGCAAATATTGTGAAAGTTCCTGAGATATATTAACATTATTTGTCAAATCGTTAACATACAGTATAAAAGTTACTGGTCCAAGAACGGAGCCTTGGGGAACCCCATAAGTAATATCTGCTATTGACGAGAAATCGGTGGTTTAGTGAATTTTCATAATATTCAAGAGAGGTTTTATTTATAGAGTAGGTATACTCTCATATCAAGATAAAAATATGTCGGCAGTATGGTTTGGTAATTATTAAAAAGTCCACTATCAGCATATTGTGTGTTTTCAGTATTTAAAACAACATTACATGACATGATGAACATAGATAGTAATTTACGAAGTTTTGCGACAAATGTCATCAATTTTCAGGATGGTAATGAGAGGATTATACTGAGTGGACCATGTCCACTGTCCACGAACTTTTTATCGAAGTTATTTTAGGAACCATTGATCCATAAGTGAACGAGGAAGTTACTACTTCATCAGAGACTTGAGAGGATAAATTAACATTGAATGTAACGGAAAAAAATTCGATATTTTTTTATTTTCGTTATTTTTTCAGTGTGCTGTTTCTATTGGTGGTAAACCGAAAACCTCAACTCATATTGTATCAGCTTTACTGTCAAATCCGAATCTCACTAAGGGAGAAAGAAACTGGGTTACTTTTTCGGTTAAAATCATAACTTTGCGAATCATCAAAGAAATCAATTTAAAAAATTCAGAACATCACATTTGATTTCAGAATAATTAGATAAAAATATGGAAAATTTTGTGGTGAGGCTGGGGCATTCTTGTTGTATTCGGGTACACTCCTGAAGTTCAGGCGGGCCAAAAAAAAACGCCGCAGTACCAAGAATTTTGTACAAAATATTCCATGTATTATTGGAACCGAATTGTATTGTATTGTATTCTATAATCAGTCCAATATCAAAACTCAGAAATGACATGAAATAAATGTCAATGAGTTTCTTACACAAACCAGGAAGAAATATAGCTTTGAATGACACTAAGTTTTACGTAAAGTTTTAACGAAAACAAATACACTTTCGGCCTTCATCGATACCCAAAATGAAAAATGACCTGCACTCCAGCGGCATGTCAATTTGTACAAACATTAATACACCTGGTCGGGTCGGTACTTTCAGAATCGTTCAACAATGAGTTATATGAATTCTACAAAAACTCCACAAGTGCTTCATGAATAAACTCGGTGTCTCATGAATGGAACTTGTCAACTACAAAATTCCACAATACTACATAATTCATGATATATCCCATTCGACATTGTTACGACTTTCGAAAAGTTATAGTTTATTACAACAGCTCAATTTCAATAGCTGTACCTGCACGAAGTTAGGTAAATGTCAAAATTATTTCATGAGCATAGATAGAGAAGCGTTTTGTAGCTTGGTTCCTAATTATACTAACACAGAATGAAAGAGTACAATTATTTATTTCAAGAGTGCTTGTGTTTGACATAACTCATTGGCATACAATAAATAGTATATTATATAACAAGGGACTAAAGTGAATGTTTTAATCCCGCACGTGATGTGATGAATCATCACGTAAGGGATGAAATAGTGCTACGATTTGCTAAATAATAATGCCGAGCACACTACTAAACTGTTTATTTTTCTAACTTCACTAAAAACATACAACTACTTCACTTACTAATTAAACACTTAGATCTATACCACAATACAACTAACTAAATATTCCAAACACTTCTATATTTCTTCAAAAACTGCTGATCACTTCTTCATAATCTTCTTAATCTTCTTCTCTTCATAAAACTTCTGCATCCTCCCAGTGAAATCTCGCCCTTATATAGGTATTCAAGTAGGGTAACCAGATGCTTCGCGACGATTCCATTATCCCGAATATTCAATACCGAAAATCGTCTACGATTTTCCAGGAAGTAGTTATCGATGAACCACTAGCGAGTCGACTCAGCGGCGCAGCTAGGGAATTTTTATCAACGTCGTAACAAGTGTCAACAAAATTTTTCAATTCAGTGACATTTCAATTAATGTTGACATTTAAACGAATCGTAATTTAACTAACAGAATATCAAATGAATCAAGAAATGAATGAATCCATAAATTGTGATATAGAGAAGGCAGCTGACATGGTAACATTTGCCCTAGTTATTGATAGTGTATCTGAGGTAAAGTTTGATTTTTTACTTTATGTTCCTAGGGATTTGAAATGCAACTTTATTTCCCTATGGCACTTTCACTGGTAATACTTTTTGAAATAAAACACATTGTGGTTGCTCAATAGATGGCGCGGGGGGCACATCAACTTAAAAATTTTAAATGGCATGGAGGGTCATGAAATTTTTTAGATTTTCGCTTTTACGTTTTTTCACAATATGTATTCGAAATATCAGAAGAAGTGTGGATCTGGCGGATCTGAATCCCTTTTCTTACCTGACCACGATAACTTTTGAATGGTTTATTAAATAACGGGATAGACATTTTTTTCAATGAAACGAAATTCTAACTTCACTAATTTTTTAATAAACTTGAAGGTTCAATAAGTTCACCTCCCTCATTTCCAGTCATTGCATGCAAGAAAAGGATGTCCTTGCAATTGAATTTGAAGGAATGCGATGAATATAGGACTCTTTGGATGTTACCTCTTCCAGTCTTCTGGAAAAATATGTTCGTTCTGGAAGAACCCAACGCCGGTGATGGTGACGCTGTCATTGCTCATAGCTTGGGTGATGGCAGTCCCCACTATCAAGACGTCAGCGTCTTCTTTGGACTGCTTTACGTGATTGCCATTGGCTTCCATTTCCGACATCAGCAAGGCAATTAAATGTTTCTTATTAGTATCATTTGCCAGAAATTTTGCCTGTGGAATTGTACTGCTGGTTGTAGACTTATTGAAAGCGAATTTGGTAGATGAATGAAGCAAAGAGCGTCTATACCTTTCAGCTGCTTTGGTGTTCTGGTAGTTGAGGTCTAAGGGGTATCCGTCGAAAACTACGATAGCATTGCTGCCAAAATGTCGCTTCACGTAATCAACATATAAGGCACATATGACTTCAAATGTAGCTTCTCTAGATTTGCTCCAGACAACCTTACGCAACAGGAAGTCTCCATCGAATACTGAACATGTCCTCTTGCCGATGTCCATGTTTTCTTGTACAGGATTGGGTGTCTCGTACAAGGATGATTTTTTGCCTTTGTGCATTCCCTCTTCATTGAAGAGAGACATAGGGTAGGGGGCAAGCGCATATTTGAACATGTTCCTCAGGTCATCCTCTGACTGTTTGGTGATGCAGATCCGTTGATAGAGAGTGAGAGGGTCGACGGTAAATTTAGAAACTCCAAGAATTTAGGTATGCAAATTACTGTATCAAGGGAGTTATGAGGATGTTAAGGGAGTTATGAGAATGTTAAGGGAGTTACGAGGATGTTGGGGGAATTATGAGGATGTTAATTACCGGGAGCAACAGATTGTTGAGTTGATCGAGGTAATTAACATCCAGTAACTCACGTGATAGATATTTAATTTTATTTCTGACTTAATGAAGTACGATTTTGATCAAACACAGCTTTTGGATATTTTGGATATTGAATAAAGGGTTAGATCGAGTAGGGGTATGCTTAATATGTGCAATAATATATAGGTATGCGTAAAAATATAATTTTATCACCAGAAAATTTCAATTATTGTTTTGCATTTTCTCACATTTTGAGAAATTTTACCTTCTTTTGAACTCCTGTATCTTGGTAATTTCGTCAAAAATACTTTCGACCGATGAATTTTAAAGAAAATAGTTTAGAAGATATAGACAAAAAAACAAAAAAAGTCCAGAAAAATCACATTTTCCCCTCCCCCCTGTAAAGATCACAAGTCCTCGTGTTCGAAAACTCGGCAAACACATCCTCTACCATCCCTTAACAATCCCTCAAATTTTCGATAACTTCAGAATTGAGTTCAGCACATCCCGAATTAATTTACAAGGCTCCTGGATTATATGCAGTAAAATTATAACCGATGCCTCAAGTTGTTCAATAGGTGAACAAATGTTGCCAAGGCTTCGTCTGGCAGGTTTTCAATAATCAGTATGGAAATATAATCAATTGTAAATGTAAAATGTTTTTTTTTTTAAAGTTGGTGGGCTTTTTGTTCGTTGTAATCTCTACTTTCCGATGGTGTAAAAAACATATAAACTACTGTGGTAAATTTTCTTAGAAAATTCATAAAACTAAGTTTTCAATAGCCCACTTCTATATATGTTCCGACGACTATTATAAATTAGAATACTAAAACAGTAGCTGAGGCAGCTTTTTTGTTCCACATCAGCCGTCAACTTTAGTAGCCGCTATAAGACACTGACGAGCACAGCGGGTGGTGAAACAGGTAGTTCGCTTCATGAGAAATCTTGATAATCCTAGCTATCACTTTAGAAATGACCAGAAGGAGGTCTTGTTATAATTACTCTGGCAAAATGATCACAAAAGACGTCGTTATCCTTGTGAAAGGTAGATTTGCCTATTGGATCTTAAATACCATAAGTAATAAGTACCCATTCATATAACTGCTTTTGAGGGTTCTGTTGCTTTAGTTGTTTTCGAAAGTGTTTAAGAGGGGATTATTATTATCCGTTTTATTGTCGTAGGCCGTAGGATGAGTGTTTCACACAATTTATATATATTAAAGAGTAAAGTATTCGTCAGACAATTTGGAGCTACAAGGATTTATCTTGTTCTTCGAATTTTCTTGTTTGTGAACAATCAGAAAGATTAAAATAAAGAAATGGGAAACTCAACGAACAATCTCAACGACTAAACATTGTAGGACTATTTGACTCTAAACACTGTACCCAGCGATCACTGCTTGGTAAAGTTATGTAAAACTAACATAATTGTATTAATTCGAACAAAGTTCGCAAATATGTGCTGGAGATTAAAATAGTTGTATCTTGTAAATTTGAAAAGACCAAATTTGTTGTGATGATTTCTAGCTGTAGTGTTTCCAAATATCGCAAGTTCTTGGATATATTCTCGATAAATACTTTAATGATAACTCTTTTTAGCCAAGTGTGTTCAGCAGAGTTTTTTCTTTGTATTTTCGGGTTGTCTTTATTGGCTTCTCCTGCTAGATTAGATATCTAATTTTCCACATGACTATTGTAAATTTGTGATTTTTTTCTGCTATTTTTCCAATTTCCAAAACGCTGGTAATTTTTTTCTTCTTACCATTATGTATTCAAAAAACAACCTAATCAATAAACTTTCTCTCTTTGGAAACAGTAACCGTTGATGTTGTTGCCATTTCGACTAGATTTTGTTTTTAGATGTTAGATAAGACACTTCAAATTTAAGGCAGAGTATTTGCATTGTTAACAGGCTTTTCTAGATGATTATAAAAATGTAATTAACTCAATCTCTATATGCAATAGTTTTTTATAAAAATATATAACTACATAGTGTCGGCACCAGAAAAAAATTTAATCAAAAATTTCGCACGTATTCGAATTTTTTTTAAATTTTGCAAATACTGACTGATGTAGATCTCGAACTTTTTAACATTATTTCGAATGTAACTACATTCTCCACAATTTTTTTCCGTCCACTTTTACTCCAAGTATAACTGTATAGAAGGTATGAAATCATGGCCAAATCCGCACAAATCTACATGTTGAATATTTTTCATGTTGAAATGGTTCCTTACTTTCATTATTACCTTCATCTTTCGAAAGATGAAAAATGTTGGATAGCCTGAGCAAGGAATATACTTAATTTCCAAGAGTAAATCAGCTCTCTCGATATAATTACAAATTTTACCCTCTCATATGAAACTTTAAGTCGCCGTAAGTAGATACGTAATACGTTTAAAAATCAAATTATGAGCAATTTGTTAACATGCGATTTATCTGATAAAGTTTGGAGAGATGAATTGAAGCATGTATCGTTTTAATTACTTTGCATATGACGTTAAATGTAGTGTGAAAGTTAAGATTGGTATCATCTAGGCATTAAAGAGTTTATATTCGTTAGCTGTTTGATACACGAGATTGACAGATATGTTTGAGGAATGTGTCATCTAATTGCTAGATTGCTACCACGCTTGAATTGTAGAAACATATACAGAACATAGTAACATATTTCTGCACCAGCTCATTCTAAAGAGTAATGAGGTTTTTGGTATCTCTAAATCAATATAAAAAATATGGTGGCGGCAATTTGAACAAGAAAAATAGAAATTGAAAAACTGAATGGGAAATTCGAACCTGCCGAGAATTAAACTAGGGTCATTCTCTCAAGACGAAAGCAAAAAATGTTTGTAGGATAGAGTAGATAGTAGTAACTTTTCTTTCTCTTTAAAATAATCTTTCATGGAACTTCTGTACGATCGATGAAACTTTCTTTTAGTTCCAATTCATTTGGTGAGGTTCCTGAAAAAGGATTTCTGATCCAGTCAGTCCACTTCTGAATAATCTTCAGAGAAATACTTCGCAATGCTTCCACATCTGGCATGGGATATATTTAATTTTCTTCAAAAAATCCTAACGGACTCGTGATTTTATCAATCGGTTTATTTTCATATTTTTGCCAACTAATAAGTTTTCGGGGAAAAGAAAAAATTATCGATAACATTTGAAGCACTCGTATCACCTTTGATAATATTTTCAAATTCCAATGACTTATTTGCACAACACTAATATCAAAATTTTATGTATCGTGGTGATAATTTAGTTAGAAGTGTTTGCTGTAACAAACAGTGAATATTTTGTGTAACTAACTTTGTTGATTCAAACTCTCTGACCACATAACTACTCTTTCATTTATCGTAAATTCGTTTCGTGGAATTCATTTTGTGTGAAGTTTTTATAATTAAAGTTAAATAGAACTTTATTTGAGTTTGAAATTACATTAAATAATTAACAGGAGTTGTTCCTATAACTAGGTTTGCTGGATTTTAATTATTTATGAAGTAAACAAAAGAGGACAAATTAATGAATGTGCAAATGCAGCACACTAATTTCAATTATTGAAATGACGTATTCAATCGATCAGCATTCCATTCGAATGTTGCACACGCTCACCTGTTATGTTTTTATTGACTGGGAAAAAGGAATACCATAATGAATTTCTGTTTACTTTACTTGACTTACTTCAAACATTCAAACTTAATGAAATTAAACAACTACTTCCCTAGCTAATACCACGACGGACATTGAACTTTGATCGAATTAATACATTCAAACTTAAGTTCGCACCTTTGCTGTCACGAAATATGAGAGTAATTTTATAAGTTGAGAAGATGCTCAACACCATTGAATGTGAAGACAGCTTCAATTTTTTCTCTATTGGTAGGCCTTCATGTGAAATTCCTCGCGACGCTTATCCATTACAATGTAAGGTTGGTAAATGAATGAAGTGCTAGGAATCGCACGTTAAAAGGTAACACCTCGTTAATCCTCAGCTCCCACAAGTTTAGACTTCGTAGGGGGATGACAGCTGGTTAACGGAAAAAACAATTTTAAAAACAATTTCAAAAGTGCTTTGGTAATGGGCGTAGCCCATTTCGGCCCGAGATGGCAGGTACCGTGCATAAAAGAGCCCATTTCGGCCCCAAACACAAAATGTACCTATTTTAAATGTACTCATTTCGGCCCGGAGGGTTTAACGGTGGCCTAGTAATTAGGTACCTAATTAGAATTTTAAATCTAAGGCGTTCACAAGATCTGTAACTATACACAGAAAAATAACAACATATATCATTCAATTTTGTTAAAAAGTTCATTAATTTATCAATATGTACAAAAATCGCCTCAATGCTACTTATTAGAATGATAATATGATACAATTTTCACATAATCTAATTTTGAAATTTCCTTGTTCTTATATTTTTGTATTTGTTCCTCCATAAACTTTTGTTATTTCTTTCCTAAATTTCTAGACATATTTGTAATGCCAATACTATTACAATTTACGTATGTTTCTATTTGTACATTCAAAAGTTCTTTAATAAAAATAAATATAGATGGGTGAGTATGATACATTGAATTGTTAAAATGTGCGTGAAACGATTCACAAGCATTGGTAGTTTTATTTAAATCTGCAGAAGCACTTGCCCAAACGTGAGGTGGAAATTTTGATTCGTTTGTTAAATAATTTTCAAGAAGATGATCTGAAAATTTTTCTAAATTTGTATTTAGAGGCTTAATTTCATATAACTCAAAAAAATAGAAATTATCTACTTCATTGGGTTCTAAAAAGAGAAGTCCAAATCAATAGTGCAGCCATTTACCAACATCTGACTTATCATCTTTATAAGATAGTGTCAAACCTAGTTTCTGTATTTGACGGTACCATGCTTGGGTCAAGTGAAACCTACAGCCAGTAATTTTGATATTTGTCCAAATTTGAGTTAAAGCGTTATGAATTGAAACTTCAAAGTCTATTACTACTTCTTTTGGTGAAAAAACTAAATTATAATTGTCACATAAATCATATATCTTAGACAGGCACAAGCGATATGTTTCTTCACGTTTATCTTTTAACAAACAGAAAACTAACGGAATATAGTGTCCATTAAAAAAAAAATAGTGAAAAGTTGTTTAAAAAATTTTGTGCAATAAGAGAAGGTCCCATCCATATACAAAATCTCTGCTTTACACAAAAAATTTAAATTAGAATGACAGGAAAATATTATTAAATTTAAGGTTTCGTCATTAATTAACACACAAAATCTTCACCTTTATTAGTTTTTAACTCCATTGCAGCTAACACTGCGTGGACTTCTGTAACTGACTTGGGTAATGCTGGCAGCGATTTCCTCCGAGCATAGTAGATGTTCTTCCTCACACATTTCAAGTCCTTCCGGGTGAGAGCATCCTGTTCTGGTTGCTTCGACAAAGCTTTTCTTATTATTTTTGCGGGTTTCTCACATATGTCCGATTCAGCTTTCCTCTTCGCTGTAGAACTTAATATTTGCCGTTGCAAGACATTTTCCAACTCTGCCTCGTGTGAATGGTTTTGATTCGATGTTGTCAAAACTCATTGCACCTATCTTTGATGCATCTCCACTTTGTTTCTCTCGAACTTAATTTTCGGCTTAAAGTCTGCAATAGTGGTTTCTCTTCACAAAGGAAGAGCTTTTGATGAACCCAACAACTTCAGACCATTATCTATAGAACAGCTATAGAACAGTTCGGATTCAGAAATGAAAAAAGCAGAGGGGACTTCATTTTTCACTTTCTTGAAAGAATCTAACCGATCATCAATGAAAAGGAGGCAGCTGCAGCAGTTTTTCTTGATCTTTTCAAAGCGCTTAACTTTGTAATTCTGTTGCGGAAACTTATTCATTATGAGAGAAGATACAACAGTTTCTTGGCGCAAAGAAATAAAAAAACAAAAATTGGTGCAATGCAAATTTGCTGACTCTAAATCTTTCGTAAATCAACCTTGTAACCTTGGACTTGAACTAAGAAAAAGTAACATGAGAGTCACAAACGATTACCTGTAAACCTGTCACGGAATTTCTTGGCTTGCCCATTCAAAGTTGGTGCTCACATAACATCTTCCAGAAAAAAAATTCTAGAGATTCAATCAATCAATCCTTTATATTTCTCAAAATGATTTTCATTTTGTATAGGAATAGTCAACACTTATATCTAACTTAAAACTAATGCTAAAAAAACAAACAAACATACGTACTGACGGGTCAAAACAGTATGATACAAACTCAGCTGAGTGGATCAAAGTGGATCAGATAAAAACTCATCGAATGTATCAGATAGGAACTCATTGAGTGTATAAAAACAATTGATCACCAAAAACGAATTCATGATAATTTTTGGCCGATGATTGGAGATTTTAGGGAAGTTTTGAGTAGTTTTGTATTTTGCAGTTTTGCAGTCAGGACTTTGTGATTTATAAAAAAAGTTCTGCATGAACTTTGTCTCGGAGTATTCAATATACACCGTAAAATAGCCTTCTGTTTAATAAAGACATTTCTACTCATCGAATGATTGTTTTAAATTTTCAAAATGTACATACTACGAAAGTATTTGGTATTTGTGTATTTTACCCTGTTACTTTTTCTACAAAAATGTTAATGTATTAAGTGTAAATTGATGTTGATGATTTTCAATATGTACAAACCACAATTGTATCAAACTAAATTGATTGAGTTTTGTCGACTAAATGTAAAATTTTAGACAATGAAGCTTATCTATCTATCTATCTAAAGAAATGAAAAGCACTAAAACCATTAAGCAGTATTCTGTATAGCGTTCAGATAATCCTCAAGCATTGTTCGACTGAAGTAATAATTCGGTATTACAAGAGAGATGATGGAAGTTTCAACCCTTTTTTCAATTTTTATACAGTGCATTCCATTTAGAACGAGCCACCCTGAACAACTTTTGGTACAATGATTTTCAGGAAAAATAAAAAAACACGTCAACAATAGTATAAGGGGGGACGTATTTTGACATATTCAAATTTGATGTTACTTCCCCTATCGCATCCCCAGAGCACGACACCATTTTTTTAATGGATCACCCTATATTGTTTTGCATTATCACATGTTCCATGATAAACGTTTTTGAATATTCACTATAGAAAATTTGTTTCTTCTCATTGTCAAGTCATCAGATTTTGATTCAAGAATTTAATAAAAAATCTCTTTTTCTGATTTATTGCTTTCATATTTGTCTCTAGAACGAATATTCCAAATGTGACCTCCTGTGTAATTGTTGACCTGTTTTTTATTTTTTATTGCAAATTATTGTTTCAGAAGTTATTCAGGGTAGCTCAATTTCAATTCAAATTATTTGTAGCTTCCGAACCATAAGCTTCAGACCATATGTTTTATACTTTGTTGAAATCTGTTCGTCATGGAGCAGATAATGCGAAATAATATAGGGTGATCCATTGAAAAAAACTTGGTGACATGCTCTTGGGGTGCGATAGGGAAAGTTAGATCAAATGTGAATATGTCAAAATGTGTCCCCCTGTATACTATTGTTGACGTGTTTTTTTATTTTTCCTGAATTTCATTGTACCAACAGTTATTCAGGGTGGCTCGTTTTAAATGGAATGCACTGTATAATCATCTTCCCCTGAAAAAACATATATATTTTTCTTTAAATTCTTCACCATAAGTTGCTCAAATTTTAATTCCGGGACCAAACATAAAGTTCAGAGAATTTCGTGTTCTACCATTTCACATCTATTTTTTACCATTTTTCTGACGCTATTCTTTGTTAATTTTTTGTTTGGATACCAAATGATCACATATTCACATTGTCGGCACTGTGAAAGGGCGAAGCCAAAGAAGTATTCTTTTATCCTCTGTAACAACTAACATGTCTACAAATCTATTGCTATTCAGGCGGCCTTTTTATTGTATTTACCTTTGCAGGTTGGTTATTGTGATTGCCACATGGATTGAAATAACTGCGATGGCTACTGTATGAATAGAATCCATAGGCGTCGTTGGATGGTGTTTGGTGTTTGGTCAGTGGCGTACTGGTGTGGCAGACCTAGCAGAAATGGTGGAATGGAAATCAAATACCATTGGTAATGTCGGTGAAGAAGTAAACAAATATAAAATCTAAATCTATGTTTAGTTTTTACTAAGCAAACTCAAGAACTATTTTCTTCTTTCCAGGAGAACTGGGGAAACTCCTGTACTGACACCTTCAATAATAATAATAAAATAATTTACTTCGTTTTTCGAAAGGTACAGTTATACAACAACAAAGAAAATGAATTTAATTGAAACATAAATTAGATATATTGAAAAAGGAAACGAACCTATTCCGATTATACACACGAATGATGAAAGAAATTTGTCAACATTGTAGATAGATTTTTTCTTCATATTTGTTTTGTATTTATTAATTTTTGAAAAACTCAGCCGATTTTGTACATGCTCACAGAATTTGAAATCGAATCAGAGAACCTCTTAAAAATTTCATAGGATTATAACCTCTGCTAAATATGATTTATCGAAATTTCAGAGGTTCTTTAGAAAGCCTACAAAATATTCATTTGACTCAAAATCGATCTAAAATCTAAAAAGGTAGAAATTTACAAAAATCAATAGAAAATCTCCGATCGATTCAGAATGAAGAAATTAGTATGCACTGTGAAATCCGCTCTGCATACGCAAAATTTCATATTGATTCCGAAAATATTTTGCATGAAAAAAGGAATAATTCGTTAAAAGTCCCTTACATGAAAGAATTTTAAAAAAATTACAACTTTAAATTGCAGAGGTTCCTTAAAAGCATCTCAAATCTTCAATTGACTGGAAATCGATTTCAAATTCGATGAGCTTACATAGTAAAGAATTGAAAAATTATTAAAAATGGCTGGATAGTTCCGCTCTCAACTCCAGATGAACTTTTCAACTCGGTATTCAATTCTCATGGTCATTCGTTAATAGTTTTCCCTCACTATACCTAGAGTTTTTAAAGAGAATTCTATCAATATCAAATAATAACCGGCGAAGAAACCATTTCATGCAATAATCTTGATGATGAACTGTCCTTGATGGTTTTAATAGCGGGTGAAAATTGCTCAATTTTATTGTGAGTAAATACTCTTATATACTGAATCATGCACATGTATATCATAATCAGAAGTTAGCTCAAAAATACTGAAATTTAGCGTTAACAACAATCGTTTAAATAGACAGTTCTTTAACTCACCCACCCACAGATGCCTTTTTACGGCTACTTACTACAAATGTGGCGAAGAGCCGATTTCACACAGTAAATCATTCGGCCTGTTGAACCAAGTTGAGCATTTGTCATGGTCATTAGTAACTTGTCCATGCCATGGTTTTGATTAATTGTTTGCTAAGAATGAGCTTAGAATTTTCACACATCTTTGGAAATAAATTATTATTTATTGTATTGTTACTCAGGGTGATTGAAATATTTCGTGATATAAGTATTATTTACAATCAAACCCATTTCAGCATTGAATCTTATATCCAGTGTGATAGTGTTCTATGACTATGCATAGTTGAATTGAAGGAGGGAGGGAGGGAGGGAGGGAGGGAGGGAGGGAGGGAGGGAGGGAGGGAGAGAGGGAGAGAGGGAGGGAGAGAGGGAGGGAGGGCGGGAGGGAGGGAGGGCGGGAGGGAGGGAGGGAGGGAGGGAAGGAGTGAAGGAAGGAAGGAGTGAAGGAAGGAAGGAAGGAAGGAAGGAAGGAAGGAAGGAAGGAAGGAAGGAAGGAAGGAAGGAAGGAAGGAAGGAAGGAAGGAAGGAAGGAAGGAAGGAAGGAAGGAAGGAAGGAAGGAAGGAAGGAAGGAAGGAAGGAAGGAAGGAAGGAAGGAAGGAAGGAAGGAAGGAAGGAAGGAAGGAAGGAAGAATTATCAAGATGATACCTTTGAAGGAGTTAGCCACTCGTGCTAGCGAAACGTTAGGAACAGTTCCGAAAAACGGCGTCCTGTTAATCCGAATAAAAATAGCAATAGTGACTTTTCAATAATGATTTATTTACTGTATTATGAACTTGAACAAGCGGCATTTGGTTCTTATCCGCATTTATACTATTTTTACGTTTTGCAATTTCCAGACTCTTGAATGCATCGAGAAGTCTATCGCAAACCTGTCTAATTATTTTCAAACTTGTGCATGTGCAATGTGCTCTCTAAACCATATTTCCATAACCCTTCTAGTTTGACCCACATACATTTCACAGTCCTTGTATATATCCCCTTGTATATATGTTGAAGCTCATACCAGGTTTTGTATGCCACCTTTATATTAAGGGTTTGAAAAATACTGTTGGAACCCCGAGTAACTAGAGCTTTGTATTGGATATATTCCAGAAGGTTTTCCTCTTTTTGACAAGTTGAAGAGTAAAGAAGGGTTTTTTGAATCTAATCTTCCTAATCAACAACGTTGATGATTATCGAGAAATTCCTCTTCGGTTTTTCACTGATTAACTTTGTAGCTCTACCATTCTCTTTTTAATGTACTCAGCCTCAATAGCTATGAATAAATTCCTCTGAAAATCATCAGATTGTTGTTATTCCTTATTGATAAGCTTACACGTGAGTTTCTTTCTAAAGTGCTTCAATCTCAAGCATACTTCGTTTACTATAATGATAATTGTTAGGTACTTGTGGGAATTTTTCTTTATCTACAAACACGTAAACGTTACTTTGTGTTTCCCAAATTTATTCAAGGTTTCGAAAAATTCATCAACTTTAATAATACCTACTTTACTTTAATAATATTTTCGGCAATCACTCTCGCCCATTCTTCTTTGCTCGACACACAAATTACATATCTCATTAGGAAAAAAAGCCACCCATCAATTAATAATTCTACCCTTCACGTTGGAAGGCGGCTTCATGGTAACGGACCACCAAAGGGCACGGACGCGGGGCCCGATGTTCCGAGAGAACGATATCGCGATAACAACATGTCATCCATCATAGTCTGGAGCAGAGACACTTCTTTAATGAAACGACAGCCGCCTCTCGTACTCCGGTCTTGTACGAGATAATGAGAAAAAGAAATGATATCGGGCTCGACATCGTCATTTCGTGGCTGATTTGGGAGATTGAGGCTGGACCACAGTTATTTGTCCAAGAGACTGTTTTGAAACTATGGACGAGGGTATTTTTCAGAAGAGATTTCTTGCAAGGAGGTGATAACTTATTTAGGAACGAGATACGAGTGTCATTCAATTATGAGATGGGTGTTGTGAATTTGAACAACCAGCATTTCATCAAACGACAGAAACTCCCCTTTGTAACTAGATGACAACAGTTTTCCTACTGATATTGACATGTCATACATAAATACATATTTATTTGTCTCAAGAAAATTTTACATTCTTTAGACACGTCCAAAACTTAAACCTAGATACTGAAAATAAAATGATGTGTAATGTTGGGGTATAATCTATAAATAAAATGTAGTATAAAATATATAAACAACTCCCAATAGAGGTGCATACTGAAGGTGTGAAAGAAAAAGGGAACCCTGGACCCAGCTAACAATTTCAAAAGAAGTTAAATTCGTGGGCGGTATAATCGACCAAAAATTGACATGAAGCAGTCAAATCAACCACATTCTTTCCAGGGCTATAGCGACAAGCTGGACATGCCGCAGAGTCTTCGGTGAGACAAGGAGTCTGAAACTAAAATTGATTTATTGGTAATACCAAACGATCATCAAACCTATAGTCACCTACGCCCCACTGATATGGTGGCCAAAAGTGTATCAAATTTCAGCACAAGTCAAGCTGTAGAAAGTGCAGCGACTAGTTTGTCTGGGAACCACAGGAGCAATATTTACGTACTCTATTGCAGCTCTAGAGGCAATGCTAAACCTTCCGCCATTGCACATATGTGTAATGGAAGAAGCAGCAAAAAGTGCCTTCAGACTGAACTAGACCAAAAACTTGAAAGCATCGGACATCTGAAGATTTTGGAAAACATCTTCCTATAGAAGCTATGTCTAACCTGACAGATATGATGCCGAACAGGTATGACTTTGAAGTGCAGTTCGAAGTGGTCATAAACAACCGACAGACAGTCCTCAGTTGACAATAGATGCCCCAGTGTGGTACACAGATGGATCCAAGATGGACGAAGATTGAAAGAGGTTACAGGGTCATTTTTTAAGCTGTCAAAACCCCATCCATCTTCCAAGCAGAAGTACATGGTATGGAGATTTGTGTCCAGGAATGTCTTAAAAGAGGCTATCAGATAGCCAAGCAGCACTAAGAGCTCTGAAGTCACACATTTGTGAGTCTAAGCTGACTTGGGACTGTAAACAAACCCTGCGACAAGCGGCAGCAAACGATCATGGTAACCCTGATGTGGGTGCCAGGTCACAGGGGCATGAAAGTCAATGATGAAGTAGACTGCCTTTCCAAAGAAGGGGCAAACACAACACTTACCGGCCTTAAACCCTTCTATGGACTCTCTAAAGCCCACAAGAGTTTCGATGCTGGGAATTCGATGAAATGAAATCTCACTGGATAGTGCCGGGACAGAGACAAGCGAAAAGGCTAGTGAACCTACGACCCCACAATCGACAGGTGATATGTGATGATACAAGAGATTCGATTCGTAGAAAGCAGATTTGTTTTTCGTTTCCAGTATACCTAAATTGCTACCAATTATCTTAATAATAGTTCCTTATAACATGATATACAAGCTGATCAAAGTTGAGATCAAAGTCCAAATATAGTGACATTGCATTGGTCAGAACGAGTGTCTGATTATTTATTTTTATATCAGCAGAAGCTGCATATCGATCTCTAGATTCAGAAGAATTTATTTGCTTACAATATTTATCAGCCAGTTCTGGAAGTGCTGCAAGGTCTTCGCTAATGATAATATCACTATTATTCATTTCCGAACAAGGATAAGAATAGTATTTTTGCAAATCATCAGCATATAAATGAGATTGGCAATTTCTCAAGCAATTTGAAAGTAGTATAGTAAAAATAACAGAGGCCCTAATATGGGCCCCAGTGGTACACCGTAAAAAAGTTTCAGTGGTATGGATTTATCCCATGATAAACCATATCAAAAGTTTTCGTACTTATGTTGTTAGTTAATTCTTGTCTGCTGCTACTAGGATGTCTCGACCAACGTTCAACATCCTAATCACATGCTCGAACATATTTTGAATTTCTCATATTAGTCCAATATCCACAGACAAACTTGTGTCAAAACTGAAGAATGAATTGTAACACTATGAAACTTGGCACGTGACTTCTTGACATCATGTTTAGTTGAAAAAAAAAAGTTTACCAACAAATCAGGGGTGGAACACAAAAAAAATTTGACTACAATAAAAAAAATTGGAGTTTTTTCGGAAAGTAGAAAGCCTATCGAAAAACGGCTTCGATAGAGGCTAGGTAAGGCTAGGTAAGGTAAGATTCGGTGACTTTAATGCTTCATCTTTGGAGCGAATCCGTCCTTTCGAGCCCTGGAAACAGTGTTAATCGTCCTAAAATTGCAATGAGGAATGGTATGTCATGTGGGAGTTTAATATGAGGCGGGATTAAACTCAGCTATTTTTGGCGTGTGTAGGTAAGTGAGACCTGTTTTACTTTTAAATCATTGCATAATGTCTATAAAGAGAGTAATGGTTCCTGCTTTAGTGCAATTATTCCGGATTAACTAAAATATCTATGATTTTTGCATCCTCCGTAAACAATGTAGTACAATTAGGTGACGTGGTAAAAAAAACATTTAGGTACTCAGATACCCACATGTTATATTTGCATGAAATACACTTTTATTTTTCAGTCTTTGATCATTTTAAGCAAAGTGATGACATATGTCGGCGTTCAATCACGTTTTCTGAAAAAATGGGCTCGTTTTGTAAGGAATTACTTAAGATCATTCTTGTAGGGAACTGAATCATCTTTAACCCTAGTCAAACTATTTTGTTATAAACTTCATTAGTTCCAAGATGATATCAAAAAAATTATTTTCCACCCCCTGATTTTTGGTAAACAATTTTTGTTCTACTTTGACATGGTTCCAACTACTAGCATGCCAAATTTGGTGGTGTTACAACCTATCCTCGTCTCAAAATCTGAGTGGACCGGATTATTCTTTTGTCGACAGTAAACTAGATGTTTCCAAATAACTCTCTTCAAACAGCTTCTTTTTCACCGGGCCGCATACAGTCAACTGCAATCCGACCCTCACTTCATCGAAAACAAAAAGTACAGACAGACCTATTCGGTCCAGAAATCGACACCAGCGGCACATAGCATCACCCTTCACAATCGGGACGACTTGACAAAGGACAGGTGAAACCGAAGCTTTTTATATCTTTGGTTTTCGATGGAGCGACCAGGTAATTTTATACGTCGCTATCTGTGTTGAAAATCAGCCGAGGACGGGAAAATGTCAATAAGTTGACTACTCAAACTGTGAGTCGCTATCAGGGGTGGATCTGGGATTGATTCGGGATAGGGTTGGGAATGGAGAGAAATGCGAGATTCGGTTTATCGTCTATTGTTTCAGCAAGGCTTTCTGATGGCGAAAAGGTCCTATTGAAAAAGGTAACATTCTACGGGTTAGGAAGAATATAATTAGCAGAATCAAGAACGAATAGTCTTTATTATTTATTCACTTCTTGTTCGAAGTTTTCATCAGTTCATCATAGTAAAAAATTCGCGTAACACATATTCGGGTCAATTCTGTTTCTCAGTAGCAAGTTTGTCACCATAGGAAGAAAACTTTCATAGTAGAATACATCTCAATTTTGTGGAAGGCTTGCTATCTTCATTGCTTTATAGACAGGAGGTGATGTGGTAGCAACATCTTCTGCCAATAGATGTAGTGAGGGGAGAGACAGTCAGAATGACAGCGTTTCCAGGTTTCCCTCAAGGGGAAGTTCTATCGCCTTTACTGTGATCACTGGTTGTCGACTAGTAAAGCAACAAAGAAAATGGGTTCACGATTCAAGGTTACTGGGATGATCGACTAAAAGCTGACATGGAATAGCCAAATCAACCACATTCTTCCAGGGCAAGCTAGACATGTAAGACATGGAGTCTAAAACCAAAAATGTTTTATTGATCACAGTTAATGTTCATTGAGGCCGCAGTGGAGGGCCTGATATGGGCCCACTCACGTTCAAACCTAACCTAACCTAATGTTCATTGAACCTATGGTCACCTATTGGTTATTTTCTCGATATGCTGGTTCCAGGTCAGCTTGAAGTCTAGTATTACTTCAGGATACTTGACTTCCCCCTCTATCTGTATGTCTTCCCCTCGAGGTCGTATTCTTTTAATGTTTCTTTTATTATTTCTTCTCCTATACAGGTGTACTCCCCTTGTTAATTTTTGAGGGAGTATATTACTTGTTGTTCGAGAGTACTTTCTGGAGTCTAGCACACTCTAGAGAGCCTTCTATCTCCTTACAGTGTCTCCTCCAGGATTTGTTCAGGGCCTTTTTGAAAATGGACAAAGCGTTCTTGTATAACTGGGGTATCACCTCAAAAAGATGGGCAAGTCAGAGAGTGATAGTTGCTGCTACTGTGAGAACTTTATGGAAACTGCAGAACATCTGCTTTGGGAATGCCCAGCGCTCTTCTGCAACCGGCTCAAATTTCTGGAAGGGGCATTCGTGCATCAGAAACTCAACTCCCAGGAAACTGATAAAGTTTGCAAGAAGTCTCAGAATCCCGGATCATGAATAGATGAAGGATCGCGAACAAAAGACTTCGTAGATCGAGGTGCTTGTGCATCCTGCATGACCCCCTTATAATCTATAAAAATCTTAAACCTCTAGGCGTTGAGTATGTAATACTGGAATCGATATCTCAGTAGACTTTCACTTGAAAAAATTAAAAAAATTGTTGTGGTTTTATAAATACATAGTCTCTGAAAGTTATCAGTATTATGTTAAAGTTTTATTAGGAAGTTAATTGGAACTTTTAGCCTCGAAATAAAGTAAGGGTTCTTTCAACGAAGTTTGTCCTCGTCATTCTAGGACACCCTGTATACATATGTTCTATTGAATATTTGCTTATGTATGTCAAAACCAGCTTTTCAACTAACCCCTTTCCTGTGCTCATCTTCAGCCACAAGGAAATCCAGAATCCACCTTCTTGAGCCCAATTTCCTGTTGATTATCCCTTACACAATATCCAATCTGCAATTCGATATCACGTCACCCGATTTGACCGTTCAAGAGGCGATTTGGATGATTCTGCTGAAAGGACGAATAAGCATTCAGGAATTACCATAATTCTCCACTAAAGATGTCATCAAACAAACAACAGTTGGCGAGCGCTGGTCCAGAGACAAATTGGGGCACAAACCATCGTTCTACAATAAGACTCGGCCATTCATAAGGTCGATGGTTGCCAGGAAGAAAGTACTTGTTAGATGAAGTTGTCGAGTGGACGGGATGATGTAGTGGTGGATGATTTTTGCGAGGTTTGACAAAAGGCGACATACGAACATATGCGAGGTGAATGGGCGCAAGGGGATCTTGTTTCATGTTTATCGTAGTTCGAGTGGTCATAATGGAGCTAATCATTTAATGGTATACAGGGTCCTTCATGATAAGAGTTCGTTGAGTATACCAAAGACAAATTGAGAATAATTATTTCCCTTTCAAAATATTGAAGTGGGTGTAAAATATCAGATTGTGGATGCTGGACTGTTGGCAAATTGTTTGGACATTCTCAGGCTGATCTCATATTGGTACATTGACTCTAAATTGGGCCTGTATAATTTCATTTGAACAGTCTGTCCCAGAATGGAGGGAACGGAATCAAATAGTGGAATTCTCTCTTCATTTCGATTATTCAATGAACATATCTGGTGATTTTTATGGTCTACTCCTTAAAATATTTTTCGATTTTTTTTGTTTTCGTCGATTGTTTCAAAATTCACAGATCGGGTATGGTAATTTCATTATTCTGAATTCATTGGCGTTCGTAGAATTGCTCAATATCCAACGGTTATCGAGTTGAAGAGTTCATCTGGAATTGAGAGAAGCCCTTTCCCTCAATTTTTTTTATATTGTCTATTATTTTTCGTGTAATTCAATATTTTTTATATATGTCCACATATGTGCATATGCAATTGGATATAGATCTGGTGATTTCATAGTTTTCATTATTTTTAGGGGCCCTTAGGACTCTTTTCAAATAATTTTTAAATTTTTCGATGGACTGGATATTCACAGGGTATACTAAATTCACCATTCTGAATCGACTGAAGTTCTCAGAATTGCTTCATCTCCACCAGTTATCGAGTTGAAGAGTTCATCTGGAGTTAAGAGAGGTGCTTGCTCTCCAAAATTTTTATGCCATTTGTTTCTCTATTATTTTTCGTGAAACTCAACTATTTTTGTATGTGCCCACATAAACGCACATGCAATATCAAGTTCTGGTGAATTTCTATTTTTTATGATTTTTAGGGGTCTACCCCTTAGGACTTTTTTCGAATAACTTTTTATTTCTTTGATCGGCTCAAAATTCATAGAGTTTTATCATTCTGAATCGATTGGCGTTTGTAGAATTGCTCTATCTTCAACCTTTCCTGAGTTGAAGAGTTCATCTGGTGTTGAGAGAGGTCTTTTCCCTTCAAAATTCAATTATTTCTCTTCAGAATTTAATTTTCATTATTTTTCTATTTATTTTCTTAAAACCCAACTTTTTATATATGCACACATATGCGCATACGCAAGTAGAGATAATTTTATATTATACACATTTTTCACAAATTTTTATCAATCACACAAGACCATATCTACATTGTAAATCGAATAGAATTAGTGACATGAGTGTTAGGTAGCACAAAAATTTGTTTTGAATTTATTGACGGAAAAGAAACATGACTTAACAAAATCTAGAGACAAGATTAGAATAATCATCTCGGAATTTTTTTTAAGTGAAGGCCAAATCGATTCAGTCCAAAAAGGTGTATTATGTTCGTGAATATAAGATTATATCATCACGGTTGACTTCTTCTTATGTATTTCAATGAATAAATTATATAGGAATATAGTTGACAGTGAGGCAATTCTGAGTTTTTTTAAATTTTCTTGACATTGGTCCGTGTCAAATATTAGCCAGCTCTCTTCATATCTTCTGTTTTAAAAAAAAAATTGTTTTTTCCATTAACCAGCTGTTGTCCTCCTACGAACGACAGCCCTCAGAAGTCGAAACTTGTGCGAGCCAAGGATTAACGAGGACTTACTTTTTAACTTGCGATTCCTAGCACAAAATTCATTGTAATCGCTAGGCTTTGAGACCATACGACCGGCAGCCAAAATGATTAAAAAACGGAGATTACAACAACTCGGCTACATGGCCTTGTTGCCTGTTGCACCCCAAATATCTGAATGGCGTGACATGATCTTTTCAAAGTTGTACACCAAAAATATTATGGGAGTGAAACCCACTCATTAACAGTATTCGTAACCTCGTAAAGATGAACCTGTAACCTATATTATTATCATTCGACAGTATAAAAGTTGTGTCGTCAGCAAAGAGGGCTCATTCAAATGGAATAATATTACCGCACAAGTCATTTACATATATGATAAATAAGAATGGGCCCAAAACGGTCCCTTGTGGAACGCATGCTTGATAATCTGAAAGTTTGATAAGGCATTGTTGATCATTACTGCTCGATGATTAGTAAGATAGATTCTCATTGAGTGAATAGTTTAATTTTTCTAACAAAAATGTTTCTGACAAAATTTCGTGTAAGATGCAGTTGAGCTTCTTCAACAGGTCACAAAATACGCCTAACATGAAGTCTAACATAGCATGGATTGTTGAATCCATATTTTGAATTGCTGAAGATATTATTATATAAAATGAACAATGATAATAGATTATTAAGCCGTAAAATTTTCATAACACAAAAGTTATATTTAAAAACACTCTGTAGCCCCGATCTCCCTTTCTGTCGACACTCTAGCACACACCAGTGAGATTTAGGGTCATCATTTTCCAAAGAACAATTTCTGGACGAAATGCATTCACACTATTCTCTCTCAAACGTACATCTCACTTACCAATTTTCTGGAGATTTAGCTGCATATACATTACAAAAACTATCTCAAAACAGATAATCCCTCGGTCCCATCTCAATGTCTGTGTAGAAAGCGGCACCTTTTGAATAGCGATAACCGAAAGTAAGCGCTGAGTGATCCATTGTGTTCATTATGTTGAAAGTAATTGCTAGGTGTATTGAACAACCACATACCGCCCCTAAGTGCACCCTAACTTATTGGTGTTTTGTACCTTTATGAAGTAAATAGTGAACTCGAGGATAGGTCTGGCGATTATTGAATTGGCAGAAGACTTGTCTTTATTTATTTTCTGCAGAAAACAATAGTTTTTTCGGTATGAATGGAAAATCAGGATGAACGCTGCAAGAGAAGTTCAATTTAAATATCATCAATAATAATTATAATAAATGATGGCAAAGCTAAAAGAGTATACAGGGTATTCCAAATTAAGTCGGCACCATTGCCAACTCCGTTATTATCGTTACTACGAATTCGGTTAAATGGGCGAACTAGTAGAATTTTTGATGGAAGTCCTATATACATTCACAATAACACAATTTAACATTCCTGATTTAACAACACTCGAAGGTTTCTTCCTGGGCAAAGTTACTACAATCAAAAGCGGAACATTCCCCACTCAATTGACTTTTTATACAGGGTGTTTCTTAAAGACATGCTAATATTTGAGGGGGTGATTCTTTGACTTATTTTAAGGAAAAAACTTTCTATAAACGTATATCCTAAAAGTCCTAATTTTTGAGATACAGGGTGATAAAGTTTTGAAATAAAAAACAGTTTTTTAATAATAACTGGAATAATAATTTTGTACGCATTTTCATAAAATTAGGAAAAAATACGAATTGATTTTCATACTTGCCGAACTAATTACTTTTCAAAGAATCATTTATTCCATTTTCCTTGAAAGGTTTGCTGTAGACCATGTTATTGCACAAATTTAAAGGTAATTAAAATTATTGTAAATATTCCAAAATATACATTGATGTGAATGGAAATAATAACACAGTTGGTGGTCGAATTCACAACTTGTTCATCTTCTAGATGGAAATAACAGACATGGAGCGATAATTTAAAGTGGTTGGACAAATACTATGCATCAAATGAAGGAATTAGGTGTTTCATTACAAGAAATATTTTACAAACATAACATAACTCGCGATCGCACTCGTCAAATATGGATTTAGCTGTAAAACATGTCGTTCATTAAAATTATGGCGAAGGAATAGCAGCAATTTCCATTAAAAAAATAAAAAAAAATGGTTTTTAAGAAATGATTTTAACCATAGGGAATATTCGATGAAATTTGTAGAGCCTCTGTTGGCGCTTCTTATGGATCGATAATATACCGGGTGTTCCATTTAAAATAAAGAAGATTTTGCACATTTCTATTTACAATGTTTGGCAAGCCGTTTTTCGCACCTTGTATATCACATATCGATTTTAGATATATCGTTTGAGAGAGTCACCAACATCCATTATTTGACCAAGAATAGATCGTAATGGGACTTTGCACAACTTTTATAATTTCAAATGTGATGAGTGGCCAATTTTGAAAAAAAAGCTGTCATGCTAAAAATCTCGAAAACCGTCAATGTTTTCGAAAAAAAACTCCATTTCTCATGATGAAACCGAAAAACTGATAAAAAATGCAGGTTGCCATTCAAAAAAACAAAGTTGGGTCCCGCCCAGAAAAATCTGAACACCCTGTGTGAGTTTCATCATTTTCAATTTGTAGAGCTCAAAAAATAGTATTATTTTGCCCATAAAATCATCCATCTATCCATTACCATAATTATTCGATAAAAGTCCATAAAGTCCAAAGGGGTAGACCCCTAAAAATCGTGAAAAATTCGAAAACAACAGATTTACTTGAAATTCGCACTATATACGCAAAATTTCATGCTGATTCAAAAAAAAAAGATTGGACGTCAAAAAATTCACGAATGGTGGTAGAAAAAAGAAATATGGAGGGAAATGACCCCTTTCAACTCCATATGAACTTTTCAACTCGAGAACGGTTGAAGATAGAGCAATTCTGCGAACGCCAATCGATTCAGAATGATCAAATTAGTATAATCTGTGAATTTCGAGACAATCGAAATGAAACAAAATTATTGAAAAAATCGATAAAAGTCCAAAGGGGTAGACCCCTAAAAATCGTGAAAAATTCGAAAACAACAGATTTACTTGAAATTCGCACTATATACGCAAAATTTCAGGCTGATACCAAAAAAAAAGATTGGACGTCAAAAAATTCACGAATAGTGTTAGAAAAAAGAAATATGGAGGGAAATGGCCCCTTTCAACTCCATATGAACTTTTCAACTTGAGAACGGTTGAAGATAGAGCAATTCTGCGAACGCTAATCGATTCAGAATGATCAAATTAGTATAATCTGTGAATTTCGAGACAATCGAAATAAAACAAAATTATTCGAAAAATCGATAAAAGTCCAAAGGGGTAGACCCCTAAAAATCGTGAAAAATTCGAAAACGAGATTTACTTGAAATTCGCACTATATACGCAAAATTTCATGCTGATTCCAAAAAAAAAAGAATGGACGTCAAAAAATTCACGAATAGTGGTAGAAAAATGAAATATGGAGGGAAATGGCCCCTTTCAATTCCATATGAACTTTTCAACTCGAGAACGGTTGAAGATAGAGCAATTCTGCGAACGCCAATCGAATCAGAATGATCAAATTAGTATAATCTGTGAATTTCGAGACAATCGAAATGAAACAAAATTATTGAAAAAATCGTGAAAAATTCGAAAACAACAGATTTACTTGAAATTCGCACTATATACGCAAAATTTCAGGCTGATACCAAAAAAAAAGATTGGACGTCAAAAAATTCACGAATAGTGGTAGAAAAATGAAATATGGAGGGAAATGGCCCCTTTCAACTCCATATGAACTTTTCAACTCGAGAACGGTTGAAGATAGAGCAATTCTGCGAACGCCAATCGATTCAGAATGATCAAATTAGTATAATCTGTGAATTTCGAGACAATCGAAATGAAACAAAATTATTGAAAAAATCGTGAAAAATTCGAAAACAACAGATTTACTTGAAATTCGCACTATATACGCAAAATTTCAGGCTGATACCAAAAAAAAAGATTGGACGTCAAAAAATTCACGAATAGTGTTAGAAAAAAGAAATATGGAGGGAAATGGCCCCTTTCAACTACATACGAACTTTTCAACTCGAGAACGGTTGAAGATAGAGCAATTCTGCGAACGCCAATCGATTCAGAATGATCAAATTAGTATAATCTGTGAATTTCGAGACAATCGAAATAAAACAAAATTATTCGAAAAATCGATAAAAGTCCAAAGGGGTAGACCCCTAAAAATCGTGAAAAATTCGAAAACAAGAGATTTACTTGAAATTCGCACTATATACGCAAAATTTCATGCTGATACCAAAAAAAAAATATTGGACGTCAAAAAATTCACGAATAGTGGTAGAAAAAAGAAATATGGAGGGAAATGGCCCTTTTCAACTCCATATGAAATATTCAACTCGAGAACGGTTGAAGATAGAGCAATTCTGCGAACGCCAATCGATTCAGAATGATCAAATTAGTATAATCTGTGAATTTCGAGACAATCGAAATGAAACAAAATTATTCAAAAAATCGATAAAAGTCCAAAGGGGTAGACCCCTAAAAATCGTGAAAAATTCGAAAACGAGATTTACTTGAAATTCGCACTATATACGCAAAATTTCATGTTGATTCCAAAAAAAAAAAAGATTGGACGTCAAAAAATTCACGAATAGTGCTAGAAAAAAGAAATATAGAGGGAAATGGCCCCTTTCAACTCCATATGAACTTTTCAACTCGAGAACGGTTGAAGATAGAGCAATTCTGCGAACGCTAATCGATTCAGAATGATCAAATTAGTATAATCTGTGAATTTCGAGACAATCGAAATAAAACAAAATTATTCGAAAAATCGATAAAAGTCCAAAGGGGTAGACCCCTAAAAATCGTGAAAAATTCGAAAACGAGATTTACTTGAAATTCGCACTATATACGCAAAATTTCATGCTGATTCCAAAAAAAAAAGAATGGTGGTAGAAAAATGAAATATGGAGGGAAATGGCCCCTTTCAATTCCATATGAACTTTTCAACTCGAGAACGGTTGAAGATAGAGCAATTCTGCGAACGCCAATCGAATCAGAATGATCAAATTAGTATAATCTGTGAATTTCGAGACAATCGAAATGAAACAAAATTATTGAAAAAATCGTGAAAAATTCGAAAACAACAGATTTACTTGAAATTCGCACTATATACGCAAAATTTCAGGCTGATACCAAAAAAAAAGATTGGACGTCAAAAAATTCACGAATAGTGTTAGAAAAAAGAAATATGGAGGGAAATGGCCCCTTTCAACTACATACGAACTTTTCAACTCGAGAACGGTTGAAGATAGAGCAATTCTGCGAACGCCAATCGATTCAGAATGATCAAATTAGTATAATCTGTGAATTTCGAGACAATCGAAATGAAACAAAATTATTCGAAAAATCGATAAAAGTCCAAAGGGGTAGACCCCTAAAAATCGTGAAAAATTCGAAAACAAGAGATTTACTTGAAATTCGCACTATATACGCAAAATTTCATGCTGATTCCAAAAAAAAAAGATTGGACGTCAAAAAATTCACGAATAGTGGTAGAAAAATGAAATATGGAGGGAAATGGCCCCTTTCAACTCCATATGAACTTTTCAACTCGAGAACGGTTGAAGATAGAGCAATTCTGCGAACGCCAATCGATTCAGAATGATCAAATTAGTATAATCTGTGAATTTCGAGACAATCGAAATGAAACAAAATTATTGAAAAAATCGTGAAAAATTCGAAAACAACAGATTTACTTGAAATTCGCACTATATACGCAAAATTTCAGGCTGATACCAAAAAAAAAGATTGGACGTCAAAAAATTCACGAATAGTGTTAGAAAAAAGAAATATGGAGGGAAATGGCCCCTTTCAACTACATACGAACTTTTCAACTCGAGAACGGTTGAAGATAGAGCAATTCTGCGAACGCCAATCGATTCAGAATGATCAAATTAGTATAATCTGTGAATTTCGAGACAATCGAAATAAAACAAAATTATTCGAAAAATCGATAAAAGTCCAAAGGGGTAGACCCCTAAAAATCGTGAAAAATTCGAAAACAAGAGATTTACTTGAAATTCGCACTATATACGCAAAATTTCATGCTGATACCAAAAAAAAAATATTGGACGTCAAAAAATTCACGAATAGTGGTAGAAAAAAGAAATATGGAGGGAAATGGCCCTTTTCAACTCCATATGAAATATTCAACTCGAGAACGGTTGAAGATAGAGCAATTCTGCGAACGCCAATCGATTCAGAATGATCAAATTAGTATAATCTGTGAATTTCGAGACAATCGAAATGAAACAAAATTATTCAAAAAATCGATAAAAGTCCAAAGGGGTAGACCCCTAAAAATCGTGAAAAATTCGAAAACGAGATTTACTTGAAATTCGCACTATATACGCAAAATTTCATGCTGATACCAAAAAAAAAAGATTGGACGTCAAAAAATTCACGAATAGTGGTAGAAAAAAGAAATATGGAGGGAAATGGCCCCTTTCAACTACATACGAACTTTTCAACTCGAGAACGGTTGAAGATAGAGCAATTCTGCGAACGCCAATCGATTCAGAATGATCAAATTAGTATAATCTGTGAATTTCGAGACAATCGAAATAAAACAAAATTATTCGAAAAATCGATAAAAGTCCAAAGGGGTAGACCCCTAAAAATCGTGAAAAATTCGAAAACAAGAGATTTACTTGAAATTCGCACTATATACGCAAAATTTCATGCTGATACCAAAAAAAAAATATTGGACGTCAAAAAATTCACGAATAGTGGTAGAAAAAAGAAATATGGAGGGAAATGGCCCTTTTCAACTCCATATGAAATATTCAACTCGAGAACGGTTGAAGATAGAGCAATTCTGCGAACGCCAATCGATTCAGAATGATCAAATTAGTATAATCTGTGAATTTCGAGACAATCGAAATGAAACAAAATTATTCAAAAAATCGATAAAAGTCCAAAGGGGTAGACCCCTAAAAATCGTGAAAAATTCGAAAACGAGATTTACTTGAAATTCGCACTATATACGCAAAATTTCATGCTGATTCCAAAAAAAAAAAAAGATTGGACGTCAAAAAATTCACGAATAGTGGTAGAAAAAAGAAATATGGAGGGAAATGGCCCCTTTCAACTCCATATGAACTTTTCAACTCGAGAACGGTTGAAGATAGAGCAATTCTGCGAACGCCAATCGATTCAGAATGATCAAATTAGTATAATCTGTGAATTTCGAGACAATCGAAATAAAACAAAATTATTCGAAAAATCGATAAAAGTCCAAAGGGGTAGACCCCTAAAAATCGTGAAAAATTCGAAAACAAGAGATTTACTTGAAATTCGCACTATATACGCAAAATTTCATGCTGATACCAAAAAAAATAGATTGGACGACAAAAAATTCACGAATAGTGGTAGAAAAAAGAAATATGGAGGGAAATGGCCCCTTTCAACTCCATATGAACTTTTCAACTCGAGAACGGTTGAAGATAGAGCAATTCTGCGAACGCCAATCGATTCAGAAAGATCATATTAGTATAATCTGTGAATTTCGAGACAATCGAAATAAAACAAAATTATTCGAAAAATCGATAAAAGTCCAAAGGGGTAGACCCCTAAAAATCGTGAAAAATTCGAAAACAAGAGATTTACTTGAAATTCGCACTATATACGCAAAATTTCATGCTGATACCAAAAAAAAAAGATTGGACGTCAAAAAATTCACGAATAATGACCGCGCCCTTGTTTATATTGTGACAGTCTGACTTTCTTAAAATTTTGGAAAAACGGTGCACTTGATGTAGATGATGGCCGTTTTGTCTCCCCTTAAAAAAAATTATTCAAAACTTAATGATAAGTACTCTCCAAAGCCAATTCTCATCGACCTCGGTTCAATGCTATTTCCCGAACACCAACCTAAAAAAATACCCCAGTAAATACTCTTCGGCTATCTACGATCTAAATATCCGTGAGGGTAAGAGCAACTGTTCATGTAATCATGAATTGCCTTTATATCGTTACACGGGATGAAATCGCCCTATTCATTATGATCAATAGAAAATGATTCGTTACAAATAATGTAAACAGCGAGGGAGAGGAGACAAGAGGGTGTCGCCCTCTGTAGGAGGCTAATCTTCATTACGCAACTAATAATACGTCAACGGTTGGGTCATGCACTCTTGCCATCATTCAATATCGATGTAACAAGATACGTTACACCCTTATTATAACATGTGTAAACAACACTCGAAATAAGATGTTTTTGTTATTGGTTAATTGGATTCAAAACGATGTATGACCTCTTTATGAAATGTTTGTACATATAATTAATCAATTTTCATAACGATGAGGGAATATTATATGATACAAGTACAGTACAGTATGCATTTCTCAAGCACTTGATTGACAATCCTTATTCATAGTGTAATGACTCTGAGGCCGGACCTGACCACGTCTGTTCGCTCATAACGTCTAAGATGGAACGAGAACTAGCTAAAGAATGTTCTACCCACATTTCGAGAACGTTCGAGATACATCTGAACAAGTCACCGTAGATTCGCGACTTTTCATGAACGGTAAAATTATTCTCCTTGCCGGCATTTAAGACGCTCAGCATTAGATGGCAGGCAGAGTTGCAGTTGCAGATATAGTTCGAGAGTTCACAAATAGACAGCGACAGTGAAACTGAATTGAAATAGTTAGTGAAGTCAAGTAATTTTTTAAGGATAGTTATAAATAAATTAGCGAAATTAGATGAGTCTATTTTCACTACAGTTGGTGTCAGAAACCGGATGTTTATAATAAATTAGTATACGCTGTGTCAAAAACCTGATACGACATTTATCGCGCCTACTAGACTAGTAAACAAATTAGTGTTCGCATAGTGGTCAGTTTTGCGCATTGTGTGAAATAAATAGACTGATATCTCGGTTGAAGACAATAAAAGACGAACTGTTTCCAAAGAGAGTTCGCCTGGTCGACCTAAAAGTTAGTGAATTGAAGCAAGAATTAGAGAAGCGTGAGTTAGAAGCAACTGGAAAGAAGGACAACAATTGGCTTTTTCCTCTGCACTCTTGCTTTGACGGATCCAAAGTTTTTGAAGTTTTCTGTAATTCGTTTAAAAGTGTTTTGTAAGGGCTTCTGCTTCTGGGGATACCGAAAAGGAAATATAATCATTTGTTCTTGAGATAACCCTATTTCTTTTGCCACAAATATTGAATAGTTATAAGTAATTTTCATTCGAATAATTCAAAAGAGCCGGCATGATTGATTACAATGACATTTCCGTGACAGTTGATTGTTTCCAACGCAACCGTGGGCGCCATGGCCAACTAAGAATAAGTTAACTCAAGAATACGAGATTTTCTAGAGCTGCGACATGTTAATTCGCCAATATTTCGAAAACTGTTGAGTGTAGGCATAGATAACCTCATTCAAAGTTAGCTTAATTTTCGATGCCGAATCGAATGTTGAGAATAAATATAAAATTGGGGGGTTTCCATTTGAAAAAATGGACTTACAATAATTTTTTCAACCGGATCGATATAATTTTCTGGCGAACGCCTTTTTTGACTCTAATTGAATTGATATAAAAATTCGAGAATAAAATAAATGATCATGTCCAGAAAAAAAAAATATTTAAACATATAATGATCAATGCAGTTCACGGAGGGACTTCCTGTGTTTGCAAATGCTTGATAGACTAAGTTTGAACAAGGGTGTATGTAGGACTCATCCCGATTTTCTTTCTGCAATTAATTTTTGATGTTCTGTGAAAAATTTCGCTTATAATAACTAAGTGTATATTTATGGCAGATCATCACATATCAAGTCAAAAAAATTGGGAATAATAGTCTGAGAGATGAATGTTCATCACTGCTACACTATGGGGTTTTATAGTCTTGATTAAGAAATTGTCAAAACATGTTCCTGAGTGTCCTCTAACTCTTGTCGGGAATAAAGTTGATGTTTAGTTAAGTTTCTAAGATACGTTCTTCAGACCAATTATCTCTATCACTATATTTCTTTACGACTCCTCTAAAGTTAATAAGTTTATAGAGTGCCACTCCACCATGGGTGTTTTCTTTTAAGGATGACAGAGAATGAATTTACTCAATTAGAAGCTACCAATCGATTCATGAGATTGCCGGTGTTCAGATATGAGCAAAAAATCATAGTACTTGTCGTTTTCAAAATTATTATCCAGAAGTATTGTTTTATTGCTGATGCACTAGATATTCTGGTGACAAAAGGTAACTTTATTAAGTGACTCATTGACATCAATTGCAGAATGAATTTTAAAGTTATTTTATTCATCAGAGAGATCTGGGACAGTAGCGGGTATAAAAAATTGCTGTCATTCTTACTTGTTTTCGTTATTTCGTTACTACTTGAAGTGTGATGTGAAAAACAGAAAGTGCGTTTCCGAAGCGAATCAAAGCTGAAATTATCTTCCACATGGTTCTAGATTCACATACAACATTCACGGCATAAAATCCAGACAAACTATTACACAATAGATTTAGTCTTCCACCAGAAATCACTCTAGCCTTAAACCGCCTCAACCTTCTATTGAAAATCATAAACCACCGTCAATAACTCCATTTATAATTTTAAAAACTGTATCTTCGCTTGAAAGAAATCAAATAGGGTCCAAAGAAAGGAGATAAAATCAATGTGCTCACACATAAAAAAGAGAGTGTGTGTATAGCTTATGAACTACAGTATCGTCGGTTCTTTTGAAGTCCGAAAATTTTCATCTAGAAGAATAAAACTGTAGTAAGCCAAAGAAAGAACTGGATTTCACATTATGAGGATTACAAGGTGCAGGTATCGAGCCGCGCCAATATTGCGGCTTCGGGATTTAAAAAGATTGCTGCGGCTTATCTGGACTTACAGAAAGCACTTATACCCAGACACTGATATTTTTTCGGGTCCATGTTGGACTCGGAAGAAGATTTTAGGGTAGGGTGAACTTTATAGGTACTGAGACTTGAGCGTAGCTTCAAGGATATTTTTTGAATTTTATATATTTATTCATTTACTTATACAGGCTGTCAATTTGAAAACTTCCCACCCTCAATATCTTCCTTCCAGGAAACAATATGAGGAATCTAAACGGCAGGACAATTTTAGTTTCAAGGTGGAAACTTCCGAGGAATATTTGTATTTGATGCAGAAGGTAATGAATTTTTGCAGGAGGATCTGCAACATTTCCAACAGGACGGTACTACACATTATTTTTTTCCGGAGAGATTTCCGGAAAGATGGACGGCAGAAGGGGAGCAGTTGAATGGCCTCCGAGATCACCGGATTTAACTCCCTTAGATTTCTTTCTTTGGGGGCATATTGAATCGGTTGTTTATAAAACTCGACCTTCTGATATTGAAAGAGAGAGAAAGAGAGAAAATGCTTTATTGTCCAATAACATCTTGTTGACGAAGTAAGGGCCTACAACTAATCTTAAATTTAGGTAAAATATACGCACAAAACAGTTGTTAACGGAAGAAACACTAACAACAAGAAGAACTTAAAAAACGAATTACAGCAGTATGCCAGTTATTTTTCGGAAACTGCACATCAAAAAACAAAAAGTCAGGGTATCATTAGAAAAAAAATGAAACGCCAATCAAAATGATGTGCCACTTGACCCCCCTTACCGTTTAAACTTCTAAAGGTAACATCTACCCCTAGTAGGGGGTTGAAAAACGAGGGCTACAAATATTCCTTGAAAGTGTCCCCCTTGAAAATAAAATTGACCTGTTTTTTCGATTCCTTATATTATTTACTAAAAGGAAGATATTAAGGGTGGGAAGTTTTCAAATTGACACCCTGTATAGTCGTTGATTTATCTGTTCCAAAACTATTCTTACTTTTCTTTCATTGAATAATTTTCCCAACTCAAAATTTTCCCATTAGTAATTTAACACTCGAAAATCTGACAAAATTGCTCGACATACAATCTCGCAAAATTTTCAGTTATTTCTTATCACGATAAAAATGCTTGTTCTTTCAATCTAGTAAGCGACCGACACTTCAATCGATCTTTTTTCAGCTATGATGAGGGCGTTCGAAACCACAAATATCGATTTACTCTTGAAAAATCAACTGAAGAAAAAGTTTTCGACTGGTTTCAGGTTCCAGAGCTTTTAAAAACCTGGAGAACAACTTCTCAGATACAATAACACGTATTCAAATACGGAGTGCCTCAAGGATCGGTACAGGGACCGACATTATTCATTACATTCATAAATTATATAATACACCAAGTTAAGAAATGTGAGCTGAAACTTTTTGCGGATGATACTTTCTCTTACTTTTCTGGTGAAAAAGGTTTGTGGTGAAATTCCAGAACGAAGATCTGGAAAAACTGAAATATCTTTACCTGAAACTGTGATAGTAGCTTCAAAATAAATGTTTTTAGGATTCTCACGGTAACTATCGTTAGTGAACTTGTTAATCATTCAAAACATAATAATATTGTCAGTAGTAATATCCCGACAAAATGCAGAATTTTCGAAAAATACTTTCGCCTTGCTGGCACGAAAACTGTGTTGCCTAGAAACATCACGAGAGCTTGCTCGAGTGGAGTTTTGTACAGCAACACTGCTTGAGTGCCTGGCAAGGTGAAATCATTTTGGAAATTCTGCATTTTGAAGGGATATTCGATCAGAATATTGTGATGCCCTAAATGCGTATGGCAAGAACGGTTCATCTTGTGTAATCGATGCCAGTCGAAGACAGAAAAGGGGAAATATACGATATAGCAGTCCTTGGCATTCTGTGAATTTCTAAATCTAAGGTGAAAAGTATTCCAGAACAACTCAGTAGGATCTATCAAGTATGAGCTCATACTCCCATCATGTATGCAGGTTTTTCTAGGAAAAAATTCTGGACGTTTTTTCTCAAAGGTTTTATATGTATTTTTGGTCTCTGAATACAATTTTCAACTCTATCCAAACCGCCGCTAGAGAACGTTCAGAACCTTGAAGAGGCAATGATATAGAAATAATAATTTAAATGTCACGAGGAGTTACTGTAATTTTATGTAGCTGTATCTAGTCACTAATTTGATTTCTACATATATTATATATGTTATACTTTTTGAATAGTTGAAACTAAAACCATTCAAGCCCCTGAAGATGAAATATTATAATGAAACGTTGGCCTGTTGAAAAATACTGGTTATTCTTCAAGACGACCTAACCCCAACAACCCACAACAACTACAAACATATGAGGTCGAAACTTCTTCACTATAATCGTATTAATATCGATTTTTGGTATATATGAAATTCATATTGTGGATCCACCGCACTTTCGAAATGGCATTTCCTGCGTTTTTCAGCAAGTTACAAAAATTTACCATTTTAACGTCTTCTAGTAGTGGTTTCTAATATCATAGACAATAAGTTAATACTTATACGTGTTTTTTCGCGATTACTAACGAGGGGGCAAGGTTAAAAATCGAATTCAGTGACCAAAAATACTTCTAGAATTATTTCCTGGAAATACTAATTTAAAATTTCGAATGCTTGGAGTATTAGTAAATAAAACAATGTTTTTAAATGCTATTTAATTGACCTTCTCTATTATCGCGGAGTCTTACAGTTTTTTCAACGAATGACAATTCGGATTTCATTGGTAGGTCCGCATACTTTGTTCTAGTACGAACTCTTTTTCTTGGTCTGATTCGAAGTTGGTGTCTGCTTTTTCTGTGAGAATAACTGCCCTGTCATACCTCTCTGAAAGTGAAGTGGCCCACCTACATTTGCCTCTGGACCTGATTACTTCAATCTTTCTCTAGTCTAGTTGCGTGACTTCCTTACTTCTTCATAAGTTGTTTGAGCTCCATCCTATAATAAATTGAATAGATTACCACTTATACTGTATCATCTGGACCGCAAAAATTGATGGTTCGAAAGATTGCGACTTTACATCACAACAGCTCCCAAGGAATCGCGCTAACCGCAGTGTAAGAAGAAAAATCCCAGATACAGAGGCTGTTCATACTATTCCTAATCGAATCCCACATTCGACTGTTTCCATATGAAAGATTCAAAGAATTACTTAATCGTTTTGCTCCAGAGATATTATATAAGAAAATCAAAGAGTGAATGAATGTGCTGCACATAATTTGATCAAGTAAGAAAATGTATTTCTCGAACAGAGAAAATGTAATTACTTGTATAAATAAACGCATTTTATTCGATAGAAAAATATAATTACTTACTTCAAAACATTATTTCTTGGATAAAGAATGTAATAATTTCTAGTAGAGTAAATGAAAACTATCCGTTTAAAAACTTTCAAACATTTGCTCCAACACTTCCCATATTTTGAGATTTCTCAACTTGAAACCATAAAATGTTCAACAGAATGAATTCGATTTTTTTTTATTGAAATTTTCAAATGTATTGATATTAGAACTTTGAGTTTTTTGATTTATGCCTTGCAAATTTCCTGATTAAAGTAAATATTTTTGATTGAAGTAAAAGATACTGAAAAAATAGATTACTTCCAATAAAGAACCATTTTATAGATTACCTATACCGGGTGGCTACGGAAGTATTGCCTACGGAATATCTCAGTTATTGTATGAAGTAGGTTTGTGAAATTTGGAGCGTCGATATAATGACATAAGAGCTAGAATTTGAGCATATTGACATGTCGAAGTTAACTTCCGGTCTGACCGGAAGTTACATCAACTTTCTTATTTTAAATGGAAACCCTATTTTTTTTTCTTTTCGCTTTATTCAGCATTCAATTCCCTTTCTAATGACATATCACAAGTTGGTATCTAACCAGAAACTAGATCAGAAAAAAATTATTATTGAAATTCACCGAGTAGGCCATGGAAGCAAAATGAAAGCCAAAAATTGAAAAGTTGGCTATGGAAACCATACGTCACTTGATAATAGTTGTTCTTGCTCTATTATCGCCATACGCAAAAATAACATTAAAAATAATGTGGAATGATAAATTATATCCTGTAGGTTCTAGGTTGAATAGGAACATAGATTCTAATATCTACCTATGGACGATGTTTGTGCTATTCAGAATAATCATTCCATTGCAATAATCATTCGAACCAAAATATTAACAAGTAGGCTGATTAAGATGTATTTTGGAATGAAACAAAAAAGAAACGAGAGCTCTCACGAACGCTGCTATCCATATTATTTTGACGTTCGAAGTAGTGTTTTTGATTCTGCCATTTTAAAAGGGTTTGGAAATCGAAATCAGTTAGTGGAATATTCAAAAAATGCCCCGTTATTCACGAACCGAACAAATTGACATGCTTCTCATTTATGGTGAATGTTTAAAAAATTCTTATGCCGCTGAACGATGTATTTAGAGCGATATCCAGGGAGGCAGCAACCGTCAAGAAGGTATTTCCAGTGGCTTGAAGAAAAATTAAGATCTGAGCCTGATGTTCACGAAGACCAAGAAGCATTTGTTATTAATGAGGAAACTGAAATTAATGTATTAGCTTTAGTACAATATGATAGCACAATTTCCTCAAGGCAGATTGGCGCCGAATTAGCTATAAGTAAGGACTCTGCTAGGATTTAAATCCTTCAAGTATCAGTTGCATCAACATTTGTATGAAAATGACGGTGAAAGGCGCCTGGAATATTGTAATTGGTTTCTTCGACAAAATGCTGAGAATCATCTATTAAACTATTATATCTTGTTTACGGACGAGTCAAGATTTACCAACAATGGATTATTTAACAGGAATAATACAAGGTAGGTACTGTACTTTATTTGGATTATTGTCGATAGTCGAAGTGTAAAGTGCTAAAAGTGTGAACGGTCTTTTGTTTCGGGTACTGGCCAATAGAAAACGAGCACCGGTTTCAACAAGGTGGCTTCCAGGAGAGATTTGGTGTGAATGTTTGGGCAGGAATAGTTGGAACTCATATTGTTGGCCCCATTCTTTTTCAAGGCCAACTAACCGGAGAGAGATACTTTAATTTTTTAACGAATGAAATTTCAGAATTCATTAACAACCTACCAGCGGAAATATCTGAGAGAATGTACTTCCAGCAAGATGGCGCCCCTCCGCATAATTCAAGAATAGCGAGAAATTATCTTCAAAATCGCTTTCAAGAGAGACTTATAACAACCCATGGTCCAGTCAGGTGGCCACCAAGGTCACCTGATCTTACTCCGTGCGACTTTTTTCTATGGGGGCACCTTAAAAATAGGGTGTATTCCACACAGCCTACAATTCTACATGAGCTAGAAGTAAAAATTCGTAGAGCTTTCCAAGATATCACGCCCCAAATGTTGAGAAACGTTTTACATGAAAATATCACCAGAGTCAATAAATGTATTGACGCTGAGGGAATGCATTTCGAACATTTGTTTTGAATTTATTTTATCTTTAATCCCATCAATTTGAATTTTTTTTTTCGATAAATCTGTTTTTTTGTTATTTGAATAATAATAATTGGATTTTTTGGTATTTCATTTCAAAAAATTACTTTCTATGATATCATTGGAAAGGAATGGTTATGCTGAATAGTACAGGCAAGAAAAAGTTGTATGTTCCTATTTAAGTTATGGACCTACAGGGTATTGTTTTTTTCCCAATTTTTTCAATATTTTTTTTGGCGGCATTTTATAACGCCGACGAATGAAAATATAATATCACAGTAGTAGCAACTGTTATCAAGTGACGTATGGTTTCCATAGCCAACTTTTCAATTTTTGGCTTTCATTTTGCTTCCACGGCCTACTCGGTGAATTTCAATAATAATTTTTTTCTGATCTAGTTTCTGGTTAGATACCAACTTGTGATATGTCATTAGAAAGGGAATTGAATGCTGAATAAAGCGAAAAGAAAAAAAAATAGAGTTTCCATTTAAAATAAGAAAGTTGATGTTACTTCTGGTCAGACCGGAAGTTAACTTCGACATGTCAATATGCTGAAATTCTAGCTCTTATTTCATTATATCGACACTCCAAATTTCACAAACCTACTTCATACAATAACTGAGATATTCCGTAGGCAATACTTCCGTAGCCACCCGGTATACAGGCCGTTTCTTTTATCATGTGGTAACATTGCTATATTCTAAACCGTGATAGATACAAAGACGATCAAATGGGAAAAAATGTAACAATTGTGGTGAGCAGTACATTGGTCAGAGAAAATCTACGGGGACTCTCGCCCTTCCCGACTTATACAGGGAAAACTAAAAATGCTGTTTTCGGTTTTTTACGAATAGAATTGTTATTTCAGAAAATTAAAAAAAATTAAAAAGGAAAGTTTTATTGTGATTTCATCGCTCTATCAATATTTGTGATGAAATATACAGGTTCGTATTTGAAAAATATAGTTGATGATGGCGGTGTTGACACGAAAAGTTTGATTAAAAATTTATCATTTCGTTGTTCTAGTACATTTTGACAATAAAACTTTCCTTTTTTTATATTTTCTGAAATAACAATTCTATTCGTAAAATCCGAAAACAGCATTTTCAGTTTTCCCTAAGTTGGGAAAAGCGAGAATCCCCGTAAATTTTCTGTGACCAATTTACTACTCACCACAATAGTTATCTTTTTTCCCATTTAATCGTCCTTGTATCTATTACGGTTTACAATATAGCAATGTTACCACATGATAAACGAAACGGACTGTATAACAGAATAATTTCGTTAATTTTGAAAACTTTTTATTTGTGTGCATGTATTATATGTACATGGTTACTGATAAATGAAGCTATGTTAGCGTAGACATGGAATTGTACAAACGCTGCTCTGTACTAATCACCTATATACGGCAAAAATTTTCGGAAAATGAAAAATTCTCCTGGCTTTCGGTCCCATGTTTCTTAGACAGCATGAGGTTTCACGATATTTTTTTTTCTACCAACGTGAGCAATGCAGTACATGAATATTTTGTCGAAAAGGCTTATATTCAGATATAAGTAGTCACTTATTGACCCCTTCAGAATTTACGAAGGCTTGCAGTTTAGAAATAGTGTTTTCAAAGAGTCTTGTTGGCATTGCTTTGATATGAGTGAATTATGGCATTTTATTGATGTAGATATGAGGAATATTATCACTTCTAATCTCCCAAGAGATTGAATTATTGTCGGAAAATTTTCTAGTTCTTACATGAATCATCATGTATGTGCGAGAAAAATTGCTCAGTACGCAGAAAATTCAATAAACAATTTTTCTGCCAAAATTATTTGAAAATAAAATGAAATTGGTGACATACCTACATAAGGAAAAACATATTAGTGTTGTATGGAAATATTCTAATTGCTCTATGCTTTAGTACAATGAGGTTTAGATAATTGAATGCAGTAGAGAATATTCTAGTGATGTTACATAACTTTGTAGTACTAGAGAAAAGATAAAAAGTGATAATATGCACTAAAACATTAATTGCATATTTTCACTTTTTCTGTGTTGTAGTGAAACAAGGTTTGATCAATAATGAAAAATAAATATTATATTGAATAATCAATAATGGAAGTACCTATGCTATAGCATAAGTGTAGATTCAATATATTTTCCAACGTGAATTAATGATTTCAAAATTTTTCCAAGTGATGACAATGCATTCTTTTGAAAAGAGAAACTTGGTAAAAAAGAAATGATATATTGCAATACCAACACTGATATTTTCAATATAACACCCACATTTCCTGGACTATTCCCACCCGCCTTTGATCTTCATTCAGCTACTGGTGCATCTTCTCTCGTTTTTTATTTCTATTATGAATAATATAATCCAGCTACCGAGAGCTAGTCGATTCTATTGAAAATTACTGGCTATTCAATATAGGGCCGTCATTAGGTCCTGAAACATCCATATTCGTTTACGTTTATTAACCTATTCTATCATTATAACGTTCATCAATTTTACACTGCAATTAATACATGACAATGAGCGCATCAGAAAACTTATCACTGTGTTATACCAAACGAAACCTTTTATGTTATTGTTGATTCAACATTTTTGTGTTCGGGTTCCTTCAAACATCCTGTAATGTTCAGACAATTTCGTGAGAGCTGAAGAAAAGTAGGTGAGAACTGGTGTTATTCTTGAATTTTTCCTCCCTTTATTTAATTAACAACAAATAATACAATGAGATGTTTATTGCTCGAAGTCTATGTCTATTCTAAATGTTTCTTCGTTCCCATGAACCGAAGTTGAATACAACACCGTCTCGACGTGTTCCTGGAAATCTGCATAGGCAGCAATGCTTAGTTCAGCTATTCCCACGGGAAGGCATACATAACTGTGCACCAACATCTGACCACGAGAAATCGAATTTTACCTCATTGATAAAATTTTCCACTATCATAAATTTACTTATATGAAATGAAATTTTATTGTAATGAATATTATATTTTTAATACTATTTACTATACATTTCTTTCCGTGTATCTAAATTTGCAGACGTTAGTATTCATATGTGGATCCATAATTATGCCTGAGTACTTAATTTTATTACAGTAACAAGAAAAGTGTAGATATGTGTTTTCCAGAATAATGGAAAACGCTAGCTTCTGCAGAATCTTTCAATTCATCCCAAGTATCCTTACAAAATATAGCCGTGTCATCAGCGAAACCTATGAAATGATCATGTTTTCCCAGTGAAAACAGATCTTTTTGTATGCATTTTCAATTTACTAAGGTGAGTCCAAGCACAGTTCCTTGCGGTACCCCATGCTCGATTACTTTTTCGGTACTCAGAGTATTATCTATTCTCACAGTTTGGTATCTGTTGGTGAGGTGACTTCAGATTATTATTTTGTATACCAATATCTTCCAGAGACTGCAATAGAAAACGATTTTTCAAAAGGCTAATTGCGAATTGTTAAGATCATACATTGTTTGCGGGCGAGCCGGCCCTGATTCTTTCTCTAAATCTATATTGTTACTTCGACAATATTTTATACTTGTTTGGATAGGCAACATGTCCTAGTTTACAACCAGTTTCTCAAAAATACCAGTTATAGGTGTGATCAAAGAAATTGGTCGATAATCATTGATGACCTTTTTCATATATCGGTGCGACAATCGACTTTTGCAAGATATAGACTCACCAACTACCCCTCGGCAATATCGAATGCAAGTTACTGGATGAGTAATATGAAGAATGCAATTTTGATATCACAAATTTGGAGTGTTGTTTTTATGTTAGAAAGCGCTCTATGATAATTTTAGTGATTCACCATTGTGAAGGTCAATGTGGTAAATTTTCAAAATCAAGTCATAGCAGCTCTTTCAACAGTTGTTTTCGAAATATAATTTATTTGAAGAGTACCTTTCACTTGTTCATCATCAAGAACCTTGTTGCATTTCAACTCTAACAAGTCATCACGTACATCAGACACAATCAAGGATTCATCAGAGTTGGTATCCTCAGTTACGGTTTCGACATCATTTGTGAATAATACGAAGAGCACTGGACCCAAGACTGATCCTTGAGGAACACCCATGTTTATAGTTGCTCTATATCTGACAGTGTTTTCCACGATACATCACTAATATGTTAAAGATAAAGATTGACTCCTCATTAGGAGAAAGGAATGGATCCAGTCCCACACAATACCCATTATACCGTATATGGACAGTTTCATAAGAAGCAGGTCAGAATGCCTCGCTGAGATCGCAAAATATTGCAGCAGGGCACTCTCATGCTTCCACATAAGACACCACTTCTTCATACGATGAAGAAATCGCAGACTGGGTAGATTTTCCATTACTGTATTGACTCTTGGTTAAAATATTTCATTTGTCTAAGGAACTCGTAATCCTATCAAGAAACTATATACGAATATTTTCGAGAACCCTGAGGAAACCGTGACTGGCCTGTAATGATTTATATTCTGCGGCTGATGTTTTTTATGTAGCAGAGTAACTTTACCGATTTTCAGAGATTGTGTTAAAAACTCTTGCAAAATGGTGGTGGCTGCAGCAACGTTTTTCGAGCCTATTTTTTCATTCTTGTTTCCATCCACACTCAAAAAAATCTTGTTCCTGATATCAATAAACAGCATTTATCAACTCTATTTACATTCATGCTACGAATATTACATTGTTTCATTGCGTTCATTGATATAATGTGTCGAGGATCATTGACAATCGATGACCAATTATACATCACCCAATGAAAATATCCATTATATGCTTACAATGTTCATGTAACTGAAAAAAAAAGTTATTCTGTTCATCAAAGAAACATCAACTTCATAGAAGAGTTGTTGATCAACGATAACATTACGCCAATAACTAAAAACATCTTTCAATTAATTAGAAAAAAAAACTCAGTTCGTTGGTATGATGTATGGATACATGAGTTGATGTAGAAAGTCATCGTATCAATAATATCGTCATATGCCCATACTTTCTTCCGTTGTTTCAATGATCGATTCGTCGAGGCAATGTACCAGTTCTTCGAAATGTCCGGCAAGTATTTCATAGAAGCAGGGCTAGGTAGGTAGCGGATGAAACAGGGTCAGTCGATCAGTGTTTATCTTCATGTGCAGAAGTAGGTGATTAGAACTAATTTGTGTAACAGGTGGAAGAAATGTGTGAGAATCGCAAAGGAGCAGAGGCCGTTATTAGATAATTCAATTGACTAAATGTTTGAAGAGGGAGAAGATATACAACAAAAGAGTTATCATGAAAATTGCCTTTAACATTGTTGTGACCAAACACAACACAAGATATATGTAAGTTTCCGTTGAAGAAAAAAGTGAGAATTACATCCTAGAAGTTTGGAGCCGAAGATATCCAGGAAAGTGAGTAGAAATCATTAAATACAGTTAAAGTATTTATTTGGAAATCATATATCACTGGATAAAAAGAGTCGTTTCAACGTCAATTGTTTGGTAAAGAAATAAAAAAAATAAATAATTCAGTGATGAAGAGCATCAAGTAGCGACAGTACATAAAAATGCGAATATAATATTGAAGTCAGAAAAGAATAAACAAATCATCTGAAAAAACTGACAATTGGGGTCTATAACGATTCTTATCAAAAGAAATATTTTCTGCAACTCATGAATCACTTCATATTTCAACTGTATACCTATGTTAATTCGAATGTTACTAACATGCTTGAAAAGAATGAACAAGTATTATGATTGAATTTTTCTTTACAGATAGTCGCGATGCTGCAATACTTTTGGAATTTGCAGTGGAAGATTATATTAGTGATTCAATGAATCATTGTTTAGCGACTGATAGCTCATTTTTGATGAAATATTCATTAATTCACTTGTACATTTTTTATTATATATATATTAAATCCATATATGTAAATATAGTATTTCAACGACACTATACAATGATGTTGTTGATATTTCCGTCAAACGGCTGCACCCTTACGAGCACAACCCTCAGAAGTCTTGTGTGAGCTGGGGAAGAGGTAGCCCTTACCTTATTACGTGTGATGTCATGCATCATAAACTTCATACATTGAATATGTAATTACTATTGATTGCCTTATGAACTTACTTCATGATATCAACCATCAGGATCGTTGATATCAATAAACCTAATACATTGGATATATAATCTCTGTTCATTGCCTCGTCGACATACTACATTATAATAGCAACCTAGATGATTGATATCAATGAAATTCATACATTGAAAATGTAATAGCTGTTCATTGTCTCATCGAATTGAATTTCATTCTAACAGTAAGTAGTACACAGGACGAAAAATCTATTCATGAATTGATCAAGACAGTTACATTGTATCAGTAAAGTCCGCCGTTGGAGCCATTTTGATGTACAATTTCATCACAATCATGATTATTTTTATCATATTCATGCTGATATTTGTTCCAGTGCACTCATTTCATTCCCTACAACTAACTACCCAATTAATTAGTTTAATTGATATTTTATTTTTATATCTATCACCAATTTCGTAATTTCGTTTCAGAATTATATTAATTTTGTATGTCTTTGGATGAATCGCGTTTTTATTTCCCTTGGCAAGTGAATGAATCAATAAATTAGTTTTGTGACTTCATGAACAAACTTGGCGTTTGAAAAAAAAAAGGATATAATCCATCTCAGCAATATAGTAATGACAGTCCAAAAAGATAATCAGTCCATGCATTGATGTACCGTATGGTAAGACCTCTGTCTGAACTCTCATTAACCAATGTCTCCATTTCAAATTCGCTTCTTATAGACCAATTTCGAACAATGCTCTCTCATCCATTACGATAAAAGTGTCCCTTGATGCTAGTACCGCAAACGTCTACCCATATCTATAACAATTTAGACATTTATGAAAGGAATAAAGACATGCCGCAAAAAATTGAAACAATCTCGAAGATTGATCTCTCTAATTAATTAATATAATTGAAAACATTCACATCACAGACGGCGTAGCTTTGCGTGGTCAACTGGATAACGTTTCGCTTGTCATTTGTTTCTGTCTTGTTATCCACCGCACACTGAGAACAAAAATAAAAGGAGTAACCGTACATAAAGACTCGTTTGTGAGTTGTGCAGTATGTATTATTTGTCCCGGTTATTTTGTAAATCTCAATTTGTCGTAATTTCTTTCTATTAATCCTGTACTCGGACGTCACGCAGCTGATTCAGTTTACAGTTCGTATTTTTTTTTTGAAAATTCATTAAGAATAAAATACCTTTATTTTCCAATTCATTATCATTATAATAATATTTGACGAGATAGGTATCCTCTAGGAATTCACATATTGACGTAATATCATCAATTCATTTCGATACCAAGAGATTAATTGCTCTTCAATTTATTATCTTTTTATCAATGCTGTGGTATGATATCTAACTCTAGTGGCATGTTGGTGATAATATGATTCTGAATGTATCCTGACATGGCAATGAAATATTCCCAAAGATATTTCTCGGTATAAGTACCAACTGTTGAAATTAGTAATCCTTTATTTTTTCATTTGTTCCAAACTTTTTGAACGTCATTGTATATTATTAGAAATCCGACTTCAATTTCGGGATCCCGACTTTAATTTACATATATTTTTTTCTGGTTGCTAATGGTGAATTAACGAAATGACGAAAAGTATAACGACTATAATAGTTAATTTTTGGAGGGAAAGTACCTACCCCTCTCAACCTTAGATTAATTTTCCTCCTGGAGAATTGTTCAATAAAAACATTCTGCAAACGCCAATCAATTCAAAATAATGAAATTAGTATACCTACTTTGTGACTATCAAGTCAATCAGCAAAAAAATAACCTTCCAAAAATCAGATTTACTTGAAAACTATGTATGCAAAATGTTATGCTTTTTCAAAAAATATATGATTTTAATATGCCCAGATCAAGGTTCAGCATGAATAATTACAATTAAGAATCTTCAAAGAGGTTCCGTAATGAGCCTATCAAATATTTAATCCGATACAAATCGATTTCAAATTCGGTGAGCATATTCAAAAAAGGTTGAATTTTACGAAAATGGATAGAAAAATTATGAAAAAAAATGTTTGGTAGGAAATTACCGCTTTCAACTCTAGATGAACTTTTCAACTCGAGAGCGGTTGAAGATAGAACAATTCTGCGAACGCCAATCGATTCAAAATGATGAAATTAGGATGGGTGCTCTGTGAACTTCAAGTCAATAGACAAAAACAAATAGTACTCGAAAAATATCCTACGGGGTAGACTCCTAAAAATCAAAATGTTTTCGAAGGAATGCATTGTTCGCAATGATCTGCATCCCTTTACTCAAAAATTGATATATCAACAGACAAAAATATTCAATGAAGACAAATCCAAATTTTCGAATATTTTCAGCTCAAAATTGCAGAGGTTTCGTGAAAAACCTATGAAATCTCAAATTGAATCAAAATCGATGGAAAATATGGTGAGAATACACAAAAAAGTTTGAATTTTACGAATATTATAGAAAAATTATGAAAAAAAAAAAAAAAAATTATAGGAAATCACCCCTTTCAACTTCAGAAGAACTTTTCAATTCGGGAACGGTTAAAAATAGACCAATTCTGCGAACTCCAATCGATACAGAATGACGAAATTAGGGGTAGACCCCTAAAAATCATGAAAAATACAAAATCATTAGATTCACTTAAAATTCGCACTATATACGCAAAAATGTCATTCCGAAAATATATGATTTGCATACGATCAAACATAAGGTTTAGCATAAAAAAGGAATAAAATGTCAAAAATTTCCTCACGCGATCTAATTTTCGAAAATTTTCACTTTCCATTCTTCAAAAAATCGCAAACATCCCTCAAACTTATCTCGATGAGCTGATTTCGAATGGATGAACAGCAGATATCTTTCTAGCAACCTCAGAAAGCACACCAAGGCAACTCGGGGTAGAGTTTTTTTGAAAATATCAGACAAAGCCTTCAGTAGAGATACAGAATTAGAAAACCTTCATTCTCTATGTAATTTAGAGATATCCGACAAAAAACAACTACTTCCCTGGCTAATACTACGATGGACGTTGAATTATATCTGACAGATATCTGTGCAACTTTCTCCCTAGAATCCGGGAGACAGCCGCAAATTAGAATTGCATCTGTCATCCATGTGTACAATGGTCGTCAAGAAGGATACTATCTGCAAGTGCTGATTGAGTATCATCCTTCATACATGCATGCAAGCAGTTGGTCATTTCCAAAAAAATTAAGGATGATATTTCATTGCTTTGTTACAATCAGCACTTGCAAAAATAGTGTCTTCCTTAAGAAGAGTGCACAAATGGATGACAGATGTAATTCAATGTTCGTAGAGGGAAGTAGTTCTTTTCTGTCAGATATTTGGCTCATTATTCCACTTTGTGGAAATGTGTGGTATTTTCGACAGTAGTCTGAATGATTTCTTTCAATTTTTTATGAATATATCATTCAGTTTTCTTCAACATTAGCATGTAGTTAAAATGGGGGGTTTCGCGGTTTTTTGAAAAACTGGTGAATACGCCGGCTAAGCACGAACTGTCAAAGCTGGAAAATCGAAGACAGTGACCAAAAATATATACAAAGCCGCTTAGAAAAAACTTCCGGATTTTTTTTTGATTTTTTGATTGGATGTTAGATGTTGAATGTTGATGACATAATTTCTATCAAGATTTATTAGGTACTTTAATTCGACGGCATTTCTGGAACGAAAATCAAAGTGGTACAAACCTATAAGGAACCGGAAGAGTTGATAAACTTCTTTAACAAGAATATTTGACACCAAGGAATGTGCTACCAAGAGAATTATTTTCATCAACTAGAAAGACTAACAATTTGAATTTAATAGAAGTTGGTGGGAAATACCTACTTGAAAGTGAGACATACAGATTACGATCACAAGCGTTTTTTATTGGATTTAAATCAGAAAAATGTGTGAAACAATCAATTGTTATAAACACTATTAGTAATACGTCAAAATTAATTGCCAAATTCAATATCTCAGATTGCAGAACTCAATACAATAAACTAGCCATTGTTTCTGCGATCTTCAACCATACTTTTGGCTAGGCAGATTTCGTGTTCAAAAAACGACACGGCCCGACGGCTGGAAATCTAGCTCAGTTGGCGTAGATTTGTTTCATCTCCATCAAATCTTTCATTAGACAATGAGAACAGAACAGTATCGAAAAGTTTCTAACTCATAATATTTGCAAATATTCAAATAAATCGTTGAGAAAAAAACGTATATAGTTGTGAATACTACCCTGAATAAATAAGTTTTCACATAAACTTCAAGTGGAAATAATACTTTGCGTACCTAATGTTTATTGTCATTGTTAATGACATAAATAAGTTTTCACATAATCCTTGAGAAAAAAGTTAAATTTTCGGTTGAATATATATGGGGCTAGTATGATGATAACCTTCATTATGTCACTTGAAAACAATGACATAATTATGTCATTACCATATGTCAGCGGATAAACATCATTATGACATTAAAAACTGACAAATCACAGTCATTACGTGACAGTTGTAGATTAATTAAATTTATATAGTTCCAGATTGTGGAATGTGAGAAATGACATGTAACAATTAAATACGAATGGATAAAAGTATTATGTCACATCTATAAAGTGTCGAGTATATCAATAAAACTTGATTTGAATCGGATCTTCTTTATTTTAATTTCGATTCAGATGAGTTATACCTCCAGAAATAGAGTACAGGTAATTCTTTCAGTCTATAACCCCAATATTGAAAATAAATCACCAAGCTTTTTATATTTTTAATATTGGCACAGAATAATTCCAATTGATGTTTGAACCCCGTTATTATCATTTTATATATATTTGTATTATAACTATAACACTATCAATTCACTGCATCTACTAAACTTGGTGGACACTATTTTTGGACTCGTCTGTATGTGTCCCCGCCCAAGCTACTAAATCAAGAAATAAATGAAGACAACATAATTTGTACCTGAATTGTCTCAGAAATTGGGAAAAACAAACGTATAAATTAGTACTTCTCAATTAACGAAGTTAGTTTATTAATAGGTGTTGAAATGATAACATAGTTTCACAATATACAGTTTCTCAAGGCAATGATAAGGGCCATAGTAATACAAATTATGTGATTGTGAGTAGAAATGTTGTTTTTGATTTGGTTTTGTCTAATTCTCTCTTATATTCTGTATAGCATTCTCTGCTGATGAAGTTGATAAAGATTAGGGAAATATTGAGATCAAGAACAAATGAGTTTTATTGGTAATTCCCAAGTTGAGTTTATATTTAAATGTAAGTACGTAGCCAAATTTGGAGGGGTGGTTTTTTAAGTGATTCTAAGACGAAAAGTTCACATGAACATAGGTCCGGTAATGCTTCGTTTTCAAGATACAGGGTGTCGAAATTTTTAAAAGAAATCGTCGTTTTCGTATTACTATCATTATTATTGCATTAATTTTGATAAGAATTCCAAGACTGGGATATACTATTTATATGGAATAAAATAACAGTAACACCCCAGTTTTGATGGTTTATTAGTTGAAATGTTTTATTGTGTTGTCCCAGAGTCTTACATGAAAGTGATTTTTATATTGTTTTCTCAAAAACAAAGCAAGATACGAAAAAAATTCTAGATATAAAAAATTTGTAATTTCAGTAGCTCAATGGGAAATAAATACAAAAATTGCAAAAAAATCAGTAGCGTCCATATTTTCTGTTGAAAATTTTGGTTACGCCGGTGCCTTCTGGGACGCCAATGGATATGGTACTTTCAATATAGTCACGGCTGAATCAGCCCTTTACGACCCTTAATAATTCCACCAAATTTCAATAAAATCGGTAAGAAGGATTATTAAGATATTTACGAAAAAAAAAAACGATTTCTTTTAAACATTTTGACATCTTGTAACTTGACGCATTACCGGACCTATGTTTATATGAATTTTTGTCTTAGAATCATTCAAAGAATCACTCCATCGAATTTGGCCACGTACTTAAATAACACCCTGTATAATTATTACATTTCAATTGGTGGCTTCACCTCATGTAACTTTCTGATACCTACTTTGTCAATAAGAATCATAATTTTTGGACAATAAAGCACAGTTTGATTGATTGATTGGATCGAAATAAGCCCGGTATATCACTTGATGAAACTACTTTACCCTCACCTGTAAAATTTTCCCGAACCATCTCAGAATCAGAAACACACCTACTGAGGAATGAAACAAAATACTAAACTTTCATTACAAAATATCTTTGAAAGCGTCGACTAGATGCAGACGTCGGGACGACAATGCCCATCCGGCGTCGATCTAAGCAAGCGTCGTTATGAAATGCGCCGCCGCTCTGAAGGCGAGAACAATGGCGCCCATCGTTCCGCCAATCGAATCGACCGTTTAGCGCGGCCACTCAGGCAAAAGTAATCGGTGAGATACGCCCATACGGAAATCACCCAGTCTTATCACCTTTCCCGAAGAAAAATCATCAACATACCATCCTAAACAAAGATGAACCATTTCTGCGGAGACGGGCCACATCTGTGAGAGCCCAATATTCCAATTCTCTTCGATTTGGCGAGTTCGGGGAATACACACATGCGGGTAGTGCTAACTTGCTCATAACGAGCAACCCGACACTGGTCAAAGAAAGAGCCCACAAACAACGTTAAGATTATCGTTATTATATTGAGACGGATCGGCTTTCTTTGAGCTTATCGCCGACCCCCTCCACGCCGCAGCGGGGGCGCGGCTGTGCCCGGCCCCGCCCTGTTGTACCTTGGATGAAGTCACCCTTGAACAAGAGAGTGACATGAGGCTGAAGCCAGTCTCCTGTATCCTTTCGTGTAGTGAAGCACATAGATCCTTACCGAATATAACATTTGAGCACGTGGTTCTTCCGAAAGATCAACGGACCACAAAGAAAAGCGGCAATTATCGGGAACTGAGGCGTAATAGGTGTACGCCCGCGAATTTAATCGAGTAGAAATCGTAGTTGGCCGTGACGCTTGTTTGTTTTCGTCTAGAATTACATTTGCTTCGTTGGTTTTGGTTTTTTGTGCTTGTTGAGTTTGGCAAGTGACATTTTGGACGGTTAATGGTGGTTTTTGATACTGCTTGGACGTAAAGGTAGGCAGCTTTTCATTAATATGCGCCACACACGTCTACTACCTTAAATTCAGTTTCAGTAGTTCTGAAACGAAAAAATCAGTGTATACATCCTTGGCTGCTTTAAATATTTACCAAAAATAAATTCATTGAATAATTTTGGAATCACTAGAAACCATTCCAATACCATTGAAGCCCTTAGATCGAAGGATTGAAACTAGAAATAGAATTGAAATGGCAAATGATAGGTAACTCAAAATGTTATTTACCTACTCTTTTTCCGCTCTCAACCAGTAACAAAAACTGTTCAGAACAAGTCACGAATTCCGGTGTTGAAAAAGGTGAATGAATATTCGTTAGAAATATACTTGAAATGGTTGTTTATTTTTGATGCTCCAAACATTTTATTGTGACTAGAATGAAACAAATGAAATATACCTACAATGATATTCAATTTGGGTATTTTTTTTAGTAATAATAATATTATTAACGATATTCCTAAGCAAAATTTGAATTATGAAAAAATTAAACTACGAATGTTAATTTTTAACATTATTCCGGCATCAGAGAAGAAAATTGATACAACAATAATATATGTAATTTTGACAAGATGATTAAGAATTAATTTATGTTCATGCAAATAAAAGATAATATTTCTATTACGGACACTTTTCTACACAATCAATCAATCAATTCGGGATAATACCTACACGAACTTTCATAAAGGGTATTTGAATAATACCTATCAAACGAATTAAAATTAATAAAAATACAGGTGTAGAGTAAGTATTCACTAGAATTCTTAAGAATATAGTAAAAAATAAAATTCCTCAAATTGAAAGAATAAAAATTTATTTTGACAAAAATACATAAAATATGTTTAAAATAGTCAATTGAACTCACAGAGGCTTACACCTGTTTGTAAGAGTAAATACATTCTGAAGACTAAATTTAAACCTATTTCTAGATCACATTAGGTACATAGGCTTATACTACATTACATATTCAATAACGATCACATAACAAACATACAGACAATTTGTAAAGTATAAAAGATTATAGGTACACACAGTTGTAAAATATAAAAAATGGTACATATTAAATTGTATACAGTTATAAAACTTGTAAAATACTAGTAGAGAATTCTAAATGGAGTTTAATCAAGAATTGTATAGTTGTAAAATGTTATACGAGGTTGAGAAGGTAAAATGTTAAAAAAGTTGTGCATTGAATACTATATCATTTAAAAATATTCATATATATTATGTTGCAATATTACTGGGCCGTACTGATTTGAAGAACTATTTGGATTATACTTCATACAATCATTTCATGTATAGATATTTGTCCGTGAAGCACATTTTATGTAGTCAGCCACTTACTTTTCCGTAGATTTTTTGATTTGGATAGTGAAAGGTTAGAATATTGAAAAATGTATGGAGCCTAGATAAAACTCTTATAAGCATCTTGAATCTCCAATAAAATTAAAAAAGAACTCAATCAGTTCATAATTTTTGTTCCTACTTATATTCGTGAACCCAAATTCAGCTGTAATATATACCTACCTATTACAATATTCAATATTTTTCTATCTCATAAAATTTCTAATGTAGATTCTTGAACATATACCAATTTGGCTAACTTGACTGGTCTTAGCGCCTTTATCCGTCTTGGCATTGGCCAGGGAGGAAATTGTTTCTGTAGGAAATATGCCATAAAAGCTACACCAAAGTACAGATATTTCTGAAGGGCTTCTTTCAAATATTTCACTGAATCATTCTTCACTTGAAACTCGCTTCGCCAAAAAAGATTGACAGGAGCTGTCAGCTTTCTAATTAAGCTCCTAATGATTCCATCGTTCATCGACTAAAATTCTTTTTGGTTTGACATACAACTCTGGATTAAATCCTGAACAAAAAGTATAGCTGTCAAGCCATGAATATTTCACTTATCAATCCTACAGCTGGATGCGTATGGGTGGGATAATTTCCAAAAAATTATGTTGTAGTCATAAAAATGTGCGAAAATCAAGCATCTCTTTGGCTGAAATTAACAGGTATAAAATTTTCCAAAAAACACATGATATACTGAATTCTGAAAATAATACCTTTGATATCAGACAATTATTCCATCAACGAGTACTATAAAAAATCTATTAACGAGTAGTAAAACAAATATTTTGTCAAGAAGATCGATCACTAGTACGAAACTCGAACAAAAATGAAAATAATACATCGAATTTCTTGAAACAATAGTCTATGATTTAATTCCAGATGAACAGGACTCAGATCTGTACAAAAATTATCCCGTATGGTATACCTACACTGGAGCTTTTCCTTAACACCAAACCACTATTTTTGACGCTTCGACACGACGTGTTTGATAAATTTTTGAATTTTTAAACTAAACAATATTATTATTTTTATTTCTGACTGGGATTTTATAGGCATATATCCTCAGTTTCGCTATCAATAAGGGTCATAACTCCCTTGATGGGACATTATGTATTATGAAATGAAAACAGAGTTTTTTGCAATATTGGCAATAAATATTCAGTTTATGATTGAAATTGTGTTTTTATTTCCAATTATCAAAGAACTATAATAGCTATAATAGACCGATGTAATCTAAGATAACAAAGACCAGAACAGGATGTGTTAAATTTATAAATTATACAATTTCAGTAATACTACTGAAAACAACAGATAATTTTTTTGTGCTAGTGCATTCGTCTCTCATCAGGACACGATTATCGCTACTGGCAATGTTAACTTTATTGACGAGTATATTAATAAAATTTTTGGTGAAGTGGCAGTGATTTGCACGAGACCAACGAGACGAGATTTTCATAAGGTCTTGTCTCGTCTCGCCGATGGAATGATAAGTCTCGTCTCAAGTCTCGTCTCGCAGCCTCCATTCTCGTCTCGTCTCGTTTCTCGCACGAGAGTCTCGTAAAAGTATTGAAATCTCATCATTCATAATCTTATTGCTTCAGAGCAATAAGGAATACCTGAATACTTGCTATAATATGAGAGTCGGAAGAGAAAATTACAATTGTTAAAAAACAACATCATGTATTTGAAAGTAATACAACTAAAGAAAATAAAAACCTAACATTATTTTATAAATGAAATAACTGAAAAAGTCAAAGGTAAAAAACAACCCTTAGCCCTCTCGGATGGAATGTGATAAGACATTATAAAACGGACGGAAATCAAAATATAGTTATTTACGATACAAGTGTTAAAAGTGGCATTTTATATTGCGAAGTAAGCGTCCACGAGTGGAGCAACTTCACGAGCAAAATAAAATCACTTTTAACAAATGTATCATACAATATTCTTTGTCACGGAAGTATAATTAAAAATATTCAGACGAAATTTCGAGACCAACAAAAGTCTCGTCTTGTCCGAGTATCGCCTCGAGTCTCGTCTTGAAAACGAGACGAGACCATGCGAGACTCTCGAAAACGAGAGTCTCGAACGAACCACTAAGTGACGTGGCGAAGTTTCCTCAAATTAATGGATAGATACATCGACGATGTATTGAATAAATACAAAATGTACCAGCAATTAAATTACCGTTCTATAAAAGAAAGAAACAAAAAAGTACTTACCTTTACAATGAAAAAATTTAATTTCACATAATGGAATTCCATAGCAAATTTACAATGGAGTGTATTTTTCAGGTAAAATTCCATTGTAAACTCGAATAGAATGTGAAAGTACATTGCATATTTCCAGTGCAATTTTTTGTTGTTGGGGAATAATACAATATGAAGTTCCATCGCAAAATTCTCATAACTCTTACTCTTCCGTTTCAAAAAACCCTTTATTTCATAGAACTTGGTGATATCTCGTTTCTCTTTTATAGTCACCATATATTTTAGCATTGCCCATTTAGTCCATAAGGAATTCGGACTATACGTTTCTGACTGCAACGAATGAACATAATTACTAACCAAATCTACCGAAAATCTTGAAAAATACCTTACCAATCCTTGAAAATATGCCTGAAATACAGTTTCATTGGCATCTTTTTGCGTGTCATCCACTCCAGATATAATCTTGTATTCTTTTTGGTGTACGGCTTCTCTTTTCGATGGAATTAATGGTTCTCTGGCTTTTTCAGCTTTATATCCTCCATTATATTTGGGGTAGAAAATACGTTTTTAACGCACACATAAGGTAATGGCACCAGTGATTGGCACTGTACCAGTGTATGGCACTTAAACTCTCAAAGTCAAATTATAAGCTTATGTTTGTTTCTGTAAAATAAAATAAGCACTAAGCGCCCGTCACACCCTTTAGTTTTTCATGGTTGGATGCTGAAACCATCCGGTTATTCTTTTTAAGATGGTGGATTTTCAATTTTCCAATTGGAAAAGAACGATTGATTGGAAGTATTTTGGCCAGAAACCAAACTAACCACAGAAATAAAATTAAAGAGGAAAAAGAACGGAAAAAAAGGGGAAAAAAGAAAACAGAAATAAGGAATAAAGTTAAAAAAGAGCACATCTGAAAAACGAAAATGGAGTGAATCTTCATAAGAAGGAAAGGAGAATAAGAGCCTTCAGGAGACAGTGACTCCTCGCATAAGAATAAATAGAAAATGGTAATACAGAATACAAAGAAAATGACTTCGTGTTGGTTCAGTTTCCAGGTATGAAGCGGGAATTGCAATCTGTTGCCGTCATACAAGATTTGTTACCAGGGAGTGAACTAGAAGTTGTAGCACATATTTGTTTCAATGTTCAAATTAAATGAAAAGGATGTCAGTGTCGTAACAAATGATCAGATTGCTCGAATGTTGGACTTTCCTTATTCCTTAGATGTTGATGGATGTCATCTACTGGATCATTTACATGCCAACTACTGGAAAAACTGAACTTTCACGCTGCCAACTTCAGGAGCAAAAAATTTGGTTTCATTTTCAATTTTATTTTATAGATGAATAAACACAAAATGTATTTCAAACACTTCATTTTGTTCTAAAAAGTTTGTTTTTGATATATAATAAAAAAAAATTTCAGCATTTTAAATTATTGACCACTTTCAATAAATAAATGTATTTTCGTTCCTTAAAGTGCCAATCACTGGCCCCTCTACCTTAGCTTGATAACAAAGTTCTCTTTATAAACAAGTAACATAGCAACAACAAAGCTCCTATAATCAACGGTGCCTGATTCAAATATAGCGGGAAGGTAATGAATCGGTTTTAAAAATGAACAAAATTCTATTGAAATCGGTCATAAATTAAACTGCTGTCCCTCGGGTCGGACGCCCTCTGGACACAAACCTTACCATCGGTAATTAAGACCCTTATAATTTCCTTGATACATAAATAACCATTATCATTTTACTAGTTCCAGATATATTGCATCAAACTCTTCGTAGTTACTGATCTGTGATTGTGAAAACTGTGTATAAGATACAAAACTGCTTTCAATCACAAACCGTCGTCTCTTTTTTGACTTGACTTTCAACTGAATCGTTTGATCTTTCCACATCCTTCAAAGCTGGGCCACAAGATCAGATCTTTATAATTACGAAATGTCAGCTCTATAGAGGGTTATCCACAGCAGTCGTCTCCATACAAATCGGCATATTTCAGTCAAAACCCTTCACGTAATTGGAAACCGCAGTCAATCGCACTTTCACTACAGGTTTTACACTTAACGATGTTCATTATTGTAAGAGTTTACTAAGTTCAAAGGCAAGTTTTTTTGCAAGGATGGTTTGATATGATTCGAGCACTGGAGATATAATTGACAAACATATTCACTGTTGAAAGAGATTAAAGGAATCCGAAGTGTGCTATGACGGTTTTTGTATAAAATGGAACGGATCGACAATATTTTTTTTCTGTGTATGTTTTAATCTCCAACATTATCTTTTTCTGAATCTTCAGTTTTACAAAATAGACACTATACTTGAGATGTTTTTCAGAACTTCACAATTTTAGTATATGATTATTCAACTTGATAGAAAATGCACTGTTCTTATTGACTGATGATATATTTTTCAAGAAACGAAATACTCATGGTGTGTTTCCGAATTCATATTTCAGTTTACTATTATTTGTTAATTTTATGGAAGGAAAATCAGTGTATCCTTGTCATAAACGTTATATACAGCGTGATATACGTAGGCCGTGCATCAGAAGTTTTTCAACTTGCACTTGGACTAGAAACTTGAAATTTGGTATGCTGTCATAATTGATCATGTGCGTTCTACCTCAAATATTTTTAGTCCTACAATTATACAGGGTATGCCAAAAGTCGGTACCAACTTTCTTATTTTAAATGGAAACCTAATGTTTTTTTGTCATGGTTCGATCACAGTTTTTGAGATATGTCCAGTTTTCTGAAAAAAATTACGGCTGTAGTAGTTTACGAAAACACGTGTAGCCCGCAAACCGTTCAAAATTAGGAAACCAAATTTATGGAGCAGTTAGCTGGTAGTCCAGGCTAACACCTGATGTCCCATCGACGGTCCCATTTTGTACCATATGGGCGCAGACGAATTTTGAATGTCGCAATATAAAATTGTCAAAAACTCAATTTTTTCAAATGGCACCTACCATTTTTTTTCAACCTTTCGACAGAAAATTGAATTTTAGGATGAGTTATTTCAGCATTCTCTATACCCAAGTTCCACCTCTATCGAGTTATTCAATAAAAATCAAGAAATGCCTTATCCTGCCGAATGCTTATGTGTTTATTCAAGTATGTCATGAAAACAAAAAACAACTGTAAACAAGAAGTTGCTATTCTGTCAAAGTAAAAACGAGTCGTGCTAATTCTTAAATAAAATTGATTGGAATGTGGAAAATTATACAAACGAAGTTGTGTTTGACTTGTTTGTTATCCACGGCATGTGTCAAAAAATTGTGCAGCGAACTGTCCGAGAGTTTAATTTGAAATATCCAAACTTACCGAGGATGTCACGGGGCAAGTTCTCACGATTGAAAACTAATTTTATACATTTTGGGAAGGTGGCTAGACCCGTTATGAGAGTCAAACCACTAACTGGCAACGACGATAATCAAATTACCATTCTCGGATATTTTCAAGCATATCCTGAATCCTCAATACGAACGGCGTCTTTGGAATTGGGATTTTCATTCTCTGCAACCCAAACCATTTTACACCGCCATAAGCTACATCCTTTCAAATTTATACGATTGCAAAAATTACACCCAGGTGACTTTCCCCGTAGAGTAAACTTCTGCGAGGACTTATTACTCAAAATACAAGAGCACGCCGGATTCTTAGACAACATAATTTGGACTGATGAGGAAAAGTTTTGTCAGCAGGGAGTTTACAATAGGCGCAATCGACATTTTTGGGCTTCTGAAAATCCACATATGGTGTTCGAAGTTGAAAATCAAGTACAATTTCGAATAAATGTGTTTTGTTTGGTAATGAACCAAGAGGTACGCTACTTTATGTACGATGAAAATCTGAATAGTGACAGATATGTAGAAATTCTTCAAAACGTAATAGAAACATTTCTTGACAATTTGCCACTGGCTAGAGCTGTACGTTCATGGTACCAGATGGATGGGGCACCACCGCACAATACACGAACTGTGTATACCAAATTGACTTCCATGTTCGAGGACCCTTTCTCTGGCCTGCAAGATCTCCAGATCTTACCCCTTTAGATTTTTATATTTGGGGTAGGGTAAAAGATTTGGTCTATTCTCCACCAGTTCACAATATAGATGAGTTGAGACTCAGAATAATACAGACTTTTGACAGACTCGATCCCAACGAAATCAGACGTGCTACGCAATCTATCGAAAGTAGAATAATAGAATGTTTGAACAACAATGGTGGTCATATTGAACATTTACGCTAGAGTTCTGTCAAAATTGTTCAATATTTTTGATTAAATTATTACAATTTTCTTTTGTTTCCATGGCATACACACATAATCATTCTGTAAGATAAGGCATTTCTTGATTTTTATTGAATAACTCGATAGAGGTTGAACTTGGGTATAGGGAAAGCTGAAATAACTCATCCTAAAATTCAATTTTCTTTTGAATGGTTAAAAAAGAAATGGTAGGTGCCATTTGAAAAAATTGAGTTTTTGACAATTTTATATTGCGACATTCAAAAATCGGCTGCGCCCATATGGTACAAAATGGGACCGTCGATGGGACATCAGGTGTTTGCCTGGACTACCAGCTAACTGCTCCATAAATTTGGTTTTCTAATTTTGAACGGTTTGCGGGCTACACGTGTTTTCGTAAACTACTACAGCCGTAATTTTTTTCAGAAAAATGGACATATCTCAAAAACTGTGATAGATAAGTAAACATAACTCAGGTTGTCTAAAGTCATAATCAGAAGGCCAATCGAACCATGACAAAAAAACATTAGGTTTCCATTTAAAATAAGAAAGTTGGTACCGACTTTTGGCATACCCTGTATAGTTGTAGGACTAAAAACATTTGAGGTAGAACGCACATGATCAATTATGACAGCATCCCAAATTTCCAGTTTCTAGTCCAACTGCAAGTTAAAAAACTTCTAATGCACGGCCTACGTAAATCACGCTGTATATGCGTATATATGAGAAGTAAAAATTAATGTACCCGTGAATAACACATATCGTCGACTAATCTTTAATAATACAACACGTGTAATAAGCAGTGATAATCTCAAATATATTTCTCTATTTCGGTACAAATCACTTTTAACTTGTTTCTCAGAATTGCAATAAATTTATGAAGCTCCTTGATGGTACGTAAATTGTGGAGTATCCCAGGATTCTGTGTTGGGCCCTGTCCTGTTTTTCGTATATATTGATATTCCAATTCATCTTCCGATTACAGGAAAATTTTCTGTTTTGCTACAGGATACCACATTACTATGGTAGATAAAAGCGAACTGAAGAATTGGTCTGATTCCAACAAAACAAATGCAATATCCCTGATATCTCTTCGGGGGTAAATGCAATTGAAAATTGTATCCCGTCAACATTCTTAGGTCTCCATTTGGATAAAAATCTGAAATTTTACAACAAATCAAGCACAATGCAAAAACTGTTTCTGGGGAGTCCGCATTGACCAACTCATGTAGTTTGTCTCAGTCTTGCAAAAGAGAGCAGTTAGATGTCATGGAAATGGAGAGAATCATGTAAGCACCATTTCCTTCAACACAAAATATCAACGGTAATATCAATCCACATAGTCAAAACAGTGTCAATAATACATAAAGATGAACCAAATTATGAAACGAAAACTACTGCGCAGTAACAAACCAACTGAGATTTCCCATCTTGAATTCAGTGAAAGATTCACTCATACATAATGGAATAAAAATATTCAACGAAACGATCATGAATATCAAGGAAAAAACATTCAGAAAAAAAAGGGCATAGTATAAATTGCAAAATTACTTTGATGAAATATTCTGATACCCTGATACTATTATTGAATACTTTTTACCACTGGTAACAACTGAAAATGTGTTTTTTCTCGAAATAAAGCACCTGTTGAACACAAATACTCTTTAAATTTTTTTTGAGAAATTTTCAGAACTGTGGATGTTATGAATAAAAATAACTTTTAATTTTTCATATTCAACACCCTGTATCTCTGCAACGAACGACATTTGGGAAAGAAATATCAGGAAAGTCCTATTTATTTTTCAAGGGGAATCTTCTGTTTCAATTTGGCACCATAGTTTCGGGACACCCTGTATATTATATTTAATGCTGTGTTGAACACATACCATAACCTGGAATCCTATGACTGAAAAACGGAAAGTCCCTAAAATTTCGTCTCATGAAATGGTAAAATTTGTTTTTACCATGAATGCAGGGTAGATTTAGATTCAGATTTAGCTCCAAATGTTTAATGCCCATAATTGCTTTCTCGTATCATCTTGAAATCAATGAATCTGTCGAAATACATGCTAGTTAAATAGGTGTTTATTCATTAAAAAATTAGTTTTTTCAGTTCTGTCACACTAACTCTACAGTCTCTCCTGCTAATTATTTCTTGCCCATAATATCCAAGTGAGTCTCACAATATCGGCAGGAATACACATATTAGCTACTTGCAATAATTCCATTCCAACACATGGTTTTCGAACCAGGAAGTGCGTTTGGTTATGGGATATTCTGAACCGATTAAATACCCCATAAAAAAAATCACACGGCGTTGAGTCTGGAGATCTAGCAGGCCAAGAATTACCTGAATATCGACCTTTCCACTGCTCACCAAACTTATTGTCCAACCTCAAAATGTAAAATATTTCTCAGTAAGGGTAGAGGAATAAAAATTGTATTTTCGATTTTTTTTACTCCATGGAGAACACTGTATAACCCCACGAAGGAAAACGATTTTTTTTTATTTCCGTCCATAAATTTCACTTCTACATCCATGCACAATTTTTGCACGCAATATTGTAAATATTCCAGTGATTGAATATCGATTTGATGCAGTTTACTCAAAGCTCTATTGCTATGCACGAAGTGAGTTCGTATATTGCTAAATATTAGTTCGCTGGAAACGTGAACACATTTCAGATATTATACAATAGAGTCATGTTAAAAGTGACACATATTTTCACTTCACACTGATTCCATAAACGCTCGCTGTATAGAATTGACGAATTAAAATGAAACTACGTTGAAACGATGAGAACAAACCAGTAATTAAAAAACTACATTTAAAAACATTTCTATGGCAGTTCGCGTTTAATGAGGTAGGTTTATACAATTGTGAGGGTGAAAGAAGATCAAAAGGATTTTTCATTTGGAGCAAAGTGCACAGAAACTGCACGCGAATAAATACTAAAGGGAAATGCTACACACAGTTCGAGTGTATATGCGAGTTTAGAAGTCTGGGGATTTATAAAAGATTGCTTTTATGTCAAACTTTTAGAGGCTTTACGCTTCTGCAAAAGTGTAACGACTTTTATGTATAGGAATCTGTCGTCAAAAGCACAAACCGGTACTTGCAGTTTCATGAAAGCTTCAAACTTCGAGCACAACTTTTCCAAGGCTGCTGAAAGCTTGCACATTACAATAGACATAGTATATTCCTTCAGTGGGAACTTTTCAAATAAATACCGACAAACCCAGCCGGCTTTGCATGATTAAATCATTCCCGTATTCTGAGAGTTGTTTGGGGTATTTTGTGTGGTTCTTCAGACCTAACGTTCACAAAGACGTTGGGAAGTTTGTAATTCAATATACGGGATACTAGATTTGTCATATATTCTCAAGTAATGCGGCTGAGTGAAATTTTGAAGTTTCATAATATAACACTTGATAGGAACACACTAATTTCATGCCAAGAAAGGAATTTGAACTTATATGGCATTTTATCATTTAGATCACCTACCTATGTGTGTCAATTTGCTGATCTCAAAATTATACAGGGAGGCCCAATAGTGTGAGAAAGTACAGTATCTCGTCTATTCACTTCTCATGGAAACACCCTCGTATCCAGTCGCGTATTCAAGGGTAATTACCCCATTTATCCCCCCCACGAAGAAAATTCAGTGTTATACAATCAAAATTGACATTAAGATATTCACAAAATGAATCTAATTCCATTCACCGCGTAATTGTCTGAATCGAATCATCGTTGAATATTTTTTTATATTAAATAAAACAAACTGAATTTGCCCTCGTTTTTTTCCCCTTGCATGATACCCCTCTGATGAACCTAACTATCAATTTAAAGGCATTCGACTTTGAACAAAAAAGTTTCCCTGCGGCGCTTTTTAATTTTCTGTCACCCCCTCTCCACGAATTACCCCCACCCTCCCCATTGGAACAAATCTGTATATGCGCCCGCTCGTATCTTCTGTAATTTTTGACGAAGTATCATGAAATTTTCGGGATCGATAGATATACTAGACATAAACTCTCTGCAAGAAAGAGGTCATCCTTTTTTATATACACTGCACGCCAGCAGCGATGAAACCATCCATTTTTCCGGAAAGTTAAAATTGGCCCGAAATTTCTTCGTCTTCGTGTTTTGTACAGGATCCCCAAACTACCACTAATACACCTGTCTCCTGAAAAATTTCAGTTCTGAAAAATTCTAATTTGTTTCTCTTCCCACGGAAACACCTCCCTGTATATCATGTATGATGACTCGTTTTGTGCAGGTAGTTCAGTTCTAGTGAATATATCTATCCTGAAAATTTCATGGTTCTACGTTGAAAATTACGGAAGATACGAGCGTGTTTCTCGAGTGGGAAATTTCATCTGGAGTTGAGAGGGGTAATTTCCCGCCATTTTTTAATAATTTAGAATCACCTCGTCAAGATACATTTTAGAGAAAATGACGATTTTTTTTATGAAAATTATCAATTATCAAAAAATTAATCATTAGTGAATATCAAAAATGTGAAATCTTTGAATTAGAACGCCATTTCATTCAGAAAATATCGATTTTATGGAAGAGTACATTTTTTCGACAAACAATTTTCTGAAATTCCATCTATATGAGCATGAGCATGAAATGCAAATTTCAAGTAAATCAGATAATTTTGTATTTTCAATACTTTTACTTGCAAATTTTTTTCCATTTATCAACTTGAAATCCACAAAGAATACTTATTTTATCATTTTGAATCGATTGACGTTCGCAGAATTGATGTATCTGTAATAACAGAGAAATTACAAGAAGTGAAATAAGTGCAATACTTAACAAAGAAATTGCCGAATTTGAATCAATTAAAGCTTCCAAACCACAAGATGAAACTATTTCAAAGAAATAGAGAGGCAGTGAAAAAAACATTTGAAAGATTATCAGCATGATTAAACACAGTAATCTAGAGACATTGTGGAACTATACTTCGAAAACACGGTCTTATCAGTGGTGACAAAGATAAGTGGACTTACTAAAAAAAAAGAGATGATGGTCGGAGATTAAGCAATCAACAAGACTAAAAAATCATCGTCTGTATTGATCTCAAACCGCACTCCGATATGCTATCAAATCTATCGAAAACGTTGATGAAAACAAGAGATAAATGCAACTATATCGACTGCGCATTGTCTCTAATTCAGATGTCTAACGGCAGTCAAACACAATCAGCGGTACTCGACAACAAAAGAACACAAAACGGTTGAAATTTGTCTTCATTAACTTACGGTGGTTATCACCACCCGTCGAGAACAATGGAGTAAACCTTGTCATAGATCTCTTGCTACTCACGTTCATATATCACCCTCCAGCAATGCCGCAGCAAACAATGACGGGATCAGAGGTAGCGCTGAACAAGATGTTAACCTTTACAGTGCTTTGACAAGTGAATTTTTTGACTCGTTGATTCGATGTCATTGATTCATTGGATTCATCCAATCGATTGTACTCTTTCTTAATAACATATGAATAAAAAGATGTCGCGAAGGTAGCTGATGTGATAAATCGATTTCGTTTGCTTGACAAATGGAAGTGGATAAGGAGGCATAATTCCAAGTGGTATTTTATAAATATGCCATTGGGCGTGTTGTTAGTTTACAATAGGTTCAATCATGTGTAGAAGTAGGTGACACAGTAAGCGTGGGAAATGTGAAGAGGGCTGCACACAAATGAAGTGGGTTCAATAAATTTAAAGCAGTATATTTATTACGATGTATAGAGTCGGCAAAATTGGAAACTTTTGGGAAATCCTGTTAGATAGATGAAAACTGATGGCTATGTCTGAGGGTAAAATTTCACGACAAACTCAATAGTGGAAACCGCATAGCGATATCTATCATCGGTTCTGAGTTACAGCATGTTTTTTAAAAATGTGCAGAGCTTTCAGTTTTTTTTATGTAGACTTTGAAACATACTCTTTGAACAATGCAATGCAATGCAAATGTTTACTGGTAGCTGTCGAATTTTGATTCAAGCAGTAAAGACGCTCTTTAATTCGTATTTTATGTTCAATTTTAAAACACATTCGCAAGTATGAGAATTATGAAAAATGCATGGGATATGATAGTTTGTGTTATACAAACCGGAGAAAATGCAGAAGCAGCAAGCAATTTGTCACGAGAGGTTTCCAGAAAGAATAAAACCTTTTAGAGATATTTTCGCAAGATTGCGACACAACCTTGATGAGCCAAAATTATATGATTCAAATAGGGATAAGGAAGGATTTGAAAGAAATAGTCGTTTTTTTAAAAATATCAACAGGCCTACCTAGAACTAACGTTAGGCGGATGCCTTTGATGATTGCCAAATACCTAAAATTGGATAATGCAAATTAAAATACTGAACTGGACATTGTTCGAGAAGGAATTCAGCAACTATTTTAACAGAGGCCGGTGCATCATAAAAAAACATTAAAAATGCACGGAAAATGGAAGAGTGCATCTGTGGCGAAAACTTACATAAATACATAAAACACAGCATTTTCTCTAAAAACAAAGTGTCAACAATCATGGTAAATTCGGTTAAAGATTGTCATGAATTTCATAGCGGTTCTCTTATGAAAGAACTTTCAAGTTCTATATTGGTCAAGTTTTCTCTTCTAAAGTTTCTAAAAAATCCGAAGATTTCCGGTCACATACTTTTTCCGGAAATTGTACTTTTAATTTCAATTAGGTAAGAGGTTTGTTGTTGTTTGTTGAGTTGTCGCTTGTACTAGTATGAACATTTTTCCAAATAAATAATCTCGTTCTAGCTTTTGCTTCATTTCTTCTCGAACAATGAGCGGGCGTTATGACTGTATTTATATAGCAATCGTATCTAAGGTAAAATAAACAAATAATATCCAAGTGAAAAATAAAATATCTTGCAGTCGGAATGTATCAAGAAGGATTCCAAACAAAATTTCACATACGAAAAACGAAGTTTTCAAGGAATGTTGATTAGTTTCAGTAGTTTCTGCAATGACAACAAAAAATATGGAATGTCAGTTTATTAATTGGCAATTTTTAAAGAGTTGATTATAGTTGGGCCTTGAAATATGTACGCGCCATATCCATATCCATATGAGTTACGAAAATCAATTGTTTTTTGCAGGTTTACCTAAGAGATCAATCTGGGAGCCACATCCGGACCCGTCCCGACTCCGGGCGGGTTTTCTCCAGTTATTTCCGCTGCAAAAACGCTTTCCCTGAGGGATTCGTCGTGTGCTGAGGCCTTCTGGAAAATGCCCCACAAAGGTGTGTGCAATTTTTTCTTCTCTCATGTAAAGGTTCATCACAATACGTTTGATTATTTTCCTCAAAGTCGGTCCCAGTTTTTGTATCATTCGGAAGCTCTTCGTTGAACAATTGATCTAGCACCATTTTAGTTCGGTTAGGTTACAATTCCATTTAGGAATATCAATAATAATAATTTATGAATGCTTCCTCTACTGACATTTGATTATGAATTACAAAAGTAGTGATATAAGTGCAATTTCGATTATTTTCAGTATTCTCTAGAAAATGGGGTATTTCCCACACAAACACCAGGGTTGAAAATCACTAGAGGTTTGAAAATCGATGTCATAGAAAGACAACAGATCATATTACTTATGATGTCCAGAAAATGAACAACCACAATAGGGATCGAATGAGAAAAATTAACAACACAATAAGAGAGGCCCTTGAATCCGATAATTTTTCGATTTTTTTAGAGCAACACGCGATCTACAAGGAGAAGTCCTCGGCGTGTATATTAACTGGTTCATTACAAGAAGAGAGAACGGGAAAACTTCATTTAATTGCTGCTTGATTAAAGGACTCAGCGTGCTTATAATCGAGGGTGGGTTATTATGCATCGGGGTGTGATTATTATGGGGGTGCCATATATTCAAAAGAACAAACGGCCGAACTTGCGAAACCGCAGGAAAGCACTCGCTGAGGCATGCGACTTGATTTTATTTATATGTTGGGAATTATTGGATTTTGATGAGCTGTGGCTGGATTCGTGGGAATAATTGAAGAACAATGGCACGACGATTTTTGTAATAGACTCATCTGGTCCAGGAGTGAGGATAATATTCAGAGTATTATTGATTGGGCCTCCAGTACTCGAGTGCATTCAAAAGAAGTAACTCCACTGAAATAGATACTTCATCTGATTATTTAGAAGATGTCCAAAAGCTCGCTCACTTCTCTGGACAGTTCGCCGTCTCTGTTTCATAGATAAATTCACGGATAATTGTCTTCTCAAATATCATCAGTCGTTTCACCGTTGGCGGTCCTATCATGACAAGTCAATAATCACCAGTTTTCATCTACTTCTCCTTGGTTCTCCACGTTTCATCAACGGAGTTTGCTGGTTTGCGAATTAGGGCATCGCTATCGGCTTGCCGTAATGCGGCAGAAAACTTAGCCGGAGGAATGCAGATGGCTGCAATTCTTGATTCACTTCGTTTACTTAGGGAACATGATTCTCGGACCCAGTAATCACCCACCCCACGGATGTGGGGAGTGTTTACAGGGCCTGGGAAAACCCGCAGCAGAATGTTTTATTTTGTTAAAAAATATCCTGTCACATTCATAATCCTTAATAACCGCTGGCAGTTTGTTGTAGAAACTTAATGCATTGTAGAGAGGATAATCTTCGAATTTTGTATTTTTGTGGATTGGTATTCTCAAGTAACTACCATGACGTGTGTGGTAAACATGCGAAGAAGCATTAGTTTCAAAGGATTTCAAGTTGTTTCGTGTGAATTGTACACATTTCCATATACATATAGATACGTTTCTGACTCACGAATACTCTGTTGAACTCTCTTCCACAACCCCATGACATAATGTTGAGAGAAATGTGTGAGTATGCCATTGCAAAATAAATGCTCAACCAAATTCCTACGGCTACACAAGTTTTCATCTGCTTAATTGCTAAGAATGCTGAATTTAGTTTTTTGCGTATGTGACTGATATGAAGATCCCAGTTTAATCTTTCATCGAGGAATTTTCCCAAGAATTTTACCTCTTGCGACATAACCATGTCATCAGTCTGCATAATTCTATCAGGAATATTATCTTCTCTATTGTAGAATTTCATCGATAGAGACTTTTTCGTATTTAAGATCAGTCGATTCCTATTACACCATGATGTGAATGTGTCAATGATAAATCGTCTGGTTCAGGACTAGCAACTGTAATTGTTGTGTCATCAGCAAACATAGTTATGTGGCAATCAGTAACATGTTCGGGCAAGTCGTTGACAAATAATACAAAAAGTAAGGGTCCCAGGACTGACCCTTGCGGAACCCCTAAATTGACATCACGCTCACACGAGATGGAAATGTTATTTCTCACAGTCATACTACGTTCACCCATGTATGATTCCAACCAATTATTCAGGATAATGTTTAGTGTTGTTCACTTATAGACTGTAGAGGACAATGAGAGTTTTAGCGGCATCTAGCGTTATAATTGCCCAATAAAAAGAGTTGTTCTCATAGGATTTTTGTTTGGGATGACTTGGAGTCAAAGTGTGCCGTGTCAGGTGTCACTCTATGCATTCTTGTGATGATATGGAAATGAATCGCACCCGGCATATTGCTTTAAAATGAACCAGGCTCGAGCCAGTTTCACCTTCAATTAATTTATGCGAGTCCGCACAGTCTGGCGGCGGTGCTGTCACCATCTTGCCGCTTAAAGACTTCCCTCTCCTTCGTTCACGTTTCGGTACGTCCTCAATTCGGCATGTAATGTTAAGGTTAATGCAATTTGGGCGCAGAGTGTCGCGAACTACGGGTTACCGAGTCAACAAAGAGACGCCATTTTCACGAGTTCGGAATAAAGCGGACGACAAGAACGGAGATCTTCGACGCAGAGAAGAAGACGAGGACGGAGATGCTCGCCGAGGATAACTGATTCCTCCGGGACGACGGGTGAGTGCTTGTACTGGTCTTTGGAGTTCGTGTACTGACTGATCTCCGGGGATTAGGAATCGAGGCAGAGCTTGGGTTTGATTTTGAAAGGTATTTGTCGTCTGATAGTGGATGGAAAGATTCTTATTGATACCACGACGGACATTGAACGACATCTGACAGATATTTGTGCAACGTTCTTTCAAGAAGACCCAACTGCAAGTGTTTGTCTTGTAGTTAAACAGAAGATTATCCTTTATGGCTGGGAATGACCATCTGCAGACATGCATGTTTCGAGGTGTACCCAGTAAACATAAAAACATAACTGTTATATCACATTGTGACTTGGTGATGTTATTCAGAGATATGCTTGATGTTACAGATACGTTGCGTCCATATGCCTTTGTGCCTCTTTTTAATATTACAATGTAATGTTAATTACAAGACAGTTACATCATTAACAATTAACAGTTCAAAAAATATAATCTTGAATCACTATGAACAGACCAAAGTACCTAATAATATGACTTACCACCTGAATCAGATGAACAATTTATTGATAAATCTACCAAAGTTAAGTGTTATTAGAAGAATAATATTGAATAAAAACCTAATTCTTTTGAAAAATAAAAACAGATATCACTGAATCAATAATTATATGGTTGTTGTCTCGGTCACTTCTCCTTTCTTTTTAGTTTCTGCTCTGCTAATGTCATCCAATCCATCACTATGAGTCAAACTCTTCATCTGTGATTGAACTGCAAACATCTTTTACATATTCTGAAAATATAGCCATTACAGTCACTGAAAACTCATATCAATCTGTATGATATAAGAAAACGACCATCCAATAATTAATAATAATTCTATGTTGCCCCTAGAGGTGAAAGAAAAATAATTACTTACGTTTCAGTATGTCCATAATTATCAATTCAAAACTTTTGGATTTTTTTCTTTGCCCTGTCCAGAAGGGCTCATCTTCGATGAACAACAACTGCTATTTAAGTTTTTGTAATCTGATCATTCAATAAGTACCAGTTTGTACATCAAAACTGATAGAGGAATGTCAAAGGACACTACCAAACTGAAAAGAAAGAGAAAATGCAGTTAGTTTATTGATAATTTGTATTAAACAATTCAAGTGATTTCTCTACAATCTCAAGAAACGTTAATATTATCATAGATTAATGAAATTAAGAAAGATCAGAACACTCTGTATAAAATATATAATTTTGAGTTCACTTACAAATTAAGCATCTCCAAATTGTTGTTTTAGCAAGCTAAATTCATTGGTTTCAGTTCCAAAAATTCCTTGATCAATCGGTTCAAAATAATTTGACACAGCTCCAGATGTCAGCAACCATTTCCATGCTGTCCAATATCTGATTAGCAGGAACCACAACTGATAGCTTTTCTACTATTCATAGCATCATATGTAGATACTCTCTAATCAATAGTAGATATCACTACATTCACTACATAACCTAAATGCTAAAATACCAATTAGTGGATGGAGTAGTGGAAAATCATTGATTCCAATAACTTTTAAGTAGGTAGTTTGAATTATATTTTAATTCTATGAACTCAAAACTCATACCATGACCGCCATGATTATAAGGATAAAATGAACGATGGCGTCAGTGATATATTTATTTCATATTTACTGGGTAATATTGTTTGAACGTGGATATTATTTTTTTAAGTTACGTAGATGAATGACGCCATGACGTGGTCATTACCCAAAAATCACATTTAAGAAACCTTTAAGATAATATTAATTTCAAGGCTCCCTGTACACATGTCAGTAATGTTTTGAGAAGGTTAGACAAAAATATCGTACAAATAACATAATTACTCTGTCTAAGACATATCTGGCCAACATATAATCAACATTATATGTAGGTATTATCTAATGAATATTATTGGATATATTATTTTGATGTTACATAAACATATAGTTGAAAACACTGTGTTGGAAACGTCAAGATGACATTAATATAATGTTAGTTTGCCAATATCACAAAATTGCACAAAAGTTATATCTGGAAAATATTTTTGTTATGTATCATATTTAGTGGGTATTGTCTCTCATCAGGGACAGGGTAGGTCGGACAACAGTATAATTGTCCTGGCCCTGCCAAATGAACAATTATCAACCGTTTCACTATAATATGCCCCCACGGATGACAGTACGACCCACAACTAAGTTGATCGCCGCGCCATCCACACGGGAAATCAAGAACAAGACAAACAATCCTAAGCAGCACAGACTCCCGGGAAGAGAAAACTGTAATATTTCGAAACAAGTTCGAAAATAATGTGCCAGTGACAATGTGAAATGAATACGGAGTACCCTTCTCTCTAAGCGTTTCTACCAAGTAGAAAAATAAAGGCAAACGTGTCAGAAAACAACTCGGGAAAGTAAGTAATTCGAGGTAACAGTAATTTGTTCAATAATTGTGAGTGCGGAAAAAAAGTAAAAATACTAAAATCTATCGAACCTCTCAAAAGTGAACGCACAATGATTATTTGAGTTTGCTTATTATTATTATTGTTTTGAGTCTTAGTAGGAAACAAACAAGAAATAATAATATCATATATTCCACTCTTATACAATTTGAAAACCGCAAAACAATAGGAGAATATTTTTGTATCAAAAGTATATTGCAAGAATGTTCCAGAACGTGAAGTAGCCAAATGTGGATCTATGGTACCTATCTATATTCAGGAGAACATAGCGAACATTTTGGTTAAAGAAATAACTGACAATGTGATCTAGTTATCAAGTTTACACTTCAATTCAAAATTAAATGGTGGTCCATAGAAAGATATAAACTTTTGATATCATATATAATTGACATAACGTAACAATAGCATTATAAACAAAAAGAATATTGGTCTCCGTCCAAAAAAATTTATATTTTGTGTTGCAAGAGTCAACTTGCAGATAATTCATTAGTATTTGGACTCATCACACTCGACTTACGTGCGAGGAAGCAAATTTGAAATGATCCTAATAGGTACATTCAATATTGAATGTCTTCATGGATTCGCGAGTCTTTTGCGTTTTTTCCGCAATAACAAAAATGTCAAAAATTATTGAGACCTCAAATTCATTACTTTCCGACATCGTACGAGGCAGCAAATTCAGATCCATGTTTCAATATTAGTTTCTACTCATCGATTGAATTTGCGACAATAAATTTTTTTTGATTTGACGAAGTTCCCGAGAAATCTGGGTTGGTGGCAAATTTTATATGTTTTCTAGGAAATTACTCCATACGTTTGCGAACAACTCAAAAATCTTTTGCATCATTTCATGTTGCAAATACAATTTTCTGTGAGTAAAGTAAAAAAAATATATGTTACCGTCATCGACGGAAGAGGAAAATGTTCAAGGAAACTTATGACATACAGAGAAACGTTTCTTCACCTTTCGTATTTTTTTGGCCGAGTTATTAACAAAAGTATTAATATATAGTTTATTTACTCAGATGCCACTCTTGGACACGGTCACATAATTGGGGAATGATTAATGGTGATATTTTCCTTATTTTCACCATTTTGTGACTCTTCTGCATTCTTTCTGTGCATACATTTTTAACTATGTTGCTGGCCTTGTACGAGAGCGCAAATTTTTATAGTTTCAGCACTAAAACACAACTTTTGTGAAAGTTTGCATTCTTTTGCTATTTTTTTCCCATTTTTTATTGTTAATGCTAAATTGATTGGCCTATATTGTTAAAAAATTGATATTTCCGTCAACCAGCTGCACACCCTTAAGAGTAAAACCCTCAAAAGTCTTCCAAAGACTTGTCCGAGCTAGGGAAGACGCAGCCCTTGCCTTTTAACGTGTGATGCCATGCACGAGACCGATGACCAAGCTGGGAATCGAACCCATGACCCTTAGGTTAAGAGACAAGCGCTCCACCATCATGACCATCACCATCATCTCAAATCTTCTTTCTGAATCGTTGAATCTATTGTCAACGATTCCTCAACATACACAAACTTACTTACTAAAACAGCCTCAGTAGTGCCAATATATATATAAACTTTGTATGGGATTCAAAGACCCTGAAAAGACTTTCGATACAGTGAGACGGAAGAAGCTAAGGAAAATACTAGAAGAGACGGAGATCGACAACAAAATAATAGGAATAATTGAAAACATCTACAATAACAACATGAATTGTGTAATATACACTAACAAAACAATCAAAAGATATTTCAACACAAGGGTTAAGGCAAGGAGAAGGTTTCTAAGTCCATTATTTAATATTGATTACTCTTTCTTTCCTCATCAAATTTAATAGAATGTCAAACTCTTTTTCATACCGAAATCTTGTTTTTTCTGGTAATGAAGACACATTCAGTAGTAATTTTGCATCTTTCTGTATGTCGTCGAATATATTTTCTTCGAATTCGTCAGCAACAGAAAACAATTGCTGCCCAGTACTCATGTGAAATTATATCTGTTATCATTGGAAAAGCTTTCAAAAGAGCCACTATAGTTTCGATCAAAAATGGGGGAACACCTTCACATTGGTTTGACGGATATTGTCAAATACGTGCCGGTTAGTTTATTCAATTGTATCAGAAAATACTTTCAGCTCAAGATAGGAATCCGCAAAGTGTACCAGGGTCACTTCTATATGTTATCATAATAATATTCAATTATAATTACAAATCAACGGGGGAAATTTTTCAATTTTTTTGCGAAGGTATTGGTTTGGAAGATTTGAAGATTCGGATAAGAGCATTTGCTGAATAGTGTTCAGGGCGATATTCATAGATTTATCTTATTGTCAAGAGACAAATAGACTACAGTTTCAGCATTAAATACATCAGTATTTGGTTTAAAAACGAAATAAAATATTTTTTCAACTATCAATGGATTTTCAGTTTTTATATACCTTAAATTATCCCAAATATCGTATAAGTGATTTTTTTAATGAAACAACTGTCAATTTTGCACACGAAAAATATTTTTTTTATAAAAACCTGCGTACCTCTCTGTCTGAATCAAATTGCTATATTGTTCGAGAGCTCAACTGGCTACATTTTCCGATTGACAAAAATTGTGAAAAATTTAGCACCAGGTGAGTGAATTACAGAGGTGGACACAAAAATACAAAACACACTGTACCTATCGAGACAATTAAAAAATATAGAATAGAGAAAAAAACAAGCTTTCTAGCGATACTAAACATGACATATGGTAACTTTTCCACCAATGGCACATATACAAAATATTTGAATTCCTAGAAAGGTGCAAAGCACATCCGAACTTTTTTTTGATTACCCTCGTTTTAATTGAGAAAAATGGGCGGGTCCATACATTTGACTAACTCTTTATAATGATTATGTGTAAATAAATACTGAACCAGGCATATTGATGTTTTTGTAATAGAAATATTTAATTTTCCTATTACAAATCAATAAGAAAGAAATTGGGATTTATGTATGTAACCAACGTTAGGAAAATGTATTGCTGGTAAATTGTAAACATTGTAGATATATAAAAACGTAGAAAATTACTCAAACGCCGAAACTACGTCAATTTCACGTAACTTAAGTCCAGTGAAGTTGATCTAATCTGGGTAGTATTGTATGTTTTGAAATTGAATTCACGTGAAAGTTTACAATTTTTTACACAACGTATTAGATGTAGTAGAGTACATAATTTCTCTGGAAGCGAGAACATGAAAACTCTATTTTTCAGTAATTATTCCTGTACCGGAATATCTGAATTTGCTCGTTTTAGAAAAAATGTCGCTTTTTACTAGTTCCTGACAAACATTAATTTTTTAATGTTCATTGGGATGGTTCACAATACACTTAGTATCCTTTGACTATCCCGAACAGTATATACTGAATCAAAATCCACATCAACTTTTTCAGCAATGATTTTTCGGACTGTTTCTGGACCGCTTCCAATACAGTTCATCCATTCAATTTCCCATCCTTTGTTGCAGCAAATTGGGATAATATGGCACATCAAACAGAGGCATATGCAGTGAATAGTTGCAAAGCAACTTACTAACTTCGAAATCCCCTATCCACCCCCGAATTATGTACTGTAGAGGCTGCTATTCACTAATGTATTATCAGATTATAACGCACTTAATGCTTTCTGCCTTTAAATACCTACCAATCCTCTTAGCCGGGAAGTTTTGTTATGTGGTTTGGAAGAAAAATTATATTTTATGTTGAGTAGGTGATGATTTTGATATCGTATTATAACTGTTCGAACATGTTGGTTGTTTTGTATTCGTTTTTTTTCACAGAGATAACTTTTTGGGATTTAAACGAAGGCCGATTACAGTCAAACTGTATCAAGAATATAAATGAGGGGAACTGTTTCAGTTTCGTTCCGTCAACCTTAAAAACCCCTGAGGAAATATTTTGTGAATTATTAGGTTACATTCGAATATCGAAATATTAGAATTCTTCCTCATAGATAAATACTGCAGGCACACAAGAATGCTATAATGTGCTGCTGAAGAGAGGTCACTTCTGCCAAGTCTGAATTTCATTGGTATTTTATTGTGTTTGTGAAATATATTGCTATGATTCTGGAAATTTCGAGGCTACAAAACAATGAACTGGTTATGAATCTTTCGATACAAGTCAAAAAGCGCAATGGCCACATTTGGTGCCATATCTTCATTATATCAACCATACGCAGCTTCAGATGCTTTGAATTGACATCTATACGTCTATACGAGATATCTGTCCAACAATTGCCAATGGATCCACAATAAGTGCAGAGAGACTTCCAGTCTTGGTTTCATCGATTTTTCTTAGTCAATTTTCACTTCAAACTGTTCATCTCAACTTTTGACTCATGACTCTCACTCTCACTCAAAGGTGCTTTGGAAATCTGGCAGCATATTCTCCTTTAAATCATTGATTTTAACATGTTTTTTCAAGAATCTATACCAAATTGGACTTACTTTTATCCTCCTCTTTAATGTTGAGCATCTGCACTTGTTATTGAGGCTTTTCTAAACAGCATTTCTTCTCTGAACTCTCTAGAAATCGGCCCTGTTTCTCTTGTTTTCCCTCAGCTTTTTTATTGCAATGAGCCTCATTCGTCTCCCTCATCTTCAAGTAATTTGTTTTTCTTTTCTTCTAGTTTTTTTTCAACATCCGTGTTCAACTCCTTCTGCAAAGTTCTCTACAACTGGTCCTGCTCGTATTCTTTTTTCTTGACATCTATCTTCTATCTATCATCGATGAATTTCTGGAACCAGTCCTCAAAATATTGTTCTTCTCTATCCCGTTATTGTTGTTAATATATCAGTATGCAGTTGAACTTTTCTTGATTCTTTCTCTATCCTCTTGATTGGTGACGTTACTCCCCAATTTGATTTTCTTTCTATACCTTCGTTTCTCTTATGCTTGTTTTACTCTCTGTTACCTTACCTTATCCCTTTGCCAATGTTTCTCCTTGATATGTTTTGTCAAGAAACTATTATATTTTAGATGGTTTATTTGCATTTGTAAATTATTGCATGGAAGCTCATCATCCATTCAATGGTTTATCGTCGAGTACAGCTATTTATATTATGAAATTCTAGTGAGTTTTGTGATCTTCTGAATTTGTCAGAGCTGAAATTCAGTATTTCGAAATGAATTTCAGGTATGGCCCGTTTTAAATGTCAGATGACAATCGTGAATGCGATAAGAATTTTTTACAAAAGAAATCGTGACTCTATAAATTCAATAACTTATCTGAATGCTAACTTCACAAGCTGCTCCTAAATTTATATTTGGATACGCAGATATCTCACATTCTTGGTTGAATCGAGCTTCACGTTTTTGTGTAGAGAATATTTCTGATTACCCTGGCAGAAACAACAAAAACTATGTTTCGTATTGAGTAGAAATCATTCATACCAATCATATTTCATAATATAATATTATAATTTGTATTAACTTTGTATTAACTTACAATACAATAGTAATAATGATAATTAATTATAATGATAATTTTATTACTCCGGCTTGCAGTGATGCGGCAGAAATCCTAATCAGGCCAATGCACCCTATGGTCGTTTCAGGGAGACAGGGCCCGACTAGTAAATTCCCAACGGAATAAAAAACAAAATACTTGTTTTTCACTTCTGTCTACAAAAGTCCCCAGGTATTTCCACAGCTCGACTTTCACTCACATATTTTTCATCCTACTAGATTTGAAATGCATGCTGATGGTTTTTTCGTAATTCCCAATCGGAAAATTTCTCTCACACCAGGTAGTTATGTTTTTTGTTGACGTATTGAATTTTTTTTGGAGTTCCTCATGACATCCACCTTCTGCAGCTAACGTTTGGTCGTCTAGTAGATTATTTACAAGTAATAATGATATCAAAGGACTCAAAATTAATCCTTGAGAAATCCTTAGATACATTTTATGAAAGTCTGACTAATGGTCATTTATTTCAACAGACATTCTTTTTAAACCAACATATTGTTATTGAAAAGCATTTAACTTCAATCCACTTATTAACTATGGCTTATAATAATTAACTATGACTCATATTCATTTAATATATATACACTAAAACTATTTATATGAAACCAAGACTTCTTTATTTGAGCCCCATCTCGTAGCTGTTCTCGATGTTGATCGCCATACCGTAACTCTAATGCAGTAATCAGGTCTTTATATATATTTTGTTGTTCGAAAGGTATCGTCTGCAACGTACCCAATCAGACCCTCTCAAAGCTACTATAAGTTTCTTAGCTTTCTTTTCTTCGCCCCATCCATTAACCACTGCCGCAGCTTCAAATTGCAGGTGATACATGGACCAAGATACATGGTCCATCAAATGTTGGTGGTTTTACGGAAATTCTTGATGTGGCAACCCTGTCTTGACGATCTTGGTTCTTGAGGAGAGCTAAATGGGTTTCGAGTCCTTTCATCTCCTCTCGCATTGTATCCACTCTCTCATTAAGCTCATTGTAAAATTTTTTGACGTCTTCCTTTAGTTCTTCTTTCAGTTCCTGCATTTGTACTTCGGTTTCCTGTAGTACATGTTGGAAGAACTTGTCTTGATGTTGTAGAACCTTCTGGAATTCTGTTTTCCTTTGTTTTTTATTCGATCTGATTCGTTTTTTTGCTGTTCAAGAAGTTTCTGGAGTGCATCTTCTCGTTCTTGTTTTCTTTTTGTCGTTTTTGTTTTTCGTCTTCTCGCTCTTTTTTCTGTTTTCGTTCTTTCCTTTCAGCCAACTGTTGCGTTTCCTCTTCTTATTTTTCCTCCTGGCGAATTCTTTCCAAATCCGCAAATTGAATTGGATAAATTTTACAATGTCCTCCATCGTATTGTACGATCTACTCCTCGTATTCACATTAAATAGTTTATAGTTTCGGTTTTTCACTAATATCCTACTTCCGACACCACTGTTACGATATTACTAAATAATACGCTGACCACACAAAGTGTTTTTATTACATTTGATTTAAAAATACAACTACCAATCTGGCTAATGAATCTCTTAGATCCGCTTCAACTAGCTTAATATTCTGAAACTAGAAATTTTGTCTTCCGAGTAAACTGATTTCAATTCGTCGATACAGAGTACATTTTTTGGATTCTTCCGTTCTACAGATTAGTCAGTACAGAAAAACATTTGAATAAATAGTTCCGAAAACATTGTGATCGGTGCCGGTTCATTTGTTATGCAAATGAGTTACGTTTAGTCGGCACTCGACAGTGGCGTAGCAAGGGGATTTTTTTTCAAATTTATAAAAATTATACTTCGTCAGTACGAATGAGAGAATGATAACAATTCTTGAGAGATTTGTTCTGATACATAGTTCTTTTCAGAAGAAGACCTCATGCACCATATGGGCCAAAATACAATTTTCGGATGTTCCTCAGCCGGTCACAGCGGCATTAATCAACTAGGAGGCGTCTACGTCAACGGCAGACCCCTTCCCGACTCGACCCGCCAAAAAATCGTCGAGCTCGCCCACTCAGGCGCTAGACCCTGCGACATCTCGCGGATCCTCCAAGTGTCCAACGGCTGCGTGTCCAAGATTCTCGGCAGGTAGGAGTGCCAGACGGCTTTATCTGTATGTTTGGCTGATGTAGTTATGATTACAGGTACTACGAGACGGGGTCGATCAAACCGAGAGCCATAGGAGGGTCGAAACCGAGGGTGGCGACGACGCCGGTGGTGAATAAGATAGCGGAATTCAAGAGGGAGTGTCCGAGTATTTTTGCCTGGGAGATAAGAGACAGGCTGCTGTCGGAAGGCGTTTGCAATAACGATAATATTCCAAGTGTAAGTACAGTGAGTCATCCATCATAATATTCAATTCAGAACCGTTTTAACCGTGAAAAAATATTTTCTCTTCGCTTTGCACATTTTTGTCATTATCCTTGTAAAGCATCAACAAAGTGTTCGAAGGTATGAAAGAAATGATTCCAAAATTTGATGTAAAATCTGGCTATGAGAAGGTAAACAGGTTGTTCTATTAAAAATAAACGCTATTTTGGTCTGTATCACATCCACAAAATACTTTATATATTTGAAAAGCGTTCCATGTAGCTTCCATATCAACTTCTAACATTACATCACTCTCCTCCAACAGGATTTTCTTTTTTAAAAATCAATATTTTCTTATAGCAAAAGTGTTGATAGAGAAATTGTCAGTAAACAAGTTCGAACTATACTCTATTAATACAGAATTTAACACAAAAATATAATAAAAAAATAATACAAACACGATTTTCAAAATTCTTCTCTTCTTTCAAAAAGGGCTAAAATTCATTTAATATGTTCTTTGTTGTCGAATATAAACTTTTTGCAGACTATTAGGCTGGAATACTTTCCTCAGTGCATGAAATCGCCACTTCACAAGTTGGACCTCATTATCCAAAATTCAACACGAAAAAATAGTTTCCACAAAAAATGTTATGCTGACAAATACTACTTCTTCCAAATTCTTCTCTTTCGAAATGTGCTATAATATGTATTCTGGTGTTAGGATATACTTATGCCTTTTCTACAATGGATAGAATATTTTCCTAAGCAAAAGAAAAAATAAACATTCATTTTGGAAGGTATACAACGACTTTTGGCTCTAATTATATTAAAATGGAAAGCGAAATTTCCTGGAATTACAAGACCCGCGACGTTCCATAATTGGAAAGCGCCTGCGTAAAATTTCCATCGATACAATGTGCGATACGCAATGCGTGAAATGCCTAACAAACGACAACGACCAGTAGTTGGACTTACTGTCAGCGCCTTTTATGGATTAAAAAGAGGGATGCGATGGCCTCGCCGAAGACGGCACAGAAAATGGCGGAGTTCCGGTTCGCCATTGGGCAGATGGACTCATTTGTTTTTATGATAATAGAGGCGGGATGTGCGGAGAGAACCAGGTGTTTTTCAAATTGCCATGGGGTTTATATTCAGGTCGAGGACAAGGGACAATATAATGATGTTTGTGTTGTGGGTTATGAAAATTTTCGGTATTTTTGATGACAATGGAAAATAGGGATGCTATTATATAGATACAACATGCGGCTGTAACGTAATTGGGTGGCAGTTTATGGGAACACTCATATAGTCCTTTGTATAATGGAGCTCCTTGGTTTTATTATCGATTTGATTTCATTAAAATTCTCCCCTACCGATTTTTTTATCAGATAAGGTAGTCGCTATCCTTAGTCTATCGTGTGTTCCGAAATACCTACCATATTGTGGTTTTGATAGTGTTATATGATTCGATGCCGAGTTCGCATCAACATAAAATGTCCAGATTGTTCCTGGAAGGGTTTTGAAACACAACATTGTGGTTCAATATGGTAACTGAATATAAGCACGCACGTCTCCTCCAACAATATTGGAGTGATACAAGGGTTGCCTTTTATATTTCGGGATTGGACAACCCTAGTGTTGCATCCTGGCAACTGACAGCTCTATCGTAAAGTTTGACATTTTTAAGGTTATGCCTACTCAAAACGCTTTGACATATGAGCGCTATTTGTGTTAATAGTAATGGATAGTGACTGATGCGCTGCGACCTAATTAGATCTATTGTGCCCCACCTTCTTCTGCTATTTCAAGGTGTTCTCGTTTACAGCAGCCCCTCAAGCCCCAATTCCTTGAGGAATTCAAGGATTTTGAGGGGGTTTATTCGTGGAATTTCTCCCACAGACAGCTGGTGTGATCCCAGTATATTCAATCTCTTGTGATGTACAGCATAACACTTCATCAATATATGGTGTGGTGTTTCTGCATGTTCCCCACAGAATCTGCAGTTGGCGTTGATGGCCCTTTTCTTGCCAGGGTGTCTGCTTTTTCATTGCCCTCCACTCCGACGTGCCTCGGCACCCAGAGGAGGATCACCTTATTGTTGTTCCTGCCTAGATCATCAAGTTTGTCTAGGCATTCCCAGACTATCTTTGAGTTGAGAGGATTGCGATTTCTTTGTTCCGGTATTTCCTGTCGAGGTTGAATTGAATGCACCTTTCTATGAAAAATTAGTATTTGGTGCGAGGCCCAAAGACTCCATCCTGCGCCAGTTCCGTCAGGAGTTTTGGACCCGTCCATGTACCATGTTGTGGTATTCTTTCCCTAGTGCTCGAATGGATTCTATGCTCCATCTACTCTTGGTATTTAATTCCGTTCGAAAAAATTTCTCGAAACTAAATTTCCTGGTAATTTCGTCAGTTGGGAGATCGGCAAGGAGTGCACTTTCGTTGGAGGTTGAGCCCCTTACGTTGTGTGCTGTCCGACTTTGACCATCCTGGGGTTTGCTCCCCAAGCAGTTCTTACCATGATGTGGAGAGGAGTGAGGTCCAGAATTACCTCCGATTTGTGTTGTTCACAGTAACTCTCGGTCAAAAACTTTCGAAGTGGATTAATTCAGCAACTCTGTATCGATGGTATGGTGAATTCAATGGAGGTCGTAGTTCGCTCCAAGACGAATTTCCTGAAGGTCGTCCAAAATCAGTTGTTGTTCCGGAAAGTATTGATGCTGTACGTGAATTGTTATTGAAAGATCGTCATGTGACCTATCGTGAGATTGAGACAAGCTAAGGTATTAGTGCGACCAGCATACATTCAATATTGCATGAACATTCGAGTGTCAAAAAAATTTGTTCGCGCTGGATCCCACACAAGTTGTGAATCGTTCAAAAAAAGGCTCGTGCCGATTGGTCGAAAGAAATGCTCAAAACATAAGATCGCGGTGCTTCGAAACACGTCTATGACATCGTGACAGGTGACAAATCGTGGATTTCCGCGTATGAGCGTATCAGAAAATACTTCCAGCTCAAGATAGGAATCCGCAAAGGGTACCAGGGTCACTTCTATATGTATATCATAATAATATACAATTATAATTAAATGAAATCAATGGTGGATTTTTTCTAATTTTTGGCGAAAGTACCCGTTTGGAAGATTCGGATAAGAGCATTTGCTGAATAGTGTTCAGGGCGTTATTCATAGATTAGCTTATTATCAAGAGACAAATGTCGACTGTATGAGTGTTTCAAGATGAGACAAAGCCAACAGAACAATTGGTTCAGAGGTATGCAGAAGTGTATAGATCTTCATGGGGAAACAGTAAAACGATTTTCTAAGATCAATTTTTGTTTTTGTTTTCTGATCTCGAAATATAAAAGGCAACCATAGTACATTGCTTTTACTAGTGGTGTTGAATATCATTTCTATTTGCTGTGATAATTCCATAGTTCCTATAAGTGTGTAATATCAAGTTTCATAATTTCACACTGTAATGCGTTGCCATGCATATTCATGTGAAATTATATACGTCTGTTATATAATGTAATGTCATTACTTGACTTTTATTGTAAACATATTCATGTGAAATTATATACGTCTGTTATATAATGTAATGTCATTACTTGACTTTTATTGTAAATGTCCAGTATATTCCGTAACTATCACTTGTATATCGGTGTAACTTTCTCAGTTATTCCAGAATTAATGGCGATTTCTACAAGTTTGTTTAGGTGTTTTCACCATTATATTCAAGTATAGTGCCTATTAAGATAACTGCTTCAGTATGTATTCATGTATTTGTGAGGAAAAATCCAGGTTTTGTAGTGAATCTAACTTAATTGGATATACATTTTTACATACCCCAAATGTGAATTTCCATATATTCCTCGATAATCACTTGACTTTTCGTGTGTTTTCCACTTTATTTACAGATGTAAGTAATTCAATTTAGTGCATGTTTGTTAAGGTTTTTGTATTATTTCACTTATAATGGATGTTCCTGTTGAACCAACCATTGTTGATGAATTTTGATTCGTCCGTCCATATTAATTTTTTACAAATATTTCCAACTTCCCCATTTCTACGTCGTAACCACTTCGCAAATGGTACTTTTCTTTCGTAATCCCTATTATGGTGATGAACTTTGCGTATCCTGTAGCTTTTGTATTTGTTCTCTCTTAAAATATGTCTGGTAGATTTTACAGAAATCTTTAGTTCGTTGGCAATTTCTGGGAAAGGGCAATCTTAATTAGAAATATTTTTTTAACTGACCAGTCCCAAATTAAAAAAATCACTTTGTTATATTAATGAGGCAAGCATATAATATACCTATGCTTGCACATTTATTTGGTTTATTATACTTCCAGTAACAACACATTTTCTAGTTTCATTTCTTTCCAATGCACTACAGTCTCTCGAATTTATTTCAAATCGTCTACACATTTAAATGTTTGGATTGCGACGATTCGGGTATAGCTCACCATACATATATATTTCTTGTCGAATAAGGAATTCTATTTATGAGTGAATAGCAAATCAGTCCTTTCGTCATTCAATATGTAACTCAGTGTATACATGTCTAATAGTTCTCAATAGATATCAACAACTCATTTATTTTTCCTGCTATAAACACCAAGCAAAGCAAGCCTACGTGTTTAAAAATGGTAAATGCAGTGGGAGTGGGATGCTATTTAATTATACCAAATTACACAACAATCGTTTTGACTTTGTTACTACCAGAATTATAGAAATTCTCCTTGTAAAAATTGAATCGGGAGAAATTAGCCTTGAAAAGATTACTGTAATTCAAAAATTTCCAAAGAGGAAAAACAGGACTGTTCCTTGTGTTGGGGTATGATCTTACCGAATTCATTGGGTAGTTCTGAAGTATGCCAATAGTTGAATAGGTTTTGAAAAAATCAAAACATTTCTCAGAAGAACTGACGAAAGGACCTTAATTGAAAATTGTTGTTAAATTTTCTGAAATAACAATTCTATTCGAAAGAAACCAAAAACAGTATTTTTAGTTCCCTGTAAAATTCGAGAAGGGCGACCAGTGTACGGTTTCCCACAGTAGTAAATTTTTACCAATTAATTTTCTTTATATCTGTTATGGTTTAGAATAAGGCAATGTTGGCAAATGATAAAAGAAACGGCCTGTATGTTCTGTATCATCGTTTTCAATTATGATCAAGTACTCGCTAGATCGCAATTTCTTCTTTGATTCAGTTTGCAGAACGATCTTCGGATATAAGGCATGTTTCGTTTTTCGGTAACCTCATCCAAGCCGTAATCATTTTTATATTAGGCCTTCGGGCAATATTTCCCATGTTTCGTTCGTATTTCAGTTGTTGGGATGCCGTGTGAAAATATTTACGGGAAATAAAATTACGACGAATAAGAAGAGAGGAAAATTGGTGTACTGGTATTTTGGGGGATTCGTTACCATGGTAACGGCGGCGAAGGGTGCTTCCGTTGGAATTTGGGGATCGCAAAAATGGATTCGTATTAGGGAAAATGGTGGAGGTTTCATTAAAACTGAATACTTGTCAGTTTGATGATAATATATGGTGTCTTCGACTTTACTGATGCAGTGTTGATATTTCAAACAATCGTAAAATCTACTGATTTCGTACCCTACAGTGGGTATGTAACAGGCTCATCTTCATGCAGTGGTATTTTGTTAAGGGTTTATGAAAAAGAAAGTACTTAAGTTCCAAATGTGAAAGTGTTCAGACTCCAGGAATAGCCCGGGGACACAACCCTGAAGAACTTATCGATTTTTTAAGGTGATTTTCATGAACTCTCTCCAAAGGCAGTTTGTTGAATAGCTAAACACCAGTGACTTCTGGGCCGAAGTAGTTATTTATTCGATATCTAGAGAATACAGATTAATTGAGTACCAGCATTTTAAGAGTTTTATTATATTATCTGATATTTTTATTTCATTTCATTAAATTAACCAGCATCATCAGTGACAACAATTTTCAATCACGGTTCTTTCTTCTTTTTTAAATTGTTTTGATTCCTTCAAAACGTATCCAACAATTGGCATACTTCAAAAACTACCTAATAATTTCGATAAGAAGATACCCCAATATTATGAACATTCGATTTTCTCTTTTCGGAAATTTTTGTACTAGGGTAATCCTTGTTCATAGGTTCAAGGCTGATTTATCCTGAATAAACTTTCATACGGCACATTTTTATAATTCTCATTCCTAGAAGTAACGAATATATGAGTTTTCTCACTTCTCTCACCATTTTTAAATACGTAGTCTCTGCTTTATTTTTTTCTACTTCTATTCGTGACATTTTGACATGGAAATTTCCAGATTTTACTAATTTCATCATTCTGAATAGAATGGTGTTCATAGAATTGCTCTATCTCTAACCATTATCGAATTGAAAAGGTTATCTGAAGTGGAAAGGAGTAATTTCCCTCTATATTTTTTTCTACTTCTATTCGTGACATGTTTGACGTTGTTTCCCTTTTATATGCCAAACCTTGAATCAGAGCATGAAAAATTATATATTTTCGGAATCTGCATGAAATTTTGCGTACATAGTGCAGATTGCAAGAGAATCTGCCAAATTTGCATTTTTCATAATTTTTAGGGGTTTTGTCGATTTTTTGAATAATTTTGTTTTGTACCACTCGACTCGAAATTCACAGATCATACTGATTTGATCATTCCGAGTCGATTGGAATTCGCAGAATTGCTCTATCTCTAACCGTGCTCGAGTTGAAGAGTTCATCTGGAGTGGGAAGGAGCCATTTGCCTCCATATTTTTTTCCCAGTAAATAAATCATATATTTTCGGAATCTGCATTTTGCGTATATATTGCGGATTATAAGTGAATCTGCCGATTTTGTATTCTTTATCATTTTTAGGGGTCTACCCCTTTGAACTTGTTTTTTCGACTTTCCGAATAATTTTATTCCACGTCGGATGACATGACATTCACATGACGAATCAAAATTCACTAGCAATGGTTGATTCAACTGAAACATCCATTTCAGGTGGAATGATACAAAGAAACATTTACATAGAGAAATCAGTTTCCAGGAAAGCTTCGGAATAAATGTTTGGAAGGGAAATTTTCTACAAAAATGCAGCAACAGTAGAAACATTTAGATGCCATATTCCCGACACAATGGATTGAAAACAATAAACCAATGGTCTGGCCAGCTTGATCCCCAGACCTTACTCCTTTAGATTTTTCTGTGATGCATAAAAAATGAAGTGTTTTCAACATTTAGTACAGATATCGACCAATTTATCTTTTTCCCATTCAATCGTTTTTATACATATTACGGTTTAGAATATAGCAATGTTACCACACAATAAAAGAAATGGCCTGTAGGATACTAGTATTATTAATTACTCTGTGAAAATATGGTGAATGAACGTTATAGTTATCATGAAAGTTGATATAAAGGGTATATCGAAAAACGTCCCAAATACTTGATCCAAATTCTGCGATTCCAACACTGATTGGTATCCGCACTTTCAACATACGGAAACGCCTCATAAAGAATAAGACGAAGTGAATCGGGTCCAACACACTGGAAACTGTAGAGAAGCAGAATGATAGGTCAAACAATTGGGGTGCAATCGAATGTGAAGAGGAAATGCCAATGTAAGGAGGAAAATGCCTGTAAATGGGGCCATTTCGCCGCTACCGAAATCGCCAGCATTCGATATCGAATGCTTACGACATGATCTCCCGATGAAATGACTAAAACTAACTTGGGTTTATGCGTTTTCGTAGAAATCGAGTGTCTAGGGTTTGCCGTTATTGCAGGTGAACCTGGTACTTTCCGAAGAGAATTTATAGAATTTTCAATGGACGTGAAAGTGGATCAAGTTCATATTGGCATCTTTTGTTAACTGAATAGATACATTGTTGAAGATTTGCTGAAGTGAACAAGGTGGACCAGCGTGACATATGGTCGAGGCTCGGACTTCGTTCTTGGAGGGTCCATTCCTAATAATGGCCCTGCAAAAAAGAAAATCATGAATGCTAAGTTGATCCAAAATTTAAATATTGAACGTTTTTTGTTACGTTAATTTTTAACCAAATGACTAGCCCTGATGTAGGTGATTCTTTTTTCGTAAGAACTTTTTTGCTGTTATGTATTTTTTTAGCCCTGGAATTGAAGTGAAAAGGTGGACCTATAATGTAATAATTTTTTTCTTTATTTTTTTATTGGTGTCTGATGAATTTTCTTTTTTTGTTTCCGATATTTTGTTTTGCTCAATATGGTACAAGGTGTCTGAAAATAATTGATTTTTTTTCAAGTAATGTTTACTATAGTTTTCAGTTAAGAGTTATTTTTATCTTACGTCTTATTCCCCATTCTTTTCCACCATATGTCACGTTGGGATGGTACTACCACTTTTGGCCCCGAACGGACTGAAAGACTCACTTGGTCCGCTAGCTGTATAGGGTGCCCAAAATACTATTTTGCTTGGCTTGCGAGGGGTTAAAACATTGTACAGCCCTGACTACCCTGATGTAGTGAAATGAAATATTGAGATAAAATTATTTACTTTATTAAATATAAAAAGCACATTTGAACAAATAAACGAAATTAAATTAAATCCAAGTGAACTGTACAAATGAACGAAATAGTATCAAAACAATAATATTATTATACAACAAAATTAACACTTACTTCGTAATCAGAAATAAGGGGATGAAATGTGTTAGCCCATGATTAAAACTGGAAAATTCTTTTCGTGTGTGCCACCTCTCAGCAGTCTCAAAACGACAATGATCTCAATGAATGAATGACTTTCCAATCCTCGTGAAAATATTGCATCTCAGCCATCGAGAATCGACGTACCGGAATGAAACCCAATACATGGTTAATGACTGACGTTAAACTTTAAATTTGCAGGAAATACTATGTTTCAATAAATGTAATACCAGATGATGCGATTTTAATGAATGAATAAAATATGGAATTTTTGTAAATTGATTTTGAATTTTGAAAAATGTTTGTATTGGGTGCTATTTCTCATACTTGACAATACTGTCACAATCGGGGTGGATACATAGCTGTAAAGGGTGCTCAAATATTCTTTTTCGTACAACTGTCAAAAAAACTTTTGCATCTCTATTGATGCGTATATGTTCACTTTTTTTCACTGCCAAAATAAGTCACAAAATAAAAATAAAATATTACTTTTTGAAGGATTTATTTTTATTAGGGTAATTTATTAATTGATTATTTATCATGAAACAATTTAATTTATTGGAATAGAGTTTGAACAATTACTTCCAACATAAATTCCCGAAGATGTTCCATGTTGCTGCTGATCAGAAACGTTAGATATTTCTTGAAGAGTTGATTCCATAATTTTATGATATATTTTAATTCGTTTGGAAGAAGATGGACAATTCAATATTTTGTTACAAATCTCAATTTTATTATTCCAACTATCTTCTTTATATGCTTCTGCTGCGGAGGCAGATTTCCAGCCATCGTGAAGTTTTTTGGATGTAATGTTGCCCCCTGCATTGGCCAGAAGAGTTACAGAGCTTCTTCTGAAACAGTGACTTGCGTAGCTCTTATACATGTCTTCTCCAAGCCATTTCGCAATGAAGCTGGGAATTTCTTCTATTTTATGTATCCCCACATGTTGGTTAATACATTTTCCTTTGGAATATTCCAAAAATAATCTGTTATTTTCTGTATGAGGCGGTCGTAATGCTCTATACTTGTGGTATATCTCAATATAATCAGAATTTGAAACAATAAACGTTCTTGCGCAATAATAGGTCTTCGTATCAGGTATTTTAACAATCAATATAGATCCAGCATCTCCAATGGCATCAATAGTTATAATATGCAATAATTCTTCACGGCGACAAGCACCGCTGATACCCAAAATTAAGACAACCTACAAAAAATATTTTTCAATGGTCAGGTTTTGCACAAAAATTGGACAAAATAATTTTTATCTCGGAAATCGTCACAGATAGGTATAGGGAATTGTGTGGGAAAGTTGTGAGGAATCTTATAAGGAATCCAAAAATGATATAATATATGAGGTGTTCCATTTGAAATAACAAAATAGCTACTACTTTCTGATACAAGCGGCAACACTGTATTGATGAAAATATTTTAGACGGATAGAGCAAGTTTGATTATTTACGCCCACAAATTTTCGAAATGATCTGTCTTTCTGTTCTCCAGATACTTCTAATGTTCCATCCATCCATCCATCCACTGTGAAACACCCGGTATTCAATGTACTTTTCAACATTGAGTAGACACTCCATAACGTCGGAGGTTTTATAATTTTTGATTTTACCTCATTTTTTACTTGATTCTTGTCGCACCATTCACGAAAATGGTTAATGTTTTCTCATATATTAACTTGGATTAGATACTATTAATTGCATTTGCTTTCTCAGATATATCTGATGGAGTATTACTACCGCTATGACAATCAACATCTATCTTCTTGAATTATAGACAGTCAAACAGTCACGCGGCGTGCCATCAAACCGTTTGTATACTAATATTGATAACATTATGTATGATTTTGGACAAATTTTTTTCAGACAGGAAAAATTTTTAAATACGATTTTACTGAAAGCATTGAGTAATATTTTCAAGAGAAGAATCGTTTTAAAGCAAAAACTTATCGGGGCAGAAAATCACGTCAAGATGTATTGGAAGTATTCATTTTTTATGTATTTCAGACGATGTAAATTCACTTGTACTAAAATTGTTGCTTTTGTATTTCGTGTATAAAGTTCGTGTTTTCATGGCACATTCGAGGGAAAACATTCATTTTACGCACTCAATACAAAAATACCTATTGCTTGTCTTACGAGAGGTTGAAATTAAACATTGTATGCAAAGAGGAAAGAAATGATGAAGCTGCTCTGGTACTCAAAATATGGCGAAGGAGCCGATGTTTTTTGGAAACTGAAGTTTCGACCGTCATCCAACAACTACATTTCCAGAAGTAATATTGGTAATATATTAGTTTACTTTTGCTTTTGTATCTACATTTAAATTTCACGTCGAGTGCAATAAACACTAACTTTTTGCACTTGTTGCATAAATAACTATTGATCTGTCACGACGCACTGGTATAGGATGTGATGCATAAATTGTGTTGAAACAAAAATATAACCGAAAATTACTGTAATGAATGCATTATAGCATTGTTTTAATGATAATTCTCAATTGCTTTATGTAGTCTTCAAATTTTATAATGACTGATGAAATAGTTGATGACACCACCAAAAAGTCTCCGTAATAGGAAGTTCTGTTATGTTGCTATTCATACTACATGTTTCCGAAGTAGGTTTCATTATAGTAAATATTATTAGATTGTAACTGTAATCTTTTTAATTCATTTCATTTTAATTCATACTTACAGCAAATTTCACTGTATTTGTAAGTAGGTATCAAAGTATTCGTTTTTTTTACTCCAATGATCTCAAAATTCACTCAAATCTATGGTAGAATTGAATATGTAAAGTTCATCTTCAGTAGTTATTTGTTTATATAAAATGCTATTTAATTTCGTACCTTCGTTCTTTTTTCCATAAGTTCAGATATCGTGAAAGACAGCTTATTCCGACTTTTATTAATTCGTTGTAGATCGTATCAAATTCCCCCTAATCAGTTCTAAAATTCTAATCCTCAACCCAGAAGCATTACATCTACAGTAGCTGTTTCGTATTAAATAGTTTTCAGTAACAAAATCTAGTAATCGCTACTGTTTGGGGTACTTGAGGGATTTCAGTGCGTGGGGAAGACTGCCAACGTAAGGGTGTCGTTGGAAAATATATGGTGAGGTGGCTGGGTTTATCTCATTGCAACAAAACAAAGCAAACATGGAAAACAGTTGAGGTTGTTTGGGTATCTACATTGAATGAACGGAATATAATTGATAAAAAGAAATTATGACAATATTTTTCAAAATGTGGCAGTTCCGAATATCTTAGCGAAGATTATCTATCGCTCTTGGGGTGTATCGCAAATAATGTCTCGTGACTCGGAAGTATAATTGATTATTTTTGGTATTACCACTGATAATTTCAATCGCTATATGAAACTAGCATCTCCTGCGATATGAGAACCAATAAAAACGGTGCTTCACTGATAGTGCACAGTTCCTTCCTTTTGAGCCGGTAATACCACGTCGTCATGGGCAACCACGCATGCAAACAACAATGAAGGATATATCTTGCTAGCAAGGATGACAGTATAAATGTCACTCTGACAGATTTTATTCTTTGAACTAAAATGAACAAGACTATACGTTTCCCTAACTTCGTTGGCTCTTGAAATTATCTCAATAAATACACAATACTATCGTTAATTCTGTCAGAAATCTTAAACTCGATCAAATTGCTTTGAGGTAACACCACGAGTCCGCTAGGACAAGCAATTTGATCTTGTTGATTTTCTACAGAATTACTATCGATAGTATTGCGAGTTCTCGTGCTATTACGCCCGAAAATTCCATATGCCCCTTTTGAAGAAACATACTTGAATTTTGAATTTTCGCGATAAGTCTGTCGATTTATTTCTGAACGAAACTGAATTGCTTCGTGAAAACACCACGAGTCCGCAGGACGAGTGATGTTTTCTCAAAATAATTCAGTTTAGTTCAGAAAAATTCAATCACGAGTTGAATTAGACTATTTCACGAATAAAGTTTCTTCCTTAATATAAATACGAACAATGTATAACAGTCATAAACAAATTATTAAAATCATCAATATTATGTTTTGTTTCATAATTTCATTTGAATTTGCACCGAAGCGACTCATTTTGACACAATCAGGTACAATTAATATTGATAGAACTGCCAAACTTTGTGTTGCCATGGTTACGTCGTTGAAAATACCGAAGCTGATCCTCCAATCAGAATTGAAAGACAGCTGGTGTTATCGCGATAACACGAGTTGTCTTTGCATACGCCAAAATCTTTCGCAAACAAGCCGATCTGTACACGTAACCCGAATTTGATATAGATTACCACACAATGAAGACGCGAGCTTGACACAAGGCTGATCCTGTCTAATTCCTTATATGACATCCTTACCAGAAAGAGCAAATACTGTTAATGCAAGGGCCTGGTTTACTCGAGATCTCGCTCTGTATCCTCAGGCCGATGTTTATATTATATGTCGCATGTCACTGCTTCACAAATTGTATTAATGACAAGAGGTAGCTTTTGTTTACCTAGAAACTCTCAGGTAGCTAGGCTACGACGGAACAGGGGAGGACTCATTCAATATCTGCGAATTCGTTAGTCACGTTAGTATCATAGTCGTGTGTTTGTGAATTTTTGGTTTCTTTTGGATTGTTTGGCTGTGCATTGGATAATTGAAAGCGGGTATTTTGAAAAATAAACGATCGAAAAGATCAAGTAAAATTTGTTTCTAGAGGAAGGAACATCATAAACAACAAATTGTATGTGCAAGGCGTTCCATCTCTCCATACCGTAGCCAAACCCCTAAAATTCTGAATAATTTTTACTCGAAAAATCTTGATCTGTATAAAAGCAACAAAAAATAACAAAATTATATTGATTTGAATCATTGAAATGAGAGTTGGTAATGTAACATTTGTTTATTCAATATCAAATACTAAACGTTAATTTTCGACGTTAACGAATAACTTCGGAAAAAAAAACATTCACGAAATATTTCCCTACAACCCCCTGTTTATTTTTTTTCCATAGCTCTTCAGCGTCGAGTTGTTGGCAAGGGGACCTACCGGAAAGTTCATGAATGGGGACCCTCAATCCCCAATTGGACTTTCACTACGAGTCGTTGTAGAGCCCTTATTTTCGGTCTGATTCAATGATAATATTTCCCAATGGCATATAGATCAGGAGCTGGTGACAGGTGACATTCTCCCATTTTACACTGCATGCCTTTTTAAGGCTTGATAATTAACCCTAAAATATGAAAAATAGACGGGTTCCTGGCCGCCCCACGTGTGCACTTCATTAGGAAAAGCGCTTTTCTTTTTGTGGAGAATTTTCGTGTTTTTTCTCGATATTATACTGCCTGCCGTTGTAATATACGGAAGTTCAAACAAATTGAAACGCTAAGGTAAAAGCACCACTAGTTGACTTCTGAAACTCTTCATTTCTCTTTTCTTGTTCTTTCTTCTAATTGTAATTTTGCCATGATTTTGACGTAACAACACTTGGAATTTTCTTTCTTTTAGTACTTTCAGGTATTTGGTCTGGCCAGAATGGAGCCCTCTTAAATGGAGAGGGTACTATAGTTGTAGGTTCATTCTTTTTATTTTTTCCTTCGTGCTTCTGAATCGCCTGAGAAAATTGGTCCCATTTTTCTATTATTTGGTGTCTTGCCTTTACTTTTGTCCAGTAAAGTAATCCTAGGTACATTGTGGTGTTTTGCTGTTGTCGCACCAGAAACACCCCGTACAACGTCTGCTAGGGCATCTTGCATTTGTTGTTCACTATATTCTAGCATCCATCCATTAACAGGAGGCATGAGTGAAGTTGATTATATTTCACTCAATCCTGTAAATAAAACCAATAATAGGTTGATCTAGTAGTTGAAACACTTTGAACTAGTACTTGACACGGGTGTCATCTATTAGGCAGGACAGTTGAAAATCTCCAAGAAAAATAGTGTACTGATAATTTTACAACCTGAATCTAATATCGACCTCAATACTCTCAAATAAATTCAGTTGCTCCGGAGCTAGTAGTTGACACCAGTGTCAACTACTAATTTCCGCACACAATTTCGTACCAATACTTGACACACCTATTTCTAAAGACAAATTGAACCTTTATTTGAAAACACAGTCATCTTTCAACGATATGATTACGGTGGAAAATTGCGGGAAAACTCTGTAAAAAATTAATACAGGTTTTACGTGATTCCAAACTGCATGCCATTAGAAATATACGTCATTTGTATAATTAATTGATAGTAGATAATTTGGCATGTACATTAGGATTAGAAAATGAGAATACAAGACTGTCAAATCCATATTTTTCATTCTGCTGATGTCCAGTCTGGTGAGAAACGGGTTCTCATGGTGGAGTTTTACTTTGTGAAGTGAGGAGAAGTACGGATTTGTTCATTAAATTTTCTAATTAAGAAGCTGTGTGATGGGGTGGAAGTCTAACAGTTTCTTTATTCGATATAGTTTCCCATCGCAGATAGGAGTTTGATAATGTTTCGGATTCTTTAAAATGTCTCTAGAGAAAAATGTCTGATTACAACAATGAAATCGATTGTAGTGGATACAGTTAATGAATTTTATTTGCTAGGAATGTGGGACGATTTCACATCAGTTTTCTGGTTGAATTTGGGGAAATACATTTATAATATCCGTTGTTCGAGGACATGGAGTCCTTGGCTGAAGTTGCCGTTGTATTTTATCAAAACTCTCAATGAAAACTTTCGACTATGTGATTCCATCCCTTTTGAAGAGCTCAAGTGTCCCAGGTGATTAACCTCATATTTACAAGTACATTCACCCTTATTTTGTATTGTTCCCAACGTGGGCAAATCTGGCAAGTCCACCCCTGTGAATCAGTATGCTGCTCATCTGACAATGGATTTCAACAAGGTAACGTTTCTATTGAAATTGACAAGGAATTTATCAAAATGATACTCCAAAACGATAATAGGCTATTTTCGAAATAAATTGCGACAAATGCTCCTGTCGACACTACAAAAAAGATTTATGAACTACTACTACTTTTGTACGTGGAATTGTATTAACGTGTGTCAAAGGAACCGATTTAAGGACGTTATATGCTTCTGCTGTTATGTGAATGGATTTCTATTTGGGTAATTTATGTTTTTGGTCCTTTTGAGTAGTTTGGGAAAGGAATCCGTTTGAGATTTGAAGAATACGGATTGCATGACATATGTTGTCGGTGAGGTAGGAATTGTAAAGGACAATCGTACTGGAGTTGATGTTTTTCATGAAATAGGTAAACACACATCTATTCACTAACTTTGATAGAAGAATCAATTCATATACTGGGACTAACATCCTTTATACAAATGTATATATCGGGTGTAACAGGATCATAGTACACCCCCATATCTCCGTTAGTTTCAATAATGAATTAACGGACTATTGCGACTTTTGATTCAACCATCTCCGTACATTACCAGCATTATGCAATAGCACGTTAATTCACTGCCCGCCGCGTTCGCCTGATCTCACGACTATGGATTTCTACTTTTGGGGAAATATTGAACCGAATGTTTATGAAACTAGACCATGTACTGAAGGAGAGTTGCGACGATGAATTGTGGCACTGCGCAGAGAAATTTCACAAGGAGAATTGCAAGGAGTTGAACATAACTTGATCAGGTGTGGAAATAATGTATTTTTATTAACAATCATAAACAGATCGTCTGAATCCGACCTCTTGCCTCAATTCATTCCAATTTACACAATTTTTTTTATTCAGAGTGACTTGAAAGATTTCCTTTTATGAAAATTGTAACGGACATAGAAAACACCCCATAAAACATATCAAGTTGAAATTTTACATGGAGGTATACGAGAATGGTTCGAATGGAATGCCCTAACCAATTATATGATACCATATTAGTGCTATCAATAAGGAATTTATTCATACCTGGTAATAAAATGTGCGATAAATACAATAAAAATTAAAGCTAAAAGAAAATACAATTATTTTCTAATTTAATGCTAAGAAGTTACTAAGGTGGCGTTGAAATACAAAAAATTAACACAAAACATTACAACAATTAATGGAAATGCTGTCCATTAACGTCAATGCACTTCGCTAATTGCTGGGACGTTATACTATCAATTGCGCGTCTTACTCACAACTCCAGGTCTACGCGGGTTGTAACGGCGCGGCGGTTGCATGTACAATGATTTTTGAATAGCCCCAAACGAAGAAATCAAGAGGTGTCAAATCAGGTGACCTTGGAGGCCATCGCACAGGACCATTCGTCAAAATTACGTTTTCTTCGAATGCTTGTTGAAGATAATCAATTACTATTCTTGAATTATGAGGAGGACATGTAATTCAGTCAACTTCCCCTCCAAATATGTTCAAAAGTTATACTTAGTCATCTTTAGTTTGAAGATTGTAGACGATGTGGTAACTAGAATACTTAGATTTCGTATGTCCATCGTTTTAATGGGTTGAAAGATGAAAACAAGAAATACTGCGGAATCCAGCAGAAACTGCATTCATGAGGTCCAATGTTGATATGGAGATTCTCACATAGGAGAGACAACAAGAGACCACAAGAGACCGTTTTCCGTATAACAATAACCTAACACAAAAAGTGGATTCAACAGGAGGAGATATCTGAATCGGAAATTGGTGATCCTGCCTGGACTGAGCACCATCGAATGCTTTCGGACGAGGCTAGTGTTCTTCATAGAGAGGAACATTGTTTCAAACGAAAATTCATAGAAACCCTCATTTCGAAGCAATGACGCTTTCAGTCAGCCGAGCGTCATTTGTAAACTCTAAAAATATCCCTTCTCTCTTCAAATTTCGAAAGGCTTTTTAAAGCAATTTCATTTTGATCTTATCATCACTGTATTCAGATGAATTTTCCCATGTTTGAATCGAGTTCACGTAATAGTTTGATCGGTACATCTTTGAATCGCCGTCATAAAGGCTGATTCATGCTTGAGCTCTGACGAACTTGGATGGTAATTAACTCGTTTGACGAACGAACGGACGTCTTTTTGGAATAAAGAAACCACCTGGTATTCGCTTTCACAGTGTTCAATCAGCTTGCAGACTCGGTGAATTCGAACGAGTAGCATCTCATCTTCATTTAAAATTGGCCTTAGATGATCAAAAACCGAGAAACCTCGCGGAAAATGTGATTTCCACCAAATCTGATGTCAACTAATGTAAATGATGTGAATAATTATGCAAAATGAAGGCGAGGGTACGGAAAAGGTTGGAGAATTTTCAACGGCGAATGCGTGTTTGTGACGTACGGTGACGAGGTGTGCTTCCACTTGAGTAGGCGCGAAGAATAAGGCGTAATAACATCCAGGGATAGGGATAAGCCATTTATGCAGGGTGTTAGCGGTGCGTGAGTTGCACTGTATTGCATCTGGCATATGTATTGTTTGGATATGCTACTTTCCCACAAATTTATTCGTCGCATACTAAGAGATGTTGGGTGCGGTTTTAATACATTTTGGCTCGTCATCACTAAGCTAATTTGTTCATACGACTACGCTAATAATTCAATTCACTATAGGCAGCGAGAATAAACTATTTCGACTCGAAATTATGAAGAAATTACAAACTCATTGAGTAGATATGCCGAGCACTGGCAAAAAATGCTTCGAGCACTAAGCACTATGCACTCTAGAAAAGTGCTGGAATTTCGAGCACTAAACTTTTTTTTTCATGAAATTCTCGCACTTACTAAGCACTTTCAAGAAGTAATTCTAGTCCGGAGCACTAAGCACAAACTCAAATATGTCTGGTATTGAAAGTATTTTTAACCTTTCAGTTTGGTATAAAATTAATAATAATAATAATAATAATAATAATAAATCGTCTTTATTGTTTGATGTACAAAATAGGCGTAGTTTAGCCAATGGCTACTCTTCCACTTGACCTATGATGAACATTTCGAAATAAAAATATAATGAAAATGACACAAAATTGAGAGATATGTAGAAGATCAATGACGTTTCAAGTTATAATGATTTGAGAAATTGGCATATGAATACTATCGACTAGACATTTGAATTCATGTTATAATTGAAGAAGTGTTTTTTCAGAACGGTTCTGATTTTGATTTTCGAATATTGCATGTAATTGTATTGCGATTATCTTCAACATTTACTGGCTAAGATGTCAGAATTCTTATGAGGAAGTTGAAAATGGGGCAGGAGTAAAACCCAGTTTTTGTTTTGGCGTGTGCAGGTGAGACCTGTCTCACTAATCTTAAATCATTGCGTAGTGTCTAAAGAAGGTAATGGTTCCTGCTTTAGTGCAATTGTTCCGGATTAACTGAAATATCTATGATTTTCGCAGTTGGATTATGTAACGTAGTAAAAACAACCATTTAGGTACTCAGATACCCACATGTTATAATTACATGAATAAGTAGAAGTTTACACGAATAAAATTCACCTTAACTTTTAATTTTTTGATCATTTTTAGCAAAGTTATGACACATTTAACCTTCGGCACCGTCGGAACTTACAGCGGCGGGCTAACACGAGCCTGAAATCTGATGTCGGCGTTCAAGCACGTTTTCTGAGAAAACGGGCTCATTTTATAGGGAATTACTAAGGATCATTCTTGTAGAGAATTGAATGATCTTCAACCCTATTCGAAACATATTTTTTTAAACTTAATTTTTTTCAATTTTTTTTGGGTTCTTCCCCCGGATTTTTGGTAAACAATTTTTTATATGGTTCCAACTACTAGCATGCCAAATTTGGTGATGTTACAACCGATCCCCGTTTCAGAACTGAGTAGACTGTACTATTAGAGAACTATCTACTTCTTGAATCGAACAGTTTATTGGTTGGAGATTCCTATTTTAAATTCACTAATGAGTTGTAGTATGAAATACTCAACGGGTAGGGATTCCATAGTATGTAAAGTCGTGGTAAATGTCACGATGCTCCGTTGATAGGATTTTGTTTTTCGATGTCAATATTACTATAATTTACAATAATTTATTAGAGTGGCCTCAGCGTATCTTACTACTAACTTATTTTTTGGCGTGAATTTTGACTATTCTAGTAATTTTTACCGTTCTTTTTTCTACGTGAAGGATCCAAATATTCATTCATTCAAAACATCAGGTAACTTTGAAGTTTGAAAGTTTCAATTTTTTCAGGGTTTTCGTATAAAATAAAATTCTCTAGCTTAATTATCAAGTAGCAAAAAGGTGACACTGCAAAATATAGCAACTTTCAGGCATTATTTGAGGTTGTCGGTATACCGACTGCTTACTAACATCTAAAAAACAAACACAGAAAAACCAGATGTTGTTCCAGATCATGTCCCTTCTCCCACTGTTTTACATAACCTCTTTGCACTGCTAATGAACTAAAATTAAAATTAACCGGGAATAAATCAATTGTAAAATGCAATTCAATTTCCCAGTATGAAATTGTTCAATTTCTAAAACCACAGTGATTTCCTCCTCGGTAGACCGAATTCGATTCGACGAGAGCTCCCGTGGGACAATGCCTTCTTGATGATAATCACTACTTCGGAGGCAGTTTAAATTGTGAAAATTAAAGCGGGAACTTTAAAATTCGATCCCGAAGAAATGCTCGCACAGGCATATATTAATCTAGAGGGAATATTCGGTAGGAATTTGCTCGCTGATCGAAATGGTGTGGAAAATATTCGAGGGAAATGATTCGGAAGAGATTTTCGAGGCTTTGGCGGTTTGCTTTTTTTTCACATTTACATTCTGTAACATCACGAAACCACCGAATGATATGTTTTGCATCGGGACTAAAACATCCTTATCAGACTATTTTTGGCGTTACGATCGATTTTTTAATTTGGAATCGAATTGTCACGCGCGGAATTGGTTACACAATCAAATTTCCATTCAATGACTGTACGAAGTGGATTATTTCCCATCAGAACGAAATAAAAAGAAATCAGGAAGAATGTAACTGAATGAGGACACAATTAATGATCGCCTCTTAGTGTCATGGAAGGTATTCTCCCATTCCAGCTGAGGAGTTTTTGAAGAAACAAGAAGGTCGGTTTAGAATAATATTTTTTGTCTCGAAGAGAAGCGACACTACTTGACTGAAGACCATTAAACGAATCATCTTGTAGAAAACTTTGCCAAGTATTAAACATATATAATTCAACAGTCGTAGGGGGCAGTGGTTGTTTTCCGTTGAATACTTGCCGACAACCATACCTATTTTATAGGTTTTGTTTCGCTTTATTCAATATTTATAACTACCTAACTATTTTAAATCAATAATTCTAATCGAACAAAAACTCATTTCACAAACCGTTTTTTATCACACTCCAATTCGAAATAGAATTGAATAATGAAAATGACTGCTGAAACTAAACATATTTTTAGGTATGACAAATTGGAAAAATATATGGAACTGAGTAGAATCATAGTAAGATTTCTTTAATTGTAACGATGTTGAAGCTGGCACACACGTGAAAAGATCAAAATTATCAAAACAAGGTCATACAAGAAAAAAAAGTGTTATGAGTGCAATAATGACATCAATAAATAAGCGAAACAAAATATAAAGAGACTGGGAAAAAGAAGAGGATTAACTGAAAGAATTCATGAACTATGGATACAAACTCCATCATAAAAAAGCGAAAACCGATTACTACTAGCCCACATTGGAAAAATATGAGAACCAATATCAAAACACGAATATTGGTGTGTTTCTTTGGATAGGTAGTTTGCTTCCTCATTGCCTTTGATGAGCATATGACCTGGCATCCGCGATGCCAGTTGTATCAGGGTTGGTTTACAGTCCCAAGTCAGAATTTCTAGTGCTGCTTGGCTATGTATTCAGATTCCTGCTCTTCGGGTGCCCCTTCCGAAGCATTGCTGGACACAAATTTGTATAGCACGTACTTCTGCTTGGAAGATGGTTGGGGTCCTACCAAAGGGATTTCAGAGTCTAAAATTTGACCCTGTAACACTCACTCCAACCCCTTCGTGTATTTTGGACCCACCTGTGCACCATATCGAGGCTTTCATTGTCAATAGAGGACCGTTCTCTGTGTAAAGCTGGTGGGAGTTTATAGAATGCATCCAGAGTGATAAATAAAAATTTAGTATCTTCTGAATTTTCTAGTATTCGTTTGTGTATAATGATTCGGATATCAGGACATTGTTTTTGGCGATTGTGTAACCTTATCATTTGTGTCTTAGCGGCACGTACATGGAAATTTCCGCATAATCAGAGTGATGTCTGATATTTGTTGTTTCATTGTTATGAGTTATACTCACATACTGTTGTCTGCTTTTCAAAAACGATTTAATAATAATCATAACTGTCCCTTTTATACCATACGAATATCATTTTGATAAAATATTTCTGGAATTTATGAACTTATTTGATTCAGAAAAATGTTTGTGTGATATAAAAATAAGGGTACATTTATATATTTCTCGACTATGTGGGGACTTTAGAAAGTATTAAAAGTTAAAATGAAAATTGTTTACGTTCATATCCGAAAATATGTTGTTCAGTGCATAAAAAAACCTAGCCATGTAAGGGAGTTCAAGTTCATAACCATTTCAAAACATGAAAAGAGCATAGTTGATTAACATCCCGTTCCGAGTCCTTTTATACGCTGCAGGAAATTGAAACTCCTTTAATGAATTGTGGAAACGATTGCTTCAAGAACATAATTTCCCATCCTTTCACTGGCTCCCATTTCCCCCATCCACCTCGGACTATTTCACATATGACCGAACTTGAATGGCCAGTACACGCTTTGGTGATCTCATTCAAAAAAACGTCCCCTCGCGCCCCTTTTTATACCATACCGTATATTTTATCTCGTTCTTTCTGCACACAAATGAAACGCATCGATTCTGTTTATCTGGTCTGAATCAGAAAACCCAATTGACGTGTATTCGAATACATGTAGAACGAAGTTTGCCAAATCAGCTATCACTTTTTGGGATCTGGTGTGTCGGAGACAGGGACTTCGTGACATGTGGCTTGTGGCCTCGACAATACCACATGCATTTCCATTAATTTCATTAGAGTAATTGGCGGAATCATTTGAAAAAATTCGCAATCACACGGTCGATGAGTGCATTGTCACGATTTTGAATATTCGAGAGCACAATAGGGGCATATAGGTTAATCAAAACTGATGAATACCGGTTATTGCGGATATATTGGATTTGCTACTCCCTTTACATCAGTCCGTATTTTTCTCACCGATGGATGGAATTCGAAAACGGTTTTGCGTGAATGGAAGCTAATTCTCATGTGTCAGAAATAGTTATTTGTTAAAAAAAACTTGACATTTTGCATCTCTATCTCTGCGTAAATGTTCACTTTTTTTCAATGCCATAATAATTTACAAAATAACGCGACGCGAAGCGGAGGGAGACACGAGCTAAAATCTAATATTTTTCCCGTGTATAATACACTATTGGTTTCTGTGGCGGGAAAAACGACGATTCAATAGTGAGAAAAACATATTATCACAATATATCGAAGTCAGAATATTATCGATATGAAATTTGAATTTTTAAACTAGTAAGCTGTTGTACGTATAGCGACAATTAGACCAGCGTTGCTAAGGAAAAGTTCAAAGTAATCAAACATCTGTCAGTTTAATTCTGTGATTTGATTTGACAATTGCGAACTCAGTAATTGTTTAATAGTTATTTTGAATAATATAAAGTTAAAAAATGTCTGATTCCGAGTTTTCTCTGACTCCACCGGTACCTTTTGACATTGTAGATGATTGACATATGAAATATTACAGCTTCCTTCATTTCTTTCCGTGTCTACCTCGGCACCAAGTGCTGGTGGATTCATTTTCAATTTTGGTTGAAGGCTTTAAGCCTTCACTTTAAATATAAAAGCAGTATCACTCAATAGTATAGCTTTATTGTTATATTAGACATGTAATTTAGTTTATTTACAATTTTTATGAATGGCCTCACCATATTGACATAACATGTGTTTTTTCTTCTCCATGTAAGTATTCTGCACAATGTGTTCTGTTACCTGGAGTTACATTCCCCTTCTTTTCTTTTATTGTAGAATTTATTAAGCTGATGATGGATCTATATAGGTCCGAAACGTGTACTTTTCCAACATCTAACTGATCGATGGTTAATTGCCTATCTATTACCATTTAACCAGTCATTTATATTAAATTGTGGAGATGACTTTGAGTTATTATTCTTCGTAAATTCCACACCACTCCACTTCGAGACACCATGGACTTCTACCGCAGATACTTCCATATGTAGTCGTAAGAAAATAACTATTTTTTCGACAAAATGAACAAAAGGAAAAGATAGAAATTCAACTCCACTTTGCGGATGACCAAAAGTCAACATGGGTTCAGACATAGAAACTCAACGATATCAGCAGGACACTATTTTTACTGTCAAATCACCCCTATGATTCACTATGGCAAGTGTCCTGTTGGGGGATATTTTGTGATCTCAACCGTACATTCGACTGTGTCAATCACGACCCCAAGGCTCTGTTCTAGGTCCTGTTTTATTTCATTTGTAAATAAATGATCTGATCATGTTACCAATTCCTGGAAAATTCAAATTATTTGTTCAAAAGTTCTCTGTGTTTATAGCACAGAAGGACATAGTGAGGTGCATTGCTGATATATATGGTGCAACCAGCTGTAAAAACCCATTTATTAGTCACAAAATACTACTACTTCCTTCTTTATATCTATTTGAACTGTCTTCATATATTCAGGAATAGATTAACATTTATTGAAATCTCTGCTGTTTATCAAATGAATACTTTGAATTTATTTCTCCAGATAAAAAATGGTCTGCGGGCTTTCAATACACTACTAGAAACTCAAAAACCTATAAACTCATGTCTTTAAAGGTATCACAAGCACCATCTTCAGTTTAACCTTGAAATGACCTTGAGATGACCTTGAGATAACCTTGAATTGACCTTGATTTGACCTCAATAGGCATCACATGCTCTCTCTATCAGTTCGACCTTGAAATGACCTTCAACAGATAACCGTGTAAGGTAAGCTCGGGTAAGTGTGACCGTGATTTTCATTAGTTAGCATTGCATTTAGTCCATCTGAGGAACTTGAACTAATATTAACAATGAAATTTTGCATGTATTTACTTTGAAGATTAGTCTTTGTGATACGCCACAGAAAACTGTTGAAAAACGTATTCTATGAATTTTATTTATATATTCAGATATACTCCATAGGTCACACTTTCCCGGAAATTTGGGGCAAGTGTGATTCTGGCCAAATTTAGAGATATTATTGCACGTAAATCTGTCTTTGGAGCAGGTGTGAGTAAACAGTAAAGGAACTTTCACCACAATTTATTTGTTTCGAGATATCTTTATTCAAAACATAGTTGGGAACTTTTTAATATTGAATTTGAAATGCCCCATTGGAAAAAAAACAAAAAATAATCGTGAAAGTGAACATTTGTTTAAAAGAAAAATTTACAGGAAGATATCTGAAAAATCGAATGAGAATTTCATTGATCCCAATCTTCTGACGAGTAGTGATGGAAGCACAGTTGTTATTTCATCCTCAGAAAGTGTATCAATGTCTTCCACATTTGGCCAGGTATATTGGTTGGCTCTCTGAGATTTCCGTATATAATATTGTACTATAGCTGAGAAAATATTACTGTTTAGATTGGCCAAATGAACCAGGTTCACACTTACCCTGACCCCAATAACATTTAATTTGGGGGTAAGTGTGACATGCAATGGAAAAATGTAAAAAAAACAAATTCATGAAAAAACGGCAATCTATATTCAGATTCATTGTTTAGGCAGAAGAAAAGTGTATAAAATGGATTCTTACCTTAGATTTTAACAATACACTCAAAGCTTGAAATAAACTTGTTATACTCGTTCGGTTTGATAAATTGTAGGTTAGAAAATTGGGGAAAAGGTTTGGATTTCACAAGATCTCTTTTGTATTTTATATGATGGTTATGGATTCATTATAAGTGTAGGCTATCGTCAATAGACGGCATTGGGCTGCCGCCCGGTTTAGCGAAGATAGCGAGCAATCTCACACTTGCCCCAAATTCACACTTAACCGAGCTTACTATTATAGAAATAAATTTGCATTTTCCAAAACCTACAAATACACGGATCAAAATCATTACAAGTCTGATCTTCCAGACTTGGCAACTCCAAAAACGCATACATGCATTAATTGGAACCCATTGAACCCTTCACCTTTTGAGTATTAATATCAGAGACTCAGAAACGGTGACTCAAGCTCATAGACAATATCACACACATCCTCCCCCTCTATATATTTGAAACTATCCTTAGCATCACTTTGGGCTAATGACAACTTTTGATCGGAGTGTCGAGAACTTTAATATATCACAATTTCAGGCAAATCGAGCGAGGCGGGGTCCTTTTTCATTTCTTTTTTACCTTCCACCACAGTATATAAAATGGTATTATTCTTCATTCAAGGGGGTGCAAGGGGTTGAATTACACCCTGTATGTTTCAAATGTCCTCTCAATAAAATCCACTTTTGTGTTTGGCAAACGTGACTCAATTATCGCAAACTTCATTATTAAAATTGCATCACCTGAATAATTTTTGTCATTGTTACAGGTTTCGTCTATAAATCGAGTACTCAGAAACTTGGCATCGCAGAAGGAACAGCAGGCTTCCGCACAAAACGAGTCAGTTTATGACAAATTGAGGATGTTCAACGGACAAACTCCCGGCTGGGCTTGGTATCCAGGGACGCCGACAGCTCCACATCTTGGCCTTCCACCAACGCCTACTGCGCTCACCAGTCAAATTTCCAGAGACGATCTCCAGAAGAGAGGTGAGCAAGATGCGAATTTTTTGAAGAACTGTTGTCTCGAAATTCTGAATTTATGAGTGTGGGAATAATTCACAGTCTCGCATACTTACCAAAATCGTTTGGAGAGTGTGGCAAAGTTCTTGGAAACTCGAGCATTCATGGGCCATGTATGGTCATTATATGCTCACAAACGTCGGAGTGATCTAACAGGTGAAGATCGAGCGGTCTTAGGTACAACACTCGTTGGCGCGGACGGCAGAACCGATAGCGTTGCATCACTGGTCCAGTTGACCGATGTGTTTCCATATATACGTTTAGAATTTTTTTCCTCGGATGACTGAACACATCGTTGTTGATATATGCCGATTAGTAATGGTAGCTGACGAAAAATGCAAAAGATTAATGCAATATTTGGTATTACAAGTAAAAATTTGCCATTTTAACATTATTGATACAAAATATGTAGTTAGTCCAGTAACCTTTTGGCCTCAGAAGGGACGTTGCGTCAGATCAGGTTGTTCTTTGTTCTCATTTCTTGCTGTGATGTTTATAATATTGGTTGAATTAATTCTTCAAGTGTCTTGCGCCAAACGCAAACGCCGAAGGTCAAAATAAAAAAAAAATATTTACTGCTATTCAGTTATTCGCGATTTTAACCCTGAATGACTTGTTTAACTACTCCAAACATTTGCCACAAAATGATATCTACATAGTCACCGTTGGCCAAATTTTTTCCGACATGAAGATTTTAAAATTTATTCTTTTTTTTTAGAATTTGTAGTAGTTCACATTGTTGGATGAAGTAGATAAGCTGAGGAAAATCGAGAAATATTTCAATAATTATAATAATAATAATTTTATTTCTCTTGTTGAATAGTATAAAGTAGAAATCATTTCTAAAAATACAATAACAAGGAAAGCTTCACGAAGTAGATACTAGGAATAACGTAAAATTAAATAATTACAATGAACAAGCATATTTCACAAAATAGGACAAGTCATCAAGAATGAATATGAAATCTGTGAAAAGCACAGAAATAAACATATATTTATATACCTTAATTAAAAGAAAGTACGAATCAACAACAAAATAGATAAAATCTCTATAAAACAGAATACTTTTGAAATCAAAATTAATCGAGTGTGTGCAATTTCTTTCAATGAGGACACTTTTTAGTCTGGATTCAAAATTGTCGACATTTGGTGCAGATTTGATACTATCATCAAGCTCATTAAAAAGTTTTAGACCAAGATATAGATGGCTTTTTTGATATAGAGGTGCATATTAGGTATCAGTGAATTTCTAGAACGAGTTGAGTACTGATGCTGGCTTATTGCGAAGTTGAGTTTATTCTTATATACGTAGATACAAACTTCGTAATGTATATGTCAGCAACAGTAAGTATTTTCAATTCCTTGAATTCGTTCCAACATTATTGTCTCCTTCCAAGTTGTGCAAAAACTCTTTCTGCAGAAGACCCTGTGTGCCCCAACTCAAAATTCCATACTGTAAATGACAATGAATGGTAGCATAGTACAGATTTAACAGTATTTCTATACTGTAGCAAAATTTTAGTACCATTTAAAAATGTAACAATAATAATAACGTTTATGAAGAAGATATGATGTATATTGTTACTGTATTAATGATCTAATTAGAGCGTAGTTTATAGCTTGTATTTCTGAACAAAAACAGACATTCGTGAGATTTAATTACTTCTTGAAAAACATTATTTCAGAGACTTCTTGTCCCATCAAAACATTTTACTTCGAAGTAAACTGATACAGGTAAGAGTATTAACTCCTATTTAATTAAAAAAAAATGGATTCTAGTTTCTCAGTTTATTCACAATCGAAACTATATTTACAGCGCATTAATTCACAGATGCATCATTATTTATTAGCGTGATAGTATTTTCAGCAACCAGCAACAATTGCAGCGAATTTACACGGCTCTGCAATGATATTAAATTTTGATGTAGTGTAATGAATTTTATGTTTGTCTGCCGTTCCGTTGATTGAAGTCAAATTTGTACTAATTACATACAACTGGTATAAATCCAAATTGAAAAGCTAGCCCCGTTCAGCTTTGTTTGCTGTCATATCGAATGCCAGTATGAGGAATATCATTTCCAGTGCTCCATTTCAGAACAAAATCATAATGTAGAAGGCATAGTAGCTTGGATCATCCAAGGCATGAGGAAATTCTCATTAAAATGTATTTTAATTCATCTATTGTTTTTAGAGAGAAATGTTATAGCTATTATTATGGAATTTTAAATAAATCGCATTTGTAGCTCGCAGTCAAACAATGTCTGAATATCAGAACATTTTCAGTTTTATGAAAATCATTGTTGGTAACCTAGAGGACATATATATTCTGGACATGTCGTAGAATATGGAAAATATCACCAAATCATATAGAGTAGTGGCAAATTCCTCGTTTCAAATAGAATACCCTTTATTTCCCAGTGGATTTTACACTTTGTTTAACAATGCCTCCACCAAAATTTGTTAGTTTCCGAGTTATCAAATTTTTTCTGAAAAATTTGAGTTACGTCGAAAAAAAATCGTAATTTGTACACAGTTACAGTTGGAATTCCTAAATCCACAGAATAACGCCTGAAGCATCAAGTCAAGAGCAGGTTCATCGAATTTTCAAGCAAAATTTACAAGGTGGTCAAAATATCTTCCTAAATCATATACTATTCTATCGTTTTTCTATACTACGGAGACGAAAATTATTTCATCGAGAACACCTTATACCTAAAATACACAAAAGCAATACCGAACCAAAAAAGCTTCGAACAAATGAACTGGCAATTCCACTGTCGTTGGGAAAAGGTAATTGAAAATGAATGATCCTCGTCCTAATCCTTTTCTTGTTATGAATTTTTTTGACATTTTGTTTTGTTAAATCACACAGTTAACATTATTCTTAAGTATATTATTTATTATGTTGTTATTTTGTTCTCAATTCCTCTATTCTTCAAGATTAACCATCGAGGTCAATGAATCCTAAATATACATCTTGCTTTTCCGAAGCTCTTTTTCATTATTTCAATGTAAATATATGGTCTTGTGAACCTCTACCCTTCCTAAAACCGCTTTGTGATTCTTCTAGCCTTGTCTCTACTAAATAGGTCTTATTTTTGTATTTATATCTTGTGATGTTATATAATTTATTTGTTCATTTTCGTTTCTATCATGTAGGTACTTGTGTTTGTTCGTTTCTTTTACTATTTATTTGTTGCCATCTAGTGGCTCTTGAAGATAATCTCTCCATCTATTCATTATCTCTGTCTTCCTTTATAATTTCTCCCTTTTTATCTTCAATGCTGTTCACCTCCGGCATCCATTTTTTCTCCAAAATCTTCCCAATTTAACTAGTTCTTTTACTTTTTATTTCCATTATTGTAGTTTTCATAATTGTCTACTGTTTTATTATTTAAATAATTTTTCCATTTCTTCTTCTTTATCGCTATTTGCTTTTTTATTTCTTCTGTCCACCAAGCATTTTGTTTTTTATGTTTGCTTTTTTTAGTCCACCAATCTTTGTCCGTGTTTCTAAAGTAGTTCCACACTGTCTTTAGATTACTGTGCTTTACTTCTGATATATAAAAATAAAGAAATTTAAAGTGTTGTGATTGAAAATCCATGGTAGGTGGCAAGAGACTATTATTTCAACTTCCAATTGGGAATAAATCTAATGGGTGGCAAAGTCGAACATATTTCGCAGTTCCAACATTCTCATTCGGAATCGTATCGTTCAGTAACATCGTGCGAATATGTCTTCCTGTCTCTTCGCGACGGGGACTGTCGGGAGACAAGACAGCGTGTGACGTGTATGTGTGGTGCGGATGTGGGAGAAAGTCTCCAAAAAGCTGGCAGTCGGCACCAGTAGCAAGTTAACGTTCCTGTACATTTCCCACCCTGTTGTGCGCGTCCCTATTTACTTCCGCTTCTCTAAACTCCACCCCATTTCATATCCACCCTCGCTATTTCATTCTCCTTGTTTTATTTCATCTTCTGATCCTATTCCCTCCGTCCCCGCGCACCTCTCCGCAGCCCTTGTTTATGTTTTCTGCCGACGAATCTCTAGCCGGGAATCTACATAATTTTAGATTTTAACAATTTTTTCGTCGATCGTCGTATAACCGAATTATTGTCGGTACGTTCCGCTGCTTTTCCAAATTGAATATTGTACTTTCTTGATCCGATTCGATCAGATTTATTCGGAATGGAATTATTACATTTTCTCGGTGATTTTTTTCTGTAACACGTTCAATATCGAAAATTTATGAAATATCCACTGTGTTCTGACTGATTGTTTCATCATGGATATTCCCCAATGTCGTTGAACATGAAGTATCAATATAAATGCTTGAAGAGGAATGATTTTCAACCAATCAGAATGTCCAATTTAGTTAAGTTACCTCGTATAATTTCGATAATACCTGATTATACATAGAGAAGCTCCACCAATCGAAAATTTTAAAATAATTTCATTTTCATAGTAACCACATCGACAGCAATATACAACAAACATAACTGTCAAATTGTGACGTTTATCAAAAATTGTTCAAAAATGAGTCGATTCGGAGATTTATCATCAAATGCAATAGACGAAAGTATACAAAATACTGAACCTCATAATACAGTGAAAACAAAAAAGTACGTATGGAAACAATTTCTTACGTTTTGCAGTGAAAGAAACTATGTGCTAAATGAATCAATTTCCACTGAAATGATAGCGTCCATTTTGAAAGATTGGGCTTTCAATATGCGAAAATGTAATAAAGAAAATGTAGTTAAAACGATGTGGAACATTACGGCAAAACAAGTACAAGAAAAATATATGAAGGAGTTTAATAGAGTAATTGATCCATTCTCTAGTCCCATATTTTTAGCCGCACGAAACGCAAGAAATTCAAAAAGAAGGGAACTTCAAATGTTACCGGACAAGAGAAAGGTTAGTGCATCAGCATTTAGAGATAACGAGTACATAGCATTGATAGAAGCGTTGGATGAAAATACACCGGAAGGATTACAAATAAAATTTTTCTTAATTGCTTCTGTAGAACTTGCGTGGAGAGGAAATGAAGGAGCGTCATGCTTGACTCATTATTTTCAAAAAGAAACTGGAAATGATGATACTCCAACTGGTAGAATACAATATAATCCTATTTTTACCAAAACCACACAGGGAGGAGCAAAACCATGTGCTAATAATAAATGGCTTGTACCTAACCATAATGAAGTGAGTCGTTGTCCAGTGAGACTTCTAGATAAGCTAATGATGAAAAGAAGCGAAAACATCAATATAAAAACAGATAGGTTATTTCTGACAGTAAATCCCAACTAGAGAAAAGAAAAAACCCTTGGCTGGTACAAAAATATGCCAATTTGAGTGCATGAAATTAGTCAATGGACCAAAAAGACTGCAGAATTGGCAAATTTGAATATGACAAACAAAAAATTTTCAAATCATTCTCACCGAGCCACTGCTGTTTCATAATTGGCAAAAGCAGGTGTATCGGAACAAGAACTTATTAAAATAACAGGACATGGTAATAGCAATTCTATCAAACCCTACCTACAGATAGATGAACAACATCACCAAAACATAATAAATAAGATGAGATCCAATTTTAAAAACGCTGCAGATTCAAGTAATAACACCTCCAATATTTCCAGCACTTCAATGAGTAGTGGCCACGTTTCCTGCGCCGAAAATAACTCAGTTAAAAAAAACGAAGTATATAATAATTGTAACTTTCATTGCACCAATTTGTATTTGAATTAATAAATTGTTTATATATTTACTTAATTTACTCAAAAAATAATCGTGTCAAATACAATACGTACTTCAAAATAAATACGATTATATCTCAAACTTCCTGCATAATTACAAATCGTGTCAGTTTGACAGAATAATCCTTCCGCTTCGCGGTCGGATTATTTAAACTGTCAAACTGACACTATAATTATGCAACAAGTTATCGATGTATAATCTGATTATTTTGAAGTAATTATAGTTTTACCACTGACAATTTCCCTCATATTATATAAACCAATCAAATGCCATAATTTTCTCATTTCGAACCAATGAGAACAGGACTTTTTGAAAACATTTCCTCCAGCCCGTGGTATTTTCAAAACGGTGTTTCGCTTTCAGCTTGTGTATACATTTCCATAGTTACGGTAATTATAGAAACGTCAGTTTGACGGTGCAACTCTTCAGCTGATATTGATAACACAAGATGAACCGTTCTTGCAACACGCACTTAGTCCATAATATAATGTATTCGTGAAATTTTCTGATGCAGAATTTCCAAAATACTTTCACCTTGCCAGGCACTCAAACTGTTGCTGTACAAAACACCTCTCGTGGTGTTTTTAAGCAACACAGTTTTAGTGCCAGCAAGGCGAAAGTATTTTTCGAAAATTCTGCATTTTGTCGGGATATTACTACTGACAATTTGCTGGTTGCTAAGTTCTTCATAGCAAACAATCATTAACAAATAATTAAAACAAAGAAAAATACAAGATCAAACGGAACAGTGTTATGGAAACTGCTGGAAATGACCACTTCCAACCTTCAGACAGAACTCAGGTCTTCATCTCATAGGATGGAGCAGAAGTTGAAATATTCCTGATGAGTTTTCCATTGTCCCGCAGCCAGTAATGTTGCAATATCTTGAATCATCTACACATTCGATTGGGGCCGTATAAAACCAGAATTAAGGTGGCCCCAGATGCAAAAGTTCATCGGGTTTAAGTCTGTAGATCTGGGAGGCCAAGGTTAAGGTCCTGCTCGGCCTATCCAACGATTTGGATACACGTTATCCAAGTACTGACCAGCAGTAATGCTGAAATGGACAGGCGCACCATCGCACCAGGCTGCTCCTAGAGAAAATTTGTATAAGACCTCAAGGGTAGAACATAATATGGTCCAGTAACATTTTGACAAAAATTCCGACCCACACGCTAAGTCAAAACAGATATTGATATCGACTCTCTTGAATTGCATGTGGGTTATCTTCGACCCAAAGACAGTTTTATGAAAATCAACAATCCCTTGCCTTGAAAAGTTGCATTCGTTAGTGAATAATACTTTTTCTGAAAATTGAGCATTTATGGACTCCAGTGACAAAAGTGCACTAGAAGGGAAAAATCTCGCGCATAACCGCAATCAGTTTTTCCTTTTTGGAAAACTTTCTCTTTCACAGAGACGTTTGGTGAAGCCATGCAAATATTGTGTGATGAAGTATTTCGTGCTGCCGACACATCTCTGCAAGAGCCATCTAACTTCCAAAGAATTTTCATTGGCATCACCATACATAAAATGCATTTCGGACATGTCAATTTCAGTGTGATTATTCATATTGAAGATTCAAAAGGCACAATTTAAGTCTCACCTACCACATAAAAATCAAAGCGATTCCATTTGCAAAAGGTTCATGCACAAGGTTGGTTATTATTTTTATTACAACGTTTTATTTAGCTTACCTGTATGCATGTATTTGTAACCGACTCCTTTACACTCAATTTTGACCCACTTTAAACGGACATATTTAATTGACATTTTGTACACTTTTCAAGATCCGGTGACAATACGATAATTTGATGAGTTTGTCCCATTTCCCTGATTAGGATCGCCAGAATTGAATAATTTGCCTCTCATATACTCTGTGTAAGAGGCTTCGCCAGAATTTACAAAATCCGTGTCGAGGATGGGTAGTTAATGCACCTGCTATTTTTTTCAGGCTTTCTTTTCGGAGAATAAAAATTAATAATAAATTGAGAACTAAAAAGTGAAAAATAAACATACAAATATACGTTTCGTCGTATAAGTGTAACCGTTTGATAACTGTTATTTATTATGTGTGTGCATGTCTTTCGGGACTTCTTTACGGTCTCATAAGTGTTTTTATGTATATAATGTATAAGATATACCATGTAATATGGTCTTACTGGAATAAATATATTATTATTATTAGTATTATTATTATCAATACTGCCTCACAAACACTCATAGAGTGTACCAAAAGGCTTATCCTGTGCGGGTTGAGGACGGCTATTATTAATATTTCCACAGTTATTCGTACATTATTTTTCTAAAACATTTTTCCTCAACTTCCAAACAATCGGAATTGAACCAGGTCAGAAAGCCGAGAGAAAAGAAAGAATCCGGGAATGGCACAGCTTTCTTTATTGAAAGTTCAAAAGTTTGCAGAATTTCCTGAAACCGACTGGGAATAATTCAAGCTGTCGAGAAGCATTTGGAATTGAACATAACTTCCGTGCGAGTGAACCTGTTTTGCCCAATCTAAACTAGTAATTGTGTTAGCGGTAAATTTCGTTGAAATACCCGACAACGGCCGTTAGAAAGAGCACAGTATCAACTGGCTCGATTAGCGCGCTTGGGAAACGTCAACGCCGCTGAAAAAAAGTACAAGAAAAACAAAGGTCTGTGAAGGACAATGAAGCTGTCGGAAAATTTGTGGACTGGTGTAGTTTCAGAGTATTGGAAAATTATTTGGCTTCGTGATAAACTATTGCTTCAATTTTCCAACTGAAATACTTTAGTGGTACTGCACGTTTTCCTTAGGAACAGTTTTTTTATCTATAATACCTAAGAATGTAGATAGATAGATTTCATTCAGGTATTTATATAAACATTGTTTAAGAAAGATTAAAAGTGGTAAAATATTGAGCTTCAAAAATAACAGTCACAAGATAAACACATTATTATTATGTTTTTTGTGTTTCGATTTGAAACAGTTCAGATTCAGAGTCCTGTATTCTTGGGATGGGAAGTTGTGGGAAGTTGACATCCAACGTGTTTTTTTTACGCGAAGGTCTCAAGTGATTTGCTCCACGAGTCTGATGATTACGAAAATCAGAGTTGGCGAAAAATGCTCGTTTGTTCTTATATATCTCTAAAACTGTGGCATATATGAATAAAGAAGGAACAGGCATAATGGACAGATCTCTGAAGATAGGTTGACAGTAATCTCTGTAACTAGCACTAGTAATAACTCTCTGCATTTTTTAAACCCTAATAGCGTGACAACAGTTACCCCATACAAAAATGCTGTAATTTATATGGGAGAAGTATCACGTTTGAACTGTATTGGGACATATATGGTTCTTCATGTTACGCAACAAATATATCGAACTTGATAATTTAAGGCATAACTGACGACCAAGACAGTCTGTCATCTATAATCACCCCAAGAAGATTAATACAGTTGCCAATTTCTGCATTTTTACTAGAAAAAATTAGTTCCTGAGTTTTATCGCTCTTTAGTTTGAGGTTGTTGGCGCTAAACCAATATTTTGCTTTATTGAGAGAATCTGCCATTGTGGTGTATTTCCGAAGCAGTATTCATTAAACATATTTCATCAGCATAAGCCACACATTTATTGGGAATTAGAACATGGAAGAGATCGTTCACATAAATATTGAATAATAGAGGCCCCAGAACGGATCCCTGAGGTACTCCATGTGAAATGTTTTTAGCTCTTTTAGACTATGCCAAGGCCTTTGAACGAGTACAACATAAAAAGTTGATCAACAATTTGAATCACATAGGAATGCGATGAAGCTTACTTCTTTGGTTACAAGTTTTCTTTTTGAACCGATTGTTCAGAGTTGAAGTTTTGTTGTTTTGTTGTTGTTTGTATTCCGTGTATAAAATTCGTGTTTTCATGGCACATTCGAGAGAATATTTATGATCTTATGAGCCTTTAAAAAACACCCATTTTATTCACTTACAAAAATAACTATTTCGAAATAATCATGGTGTAATCACATGTGGAAAAGAAACTTCAACTCAACAAAACTCAACTATAACTAACTTATTCGTTCAAATTCATAAACATTCCACAAGGATAAAATAAACTTAGACCTAGAGATTTTACAGCAGTATATACGTATCTTCCGAAATGCAAATATCCGAAGTTATGAATGAAAACAAAGTGGGTCTGATAAAATTGCGCTCATGTGCTGCTTTCTGTTGTTTCAGCTGAGGTTATGCACGAAAATACTTCAGATGGAAATTCGGAGCACAACTCTTCGGGCGACGAAGACTCGCAACTGAGGTTGAGGCTGAAAAGAAAACTGCAGAGGAACAGGACGTCTTTCACAAATGAACAAATCGACAGTTTGGAGAAAGGTATGAAAAGTACGATATGCTTATTTAATTTTGTTGTTCTGGGCCGACCAGTATCGAAAAAATAGGGCTCTTTTCACACTTGAATAAAGACACAAACAACTTATACTGCATTCTAAGAGATAGAAGAATTTTTTTAAACAATAATTATTGTCAAAAATAATCACTTGTACTGGGAGAAAAACCTCAAACCTTTATTGGTTCGCCTATAAGTAAATGATTCGAATGAAAACTGAAAAAAAAAGTGATTGAAAAAATCGAGCTAAGTTAGTATATTTATGTCCTTCAACTCGTCATTTTTTGTATTCATATATATTGGAATGTTTCCATGTTTGGAAAGATGAATTATATTTACTGAATTGTACTCTGTGAATATCACTTTTAAAGTACAGAGTGGGCCAAATTGGACATTTCCAAAGGGAAAGTCCTGTTTTTAAACTTTTTTTCAAATGAAGTATCCATAGTTATTAATGAAAAAAATATGTTTTTTAAACCCAAATCACCTTTTCAAAAATGTAGCACACTTGATGTTTTGCTAGAGTCATCTTTGAAATACAGAGCTTTTAATGGTTTTTTTCATGTAGACTTTGACAAGCACACTTTGAACAAGTAGGCTTTGGACGACGCGGCGATATGACAGAATGCAAATGTTTACTGTTGTCTGTCAAATTTTGATTCAAGCTGTAAAGCCGCTTTTTAATTTGTGGTTTCTGTTAAATTTTCAAACACATTTGCAATTTTCGATGTTATTTCAATGAAATTATGTGAGTTCACTAAGAGAATAGATTCAAATACTGTAATCAATTACCATTTCATCATTTTGAGAGGAGCCCGCATGAAAGTTTTATCAATTTCTCACAGAGTTTCTCGAAGAATTGAGCTCTTTATCGTAAAAACAACCGTTTACAAGAGATAATATTTTCATGGGTTCTATATACCGGGTGATCACGAAGTGAGGTACGCCCCCCAATTTTTCTATCATTTTAAAAATACAGTTTTCAAATTTGGTACGTTGATATATTACTCAAATACGCATATTTTGACTCCATTACCAAAAATTAACCACTTCAATGATGAATTATTGGATTACTCGAATGAAAAGAATATATATTTTGCTTAGCTTTCGTAGGTTCAAGCCGCATCTGTTTAAGAATATTTAATTTTGAGAACACTCATAATGAAACATTCCGTATCTTCGATTCCTTTCAGAATTCTCCGAAACTTTTTTGGATAATTCATAACTTTTCAATACGACAATATGAAAAGAGTATGTTGCCATTTGGGAATTGGCAGTTGTGAGCTTTCTTTATGGGTAGTACTCCGTTTTGAGGAAGTTTTTGATAATTGTTGGAAAATGGTTGCTGCAATCACATGAGAAGCTAAATTTTCAGCTGTATCTTAGCTCGAACCTTCCTCTCGTAAATGTTGACGCCGTTCGTCAGTTATGATGATTTGAGTTTGATATTTCGATCGAACAATCAACTGTATATCCGACATTTTTCATCCGATTTTCAATTTTGAAGAACAGTGTTATCACAAATTACGTGTGCTTCCGGATAATGAAAAAGATTGTACATTGTCATTTGTCATTGTGTCATTTGAAAAAAAAATGGGGTCACTTCCGATTAAACCGGAAGTGGTGAATTTTCGGTAATGGAGTATTTCAGTAATATATTAATATATATAATAATAATATTAATATATTGACGTACCAAATTTAAAACCTGTATCTTTAAAACTATAGAAAAATTGGAGGCGTACCTCACCTCGTGGTCACCCGGTATATAAAAAAAAAGAAAGTTGTATTTTTTGTTAACATAATCTTCCAGATATTCTGGTGAAATTACTAAATTTTTGTTATTTTCTTGTCAAAAAGTATATTATGAAAAATGCTAACATAATGAGAAATCCAACTGTGAATCACAGACATATAATTTTTTTCCAAATGTTCGATTTTGCGATGATGAATTTTCACGTAATTTTTCTTTCCTTGGGCTACACAGATTTCTATGACGAAGACTATTTGATCAATATACATGTCTACCAAAAAAAAAATGATGTTCCAACAACAACAAACATTATTTCTTCGCGCTTCCAAAAAATGACTAGATTCATTTCCATTAAAGAATTATTAATAAATGACTTAATTTCTTTCAGAATTTGAACGTACGCACTACCCAGATGTCTTTGCAAGGGAGCGGCTAGCCGAAAAAATTGGATTACCTGAGGCACGTATCCAGGTAACAATTTTTTTCCAAATCTGTAGAGAACAATAGCAGATCGTTGAACTTTTAGCTGGGCCTACAATCATTATCGATATGAATCAAACGAAAATGCGGTTCAAATACGTGAACGCATAAAAACGTGGATAAATTCCAGCAAAAAAACTAACAGCAACATCCGAATCAGGTTTTGGCACCATGATCAATACCATCAAGCACCGATGCCTGAAAACATGCGTCAACATCGTCGAATCTGGCATTTTGGTCGGTTTTCCCATCCAATGGCGTATTCAAATCACTTTTGGGAGGAATTTGCATGGAATCGGAAACTGACCTAATCAAAAATGTGTTTTCGCAACTCAAATTCAGAGGTTGATGAATTCCAATACAAAGGGACGTTGTTTTTGATTGGCATTTGTTTTACCCCATTTTTCTTTCGAAATGTAAATTCCGAGTTCAGTTAGGAATGAATTCTTTATTGTATCTGTAACATAACAACAATAAAATATTTTAGTTCACACACTCACTACGCAGAGTTATACGGAAAATGTAATGTTAGTCTAGTTCATTGAAGTTTCTAAAAAATAATACAAATCGCCTATAGTTTATAGGCGCAGTACTCCATGATACGATCCTGTTCACGATTGTACGATAATACTGATATTTTTGCAAGTACCCCAAATTATTGCAGTTTTTGAAAGGGAATTTGTAAGGATAGGTAGGTACCAAGCAAAATCATCTAAACGAGACCAAAACAGTAGAAGATTTTCAATTTCCACTGATTTTTTTTAAATTTTCTAGTTTGCTCTTATCTTTGGAATTGCGGGTGCATTACGTTTGGATGAATTAACAAAAGTCACACTTGATGATATTGAAGACGTAAATACATCTCTCATTGACATACAAAGACAAAAATAACGAGAAATTTTGTAATTACTTGTAAATTTTATTGGATTATATCGGAATTTTGTAAAACTTTGCCCTTCCAATGTCAACCAATGCCGGTTGTTTATATTTATAAAATTATCAAATAATAGTATAAACTTCCTAGGGAGAAAATTTGTCACATTATCTCCATAGGGAATAATACCCACTCCTGCCCCTCCTGTTACCAGAACTAACTTGTTCCCCTTGCGTAAAAACAAAGTTTTCATAGGATATTTTTCGAAATATTGAAAAATAAAATTTTGTAATTTCTTAGAGATAATGTCAAATATGAAATCTGACAACATGACATTTACGTTCAAGAGTATGGGAACGTGCCAATATTTTCAATGTGGCTCGAGAAAATTCATGAAATTTCATACTAGATGGTTTTTGATGATGTCAGATTCAACGATGTTATTGACAATGTTGCCAAATCAATAGTTTTTCAGATTTTGGGAATATCTCGATTTTTCCAAATGGAACACCCCATTTAATTACAACAAAAACTAAACGCTGATAACTATTTGAGGGAATTGATAGCAATGGAAAGAAATAAGATGTTCCATTTAAAATAATTGAGATACGGCAATATCTGAACGATTATGACAAATGTCTGAAACGAGCAATAGCCAAATTATTTCAGTTCAGGGTCACCTTGTATATTTCGGCAGTCCTATATTTTTGTGGTGATTAACACGGTGAAATTATAATAATAATTTATGTTTCATTAAGAAACGTAATCGAAATCGTCGTGGGACAAAGGATGTTGAAGTACCTGTAGTTCTTAAATTAATCTTTTTAGACCACAAGTGTGAAGTTTGTTAGAATCAGAAGGAACATAAAAATGCCAAAATATACAGGTTTTTCCATTAATAATTTTGAATTTGATGTCACGTGACCGAAAATGGAAAGCTCTTTTGGTAACGTAATATCAAAAAAAGCTGCACCAATTGCTTCAATTCGCAACCCCAAAATTACGATTCTCTACTTATCTCGGGTTCCCAGATATTCCCTGCCTTAATCATCGTGGGACACCCTGTATATGTATGCACCTTTTTTGTGAAAAATTTTGCGTTCTACAACTTTGCCCATAACACTATAGCGAAATTCTTAACTCAATTCACGTTATTGACCAAATATCGATTTTGGGGTGTTTTCCGGGAATTTTCGATACTTTCCGGAGCAGCCCGCGTGTAGAATTTTTTTCTTAAAGTACTATCATTACTCTACCTTTGTGCCAAAAGTCATTAGCATGGAATTTAATGTAAGGTTTTGGGAATATTTAGTCTCCTGCGCTTCAACTATAAATAGACCATTATGTTCCTCCTGTTTTTAAGTCGATCTTAGGTACGCCACTGTCACAATATCCAGGTCTCGAACCCCACATCGCAATCTCCTTTGATGCTCGTCACTCGTTATTTACATATGACGATAAATATTGTGGTACGAAAGATCACTTTTATTAGCCCCCTGCGCTAACGATATCAAGTACTTAAATGTTTTATTGAAAGCAGAACAAATTAATAAGTGTGTTTGCTTTATTCTCTATCCACTGACTGTTTGCACAAAGAAGGGAGCATATTCACATCATACAGGGTGTTCAAGGTAACATGAGAGATATTTATTTTTGGAAATATATCAAAACTTTATTTATCATTGCTTTTTTGAGCATTCTAGTTCTGATCAAATTGAGGTTTGCTATTTCATGTTACCTTCATTTTGGTAAATTCTGGCCACACAAAAGTTTCCCAAAGTATTCCTGGGCGAGGGGTTCGGAATTGAAATGAGATATTTCCTCAACTTTTATTATCAGCAATGGATAATTTATATTTTTCCCGTTATAGAAGAAACAGGTCCAAAATTACACTGAAAAAAGTCGGATTGTGAAATTATAGGATCAAATGATTTTTGCCAAGGGAGTTGTAATTTTTTTATGTGAATGTGACTTTGACAATGTGAAAATACTCATTACATATTCATATTGTGAAATCACATTCAATGTATTTTTGGAATTTATAAATCAGCATTATACAACATAATGTAAATTCACAAATTTTACACAGGCATTTACTGTGATTTTACCATATTCTAATTCAAATTTGTGAAATTGAGATTTGCAAATTCTGCATTGCGAAATCACAATTCACATCATCTCAATATAGGATTTGACTCAAATTGATATTTAACGGATAAGAATTGAGAGAGTTGAATCAAAAATAAAATTGAATATATTCATACAGCTGCCGTGGGAGAAGAACACGTCACAATATGAGTTGAAGAGCACAATAATATACACTCAACAAAAAAGTTGAGACTACTCAAATGCTCATTTCAATTTGAATATGTTTAAATACTTTTTCCTTACGTAGTTGATTGACTGGATACCGTTGCAATGTGATGACTTTGATCAATTTCAAAATTATTTCAGATTTTTCTCATGAAGTAGGTATAAGAACAGAAAATAAATGAAAATGTAACTATAGCTTTAATTCATTTCGTCAATGTCTTGAATGAAATGGTTAGATTTATTATTTGTTAAAAAAAAATTAAAATATTGGTATTTAATATTAAACTATATTTATGATCATTTTGAATATCACGAAAATTTATAGAAGAATACGAAAAACAAAATTTCAGAGGAATGTGACCCTTCTCAACTCCAGATGAACTCGAGAACGGTGAAAGATAGAGTAATTCTGCAAATGCCAATCGATCAGAATGGGAAAATTAGTATGCTTTGTGAATTTCGAGTCGATCAAAAAATACTGAAAATTACTCGAAAAAAATCCAAAGGGGTAGACCCCTAAAAATCATGAAGAATGTAGAATCATTAGAAATACTTCAAACTGCATATGCGCATATGAGTGCATATTACATAAAGGTTGAATGTTACGAAAATCAATGAAAAAATATAGAAATTGAAATTTCAGAGGGATATGACCCCTCTCAACTCCAGATGAAATTTTTCAACTCGAGAACGGTTGAAGATAGAGGAATTCTGCAAATGCCAATCGATTCAGAATGGAAAAATAAGCGTACCTTATGAATTTCAAATCAATAAAAAATACTAAAAATTACTCGTAAAAAGTCCTAAGGGATAGACCCCTAAAATCATGAAAAATATAAAAGCATTAGAAATACTTCAAACTGCATATGCGCATATGAGTGCATATTACATAAAGGTTGAATGTTACGAAAATCAATGAAAAATTATGAAAATTAAAATTTCAGAGTGATATGACTCCCTCTCATCTCCAAATGAACTTTTCAACTCGAGAACGGTTGAAGATAGAGGAATTCTGCAAATTTTAATCGATTCAGAATGGAAAAATTAGTATACCTTGTGAATTTCAAGTCGATGAAAAAATACTGAAAATTACTCGCAAAAACTCCTAAGGGGTAGACCCCTAAAAATAATGAAAAATATTAAAGCATTAGAAATACTTCCAACTGCATATGCGCATATGTGTGCACATTACATAAAGGTTGAATATTACGAAAATCAATGAAAAACAAGAAAATTAAAATTTCAGAGTGATATGACACCCTCATCTCCAGATGAACTTTTTAACTCGAGAACGGTTGAAAATAGAGTAATTCTGCAAATTTTAATCGATTCAGAATGGAAAAATTAGTATACCTTGTGAATTTCAAGTCGATGAAAAAATACTGAAAATTACTCGCAAAAACTCCTAAGGGGTAGACCCCTAAAAATCATGAAAAATATTAAAGCATTAGAAATACTTCCAACTGCATATGCGCATATGTGTGCACATTACATAAAGGTTGAATATTACGGAAATCAATGAAAAAATATGGAAATTAAAATTTCAGAGGGATATGACCCCTCTCAACTCCAGATGAACTTTTCGAGAACGGTTGAAAATAGAGTAATTCTGCAAATTTTAATCGATTCAGAATGGAAAAATCCTTGTGAATTTCAAGTCGATGAAAAAATACTGAAAATTACTCGCAAAAACTCCTAAGGGGTAGACCCCTAAAAATCATGAAAAATATTAAAGCATTAGAAATACTTCCAACTGCATATGCGCATATGTGTGCACATTACATAAAGGTTGAATATTACGAAAATCAATGAAAAACAAGAAAATTAAAATTTCAGAGTGATATGACACCCTCATCTCCAGATGAACTTTTTAACTCGAGAACGGTTGAAAATAGAGTAATTCTGCAAATTTTAATCGATTCAGAATGGAAAAATTAGTATACCTTGTGAATTTCAAGTCGATGAAAAAATACTGAAAATTACTCGCAAAAACTCCTAAGGGGTAGACCCCTAAAAATCATGAAAAATATTAAAGCATTAGAAATACTTCCAACTGCATATGCGCATATGTGTGCACATTACATAAAGGTTGAATATTACGGAAATCAATGAAAAAATATGGAAATTAAAATTTCAGATGAACTTTTCAACTCGAGAACGGTTGAAGATAGGGGAATTCTGCAAATGCCAATCGATTCAGAATGGAAAAATAAGCATACCTTATGAATTTCAAGTCAATCGAAAATACTAAAAATTACTCGCAAAAAGTCCTAAGGGGTAGACCCCTAAAATCATGAAAAATATAAAAGCATTAGAAATACTTCAAACTGCATATGCGCATATGAGTGCATATTACATAAAGGTTGAATATTACGAAAATCAATGAAAAATTATGAAAATTAAAATTTCAGAGTGCTATGACTCCCTCTCATCTCCAAATGAACTTTTCAACTCGAGAACGGTTGAAGATAGAGGAATTCTGCAAATGCCAATCGATTCAGAATGGAAAAATAAGCATACGTTATGAATTTCAAGTCAATCAAAAATACTGAAAATTACTCGCAAAAAGTCCTAAGGGGTAGACCCCTAAAGTCATGAAAAATATTAAAGCATTAGAAATACTTCCAACTGCATATGCGCATATGTGTGCACATTACATAAAGGTTGATTATTACGAAAATCAATGAAAAATAAGACAATTAAAATTTCAGAGTGATATGACACCCTCTCATCTCCAGATGAACTTTTCAACTCGAGAACGGTTGAAAATAGAGTAATTCTGCAAATTTTAATCGATTCAGAATGGAAAAATTAGTATACCTTGTGAATTTCAAGTCGATGAAAAAATACTGAAAATTACTCGCAAAAACTCCTAAGGGGTAGACCCCTAAAAATAATGAAAAATATTAAAGCATTAGAAATACTTCCAACTGCATATGCGCATATGTGTGCACATTACATAAAGGTTGAATATTACGGAAATCAATGAAAAAATATGGAAATTAAAATTTCAGAGGGATATGACCCCTCTCAACTCCAGATGAACTTTTCGAGAACGGTTGAAGATAGAGGAATTCTGCAAATTTTAATCGATTCAGAATGGAAAAATTAGTATACATTGTGAATTTCAAGTCGATGAAAAAATACTGAAAATTACTCGCAAAAACTCCTAAGGGGTAGACCCCTAAAAATCATGAAAAATATTAAAGCATTAGAAATACTTCCAACTGCATATGCGCATATGTGTGCACATTACATAAAGGTTGAATATTACGGAAATCAATGAAAAAATATGGAAATTAAAATTTCAGAGGGATATGACCCCTCTCAACTCCAGATGAACTTTTCGAGAACGGTTGAAGATAGAGGAATTCTGCAAATTTTAATCGATTCAGAATGGAAAAATTAGTATACATTGTGAATTTCAAGTCGATGAAAAAATACTGAAAATTACTCGCAAAAACTCCTAAGGGGTAGACCCCTAAAAATCATGAAAAATATTAAAGCATTAGAAATACTTCCAACTGCATATGCGCATATGTGTGCACATTACATAAAGGTTGAATATTACGAAAATCAATGAAAAACAAGAAAATTAAAATTTCAGAGTGATATGACACCCTCATCTCCAGATGAACTTTTTAACTCGAGAACGGTTGAAAATAGAGTAATTCTGCAAATTTTAATCGATTCAGAATGGAAAAATTAGTATACCTTGTGAATTTCAAGTCGATGAAAAAATACTGAAAATTACTCGCAAAAACTCCTAAGGGGTAGACCCCTAAAAATCATGAAAAATATTAAAGCATTAGAAATACTTCCAACTGCATATGCGCATATGTGTGCACATTACATAAAGGTTGAATATTACGGAAATCAATGAAAAAATATGGAAATTTAAATTTCAGAGGGATATGACCCCTCTCAACTCCAGATGAACTTTTCAACTCGAGAACGGTTGAAGATAGGGGAATTCTGCAAATGCCAATCGATTCAGAATGGAAAAATAAGCATACCTTATGAATTTCAAGTCAATCAAAAATACTAAAAATTACTCGCAAAAAGTCCTAAGGGGTAGACCCCTAAAATCATGAAAAATATAGAAGCATTAGAAATACTTCCAACTGCATATGCGCATATGTGTGCACATTACATAAAGGTTAAATATTACGGAAATCATCTCCAGATGAACTTTTCAACTCGAGAACGGTTGAAAATAGAGTAATTCTGCAAATTTTAATCGATTCAGAATGGAAAAATTAGTATACCTTGTGAATTTCAAGTCGATGAAAAAATACTGAAAATTGCTCGCCTAAACTCCTAAGGGGTAGACCCCTAAAAATCATGAAAAATATTAAAGCATTAGAAATACTTCCAACTGCATATGCGCATATGTGTGCACATTACATAAAGGTTGATTATTACGAAAATCAATGAAAAATAAGACAATTAAAATTTCAGAGTGATATGACACCCTCTCATCTCCAGATGAACTTTTCAACTCGAGAACGGTTGAAAATAGAGTAATTCTGCAAATTTTAATCGATTCAGAATGGAAAAATTAGTATACCTTGTGAATTTCAAGTCGATGAAAAAATACTGAAAATTGCTCGCATAAACTCCTAAGGGGTAGACCCCTAAAAATCATGAAAAATATTAAAGCATTAGAAATACTTCCAACTGCATATGCGCATATGTGTGCACATTACATAAAGGTTGAATATTACGAAAATCAATGAAAAACAAGAAAATTAAAATTTCAGAGTGATATGACACCCTCATCTCCAGATGAACTTTTTAACTCGAGAACTGTTGAAAATAGAGTAATTCTGCAAATTTTAATCGATTCAGAATGGAAAAACTAGTATACCTTGTGAATTTCAAGTCGATGAAAAAATACTGAAAATTACTCGCAAAAACTCCTAAGGGGTAGACCCCTAAAAATCATGAAAAATATTAAAGCATTAGAAATACTTCCAACTGCATATGCGCATATGTGTGCACATTACATAAAGGTTGAATATTACGGAAATCAATGAAAAAATATGGAAATTAAAATTTCAGAGGGATATGACCCCTCTCAACTCCAGATGAACTTTTCAACTCGAGAACGGTTGAAGATAGGGGAATTCTGCAAATGCCAATCGATTCAGAAGGGAAAAATAAGCATACCATATGAATTTCAAGTCATTCAAAAATACTAAAAATTACTCGCAAAAAGTCCTAAGGGGTAGACCCCTAAAATCATGAAAAATATAGAAGCTTTAGAAATACTTCCAACTGCATATGCGCATATGTGTGCACATTACATAAAGGTTAAATATTACGAAAATCAATGAAAAACAAGAAAATTAAAATTTCAGAGTGATATGACACCCTCTCATCTCCAGATGAACTTTATAACTCGAGAACGGTTGAAAATAGAGTAATTCTGCAAATTTTAATCGATTCAGAATGGAAAAATTAGTATACCTTGTGAATTTCAAGTCGATGAAAAAATACTGAAAATTACTCGCAAAAACTCCTAAGGGGTAGACCCCTAAAAATAATGAAAAATATTAAAGCATTAGAAATACTTCCAACTGCATATGCGCATATGTGTGCACATTGCATAAAGGTTGAATATTACGAAAATCAATGAAAAACAAGAAAATTTAAATTTCAGAGTGATATGACACCCTCATCTCCAGATGAACTTTTCAACTCGAGAACGGTTGAAGATAGGGGAATTCTGCAAATGCCAATCGATTCAGAAGGGAAAAATAAGCATACCTTATGAATTTCAAGTCATTCAAAAATACTAAAAATTACTCGCAAAAAGTCCTAAGGGGTAGACCCCTAAAATCATGAAAAATATAGAAGCTTTAGAAATACTTCCAACTGCATATGCGCATATGTGTGCACATTACATAAAGGTTAAATATTACGAAAATCAATGAAAAACAAGAAAATTAAAATTTCAGAGTGATATGACACCCTCTCATCTCCAGATGAACTTTATAACTCGAGAACGGTTGAAAATAGAGTAATTCTGCAAATTTTAATCGATTCAGAATGGAAAAATTAGTATACCTTGTGAATTTCAAGTCGATGAAAAAATACTGAAAATTACTCGCAAAAACTCCTAAGGGGTAGACCCCTAAAAATAATGAAAAATATTAAAGCATTAGAAATACTTCCAACTGCATATGCGCATATGTGTGCACATTGCATAAAGGTTGAATATTACGAAAATCAATGAAAAACAAGAAAATTTAAATTTCAGAGTGATATGACACCCTCATCTCCAGATGAACTTTTCAACTCGAGAACGGTTGAAGATAGGGGAATTCTGCAAATGCCAATCGATTCAGAAGGGAAAAATAAGCATACCTTATGAATTTCAAGTCATTCAAAAATACTAAAAATTACTCGCAAAAAGTCCTAAGGGGTAGACCCCTAAAATCATGAAAAATATAGAAGCATTAGAAATACTTCCAACTGCATATGCGCATATGTGTGCACATTACATAAAGGTTAAATATTACGGAAATCAATGAAAAATATGAAAATTAAAATTTCAGAGTGATATGACACCCTCTCATCTCCAGATGAACTTTTCAACTCGAGAACGTTTGAAGATAGAGGAATTCTGCAAATGCCAATCGATTCAGAATGGATAAATAAGCATAACTTATGAATTTCAAGTCAATCAAAAATACAGAAAATTACTCGCAAAAACCCCTAAAAATCATGAAAAATATAAAATCATCAGGAATACTTCAAACTGCATATGCGCATTTGAGTGCATATTACATAAAGGTTGAATATCACGAAAATCAATAGAAAAATATGTAAATTAAAATTTCAGAGTGAAGTGACCCCTCTCAACTCCAGCTGAACTTTTCAAGTCTAATCAAAGTAATCTGGCTGACATCAAAGTATGTCAAATGTATTGTTTCAGAATTTTCATAATGTAATTTCTTTGTAAAGAATTTATTTCGTGAAAAGAGTTGAAGGAGCATTCTTTTATGAGAGAATACACGGATATTCCTCTTAAATGCTCCCACTGGTACCCTCGCTAGCTACACTTGCTTTATTTACTCCATGAGACCATTATGATAAAAACGGCCTTTAGAAAAGTTGTAATTTGTATAAGTGAAGGAGAGTGAATGAAAACTGCGGGACTGAAAATGCTCGCAACCATATACTACTTTATCTAAATTACAAGCAACCTTTTCATTAGGCGAAAGGAACTTCTATACAAAAATATAAACACTTCCAGCTCGGAGATGAAATGATTACGATGCGGCATATTTTCGAGAAATATTTTGAAACGTAATAAAGAAGAACTCGTGTTTATATCCTTTTCTGAACGTACTCGGAGTGTCATAATTTAGATGATCGCATACTTTGGAATATTCTGTCATATGAAACTGTGAGGATATACTGAAGGTTACTATCTGAAGAATATGAACGAGTTGAAAATGTCGTTCATTGTGAAACTATGCTCTGCACTATTTGACTTTTTTTTTCATCGCCAAACTACTATTTTCGCGAGAGAATATCTGAAGAAATATTACGTTTTATGAAAGTGTGTGCATCATTTCAAATTCAAAATACACCTGTTATCACAAAGTCACATTGGCCGAAAAAGAATCTGATTTAGTTTGTGTTAGAGTCGGTGTTCCACAAGGGTCGGTATAAGGGCCCACCCTATTTGTCATTTACATTAAGGACATACTTGAGTCTTGAATTGAAAGCTGGTATCAATATCTACATTGATAAAATAGTAATTTATATTGCATATTTGTTTTATGATACTTATTAATATTCAAATAAGGTAATAGATAATTAATTTTGAAATATACAAATGATAAAATCTATATGGTTGAAAAGCAGTTCAGTACTACTGAGGAAGATTTTGAAGAATTTCACATCCCAAAAGTTGGGTTATTTTGACATCATTTTAGACGGCAATAGTTGGTACTCAAACCATTTTTATATCTAGTATTATGGTTATGTATATATATTCTCTGGAATTTTATAGTTGGATAATTAGGTACATTAAATTTTCCGTAATATAGAGGGAGGAAAAAGTCAGTATTTTTCGTGTTACAAATGAGTTTTGGTATAATAATCTCTTAAATTGAAACCGGCGTCCAGTATTCATATAAATTTGCGTTTGTGGCGAAATATTCTATTACATACAGTCAGTGGCGTGTTCAGAAGCGACAAGACCATAAAAAATAATGGATTCACACAGTGAAAATTATGCAGCTCTGATAGTTACTTTTGACATTTGTCTTGAGAGGATTCTTAGTTGAATTGAATTTCTTGTGAGTTTTTTTTCGTATTTCTTTTATGTGATGATCCCATTTCAATTTGCTGACAATATAAATTCCTAGAAATTCCACACTAGTTTGTGGGTTTAAGTAATTTCCCATATTTCTTAAAGCGAATATCATGCTTCGAGTTTTTTTAAGATAGAGTTCGTTGGCATTAAACCACTTTTCAGTTTTTGTTTTTGCCTCTGTAGCAAGTGCATGGACCTCATCAAGAGTTGATGCATTTGATTGGATTGTGGTATCGTTAGTATACAAAATATACCTTTCAACCGTGTGATATATTATTGATGAAAATTATGAACAAAAGAGGTCCAAAAATGGATCCTTGTAGTATACCAAGTGTGACTGTTTCTTTTGTTGATAAATTTTCTCCCTTGTTTTATAGTTTGAAAACGATTTCCCAAATAAGAGAATACCAACTTCACACTGTTGTCAGTTTATTTTTTTATTTTTCCAAAAGAGCATAGAATGAAGGCTTTACGTGGTTTTGTCATGCTGTTGCCTTCATTTCGGTGTAACCATGGGCTTGCAATACTTCATTGAAATGCCGTAGCACTCATTTTAGATGAACCGGCACACAGATGCGTTGCGCTGTGTTGTTCAGAGTTTTTAAAACTGCAAGTTTCTGCCTTGGGTGCTGGTTTGAGTCCTCCTGATATCTGTCTGTATGTGTGGGTTTTCTGTAGACTTTGTGGCCCCAAAGTTCCATCTGGTTGTCTGATGACCAAGACATCCAGAAAAGGTAGTTTCCTCTTCCACCGTTAGCTGAATTTGAGTGTTGGCTGTTGAGGTGGTTGAAAAAAAACCTACTAGCGCCAACCTTCCATATGGCAACATACTTTAGTTTTTAGTATTGGGTGCAATTTCTGGATCTTTATTTGTTAATTTTTTTTTATTATCGTTTCTGGCTCTCTCACTACTGAAGCACTATTTGATAGTTGTTTGTATAATATCTGGTGATGACATTGTATGTTCATTTGTTTATTCAGGCCACTATTGGCGATATTGAACTATTTGAAATTTATAAATGAACATTATCAATCTATTGTTATTATTGTCATAGTGCTATTTCTCGTAATTTCTTCTGTAGCTCTTCTGTTGCTCAACATTGACATTCTAGCAACCGTTTCTTCTTTTCCAGGTCTGGTTCAGCAATCGACGAGCAAAATGGAGGCGGGAAGAAAAACTACGTAATCAAAGGCGATCCGTTGATCACGTAGGCGCTGTGACTCCTCCTGCATCTGCGGCACGTTTACCAATCAATTCTGGTTTCAACCCGATGTACTCCTCAATACCACAACCAATAGCTACGATGGCCGACACATACAGGTAACAATTATAGATTATCAGCACTAATCGAAATTATTTTTAAAAAATTTCAATATCTGGTATCTCAGAAAACCTCTATGGTTGTGGACCTGGATTTTCGCCCTATAGGGTCAGCATTCAATTGTGAAATACCCTGTATATTAAAGGAGAGAGTGCAAAAATTATGAGCAAAAAAAAATACTTTAACTGCAAAACTTTGGATTCATGATTAACCTGAATAATTTTTTGAATGTGTGTCGGTTGTGAAGAACATTAATATATTACCATCTCATAAACATTTTCTCAACAGCATCGCAACAAAAAATGTGCCTCTTTCTTGGCATGTACAGAAAACGATATGAATTTATAATAATCATGAATAATCTGACAGTCTATCATCCCTCATAGTTCCACTGGAATTTACAAATCACCAGTAGCCGCTGCTGAGTTGTTTTTTTTTCTCGTGTGTGAAAGACCGTATGAAAGCTGGACTCCCTACTGTTGCATCATGTAAATGAACTGAGAGTTGAGATGGTGAAATGAATGCCCTGTTGCCATGCTTGTATACAAATGGTTTTCGTCGTACTGGGTTGATAGATTTTCAGCTATTCACAGAGGCTATTATTATCTGAGAGCATGTAAATAACTAATAAATTCATATCATCATTTAACTGTCTAACTTAAAAGATTTGAGTAAGAAACATAATGATAATGGTAATAGGTATGGATGGTGACTGATGCGCAGCGACCTAATTAGATCTATTGTACCCCATCTTCTTCCGCTATTTCAAGGTGTTCTCGTTTACAGCAGCCCCTCAAGCCCCAATTCCTTGAGGAATTCAAGGATTTTGAGGGGGTCTATTGGTGGTATTTCTCCCTCAGTCATCTGGTGTGATCCCAGTATATTCAATCTCTTGTGATGTACAGCATAACACTCCATCAACATATGGTGTGGTGTTTCTGGATGTTCTCCACAGAATCTGCAGGTGCTGTCCTCTTCTAAGCCTAGCTTCCTTCGGTGTTCTTTGAGTCTGCAGTGCCACGTCAGAAATTCCGTGATTGTCTTTAGATTAGTTTTGCTGGGGTTAATCATCGTCTTCGATCTTGCTCGGTTGAAGTTGCCGAGGAAATCTTTGGCCTGCCTTAGCCCTGGAAGTCTTTGCCAGTATGTTGATCATGTTCTTGAAAGTAAGATTTTCCAAGTCCGCAGAATGGTTCTGGTCCGATCAGTGGCGTTGGGGCCCCTTTTCGTGCCAGGGTATCTACTTGTTCACTGCCCTCCACTCCGACGTGCCCCGGCACCCAGAGGAGAATCACCTTATTGTTCCTGACTAGATCATTAAATTTGTCCAGGCATTACCAGACCATCTTTGAGTCGATGTAATGTGAGCTCAAAGCTTTGATGGCTGCTTGACTATCGATTGCGATTTCTTTGTTCTGGTATTTCCTGTCGAGGTTGAATTGAATGCACCTTTCTATGGCGTGAATTTCCGCTTGAAAAATACTGGGGAACTGGCCCATAGGTTCGGAATATTTGATGCGAGGCCCAAAGACTCCTGCTCCAGATCCGTCGGCAGTTTTGGACCCGTTCGTGTACCATGTTATGGTGCTCGAATGGATTCTATGCTCCATCCACTCATGGTATTGAATTCCGTTCTCGAAACTAAATTTCCTGATACTTTCGTCAGTTGGGAGATCGGCAAGGTGTGCACTTTCGGTGGGGGTTAAGCCCCTTACGATATGTGCTGTTCCTTTGAGTCCGACTTCAGCCAACCTGAGGTTTGCTCCCCAAGCAGTTCTCCTCACCATGATATGGAGAGGAGTGAGGTTTAGAATTACCTCTATTGCTGCTGTTGGAGTCGACCTCATTGCTCCTGCTCATAACTGCAATACTGTGCTTTGACTGAGCAGTTTCTATCTTTGAGGTTTTGAATGAATGCTTCGCACAGGAAATAGTTGCTGCAATATACATTTTATTCGAATACCTAGATGGTAGATTATGGGTGGATCGTTCAGGCTGTGCATCCTCACATGCACCTCGACCTGTAAGATTTTTTGGTGAACCTTATAGTCAGCTTAGACACACTAGTGTGTGAGGTCCGAGCTTTTTGTGCTGCTTGGCTATTTGATAGTTATAGATTTTGCCCTTCGGATGTCCCTTCTAAGGCATTCCCTGGCACAAATCTCTATAGCATGTACTTTTGTTTGAGAGCTGGTTGGGATCCTGCCAAGGGGTTTTGAGAGCTTGAAATTTGAACCTGTAACGCCCACTCCAACTCTTTCGTCCATGTTGGATCCATCTGTGTACCACACTGAGGCATGAGAACCGTTCTTTATGTGAATCTGGTGGTTGTTTATGACCACTACAAACTGCACTTCGAATCAGATTTCCTGCCGAGGTTTTTATCTGGTACAGTCTGAAGGCACTATTTGCTGCTTCTTTCATTACATATAGGTGCAATGGCGGAAGGTTCAGCATTAACTCTAGAGCTACAGCAGGACACATAAATATTGGTCCCGTGGTTCCCAGGCAAGCTAGCTGCTGCACTTTCTGCAGCTTGACTTTGAAATTTAATGCATTTTTTGCCACCATACCAGTGAGACGTAGGTGACCATGGGTTTAATGATTGTTTGGAATGACGAATAAATCATTCTTGGTTTCAGACCCCATGTCTTAACGAAGACTCTGCGGCATGTCTAGCTTGCCGCTATAGCCCTCAAAAGAATGTGGTTGATTTGGCTGTTCCATGTCAGTTTTTGGCCGATTATAACTCCCAGGTATTTTACTGCTTTGGAAATGGTTAGCTCATTCAAGGTTTGGGCTTTAAGTTCATACTTTCGCCTCCTGGTGAATGGGACCAGCACTGTTTAGCTAGGAGTGACATTGAGTTCTTCCTTTCCTCACCAGATTCTGATTGTGTTTAGGGCTTCTTGCATGCAGTAGGAGATGTGTGTCCCTAATGGTGACGACCAGGTCATCGGCGTAACCTTAAGTCGTGAATCCAGAATCTTGTAGCTCAACTAGCAGGTTGTCGACAACTAGTTTGCACAGTGAAGGCGATATAACTCCTCTTTGGGGGAAAACCTTTTTCCGCTGTTATCCCAACTGTCTCTCTCCCCAGGGTCGATTGTATTCAATATGAATAGTTTCAGGATACGAATCTCATGTCTTCTGTAGGGTATTCCTTCTTCCTTTCCAAATAACATCGCAATCAAGTTTATGAAGTTACAGCTTTCTACATGAGGGTAAGTGGATGTAGTATTATACGAAGCATATCAATACTGCTTGTAGGTGGCACAAGACTCATTTGAATGTTTCAAATCATTGGGTTACAGATCTAATCAAGATCTACCGCTAAGAAAACTAGGAATGATATTCGGATTGGAATCTGAAAGTCAACCAGGGTATCATTTGTATATCAAACGTATCAGCTATTGCCAGATATACTTGAGATCAATAATTCTTCATTAAAAACATTAGACAATGAACATATAGAGAAGGTACATGAAGTATGGCGGTACTCGAACTTATTAGAAAAATCGATCCAACATGCTGCAGATGGACCTAATGGATGTTTGAAGACAGGAGGAGTTTAAAAGAGAAGAAAAACAGAACAGTGCGTAAAGTTCCGAACTGGATGAGAAGTCAGCCCCTACAAAACTATCATACGTAAAGTAGCAGTTAACATAGAAGCAAGAGGTTCACAGAAGAATCAACTCCTTTCAAACTTCAAGGTAAAAAACTGATGATATCGAAAAAAGTCAACAAAGTGAAAACATCAACTAACAGTGAATCCCAAACGATTCCGAACATGAACGAGAGGCTGACTGTATGGTATTGGGCCCTTATCCGCATTGATACTCTTTTCACATTTTGCAATTTCGAGATTATCGAATACATGAAGAATTCTATTGTCACGAACCTGTCTTATCAATTTCAGACTTATATTTTCAAATCGGTGTCCGTGATCCAAAGCATGTTGGGCTATGATCGATATTTCTAGTCTCGAAAAACGGATATGAGCAATGTGCACTTTGAACCATACTCTCATGGCCCTTTTGGTTTGACCCACATACTTCTCGCAGTTCTTTATGAAAAGTATCGATGAACCTGAAAAATGAGGCAAGCTGACAGCACCGCACTAGCTTTCCTTGTTCTTCGAACAGACGGACAGACTAATCCGCCGGCGGGCCGCTGACGTGACGTGACCGCTACGAGCATGTCACGTCATTCGGATTCCGACGGACACCTTTGTTACAGCGGGATTTCAGATGCGGGATAAATAATACGCTGACCACGGGCGCAACTGACTGACTGACTGACGTCTCTTATTTCAAGGAACCAACTTTGTTGTACGTGTCACTACTTATTTTAATGTGGCCAGTGACAGGTCCATAAATATTATGAATAAATTAGCCCGGAATAGAGAATGGGTCAATTTCGAAGAGAACAATTGGATGTGATGCTGCAAGCTTTTGCTGAAACGATGGAAAAAAATTTGAGTGAAGACCAAGATTTTTGCGAAGAAAAAGTAACAAATAGACGAAACAACTAATTCCTACTGTGCCAAAAATTTGGATTGAAGGGAATTCTGAGATTACCAAAATCGAATAGACAATAGACTCAGATGCAAAATTGCATCCAAGTTTAGATCGCCCTCAGTATTCCATCCATCATAGAATCTTGCTTGAACGTGTGCGCGAAGAACAGATATCCGTAAGTCACTGGCGACCTCTTCATATTCATTTATTGCTTCGACTTCTGCTCATGGATGAGAACCCGGTAAATTACTTGCGGTAACTATATCGTCTTCACCCGAATCTAAATCTAGCTTTTTGGGTAGATCACGCCCAACCTATTAATTTATGCTTTCGGCTATGTTTCTCCATCTAAAGCCGGGCTCAAACGACTCGTGTACTTGGCGAATACACAATTATTTGCGTACTTGGCAAGTATACGAGCTTTGCCAATGGTGATGGCAAGCAGAGCACTCACACAGCGTGTACAATTTACAAGTACGCGAGCGCGAACATTTGTCTAAAACCTTGACAAATGAATCAGTGGTGTGGCAATCAATATGGATAACGGTCGTCTCGAAAATCACGTTTTTGCTTCCGCGGCTTTTGTTGTGATGAGCTCTGCTTATTTAATTAAATTTAAAAAAAAGAGAAGAAGAAGATGGTGGATGGTCTCATTAAATAAAAGTCGAGACAGGGAAGTACCGATATTTAACTTTAACTAAAACAGCATTCTAGGTACTGAAAGTGAATAAAAAATATATAAATCTTTTTTGTAAATACAGCGCCACCCATATGCTGCAGGATCTCAAACGACAACCTTCAGGAAAATTCGAAAATTTTTGTAGAATGTCCGCAGTTGACTTTGAGTTCCTGCTCAATAAAATAGGCCCTCTGATAAAGAAATGTGATACCTATATGAGAAAGGCAATTCCCGTGCAAGAAAGATTTTGCGTTGCTCTGAGATTTTTACACTCACACTTTTTACACTCACACACCTTTTCCGTATGTATTCGTCGCAGACAATGCTTTTGCTTTAGGAACCCATTTATTAAAACCATACCACGTATTGTTGAAAATGTATTTGGGTTACTGGCCTCGGTTTTCAGAGTTTTTAGAGCACCTATGTTACTTGAACCAGAAAAAGGATCGAAGTTAGTCATGACATGTGCACAATTATGTAAGAAAAAGTAAAAATTCTGCCACACTTTATTCACCACCGGGTACTTTTGATATGGAAAAGGACGGTCAAATTTAGCCTGGCACGTGGCGTCACGACAACCAAAATATGTCATCTTTCCAGCCACTCAAAAAGTTACCAAGAAAATCTGAAGCTCAAGAAATACGACAAGACTTTTGCAAATATTTTAAAACAACAGGGAAGATCCCATGGCAAGACAGTTATATCAAAATAATAATAATGTATGATTTTAATAAAAAGTTATATTTGTGCTTACCTCTGTGTTTTGGGTATTTGTGGGTTCACATATGCCGTGTAAAAATCTGGCCATTTTTTCGAACGCAAACCATATAAGCTCACAAACTTCTACGGCGCCGGATCCAGTTCCAGATGTAGCCTTAACTTTTTTCATGAGAGGCCGAAATGTGGCCATCAGCGACTCTTTTTTCTTCTTTAGTTCATTTATAGTACGCTGAACAGTTATGTTATCTTGAATTCTTTTCCACGCATCATTAACTGCATTACGATTTTTAAGGTCTTTATGTTTAGCCATCCAAATGACCGGCTCATTTACATAAAAATCAAGAAACTCCAACACAATGTCATTTTTCTGAAATCGTTCAAGAATGTGTACTTTCTCGGAGCAACTTCAGGCCTCAAAATACGCTAATCTAGTATTTTATTCCGTTGCTAAGCAACGAAGTTTTCCGGACCGTTTTCGGCACTAAACTGTACGGGAAAATACTTTTTCTGAAATCATTCAAGAATGCCCACGTTCTCGGAGCAACTTCAGGCCTCAAAATACGCTAATCTAGTATTTTAGTCCGTTGCTAAGCAACGAACTTTCCCGGACCGTTTTCGGCACTAAACTGTACGGGAAAGTACTTTTTGACGGCTTGTATACATTTTAGACAGTAAATGAATGCACGCAAACAATAAGTATAATTCCATAATTTATGATAATGCTGATTGCGATTTCAGAAAAAATAGTATGTGTACCTCGTAGGAAAAGCACATTTCCAGATTTCAATGCTTGTTGGCCTCGGCTTATCGCCTCGGCCAACAATTTACATTGTCGTCCGGGAATTTATTGCTTTTACTACTAGATACACAATATATTATTGTCCACTCCATTTCAAATTTTAACAACACAATCAAAACGTCTGTACGCTTCTGCTACCCCTTTGTTGATTGTGAATTCCTCTGTTTCTTCTTTTTGTGTTCTTATTGTGATCTTAGTTGTTCTCATCGTCATTAATATCAGCTTCCTCAGTTTTTGTGCGATTTTTAACGCTTGCTTTCAGGTTTTTTTTTTTTATTGAGCAGTTCAAGGTTTATCTTGCTATAGTGTATGAATCGCGTCTATGGTTGATTTTCCTTGTGTGAATCCACTTTCATAAGATCCTATTATGTTTCTTGTAATGCTTGCCAACCTTGATTGTATTATTGATGTCATTATTTTTTATGGCTGTGTTGAGTAGTATTATTCCTCGGTAATTATTACAGGTTTGTTGGTCTTCTTTTTCATGGAAAGTTGTTATTTGTACTATCTTCCATTCTTGTAGCCATTTTTGCTCTATCCATATTCTCCTTTAATGTAAACATCTTATCCTTTAACTTATGTTCACCGTATTTTATAAAATCGATGTTAATTTGATCTTTTCTGGGCGCTTTACCATTTCGCATTAACTCTACCTATCTCCTCTCTGGTGGGCTCATAAACAATTAAACACTGTTTCAAATTAATAAAGTCGTCTTTGCCTTTTGGAAGGAACAAAATATATCTACAAGACAAAATAAGTAATAGGCCACATATGTTTCAATTCATACCTCCGAACATAACGAATTACTTTGTAGCATATATTTAACTAACATCGTTGAATTGTTTAAAAAATCACTTATTTCAAATAATCCCGAAATCTAGACTGCATTGCTAGCCGCAAATCATGTGGTTCCCACAGCCCTGGACAACCTGGAAAACAGGGAAAAGTCAGGGAAATCAAAAAGTGTTGAAAAAATCAGAGAAAAGTCAGGGAATTTTAGAGTTTTGAGCAGAAGTCAGGGAATTCAATGAATGAATATAGAAAACCGAATCAATATACATTATCAGTTGATTCCAGATAAAAAAAATCATCAAGCTGTCCCTGTTGTCTTCATCATGATTTTTAAACTTTGCGGTCTTTCGTCGGTCACTGCTCTTTGCTCGCACATTATTGGCAAGTGCAAATATTCAGTCAATTGTAAATAAGATGAAATATCGGACATTATTTTGGAAAATGTAGCAATTGTTCATTTCTCAACTTAACCTAAAATTACATTGCACACCACGCAGGCGCAACTAAAATGGTTTTGATTGGTCGATGCGAATCGCCTATTGGAAAGTGTTGTGGAAAGGAATTCTTGCTTGTAGGAAAGCAAGATATGTTCCCTTTTTTATGTATGATTCGAGGTTCAAGGAAATAGTAACGTCAGAGCGTGGTAATGTTTACTTAATTTTTCTTGAATCGTTAATTTCGAATATTTCACGAAATGGAATATTGGTGGTTGTTGCAGCATTGAAATACCTGTTCCATGGTTTTAAATTTTTTTATATATTACGAATTAAATTTTGATGAACACGAGTTTTTCATTCACTTATTTGTATTAATCTCTCTATGAAAGGTGACTTTTGAGCCTGAAAAAAGTTTGTGCATGGTCAGGGAATACCTGGAAAAGTCAGGGAAAATTTTCTCGCTTCCAATGTGGGAACCCTGTTAGATTCATGAAAACGAAATATCGTTCACAATCAGTTATTGAATGATAATTCCACAGAGCTGAATTCAGTTCTGATTGAACTAGACTATGTATTATAGTAATTCTGCAGTACCGAATGCGGCCAATCGTTCTAATGGTATCGAAGATGAGAAGCTTTAATTAATTAAGGTCACATGCATCAAGTCATTTTACACTAGATGGAGCGACTAATTCGTTACAATTTACACGTGATACACATCTGACTAGAAGTAATAAGACATTAACCACAAATTTATGGAACAACTGTTATAAGATTTGTGATTAGTCTTGCGTGTACGTTGCTAGCTGGGAAATGTTTATCGCATTATTTACTGAATTGCTGATTATAGTTTCGTTATTCATATAGTGGAAGTTGAGGAACTAGGATATTCAATGTCAGTTGGTTATCTCTCTTTGTATGCATTTTCAATGCAGAGAGAGAACATCATTGTATTCGACACATTGCTTTGTTCTATTGGCTCTATTAAAGAGATTTCTGGTCTTTTTTCTAACGGTTTCCAGCTTTTTGGTCCAGAATTGGACCTTGCCGTTCTGTTTTGGTTAGAGGGCACATTCTCTGGAATGGGGAGACTATGGCATTCAGTAGAACGACTTCTGCTTCCTCAAGTCTCTCCTTTCCGGAGATTCGGAAGCTACTAGGGCGATGATCTGATACGTCTGATAGAAATTAATCGTCGGATTCGTAAAGAGATTTTTCTGGAAATCAGCTGTTGTTACAAGGAACATCAATGACTGGCAGAGGATGTAAATAGCAACTGGTATTATTTACACACACTGCAGATTCGGAAAAAAGGCTTACGGAAAAATCTTAGATGTCAAAGCTGAAGAAATAGTCTTGAAAGTAAGAGCTTCATTACTGGAAAGAAAAAAAATTATTTTGGAGAGGACCTTTAGACAATGGATCATGTGTGGATATCCTATGAAGATGTTTTAGTGGCATTATGACCAAAACAAATATCTCCATGGGTAATGCTGAGTACTGAAGAACACCACATGCCTAGCTCTATTCTGAAACAAAGGCTTGTTGGGTTTCTACACATTGTGTTCCACTAGTTTCACGTACGGATTTTTGCTCGATATTTGTTTTCCACTTTTATTATACTTCGTTCATTATTGGTATGGCAAGTTGATACTAGAGTTCTAGATAGTTGATTTAGACAGATCAGACCAGTATAGGTCTCGGTAAAAAAATTACGATATGTATTGTCTTCCCGAAGTCAGTTCAATATGTTAACTTCCGATCATTTAGTGCTTTTTTTTTGGAAAAAACAGAAAAAACAGTTGTGTAATGTGCCTAAGGTCGGTGTATGAAAACAAAGAGGCAAATTCTATTATATTTCTTTATATTTAATCGATTATTCATATATTGAAAGTTGAGGAATTAGCATAGGTGGTCTTTTTCAGTTCTATTTCTCTCTTTGCATGGCATTTTTTAACAAGAGAGAGGACATCTTTGTATTCGCAGCACTGAAAATAAAATAATACTTTCATAAACTCATCTATAGCCACTAATTCTTATACCAAGTCGTTACTAAATAACGTAACCTAACCTAACCTAACCGTACCTAACCTAACCGTACCTAACCTAACCTAACCGTACCTAACCCAACCTAACCTAATCTAACTCATCCAACATTTCTACTGCAGTTGATCTGATTTTCATCATCAAATAATTCGTAGTTTTGAATGAAATATTAATCAAAAACCAGTCAAGAATCGATTTGTCACTAGGGTTGAGAGTGAAAACGTGCTCTTGGAAGACGGAAAGTTATTATCGGGATGTTCAAGTTCTAACGCTTTTCATGTTTTCTGCCAAGTCTCTAGAATCATAACCATTCAAGCAACACGTTGTCACTCCAGATGGTGTATGTGAATCCACTGGTGCTTCCCTGTCGTAAAACACGAAAAAGGGCTGATTAAATTACTCACAAAATTCTCTCGAAGCCATAAGTTACTCCGAAAGCATCCTCATAATATAGAAAATGTCAGTACAGACTGTTTGAAAAAAGTTGGATAATATTGAATATATTCTGAACATAATAATAAGCAACTGTCTCTCCTCCTCACCACGCTAATTCCACAGCAACAATATGGTCAAAGTTACGCATACGACCTTCAGGGGTATTTTCATTCCATAGCAATATTGTTTTGGTAACTTCAGACAAATTTAACGAAACTGGACTGGACATAATATTATAGTCATTGTAGAACTTTTCTACATTGTGTTCAGCGTTGCTTCTTCAAATTCGGTCCCGTCTTTCTCATATTGACTTTCCAATTTTTAGTATCAACGCCATTTCTCCTAATGTTCTATGTTCATCGAATGCATATTCTCGTTCGCAGCAAAATTCCATAAATATTCCTGTGGCTCTATTTTGTCGATTTATTTCTGAACGAAACTGAATTATAACAGTCATAAACAAATTATTAAAATCGTCAATATTATAATGTTTCGTTTCATAATTTCATATTACACAAAATGACGGAATTGGAATGGTTGTTAGAACTGTAAAAAAAAATTCAATTTAAGTGTCTCTAAAGCATCACCATATTTCAGTGTCCTGATAAAAAGTATACTCCAACTTTCAGCAGGCCACGTTAAGAAAAATGTAGTTATAGAAAAACTAAGTCAAATGTTGCTTTATTGCCGTAAAAAGTCAAAAGAACACAAAAAATACAGTTTACACCTCACCCTGTAAAACCAAACACGAAAAATAAAAAATAATTCCAAATGAAAGAAGATGAAAACTCTGCAATAAAATAAAATAGGCATTTCCCTGACTCCGTTAACGTTTTTCTAATCCTCACAATTTGAATCAATCCTCGTTTCATCAAAGAAACTCTATTATTGAACCTAGTTATGTTTGTTGCAGTTCGATGCAGAATGGTTTGTCATCCAGTTGCCTACAACAAAGAGAGGCATACCCGTACATGTTCCATGACCCTTTACATTCATTGAGTTCGTCCTACAATTCCAGAGGGTGTAATCCAGCCGTTGCACACTCGCAGCCCACAACACATCCCACCTATGGTCCAAACGCACCATCTGTACCTGTTTCTACTGGCACTGGTGAGTTCACAACAATTTATGTATGACGATATTATCCTAGACAGCAAATTGATGACTTTGAAGTACAGTCAATTCCACATGCTGGTAACTTGAAATTGAGTTTTAGCACTACTTCCAATAGGAAGTTGCAGAATTAATGGTTTTTGCGGTACACATTACATTACAAACATAAAAGCTGAGGTAAATATGGAGTAGAAATAACTCCTTGTGTAGGTCGCGAACATAACGTTCATTGGCGCACATATTATGTTTTTTCATACGTATCAATGCCTTTCAAACGATCGATTAAAAAAAACGTCAAAATAATATCAGAATAAACAAGGCAATGAAGTATTAATGACAAAGCACGTGTAACGTTGTTCATTTGTGCAGAACTACAAAAATTTAACATCGAAATTCACTAGCATTTTTAGTAATTTGTCATAGTTCACCCTGTATTCTAAAGACGATGGCAAATGGACAATCACTTGCCCAGCAGTGTTAGTTAAGAAACTGAAGGTGATCCAGGATACATTATGATTGAGGTAATACAACAGTCTTCCCTGTAATCTATTGGCAGCTTCTTCCTCTTCATTTTCTATACCTTGAATTTAAATAAGTGTGGGTGGTGTTTCATAGACCTTTGAATTAAAGCGTCTCTATTGAAAAATACAACGATGTCAGATCTAGTGATCTAGCCGGCTATGGGGTGGGACTACGATGACCAATCAACAACCAGGGTGGAAGAATTTGTATCATATGCAAGAATATTCAGTTATTGATATCCAACAATTTCGTTTAGCATTCTCATCTATTTAATAACCTCTGTTGGATATTTTTGTCAGCTGGTACAGACCAATGAGTATTTTCAACTGATACAAATCTTTGGTGTCACTAGGAACGATCTGATTTTCATCACGAAATCATTCGTAGTTTTGATTGAAACATGAATCAAAAACTGGTCAAAAATCAAAATGTCATTAAGGTAGTGAGTAATGACAACTATCACAAATATTCACTAATTCGCACGTAAACTGAGGAAAAAATATTAAAATGTAAACGTTGAAACGAAATGCTCAACAAGTAATAACGCCTTTAATTTTTTCTGCGAAGTCAACCAACCACCATTAACTCTATAAATCCACTGGTACTTTTCCCTCGTAAAATACAAAATAAAGCTTATGAAAATAATTTACAAAATTCTTTCGAGATCATAAGGTGTGCATCTTCACAATACAGCTCGCTTTAAAAGGGGATGACATAGTAAACGTCTACATATGATAGAAAATATTTCGGCTAAGAGTCCTACAAGGAGAGTGATGAAACTGTCGTCAGTACAGACGGTTTGAAAAAATCTGGATGATATTGAATATGTTCGAAACAAACTAGTAACTCATATCAACTCACTTTTCTTGACATGGGCTTTTAGGTATATTTTCCTCCCTCAGTCTGAAAAGTAAAAAATGTAAATTCATGGAAATCTATACAAGTGTAGAATGGCATATGAATTGTCGAACTGAAATTTTTTCATGTTTCATACTGAAAGGTTATGAATTGAACGTAAAAAATATTTTGAAAAAAAATCTATTCATGAACCATCGAAATAAAAAGTGAAAAATAATTAATATTCGTGTAAGTTAAATCTTTATTACAAATTATTAAGATCATAACATCACAACAACACATAATACATTAGTTACAAAGTATAATACGTTAGTTAGTTTATGATACCCTAGATATCAATTTTATTCTAAAATCTATTCATGAAAATTGACATGAATGTTTCGACAGTTTTCAAAAATGATAAATATACCTGCACCATTCTTGTCCAAACTGATAGGCATGTCCGCTATGAATCTTGGCCAGCAACATTCTTATTCAGTTCGATGGTCTTTTCATACAGAAACGTCTCCAAGTTGAATTTTTCGCGCAATGGAAATCTTCTTACTCAAGTTTTTTTCTAAATACCCTATTGCAACATTGCTCGATTCCTAACCACCAAGTTCTTGTAAATCTAATATTTTTCCACTCGCATCAACAAAAAAAAGATGCTGAAGAAGTAATAATCATAGTTGGGTTTTCGAGTTTGAGACATGTAGCAATTTTCTCATGTATTTTAGAAAACAAATGAATACTGCAAGGCTCAACGGTGCATTTTCCGTTTCTGTATGATAACATCAATCTTTTTTGTACAACGATCAAAAAACTTGACATTTCTGCATCTCTATTGATGCGTAAATGTTTACTATTTTTCACTGCCAAAATGATTCACAAAATAAACATGAACTATTACTTTTTGAACGATTTATTTTTAAGGGAGTCGTTTATTAATTGATTACTCATTATAAAACAATTTCATTTATTGGAATAATTATAAGTCGCCTAATAATCTCGTTGCATAAATAGCTATTTATTTATTCATTTATTTATTTATTTATGTTTGGGGTACAACAGGCAGAAGCCCAAAACAGTACCCACTTAATATCTATTTACAGATTTCACATTCTAAATAAACATCAATTTTGGCATAATAATAATATACAATTCACATCAGAGAAATACTGCTGAGTCAGTTAAATTTTTAACAATTAAACAATTATCAATAAGCATAATAGGGTTCACAAGTTTTATGCAACATTAGGATCAATAAGCAGAAAAAACCGTTTATAACATTCACTGAAATATATATTGAAATTTTTAGTCATTCTGCAGATTGGTGAGTTATTGGCAGAGTTCGTGTTTTTGAAAGGGATATTAAATAAATTTTGATTTCTCAATGATCGTAATGGCACAGACAAGTTTATTTTATTCAAAATTTCGGGGCTATCGATTTTTTCATTTAGAATTTTATGCAGATTCAATACATCGTTCACAATTCTACGATAATATATCATAATTGTTACAAATAGTGGTGAGAGAAGTGGTAGGACTGTGTGTTTTGAAAGACAAGTATTTCAGGAATTTATTCTGAACATTCTCGAGTCGTTCAACGTAAACATTATACTGAGGATTCCAGACAGAAGAAGCAAAATTGAGCTTACTAAATACGTATGCATAATATAGAGCTGATATAGCCTGAGGGTTGAAAATAAATTTAGTTTGTCTCATGATATATCCTAACGTGACTCCTAAGTCTCTTATCTGGCTGCATCGTTTCAAGAAAATTCCATTCAAAGTATATTGACCCATCAAATACGTTCTTGTTTCTTGTAAATGTAATGTAATGGCATTTGTCAGAATTCAAGAATAAGTTGTTTTCCTTACAGTCTCAAACCTATTCAGATCACTTTGCAATTTGGCGCAATCAGAAATGTTTCTTATTTTTAGGAATATTTTAAAATTTATCCGCATATGCTAGATATTTGCAGTACTCAAAGCTAACGGTTGATTAAAAACATGAGGGGGCCCAAGTGCGCTCCTTGTGGAACCCCTGATGTAATGTTTGTGACTTCAGAGGTGTAGCCTTGAAGAGATACGTGTTGGGTTCTTCCAGATAAATATGACACGATCTAGGTTAACAGGACACCGTCCACACCCACCTCGGCAAGTCTTCCGATTTAGTTACCATGATCGAAAGTCTTGTTGAAATCGGAATGAATTGCATCCACTTGTATCTAATTGTCAGTTGCATTTAATATATAGTCAGAATAGCATATGAGATTAGATTCGATGGATCTATTTTTGAAAAAACCGTGCTGTTCTGGCATTATCTGCCGCAACACTAACTGATGGTAAAGTGATTTGTAAACAAATGTTTCGAACAATTTGGCAAAGATGCACAATTTACTAATAGGCCTATAGTTATTCATCAGGTTTTCTTGCCCGGACTTGTTGACTGGGATTACACACACTGATTTCCAAAAATCTGGTAATTCTCCGTTTGACAGACATTGATTGTATAACAGTGTTAATGGTGTTGCTAGACTGAAACGACAATTTTTAACGAATATTGAGGGTAATTTTGCTGATCCTGCTCCTTTATTATGATTTTTTGAACGATTTCTGAGAAGCGAGAAATCTGAAGAATTTTTATAAATTTTCCATTTTTATGTAATTTATTTTTTTGAGAAAAATTGTGTAAAATTTTTGTATTTCCGTTTGGAAGGAACAAACTCTTGGATTTTGTTGTAAAAATACTTAATATTTGTATTAATATCGTTACTACGAAAGAGATCTATACAGGATATGGAGTTAAAGAATTCATTAATATTTCCGTAATTTGCTTTGTAGTTATTCAAATGAAAGGTATCGGAGTCATGCAATGTGTGACATTTCTTAATTTTACAACAAAATGATAGAGTGGGGTGATGAGAGTCCTCCTTTTCAACAACACTATTTTGTCGAGTTTTCTATAATAGAATCGTTACGTAATATGAGGTCTAAAATTCTGTTATTGGCGTTCGTGGTGACACTGTTGAACTGCATCAGTCCACAAAAAGAAAGAGTATCAATGAGTTCTGTTTTTTCGTTGTCTACATAAACAGGTTCCAGGAAATTTGAGTTTCTTACCCATTGTTCAGACAATTGAAGTCTCCACATATTAAATATTTATTTTTGTCGCCTACTTGTGTGCTGTGTGCTGATCCAGCTCAATTTTGAACAAAAACTTGTTGATGCATTCTTATCAGATAGGTAGCTATGAAAGAGATCAAATGATATCGGTACATGTCATTGAATGCCGAAGATGAAACAAAAGTTCACATGAAAATCGCAAACCGTCGGCATTCTCCACTGTGTACAAACCTGACATCGGGGAAAGGAGCTCGTCTAGCAGTTTTCCCGGTTCGCCGCCGTAAATTTCATTGTCCGTGATCAGTTTAAAGTGTGGCGGTGGGAGGGTGGTTTTCCAATTCTCGGCTCGGCAAACGCTCAATAATGTGCGAACTGAAGCGAGGGTGGGGACACCGTTGTTCTGGTTGCAAGCTTCGTTTGGTACCTTTTCTCTCGGGAGCCCGCTTAACCTCAGCCTCTGTACCTTTGGATGTATGCTAGATAAAGGCATGAATGATGAGTCCCAGGAGGAAAATCCACGCGGGGCCGATTGGAAAAAAGTCGCCGACTGGATATTCGGATAATTAACTGCAGATATTGGTAAAATTGAGACAAAAGGAGGATTTTCGAGATGAGAATGATTTGTTGCTGGGATAGAGGACAAATAATAGTTTCGTAAACTAAACTTTTCTCTGTTCACAGACAGCACGTAGAGCTGTTCTATGGTAATGGTTGAATTATCGCAATGTATGAATACCTACCATCTAGTAGAGTTTAGCATTTTTCAATGAAGACCGGATACAAGAAGACTCAACAGCAAAACAAATATGACTTGCGATGTAATCACTGTTGATTGTTATTATTATTATACTTGCACGATGATATTTCTATGTTCCGAATACTCACTGTCTAATGCACTGTGGAACTAACAAAAAACTGGCTGGGACTGTTGCACGTCAATGTTATATGTAGGGTCTCGGGTCGTTCACGGAATTAGTCGAGGTTTTGGTGGAGGAGCCAGTTTTTCGTGATTCGTTATGGAAACCTCTAACTTTGGCGATATTTCTCGTCAAGGGACGTAGGTGAGAAATGTTCGTAAATTGCAAATAAGATGTCAAAGCTTTTTGGTTACCTGATTTCAACCAATATTGATAAAATTCATCATTTGGCGCCCTCTGGACACGATTGAGTTGGGTCAGATCTGTGCGTGGTTCTTTTCACTATATGGGTACTGAAAAAATATGATTTGTATGTACTCAGATACAAGGTTTAGCACAAAAAAGAATAAAACGTCATGAATTCTCGGGCACGATTTAAAATAAATGACTGAGATGTTAAGTTTTAGGGATAGTTCTAGTGACAAGTGAATCTCCAGATAATTTTCTTCTTTTTCTCTTCTGTTATAAATTTCGATTCTATTGACACAAATCAATTCAGAATCATAAAATTAGTACTCTACGTGAATTTCAAGTCGATCGGTTGAAAAAATCTAAGTATACGCAACGTTTAGAATAAAAAGGAAATTGAAGGTAAAAAGTTCCGTCGCTTGATCTAACTCTCGAAAGTTCTTATTTCCATTTTTGAAAAATGGCAAATGTCCCTCAAATTTACCTCGACGAGCTGATTTCGAGTCATTCAACAAAGATAAATTTCGAAAACAAGTTGACAAAATTTCAGAAGATTGTATGTCGAAAAAAGGCACGTATCTAGAAAATCAACATTTTCCAAGTGTACTGATGTTCTTATTCGGAAATACGAGCTGTAAGAAATTTATGAAAATTTCACTTTTTCATTTTTCAAGAAATCATCAGGTCCTTTCAAATGTTTTTCGACAAGCTGAGTCTGCATTATAAAAAAAATAGGAAATTATCTTTCTCAACTTCAGATGAATTCTTCAACTCGCGACCGGTTCAGTACTTTCCATACTTCTATAGACTTTCTTGATCTACATAAAAAGTTTTTGTATTTTTGGTGGATTGATCACGTCGAATTAAATTCAGAACAAAAACGGATACAGCATTTTATGTAAAATGCAATGTTTTGCCTTATTCTTTATTTAGGAGTGAAATATGGCGAGCACTTCAAAATGAAAACTTCACTTTACTTTGAACATTCAAAAAAATATAACGTTAAGAATATTATTGAAATGCAGTGAGAACATGAGGATTTGAAAAATGTATTGGAAATGTTGTCTTTCAAAAAAACGATCATGTAGCCTTTTTTTATTTGAGTGGCCATATTTTGATGATCTCATGGAATCCACAGTGTCCCAAAAACAAATGATGATTCATTTAACATTATGCAATGAAAAATCCTGAATTGTATTTCTTGTTCGAATTCTGATCAAAATTTAATATAATTTCATGTTTTATTTCATGTAGATCCACAAGGCACTTTTTACACAAAAAAATTAGTTGTAACGAATTACTTGACTATATTTCATTTATGAATTCTACTGAAAATTATAAACACATTTTATGATGAGTACTGAGTGAAAAGGTGCAGGACTTCCATTATATAAAATGAGAGAAATTAATTACTTTCTGGAACAAAAACGTTGCTAAATAAAATAAGGAAAAGCTGAATAACAAAACGCATCAATCTGAAAAATGAGTTATCGTTAGCGGTTGAAGATGTTGAAATATTAAATTATACCTATGAAAAATCAAATGAATGAAAATCAAAATAAATCAAAATGAAATCAAATATTTAAAAAATGTTATTGTTGTCGTAGTTTACAGAGAAAACAAATGGGTCACACACATTTTTTCACAAAAAAACGAATATATTTACTTGAATTGAGTTTTTTTTTCTATTATTATGAGCATGCATTTCCTACCATTACCTTGCTACAGTTTTAGCTCAGAAGTTATTAGTAACAGTCTTGAATACTACCAATTTCCCAAATATTGTCAAGAATGGCGCTAATCCAAAACCTAATTTATTATTATAAGTTCAAACATCGGTCATGGTCGAGCTCGGCCTGCTTTGATTGATAACAAAAACAAAACATGTGTTATTGGCACGGCTATGAAGATTTCAACGAACTTTTTCATTGAATGAAAATGCCCTTAACGATACACGAAACATGAATAAATACAAGATGACGGATGGCAATGAGACAGTTAAGAGTCGACAGTGAAGGGTCGACAGTCGACAGGTGAACCTAGAGTGGGTTTGCGTCACTGTCGAACCTAGCGCGGGTTTTCGGGAGCACAGTGCTTAGGATCACAAAAGTGCGTTGATTGCTTTCAAGAGTACTAAGCACTGTGCTTTGGGACAGCAGAGCTCTGCTCAATACTAAAATTTTTTGTTAGGTGATATCCTGAAAACCATGCATCTCAGTGCAGGCAAGTTCCAATTACTTCTATAGGTTTTAGAACGCTATTTTTCAAATGTAATAAGTCAGAGTTCCATTGGAAAGATAATTGAATGCCCATCAAAATGATATGCCATTGATCACCTTTCCCATTTTTCAACCACGAGAGCTACAAATATTTATTGAGAGTGTCTCCCTTGAAAATGAAATTAACCTGTTTTCCCTTCTTTGCATTTGTGACAAATTATTCGAATCTATTATTACAGATGAGTTGTTTTTTCTTGTTGAAAACAAATTGAGCGTATTACAACATTTCTTTTTTCGAGGCCGCTCGACAATTACCAATCTTTTACCGTTTGTTCAGAATATTTTGGAGGAGATGGAGGCTGGAAGGCAAGTGGACGCCGTGTACACCGACTTTTCCAAAGCCTTCGAAAAGGTTCATCACGAAACTTTTGCTGGATCGAATCCTATTTGCTCAATAGAAGACAAATTGTGCAGATTAATAGTGTGACCGCAGTTGAATCTCGAAAGTAACATTAGGAGTACGTCATGGGTCTCATCTAGGACCATTACTATTTTCCATATTTATTAACGACATCAGTGGGTGCTTTTTTCATTATAATTATTTACTGTTCGCTGATGATCTAAAACTATTTTTATCGGTTGAAAACGTGCAGCAACAAACGTTCCTTCAGGCAGACCTGGATGGTTTATATCATTTTTGCGAAATAAACTGTTCTATGTTCTACCATTACTTTCTCTAGAAAAACACACATTTTGAAATCTAACTACACTCTGAATAGAATCATTCTTATGGATCAGGTAAAAGACTTGGGAGTAATCCTCGACTCAAAATTAATGTTTGATGCTCATATTAATTGTGTTATCACGAAAGCTTTGAGGAATCTAGGTTTTATCACGAGAATCACGAGAGAATTTACCTCTACTAAATCGTGCATCGCCTTATATAATTCCCTAGTCAGAAGCCATCTAGAGTATGCCTCTCCAAAAAAGTTTATAAATTATATTAACTACAAATTTCACCGTATTCGATTTTATGAAACTTACGAGAGCAATCTTGCTTTCTACAAAATGGACTTTTGTCTCAAATCGCAGGAAAATGACATATGTAATATTTCTTTATAAAGTTCTCAACAATTCAATTGACGGTTTTATTCATATAAGCAGCAAAATATTAGTTAATATATACCATTCTGTTCCTAGACGACCCCTACTGTTTTACACAGAAAAAAGAAAAACGAATCATTGTTTGAATTCTCCATTAGATAGAATATTGAAAACTTACAATGTGGATTTTCTTGAAGTCGATATATTTCACTTATCCTTACCATGTGTGCGGAAAAATTGTTTAAGAAAGCGCTAACAATTGATATTCTTGTTGATACACACAATTAAGTAGTTATTAATGATCAATTATTCTGTTTCTTCTATCTGCGATGTTAGTATTAGTATGTAATTCAGTGTAACCCTAGTATTGTAAAGAGTTACCCTCGTATCTGCGTTAATTTTTCTGTCACACTAACATCTAGTTTCCTTTGTTTCAGGTGTTATATCGGCTGGCGTATCCGTGCCGGTGCAAATTCCCAGCCAATCCGCCGACCTGGCGTCGAGTTACTGGCCCCGACTCCAGTGATCTCAGCTCTTCGGTTTTCCTCCGCCGGGCCTCCTCGTGCCCCAGGAAAACCCGTCTCTGCAAGCGATCATGACGCCCCCTATCATCACCACGCCGCCAACCGACGAAACCTCTTAATTGAGGTTCGCGACATTTCGCTCTACCCACACCTCGACAGGTAACTAACTGTCCGCAGAGTCGCTTCCGGGCGGCCTTGAACGGTGCAATTTCGTCGAACGGACTGCAGGGTACTCTGTGAATAGTGTAAATATAGCGCGGGAGTTTTGAATTCCGGACGGTGAACCGCGGTTGCCATATTGTGACGGCAATAATTGTAAATAACTTGTATAGGATGTACTTATGTAATGAATAATGTTCTCGGTAAGTTCTGCAATAATTTATTGATAGGACTCGATTAGGGGAATCTAGGAAAAAAAACGGAAAAAAAACGAAAAAAAACAAAAAATACCCCCCGGGAAAAATACCCCCGGAAAAAAAATCGAAAAAAAAAAACCCGGAAAAATACCCCCCGGGAAAAATACCCCTATATGCGATAACAATGGCCAGTACACAAAAAGTAATGAAATTTTAACTGTGTGTCATGTTAAAGAAACTAGACCATATTTGATTCATTTTACAGTACCAATAAAAGTTTTAACCTATCCTGAGGAATTATAATTTCATGACTTCATGAACGAACTAACCTGGTGACAGATTCGCCTTTTTGTAAGGCTGGAAAATCTGTTGTTGCACCCCTCTGTATTGTAAAATGAATCAAATATGGTCTAGTTTCTTTAACATGACACATAGTTGAAATTTCATTACTTTTTGTGTACTGGCCATTGTTATCGCATATAGGGGTATTTTTTTCGTTTATTTTTTCCGAGTTTTTTTTTGCGGGGGGCATTTTTCCGGCTTTTTTTTTTTCAGGGTTTTTTTTCCGTTTTTTTTGGGTGGTATTTTGTCCGGTTTTTTTCTCACTTAATAGCCGAGTGCATGGTAGTTGACGTAAAAAAGGATGGAAGACATTTACATTTGTTGAGTTTCCTTCTAATTGAGCCCTTGAGTTGTAACATAGCAATAATTGAACGTATTTAATTTTAATATTTATGAAATAATGTTAATATGTGTACCTACCTACTGTGTTGATAATTTTATATGATTTGGCACACTTTCTGTTGCCGGTTTAGTACTTTCCCAGTCTCTTTTCCATAGTAGCCCAATAGAGGTACGTCTTTCTCTTGAGAAGTTGAATTCTGGAATGCTTTCAACAGGAAGTGGATCACACAAATGAGCCACTTTGGGGCTCCTATTATTTCAACAGAATTATCGGTATGAAGAATTAAAATTACATTAACCAGTTTTGTACTACGCCTGTTGTGAGAAATACGCACAAGTTTGAAAAATACTCAAGATATTAACCACAATTTGATTCATGAATGCGATATGAATTGAAAATATAGGAAGGCGGGCGAAGAGTACCAGCGTAGACGAGAAAACACAACTTTTATCTCTACAACAAAATATATTTCTCAGTATAGGTGATTTCATTTAAAATAAATACACTTCATCTAACGATTTTCCAATTTTTTGGTATCTTTCTATCTAAATTCGATTACTAGAAGCCCAGTAATATCTGTCGGCGATGACATGTTCATTTGAACCAAATATCTTACCTCTTTTGATGTTGGTATGAGAGGGCCAGATCTGGAAAACATGGCTGATAATAACGGGATAATGCAAAGAAACAAAACAGTGGCTATGATCAAATTGGTCGATAGACCTTTTTTTTTGCCTTTCGCCGCTTCAATTCGCAAAAAGCAGTTAGTTACGATTGATATATTTTTCATTGAAGTAGACACAAAGAAACAGCCATTTTCGTTCTGCTTGTACATTGCCATACCCTTCTTTGTATTTGTCACACGGTCATGCTTGTTGTCAACAGGTAGCAAGCTTCCTCATTTCCAAATATTCATTCAATATATTCCCGATTCATTTACGTCAAATCAAATCGTCATAATTTCAGTAATTTCCCAGTAAACATCGGTTAATTCCGTATTGATCTGGTAGTTTTTTCTTTTCCAAAAACAAATCTCTAGTCACTTTATGATATTCTACAGAAGATATCTGAATGATTTAAATGAAATCGATTGAAATTTGGGACATCCTATATAGAGGATAAGCGGCACTTACTGACCTTCAAATGATTTTTTTATCACTTCCGGTTTTGCCGGAAGTGATACCAACTTTTGATTTTTGAATGGAACACTCTGTATATTAGTACATTTCTGAAATTTGCATTATATTATGAATCCAACGATACCACAAAGTGACATTCCAAACGTCGAAACATTTGATAATTTAATTTTTAGTTTTCCATTTAAGTGTGCTATGATAGTTCCGATTTATTCCAATTGACCCATCTACTACCAGAAAAATCAATATTCCGTTTTTAGCAGCCATTTTGACGGTATTTATCGCAAGTTTTATTACAAGGTGTCAATAAATTCCTTATTAATAGTACTAATGAATAGTACCACGGTACCAATATGGTTCCATTAGAAAAAATTGAGTTTTACCCCAAAATCGATTACGATTAACTAACTTTATTTGCTTTTAAAAAAACACATTTTAGTATTTTTGCAAGGATTTCGATTTTTCTAGCATAAGACATCGGAACCAAAATGGCACACTTAAATAGAAAACTGAAAATTGAATTATCAAAAATTTTGATGTTTGAAATGTCACTTATGTGGTATTATTGCATTCAGAAAATTATGCAGATTTCAGAAATGTAATAATATACAGGGTATTCCATTTTAAAATCGAAAGTTGGTATCACCTCCGGCGAAACCGGAAGTGAAAAAACATCATTTGTAGGTCAAAAAGTGCCGCTTGTTATGTAAATGGGATTGTCCAAATTTCAATTAATTGCCTTTAAAACTAACGCAGATACGGGAGGTGTACCATCATCCTGTTACACCCGGTATAGAAAGCCCCTGGGCGAATTTAATTTTTACCAAAAACCTTCAAAATCCAGAAATTTATTTGTAGTAATTGCCTTTCCTAACCTGAACTTACATAAGAGAATTTCTTTGACCGTATTGTATTGATATAATCAATGAAATTGTATTCAATCAAAACCAATAAGCAAAAAATCCACTGATTGTTTGTGTGGTTCTCTTACTGATCAAATGAAAATAAAATCGAACCCACTTATTTTTGGAAATATTCACACTTCTAGGAGAAACTACTACGGTTGGGTTATAGAGTGTATAGTGATATTCAAAAGTATTATTGATGAATGTTGTGTAAATTCCTGTTGCTGTGATTAATTTTAAACAAATTAATAATTGACATACATTGCAGTTTATGTAGGGTTAGTACATACTTGTGTAGTTGTGTTGAAGAACATTTTGTGGAATAATAAAAAATAATTGAAAATAAAAGACTTTTATTCACGGAGGTCGTCTCATGGTGGTATAAAAATACAGTTTCTATAAATAATTTTCTTGAAGCTCAATTTTGAAAACGAGTGAAAGAATAAATGACTGAACATATGACTTCAATATAGATCTTTCACTCTTTCCCAAATTCTACATAGAAATCACATTTATATCTATACAGGGTGAGTCAGAATAAGACCGACAAAATCCGACTACAGATTCCTCACCTCAATTCGAGGTGAAAAGCTTCAATCAAGGTATGTCCTAAAATGCATCCCCTCTGAGATACAGGGTGTCGAAAGTACGAAAAAAAATTAGATTTATTTTTTGTCTCCAAAATTCCTGAAGCAAAATATACCAAACTCGGTACACTAATCAAGGTTTATCAACGTGATAATTGGAAGTTATAATTTTTAATTTTCGAAAACCAGTGGCGTAGTTACGTTGGTATGTGAAAATATTTTTCTTCGTATTTTCTTTGGACAAATGAATCGACAAGTGAGCGTTTGACAGCAGTTAGGCTCATCGATTCTCAACTCGAAAGTCATAACATTCCATGTACTTAAAAGTATGATTCTTTCAAGATTGAAAAATGTTCAGGAGGTTGACAAATATTCCGATATGTTGTAATTATGTGATTTTTGCACATGAAATATTTTTTTTTGCAAATATAAAAGGTGTCCTGATCTGATCAAGAGAGAGCTTGTAAAACTGGGCTGGGAGAAAGTGTTTATTTTATTGTAGCTCTGACGGTAACAACAGAAAAAACAATATCAAATAAGAAAGTTAATATTTTGAATTTCATTTTGGAAATTTTATACTGGTGTAATCGCCAAACATTCATGACAAAATGCAGCTACTAACACAATGGCATAATTACCACCAGAAAGAAGTCACCCAAGAGTTTTTTTGCAGACGATCGCTAGATATTCAGAAAGAAACACTAGGTAGGTACTAAATTGTTATTATACCGAGATTATTGTTGCTCTATCCAATTAAATTCATTTAACGATATGAAGCTATTTTGCCATCCATCAATTTTTAATAAAGCTGCAAGTTTTATCAATTGTTCATCAAAATACTCTAATCCATTATATTCAGAAACAAACATCATCAAAGTTTTCAAGCAAATAAGTAACGGAGACCGAAAACAAAAATGTTCGTTGGTATCCTTGGTGTTTTATGAAGATACAGTTTCAGATATAAGGTAAGTAGGATAAATTCTGAATCATGAAATGAGACTATACATATTCTGGAGGAGCCACTGTTTCAGGATGGATCAGTGGTGTAGTTTCCGTGACTCTGGTTGCTATTATGATTCCGTTCCTGTTTGGAGGAAACGGAGGTTTTCCATGTTGGTCTCTTACTTGGAAGAAGATACCAAATAGAAACAGTAAGAACCAGAGGCAATAATTCACAGCATCTGGAAAAGAAAATATTGAAGAAAACATTTGGTTTATTTCAAGCCCTTTGATTTTCATTTGATTACTTCATTTGAATATTATTGAGATAACTTTTTTCTTAATTATGTCAGTTTGACAGTTGAAATGATCTCACTGCGATATTATAAGAAAGGAAATACTGTGTAAATAATAAGAGTGTATGAGAGGAAGGGGTTGAATTTCAGTTGACTGAAAATCTGATATGAAAAAACAATTGACGATGGTACCATATTCATTCTGATAAATGCGCTGCTGCCAAGTTGGTCACTTGCTATTACTGGAAATCTAATGCAAGAATCATTGTAAATGGCCAACCTACTATTAAATCACATAAATCTCGCTGCGATAATTGAACTTGGCGAAAATGCCTAGTTGTGTGTGCTGGAAGTCTCCATTATTACGGAATTACGTGCGGGTATAGGGTGAATCACGCACGCTTGTAGGAAAAAATGTTCTCGCTCATAAACAAGACCATCTTATATTACCTTGGCAGATAATTTATATTCCGACGGTCATATTAGTGAGGTTGGAAAAAAAATCTTAGTTTCATTTGAATGGCGCATCTCTGAAAACGAATGTACATACCCAACATTTGGAATGGCGGATTGATGACTGCATAATTGAAACGTTTCACTGTGACTCTTCTGCAGGTATTGATGATGATGTATTGTAAATTTCCTCCAACGTAATGGTTGAGGGCCGTTATAAACGCGTAAGAGCCTATAAAACTGCAAGCGACGATGTGACCCATTCTGGTGAAGGGAGTGAAAAGAATCAAACAACCAACAACTATACTGAAGAAAACCACCCAGAAGTTTACGTCATTGGTAAATATATTCAGGTCACCTGAAAAAAAAGACAGGTATATTAGAAATATTGAAGAACATAATGGCATAATAATATTTCGGACAAAACTTCTTTCCTGGCTAATACTACATCTAACATACCGGGTGGCTACGGAAGTATTGCCTACGGAATATCTCAGTTATTGTATGAAGTAGGTTTGTGAAATTTGGAGCGTCGATATAATGACATAAGAGCTAGAATTTGAGCATATTGACATGTCGAAGTTAACTTCCAGTCTGACCGGAAGTAACATCAACTTTCTTATTTTAAATGGAAACCCTATTTTTTTTTTCTTTTCGCTTTATTCAGCATTCAATTCCCTTTCTGATGACATATCACAAGTTGGTATCTAACCAGAAACTAGATCAGAAAAAAAATATTATTGAAATTCACCGAGTAGGCCGTGGAAGCAAAATGAAAGCCAAAAATTGAAAAGTTGGCTATGGAAACCATACGTCACTTGATAACAGTTGCTACTTCTGTGATATTTTATTTTCATTCGTCGGCGTTATAAAAAGCCGCCAAAAAAAATATTGGAAAAATTGGGAAAAAACAATACTCTGTAGGTCCATAACTTAAATAGGAACATACAACTTTTTCTTGCCTGTACTATTCAGCATAACCATTCCTTTCTAATGATATAAACAAAGTAATTTTTTGAAATGAAATACCAAATAATCCAATTATTATTCTTCAAATAACAAAACAGATTATCGCCATACGCAAAAATAACATAATAATTGGATTTTTTGGTATTTCATTTCAAAAAATTACTTTCTATTATATCATTAGAAAGGAATGGTTATGCTGAATAGTACAGGCAAGAAAAAGTTGTATGTTCCTATTTAAGTTATGGACCTACAGAGTATTGTTTTTTCCCAATTTTTCCAATATTTTTTTTGGCGGCTTTTTATAACGCCGACGAATGAAAATAAAATATCACAGAAGTAGCAACTGTTATCAAGTGACGTATGGATTCCATAGCCAACTTTTCAATTTTTGGCTTTCATTTTGCTTCCACGGCCTATTCGGTGAATTTCAATAATAATTTTTTTCTGATCTAGTTTCTGGTTAGATACCAACTTGTGATATGTCATCAGAAAGGGAATTGAATGCTGAATAAAGCGAAATGAAAAAAAAATAGGGTTTCCATTTAAAATAAGAAAGTTGATGTTACTTCCGGCCAGACCGGAAGTTTACTTCGACATGTCAATATGCTCAAATTCTAGCTCTTATATCATTATATCGACGCTCCAAATTTCACAAACCTACTTCATACAATAACTGAGATATTCCGTAGGCAATACTTCCGTAGCCACCCGGTATATTTTTTTAACGTTTCCCATTTGTGAGGGAAGACTAGTTGAACAGCTGATCGTTATTCATTTGGCAGAGACAGGACAATTATAATGTTAAGTGAAATTGTCAAGTTGTGTGCACGTGCGAATATACTTACTTTTAAAAAAATTTGTATTTCGTGCAGTTTTTTTTTTAATAAAATCGTAGCAGAGCGCTTTCGACTATCAAAGTCATCATCAATGCTTATACCAGAAAGTAGGTAATTGATGAAAATAAATTGATTTGTAAAATATTTTATTAAAATCACCCCTTGCTCAGAATTGACTATTTATTTTCAAGACCGAGAACAACCTTTCCACTAGTTTCATTGTAGCTAATGTTGCATAAGATTGTGCTCTTTTATAAAAAAATTACTCATCCCCCCTTTTCCCCCCAGCTCCTATTATGAAACGCAAAAAAATATATCTGGATTATTCTGAAACGCATCGTCGGATGTTTGAATAAGCTTGAATTAGGGAAATAGCACTTTTTCATGATAATCCCCCCTTCCCCGAGGGGTACAAAACAAAAAAATTGGAAATTTTTCTAAATTTTTAATATGATGCAGTTCATGTTATTGTGAATGGAGATTAACTAGGTGATAAACCCCAAAAATGGATAGTTTTGATGCTTGGTGGCTTCAAAGTCATACCTTGCTCAGAATAGACTATTTATTATTATAGGAGGGAAAGATATTTGAACGTGTTTAATTTCAGATTACGATGAGTCATATTGTAATGAGTATTTCATAAGAAGAATTCTAAAACCTCCCCCCAACCCCTATTGTAAAACACTAAAAAATAATTCTTGACTTCTCTTTTAAAGGCGTAGTCAAAATTAATGTTTTATTCAGCTCAAATGAGGGAACGTCTGCTACTATCGAGGTTGCCATAATGAAAAGTGATAAAGGAACAATGATGAAATTTCTAAACTAGGCTTATTTGTACATTCACTTGAAGAAGCGTGTTAGTATATTTGAAATAATATTTGTGAAGCTCGAAACGTTCCCGTCTATTTTGTTTAATAACTATAGATCTTCGTCAAGTAACGGCCGAATCAATCTGTTGAAAATGAATGATGTAAGTAATTGAAAATTACAATTCTGATAGATACTCGAAATCGAAAGTTCATCGTTTATTAGTAGTTCCCATTATACCAATCATAAAACTCTCTTCAATAAATTTGTATTAACTCAAATTCGAATTAACGATGACATATATTACATAAAAAAATCTTCCTCACCTATTCCTGCATAAAAGATGACGGAGGCAACGATACACCCCGACAACACGAATGCCAAATTGACAGAAAGCAATGGAATTCCGAATTTCCACCATACAAACGTCCAAAATGTTCCATACAGAAAACCAACCACGAAGGAAGTGATTGCTTTTTCTGAAATGGAAGAATTAGAATAATTATCACTTGTCAAAGTACTGTTGCTTCAAATCTCACCTGTAACCGTAAAATTTTCCTCGAAAGATATGGTTAGATAGGTGATGAACACTCCAAATGTGAATCCAATTATGTATAAAGTCAGTTTGAAAAATCTATGACCCATTAAAGAAACGAATAATCCAAATATAAAAAGTAGAGCACACACCAATTTCCAGAAGGCGGTGACTGCAATAAAATAGTTATTTTTGTATTAGTGCGTAAAATTAGTGTTTTTTTGATGGCACATGAAAGTGGTAATTTTCTCGAATGTGCCGTGAAAACATGAATTTTATACACGAAATACAAACAACATTTTTTGTACAATTCTGAATGTGAATTTACATCGTCTGAAATATATTAAAAATAAATAGTTCCAATACATCTTTATGTTATGGCTTTTAAACGACTGTTTCGAAAATTTTATTCAATGTTTTCAGTTAAATCGTATTCAAACATTTTTGCTGTCTGAAAACAAAGCAAATTCAATTATTCCTTTGTCGAATTCAATTTTAACGTAATATTCGGAATCAGCTTGTCAAGATACGTTTGAGGGACGTTTGCGATTTTTCGACAAATAACAGGGTCAACATTACATCCATAAAACGTCACGGTGGCTGGAAATCTGTCTCCGTAGCAGAAGCATATATAGAAGATTGAATAACAAAATTGAGATTTCTAAAAAAATATTGAATTGTCCATCTTCTTCCAAACAAATTAAAATATCTAATGAAATTGTGGAAACAACTCTTCAAGAAATATCTAACGTTTCTAATCAGCAGCAACAAGGAACATCTTCAGGAATTTATGTTGGAAGTAATTGTCAAACTTCACTATCAATTATTATTCCAATAATGAAATTGTTTCATGACGGATAATCAATCAATAATTGACTATTTCTTCAAAAAGTAATATTTCATGATTATTTTGTGAGTTACTTTGGCAGTGAAAAAAGGTAAACATTTACGTATCAATAGAAATGCAGAAATGTCAAGTTTTTTTGACAGTTTTATAATGATAATAAACGACTTTATTGTTTTCTCAATTGTTTACATGTATAAATATGTTCGCTGAAAACAAAAGGCGAAGTTCAATTTAGTTTCCGCGAACGTCATAAAATTGCTCTTCCACTTAACCTCAATAATACTACCTACATCAACCAGCAGATAAAAGAGAATATCCAGAATTTTATATGTATTGTGAGCTCGGGTAAGTGTGACCGTGATTTTCATTAGTTCGCATTGAATTTAGTCCATCTGATGAACCTAAGCTAATATAACAATTAACTTTTGCAGGTATTTACTTCGGAGGTCAGTCTTTGTAATACGCCACAGAAAACTGTTGAAAAACGTATTCTATGAATTTTATTTATATATTCAGATATACATCTCCATAGGTCACACTTCCCCGGAAATTTGGGGCAAGTGTGATTCTGGCCAAATTTAAAGATATTAATGCACGTAAATCTCTCTTTGGGGCAGGTGTGAGTGAACAGTAAAGGAACTTGCACCACAATTTATTTGTGTCGAGATATCTTTATTCAAAACATAGTTAGGAACTTTTTAATATTGAATTTGACATACCCCATTGGAAAAAAACAAAAAATAATCGTGAAAGTGAACATTTGTTGAAAAGAAAAATTTACAGGTAGAAATCTGAAAAATCGAATGAGAATTTCATTGATCCCCATCTTCTGACGAGTGGTGATGGAAGCACAGTTGTTATTTCATCCTCAGAAAGTGTATCAATGTCTTCTACATCTGGACAGGTATATTGTTTGGCTCTCTGAGATTTCCGTATATAATTTCGTACTATAGCTGAAAAAATATTACTGTTTAGTTTGGCCAAATGAACCAGGTTCCCACTTACCCCGACAGATAGGTCACACTATTCCCAATAACATTTAATTTCGGGGTAAGTGTGACATGCAATGGAAAAATTAAAAAAAAACAACTTCATGAAAAAACGGCAATCTATCGTCAGATTCATTGTTTAGGCAGAAGAAAAGTGTATAAAATAGATTCTTACCTTAGATTTCAACAATAAACTCAAAGCTAATAAACTCGTACTCGTTCGGGTTGATGAATTGTAGGTTAGAAAATTGGGGAAAATATTTGGATTTCACAAGATCTCTTTGGTATTTTATATGATGGTTATGGATTCATTATGAGTGTAGACTTTTCGTCAATAGATGGCATTGGGCTGTCGCCCGGTTTAGCGAAGATAGCGAGCAAACTCACACTTGCCCTAAATTCACACTTACCCGAGCTTACCTTATATATACCAAAAAAATCATGTATTGAGTACCTGATATCCAATCGCTTCAAGCCACTCACCCAAAAGTTACCGAAATAATATCTGACTGACCTGGTCCGATGCAGTTCTGTTCCCAATCCAGCAAGTTACATCCATACGAAACAGCAGGCACGTATGCGGTGCTTTTATTGTTATACGTCGCAATCACGCCAAAAACTTCGCCCGTTCCTCGATACGAACTATACAACCTCCGAAACTTGAAGTAACCTTCGATATCAGGCACTTTGGTTCCATATTTGGTGATATCCTCCACTGTCAACATTTTCTTAATTGCAGCGAAATACGTCGTGTTCTCCCGGTCATATTCCGGGAGGTACAAATGGTACATGTCAACTTTTACCTTGTTGTCATTACAGGATATGCCATACGCAGAGGGTGGCTGGCTTTTCACTGTGATGTATTCATCATTATATGACGTCACCTGATAGGGTGCTAAGACTGTGTCGAAAGTCAAGTTACAACCTCCTGGTACAGGATCTGAAATAAATGTTGGAGATTATTTCACACTAAGTGTTTTTCTTCATAAAGGGTAATGCCTCAAAGTCGTTTCTGAAGAAAAATTCATCTTGAGGTTCACAATCATTCATCTGCCATGCTGGAACATGGAACATAAAACCCTATGGAGAAACGGAGAATATAAAAATTTAAATATGTTAGTAGTATAGTTAATTGAATTGCTATTGAACAGTAATGTTTGTTCAACAGTTTGAGATCAACATTCATTTCTTTTTGCTTGTTATCTGCTGTAAGTTGTCTTACGTTATAATACGTATCTTCAGCTGATTTGCCACGAAAATTTCGTGATGGTGTGTAGACATCGTGAATTATTTGTTTTCATTCATTTCGTTCGTTGCCCGAGGTTTCCATATTGCTTTGTTGAACATTTCAGTAACCAGTTATAGAAATGCTTCATGTATTGAATTCAACTTTGTGATCAGACAGAGTCCGAAATTGTGCATAGTTTCTTTTGCTATGGAGGTATTCGACCGTATTCCTTTTTTTTTGTGCTTGGGGTCATGTTTGATTCCAATAGATATGAGACAAGTAACAGGAGATGATAAATACTGTAGTCGTTCTATGAAAATTACTGAGGAAGGTGTATAAATATATAACATATACATATTTCTTCTGAATCTTATCCACAATTCAAGAAACAGCTTCACTTAGTTGAGAATTCCATTTTTCTATTTCAATTATTATATTCTACTATACCGGCTGTCCCAGAATACACGTTCCAATGGATTATCTCAGCCATTTCAAAACATAAAAATTTGAAAATTTTACGATCTCCAAACCGTTCAAGAAACCTGCAAGTGAGAAAAGTTGAAAAATTTTCGATTTCTACTCAAAATTACCTTTCCAACGATGTATCACACTTTGTATTTTACATTTGATTTGATAGAGAAAACGTCAATTGAAATTACAAATCGAAAGAATTACAGTAGGCTACGATATTTTGTGTAATCTTGATTTTGAATTCAATAATAATTGATAATGGGCGAGGACACCAAACTTTCAAAATATGTTTATTGGATTCTACGGCGTATGAATACTCTATTGACAATGCTCTTGTTTTTTTGCGAGTTTTCTGAAACTTGAAAGAAAAAATTAAAGTTCATAAATTCAAATGGCTTCTCTTTAGCGCCATTGTGACGTGCTACCCCGAGCAACCAATCCCACAGTTGACAGCGTCAATTAATTTAGCAACGTTGCCATACTTATGTTATGTCCACAAAACTCAAAGTTGAAAGTTTGAATTATATTCATTCTGTGGTTGTTTATTTTGTATTGAGAAATTGTTTTTTTGTATTAGATTTTTCAGTATGTCTCTTAAAGTTTGTTTCGGGTCCAAGTGTTTGAACAATAGTGAAAATAGCAATAAAGTGTTCACTTCTATTCCTAGAGATTCGAAAACGTGGTTTTCAGGATAACACTTTCGATTTACAAATTATCTCACAGTCACAATATATTACACAAAAATCAACAAAAACCCAAACAAAAATAAATGAATTATGAATATAATGATCACTTTTTTACTTTGGGTAGAAAGTTGTCAAATTCAGAAGACGAAATGACCTATCACATAATTACTCTTCTAGATGTGACACGACTTAGCGGTCAAGTATTCACTGTTACCAAAGTTGGTTAACCGTGTAAGCAAACTGCCGATGATTGTCGTTCTGTGATTCTAATGACATAATGGTGACTTTTTTCCAGGAACCGCTTTCGTAAATAACCAGGTTTATGGTTTATATTCATTCACTCAACTAGTACCTATAAACGGGAAAAAAAGTATTCAAACTCTGAAATACCTTTCAGGCAAAACAAAAATAAATGATTAGCTTTCTCTCTCGAACATCATTTTTATGGAACACAATAATTCACAATATTAAAACTGTCCAGTTCTTTGTTTATATTCAAACATATTGTTTTCTAACAGATCCAATGTTTTCACAGTGGTTTTCACACCTTTCAAATTCGCCATACTCGTTTGACATTGGAAATAGTGTCTTCTGTCACTTCTCTACGGTATTATGTTCTCTGGTTTATAGTTTAAGAAGCTTGGCAACGTTGCCGTTAAATGTCAGAAACAACTCGATTACGCCTATTGGATGCTCGGGTACGTAAGTCACTAAGAGCGCCAATATTAGAACCTTCAAAATTTGATATTTTTCAGAAAGGAATTAGAACGGCTGTTATTGAAATTTGACTCAAAAAATATTTTCTGGGTACATTTATATATATATATATATATTATGTATTTAAAAAAATACATTTGGAGCAAAAATATTTTTGCGTGTCCTCGCCTATTCATGAACAATCATACCTCATTTTTATAACAATTATGATAATGATTAAAGGTGCAATAAACTCTTTTTGCACGAGTTGCATACAACATTTTTTCTACGTTCATGAAAAAAACAAAAGATGTTTCATTTAGATGGCACTAAACTGTAAGGAAGGCATTGTTTGTTTAAATATTTCTGCTAAATGTAATACAAAAACATTTTGTGTAATTCAGTTCATTTTCGAAGGACCTAATTTTATTCTTAACAAATTGCATTTTACAGTTACTTTCATGCTGTCTATGCATGGAGGAGGATGAAACGGCTAAACACATTTTATGTACTTGCCCCGTAGCGTCCAGAACCACATTTTCAACATTTGGCAATACAACAGTAAGGCCAGAGAACCTGGTAAATTGTTCTCCCAACGTAATCCTCAATTTCGTTAAGAGATTGGATATTCTGGGAGAAATATAACCATAGGGTGAGCCACAATAGGCCATTGGCCGCCGTGGAAGGCCTGATATGGGCCCACTCACGTTAAAAACCTAACTTATCCTAGTTCTGTTTGAAAGTGAAGAAGATGACAAGGTTATAGTTTGAGTAAATTGTTATGAAGTTGTCTAGAGTGAAAATAAAATTGATTCTCTGTCAGTCTCCAGAGCTGTCATGAAGCCTATAACGACTCTTTAGACAATGACAAGTCGAGAACAATTTCACTCCATACTTACCTATTTCGTTAATATTTTCATTTTCACCTTACCAAATTCGTTGTACACAGCAACCACCAACAATATTCGAACGTTCACCAGATACTTGATGTTCCTTAGCAGATAAAAGGAAGCATTGCTTTCCCCCGATCCCCACACCAGGCCGATATTAGTGCCTGTAACGTAAGAATGCGCAGCAAACGACGAACTATTAGACAAAGTAACATTTTCTATGAAACTGTGAACTTGTATGACAAAAAATCCCACGTCGTCGTTGATAGAGCCAATGTCAATTTTGGTGGAGTCCTCACTGACCGTGTAGAATTCTGCAAACACCCTGTCTACGCCGCTGGGATGGTAACGGGACAGATCGATACTGATTCCGCCGCACGACACTGTGGACAATGAGTGAGGTTAGGTTGTTATTATTGTACAATATTGCAGTTTTTATATGGTGGGCATGAAACCAGTGCAATACCTCTCAATCAAGTGGATCATTACACAATGAAAACACTTGATAACGAGTAAAAGTAGTGGGTAGGGTTCGAGAGTTCCGCTTACCTTTGTAAATCAGTGACAAGCTCAGCAAGCCTAAGGCTATGGCCTTCATTTTTCTGAGCTCAGTATTCCACAACACAAAATTAAGTAAAAAGGGTATATTATTATCCTCAATCACATCTTCCTAGCTGTAAATAGAAACAGCTGAGCCGTCGTAACTCGTAATCGTAAACCACTAGACACAAAACAAACGAACCACGAATGTGCAACGACTCGGGCGGTGGCCGTCGAGGGCGCTGCGTCGTTGTAGTGAAAACATGGCCGAAGGCGATCAATGAAACGTAGTACGGGAGTGAGTTGAGTGGTGTTTTGTTTAATTATGACATTTAAATGAATAAAAGGCTCATCAAAGTGCCATGGGTAAGGACCAGGAACTGTTAGAGGCTGCAAGGAAGGGCAATACGGCCGTGGTTGAGAAAATACTAGGCCAAAGAGCGAAAAGGAGTGGTCCATTGGCAAGGTGGGTTATAATCAGCTGTCAAGTTTTGTTTTCAATATATTATTACGATACTTTAGGTCTATCTTTTGTGTTATCGGCTTGAATGAGAACGTTTCGTTATCAGACTCAATAAATCGTGTTTTGAACCAAAGAATGAAAGGTCAAACGACAATTTGTCACGATGGACAGATACTTTAGTAATCGGTTCTCTGTTTAATAATTAATCACAGGTATGTAAGGTAGACTTGGAGAAAGTAATTCGAATGAGTCAAGTGCAACAGTTCAAGGTAAATATCGTTATCTTGACTAACAATTTTTCAAGAACATTAACTACCTGTACAATCAATTTTCTACCTGTATGGATAGGGGAATGAACCCTAAAGACCCATCCATAATACTGTAACCGTTGGTGAGGGTCATTATGTGGCTTAGTCATTTTGGTTGTTTGTTGCTTTAACAAATATTTCTTTATCGTATTGCGATTATTTCAAAACTTCCGAGAAAAATTTCCACTTTAATTAATTATTTACAGAGGAATAATGTAAACTACATACTCCTAGTAATTTTGTTTTTATTTCGACGGGGACAATCTGGGGTAAAGGTAAGTTCATCAAGCTCCGCTTGAAATAAAAAAATAGTTCAACTCACATAGTTTCGTCTCCTCTGAATCTTGAAAATTAACTTCTTTCAATCAGAAATTTTTCGAACTACTTCCTTCCCCACTTGAATGATTAATTTTGATAGGAATTTGATCAATAATGCTCTGGTACCTATTAGAATCTCAAATCAGTCACATTTGATGGATCTTATGTAAATGTTGGGCATATTATGAATATGAAGCAACATTTCCAGGACTTTCTCGGAAAATAATTTAGTTTCCAAGGGCTCGAATTAGGAAGGTTCAGTTTTCATACTCGTTCTAAAATTACAACTTCAACTCAATCAAATTATTCAACTGTTGAATTTTTTTGTCTTAGTTGGCAGTTTCCCGAACTTGTTACTCTATTTTGATAACTTTATAAAATCAACAATACAAGTCATCTATTTATTTATTTATTCATTTATTTATTTAATACACGGAGAAGTTACCCATTTACAAACAATAAAATATTAAAAAAGAGTATGGTTTACTATAAATGAAAACATGTTTACAGGTACAGAATTGAACATACTTACGCAATAATACATGAAAGACATGATGTACCTACTAAAAAGTTGACCTACATTGTGGCGCTTTTCATTTGCCTTAAGGAAGCTGAGAAAAAATCGATAGTCATAGAGTGAACATTTGCCTGTCGCAGTAATCGAATCATTTAGATCGATGTGCAACCAAGGCAAATGTATCTCTTGGAGGTACATATATTTTCACTTTTAATAATTCAGGAGCATCTATTAAACCGTTTAGAATTTTGTAAATGAACAAGGAGTCAAACCCCTGCCTTCTATGGACCAATGGACTCGTATCCATTATTGAGAGCATGTTGGTATAAGAGTATGGAATGTTTAGTCTACATGAGCAGAACATGAGAAATCTGCGTTGAACTCTTTCCAGTTTGTCGATGTGAATTTGGGCATAAGGGCACCAAATAATCGAAGCATATGCCAGATGAGATCTTACCGATGAATTGAATAAGATTTTCACTGTACTCATATGATCGAAATCTCCGGAATGTCTCTTTATGAAACCCAATTGCTTAAGTGCTCTATTGCAAATGTACTCAATGTGCAAAGGAAATGAGAGACTAGACTGAAACACGACTCCAAGATCTATGATCGATGTAACTTTCTGAATTTCAATATTATCGAGAACATAGTTAAAGTTCAATCTTTGCATTGTGCGGTAAAAGCTGATGACTTTACATTTCGAATGATTTATGCTCATTTTATTTATCAAGCAACCACGTGAAAAAACATTCAGGCTATCCTGGAGAATGATATAGTCTCCGGGATTCTGTACAACGCGAAATATTTTGACATCATCTGCATACATGAGGAAATTACAATCAGAGATTTCTCTGACGATGTCATCGATGAATACACTGAACAGTAAAGGCCCTAGGTGGGAGCCCTGTGGCACACCTGATGTAGCGATGTAATCATCGGATATGCATCCGTTCAACTTGACAAATAGGAGGCGATCTGATAGGTAAGATTTTAACCATTCTAGAAGAGATCCGTGAACGCCAATAGTAGATAACTTCTGGATGAGAATATCATGATTACCTTTATCGAAAGCCTCAGATAGATCTGTGTAAATACAATCTACCAGAAGACTCTTCTCTAAAGTAGATACAATGAAGTTGTTATAGGTCACGAGGTTAGTACTCGTCGATCGTCCATCCTGAAACCCTTGTTGATTTATACTTATGTCATTAGCCAACATCGAACTGAGGAATTTATTAACCAAGCACTCAAACACCTTGGGAATAGCGAAGAGAATAATACTTAATAGGGCTATAATTTTCGATAAGTGTAGGATTTCCTGATATGAGAAAAGGTTTGACAAAGGAGTTTTTCCAGTAGAGTGGAAAAATTCAATCTGATGCCAAAGATTTATTGAACAGTAGCCACAGCGGTCTACTTAGTGAAAATGCACATTTTTTCAGGAACACCTTCGGAATGAGACCAGGACCAGGTCCCTGACATCAAGTAAACACAAACATTCCATCACTTCTGTAATACCAACTGAGAGAGACTATAAATTGATTTTCTGATTTTTGACGATATAGGATCAAAATTATCAAAATTTGAACTTGTTCCATATACTTACAGATGAAAAATAACTAGCGAACGATCCGACAATGCTCATTTTATCAGTTAGAATAGAATTATTATATTTCATAGTGGAAGGCATACAACAGTTTTTCCTTTTCGAATTTTTAATCACATTGCAATAAAAAATTCAATCAAGACGTGTATGCCCTTAGTTACACACATGATGGTTGATATTTGAAGCTCAAGTATCAACCCTCGCACCTCTCGAAAGCCTACTTGGTTTTCTGTGTCGTACTAAAATCTGTTTCACAACATGTCAATTGATCATGATTTATAAGTCACAGATTTGACCCGTCCTTGACTAATCACCCACTGAAACCCTTAGGTTCTGTAGAAAAATAGAGATATTCGTGTCGTCGGTGATGTTCCATTTACAAGCTCGCTCACTTATCTGGGACACCGCAGAAAGGTTCTGTTGTGTTTTATAGATGTTAATGGACGAGCTTCTCTGAAATATCACCAATCGTTCTACCATTAGCGGTCCTATCGAAATTTCTCTTTAGATACTTACAAGCCAGGGCTGTTTTCCCAAAGAAATTCAAGAGGAACACCTTTTCCTTAGGCTCTCTCGATGTTAGTTGAACATTATAGGATATTAGTTTGCGTGGGTTATAAAACAAATAAAAGGTCTCGAAAACTGCTTCAGATTGAAGCGTAAAATATTATCCTGCCATATATCGTCAAACGTCAAATAATAGTCGGGCAAAATACTGACGCGAAAATTGAAGGCGTTCTAAAAGTTGCCGAATTACATGTATACAGGGTCAAACCGGAAACAACGGTGGAAGAACTCACTGGTTTGTTGAAAAAGTCTTTCCCGGAAGTTGCTTGTGAACCCTTAACATCAAAATACCCTCAGTTGTATTCATCTTATAAAGTGAATATTTACGAAGAAAACTTCAGAAGGGCAATGGATCCTCAAGTATGGCCTCGAGGTGCATGTGTAAGCAGGTTTTTTTATCTCAAGAAAAAACAAACAGAACTAGTGTAATGTTCAACCCAAACTTAATGCTTCTCAATGTACGGAGCCTGAATTCAAATTCAATTAATCTATTAGAAGTTGATATATGTGAGAACGAAAATCTGAATTTTTTATGAAATGGGGGGAGTGCAATATGGGCAAAAAATGGAATAGAGACAAAGAACATCGACTTTTGCAGTTTTTGTGAAGACGCTCACTTCGAAATTTGCGGTCTGCGGTCATGGAATACTTTAAATAAAACCACTGTGATTATATTAATTGTGTATAGGTCTCCATCTGGTAATTTGAAAATATTTTTTCAGAATATCATCAAAGTTCTAGATTTTTTGCACAAACCAGATATAAACATAATTATGTGAGGGGATTTGAATATAAATTCTTTTCGCTCAAGAAATGCAGATTTCATAGAACTATGTAATATAATGTCTATGTACGACCTAAGATCGACGGTGAAGTGGCCCACCCGGGTGACAGATAGCTCAATTAGCATAATTGACCATATTTTTACGAATATTACTAATAATATCAACTGTGTAATCGATAACGAGATATCTGATCATAGAACTGTTCCAAGCGAGTTCGATTTTGTCACTGAAATTCCCTCTCAGAATGCCCACATGAGAAGGAGTTTCGGTGAGAATGCCATATCTGATTTTCTACTGGCGTCAGTAGAGCAGTGGAACGATATTTACCAGTCAAGCGATCTAGACGAAACATTTGATTTGTTTCATGGGACATTTTCATTTCAACGTGTGTTTTCCGCTACGGAAATCTTATAATTCTAGTAAGAGTAAAAGATGGGTGAATTCTGATGTACAAATTTCTAGTAAAAAACTGAAAGAACTGCATTATTTGAAAAATAGCTTTCCAGAAGTCAATGCTCACCATAAATATGCTAAAAAAGAACATACAGTATTGGTGGAAGACACAAAACGAAAGTACTATCAAAATATGAAAAACAACTCTGAAAATGTAACAAAAACAGCATGGAACATAGTCAACCTAATGTCACATAAAAATAAAAAAATCCAATATAACTATATAAAAAAATTATGGTACTATTTGCGAAGATCCAAAAGAGATAGCAGACAGCCTCAACACTTTTTTTATACAAGCTCCGATAGAAGTAGTTTCTAAAATTCCAGTTAGAAGTACTTGTAATAATACAAGAGGAAAGGGCATGTTTCATGATAGCAATTCCTTGTATTTGTTTCCATTTACCGTTGACGAGTTACTCGATCTACTAGCAGATAAATTAAAAAATAAAACTTCTTCCGGTCGAGACGAAATTCCTTCATTTTTGATAAAAAATGTTTACCTTACATAATTGCACCAATTACATACTTAGTCAATTTGTCATTAATATCGGGCAAATTTCCACAATCTCTTAAATTGGGTAAAGTTACTCCGATACATAAAAAACATGACCCACAAAATATGAATAACTACAGACCAGTCACGGTTCCCTCAGGGTTCTCAAAAATATTTGAAAATAACTTTCTCGGTAGACTTACGAGTTTTTTGAAGAAAAACAATATCTTAACCAACAATCAATATGGTTTTCGAAGTGGAAAATCTACACAATCTGCTGTTTATGCATGTATGAACAAGTGGTAACCTATATGAAGCAGGAGAGTGCCCAGCTGGAATATTTTGTGATCTCAGCAGGGCATTCGACTGTGTTGACATTGACCTTCTTCCTATGAAACTGTCCATATATGGTATAAGAGGCGTTGCGTGGGACTGGGTTCATTCCTGTCTTGTAATGAGGAGTCAGTTTGTATCTATACTAAAAATAAATAATGATGGATCGTGTAGAACACAGTCAGAAAGAGCAACTATAGACATAGGTGTTCCTCAAGGATCAGTCCTGGGTCCGGTGCTCTTCATATTATATACTAATGATATCGAAACTGTGACTAGGGATGCCAACTTTGTGATGTATGCAGATGATAAATCTTTAATTGTGTACGAGGTACATGATGACTTGTTAGAAATGAAATGCAACAAGGTTCTTGATGATATAAGTGAATGGTACTCTTCAAATAAACTGTACTTTAACATTTCAAAAACTAACTTTATAAGGTTCCACAATCGGCAAAAGAACTGCTCTGATCTGAGTTTGAAAATAAATGACATTGACCTTCAAAATGAAGAATCACTCCAATTTCTCGGAATAACCATAGATGACTGTCTAACATGGAAACAACATTGCAAGTTATTGATATCAAAATTACACTCGTCATGTTACTTATTCAGAAACTTACGTCCTATTTTGTCTGAAGCGCAGCTGCTGAGTCTGTATCATGCACAGGTTGGTTCGAGGATCAGATATGGCATTTGTCTTTGGGGTACTTCCACTTCATCAGCCGATTTATTTATTGCACAAAAAAGAGTTATTAGATCGTAGATACCTAAAAGGGTTTCGTGTAAATCGTTTTTCAAAAAATGGAACATCTTAGCAGTAGCTTCTTTGTATATTTATGAAATATGTGTTTATATCTATTCCAACCAGCGTAAATTTAAGATGAATAAAAGCATTCACAATTTTAATACTCGCCTAAAAAATTACCACCATGTACCGGTTTGTAAGACTAATGTAGTTTATAAGTCACCCAACAATATTGGACTCAAAATGTTTAATAAGCTGCCAACAAATATAAAGGTATCTTCAACATTATATTCTTTCAAGAAAAGCTTGAAAATATTTTTAACTGACAATTGTTTTTATAGCGTTAGCGAATTCTTTGATACCTAGTATTAGTTTTGTGTATTGTGACGAATCCTATACAATTTATGTAATTGTCTGAAAGGATAATAAATATATCTATCTATCCATCTATATGTGAAAGTCTAAATTTTTTAAATTTTTCAGAAGAATTTGATAGTTGCCAGTCTCGTTGCCAGTATCAATGGCTTTGGCTGTATCTGAGAACACTGTCAAGCTCTTTTATTGTATTCGACAATTTTCTGTATATGCTTTTGATTATCTGGAATATTGTATTTCAGTTAACATACTTATGGGCTCTGAATGCAAAATAACCGTCAAATAAAATATAATTTTCTTCCAAAATAATATTCATTGAAAGTAATTTGTAGTACTAAGAAGTTTTGAATAATTTAACTGGTACTCAACATTGCCATTGGATACTGCATTCCTCAAATTGTATTCAATTTGCTGACCAACGTGTTTTTTATTCATTCTACGAATTGTTGATGACGGTTAACAACAGGAAAATATGGGTTTCGTGAACAACTACAAACTATACTGATGATTCATATGTTTTTCATTTGAGGTGAACTTGATCTGGTGATGAAAAACTCTTTGTGATCAGTATGATCGTAAATATATTCAATATCATTACTATGATCGAATTCCATTGTTTATTCAGATGGAAAACTATGGTATATGTCAAAGTTTAACCGCGCGTGATGACGTAGGAACAACGCGAGAAAATATCTTATTATTTTTAACAATATTTGGCTAATTAGAATTTGTTTTCAAATCAAATCAAATCAAAATATACTTTATTATCCGAAGAATGAATTCTTATTGACAAAGCTTTTATACATATAAAAATAAAGACGGAACGAAATATAAAAATGGTAAGCGTGAATATGTGTTGATAAAAACACGAGTCGTCAAAAGAAGGAAGAACAGGTTCATCATAGAATATCATCATAAAATATAATAGTATGATATAAAAGCATACCTATCATAGGAGAAAATAATGCTACATACATTGTACAATAATGATAAATTTTGATTAATTAACTACTATGTAATATGATAAAAACCTTAGCCGCAGCAACGCGTGGCCGGGTCTGCTAGTTTTTAATATATTTCAGACGATGTAAATTCACATTCACAGTTGTAATAAAATGTTGTTTGTATTTCGTGTATTAAAGTCTCGGCCAAAAATTAACATGTGCCATTAAAAAACACTCATTTTACGTACTTAATACAAAAATAACTATTGAACCAAATATGGACTGTGCAGATTGCACTTGAACTGATATAATTCGATTGGCCACAATTCCCTTTGGTTCGTAATTTATCGATAAGGTCATTTCGATTTTTGATTCTTTTATCACTGACAATCAGTCTGATTACTAAGAAGTTCAGTAATCCTACTGATGAAGTTAACTCGATTGACGAAATGCCCTCTAGGAATGAAATTACTAGTGTGGTGAAGGGACAGAATATTTTTTTGTTCTCATTGATGATTAATGATGATCTTGATATACGTAATCTTTAATTTCTATAAGTTCAAATCTATCTTGTCTTTATAGAATAAAATTTTGGAAAGTTTATATATATATAACTTTGTAGATTATAGAAGATATATAGTGCGGATTGTAAGTGAACCTGCCGATTTTGTATTTTTCATGATTTTCAGTGGTCTACCCATCCAAACTTTCCCGAATTGAGGAGTTCTTCTGTAGTGGAAAGGAGTCATTTCCCTCCATATTTCGATTTTCCGAATAATATTTTGTTATATCGATTGAATCGAAATTCACAGTTTATACTAATTTGATCATTCTGAATCGATTGGCGTTCGCAGAATTGCTCTATCTTCAACCGTTCTCCAGTTGAAGAGTCCATCTGGAGTGAGAAGGAGTCATTTCCCTCCATATTTTTTTCTACTTCTATTCGTGACATTTTTGACGTTGAATTCCTATTTTATGCAAAACCTTCAATCTGGGCTTGAACAAATCATATATTTTTGGAATCTGCATGAAATTTTGCGTATATAGTGCAGATTGTAAGTGAATCTGCCGATTTTGTATTTTTCATGATTTTTAGGGGTCTACCCCTTTGGACTTTTTTCGATTTTCCGAATAATTTTTTGTTATATCGATTGAATCGAAATTCACAGTTTATACTAATTTGATCATTCTGAATCGATTGGCGTTCGCAGAATTGCTCTATCTTCAACCGTTCTCCAGTTGAAGAGTCCATCTGGAGTGAGAAGGAGTCATTTCCCTCCATATTTTTTTCTACTTCTATTCGTGACATTTTTGACGTTGAATTCCTATTTTATGCAAAAGCTTCAATCTGGGCTTGAACAAATCATATATTTTTGGAATCTGCATGAAATTTTGCGTATAAAGTGCAGATTGTAAGTGAATCTGCCGATTTTGTATTTTTCATGATTTTTAGGGGTCTACCCCTTTGGACTTTTTTCGATTTTCCGAATAATTTTTTGTTATATCGATTGAATCGAAATTCACAGTTTATATTAATTTGATCATTCTGAATCGATTGGCGTTCGCAGAATTGCTCTATCTTCAACCGTTCTCCAGTTGAAGAGTCCATCTGGAGTGAGAAGGAGTCATTTCCCTCCATATTTTTTTCTACTTCTATTCGTGACATTTTTGACGTTGAATTCCTATTTTATGCAAAACCTTCAATCTGGGCTTGAACAAATCATATATTTTTGGAATCTGCATGAAATTTAGCGTATATAGTGCAGATTGTAAGTGAATCTGCCGATTTTGTATTTTTCATGATTTTTAGGGGTCTACCCCTTTGGACTTTTTTCGATTTTCCGAATAATTTTTTGTTATATCGATTGAATCGAAATTCACAGTTTATACTAATTTGATCATTCTGAATCGATTGGCGTTCGCAGAATTGCTCTATCTTCAACCGTTCTCCAGTTGAAGAGTCCATCTGGAGTGAGAAGGAGTCATTTCCCTCCATATTTTTTTCTACTTCTATTCGTGACATTTTTGACGTTGAATTCCTATTTTATGCAAAACCTTCAATCTGGGCTTGAACAAATCATATATTTTTGGAATCTGCATGAAATTTTGCGTATATAGTGCAGATTGTAAGTGAATCTGCCGATTTTGTATTTTTCATGATTTTTAGGGGTCTACCCCTTTGGACTTTTTTCGATTTTCCGAATAATATTTTGTTATATCGATTGAATCGAAATTCACAGTTTATACTAATTTGATCATTCTGAATCGATTGGCGTTCGCAGAATTGCTCTATCTTCAACCGTTCTCCAGTTGAAGAGTCCATCTGGAGTGAGAAGGAGTCATTTCCCTCCATATTTTTTTCTACTTCTATTCGTGACATTTTTAACGTTGAATTTCTATTTTATGCAAAACCCTCAATCTGGGCTTGAACAAATCATATATTTTTGGAATCTGCATGAAATTTTGCGTATATAGTGCAGATTGTAAGTGAATCTGCCGATTTTGTATTTTTCATGATTTTTAGGGGTCTACCCCTTTGGACTTTTTTCGATTTTCCGAATAATTTTTTGTTATATCGATTGAATCGAAATTCACAGTTTATACTAATTTGATCATTCTGAATCGATTGGCGTTCGCAGAATTGCTCTATCTTCAACCGTTCTCCAGTTGAAGAGTCCATCTGGAGTGAGAAGGAGTCATTTCCCTCCATATTTTTTTCTACTTCTATTCGTGACATTTTTGACGTTGAATTCCTATTTTATGCAAAACCTTCAATCTGGGCTTGAACAAATCATATATTTTTGGAATCTGCATGAAATTTTGCGTATATAGTGCAGATTGTAAGTGAATCTGCCGATTTTGTATTTTTCATGATTTTTAGGGGTCTACCCCTTTGGACTTTTTTCGATTTTCCGAATAATATTTTGTTATATCGATTGAATCGAAATTCACAGTTTATACTAATTTGATCATTCTGAATCGATTGGCGTTCGCAGAATTGCTCTATCTTCAACCGTTCTCCAGTTGAAGAGTCCATCTGGAGTGAGAAGGAGTCATTTCCCTCCATATTTTTTTCTACTTCTATTCGTGACATTTTTGACGTTGAATTCCTATTTTATGCAGAACCTTCAATCTGGGCTTGAACAAATCATATATTTTTGGAATCTGCATGAAATTTTGCGTATATAGTGCAGATTGTAAGTGAATCTGCCGATTTTGTATTTTTCATGATTTTTAGGGGTCTACCCCTTTGGACTTTTTTCGATTTTCCGAATAATTTTTTGTTATATCGATTGAATCGAAATTCACAGTTTATACTAATTTGATCATTCTGAATCGATTGGCGTTCGCAGAATTGCTCTATCTTCAACCGTTCTCCAGTTGAAGAGTCCATCTGGAGTGAGAAGGAGTCATTTCCCTCCATATTTTTTTCTACTTCTATTCGTGACATTTTTGACGTTGAATTCCTATTTTATGCAAAACCTTCAATCTGGGCTTGAACAAATCATATATTTTTGGAATCTGCATGAAATTTTGCGTATATAGTGCAGATTGTAAGTGAATCTGCCGATTTTGTATTTTTCATGATTTTTAGGGGTCTACCCCTTTGGACTTTTTTCGATTTTCCGAATAATATTTTGTTATATCGATTGAATCGAAATTCACAGTTTATACTAATTTGATCATTCTGAATCGATTGGCGTTCGCAGAATTGCTCTATCTTCAACCGTTCTCCAGTTGAAGAGTCCATCTGGAGTGAGAAGGAGTCATTTCCCTCCATATTTTTTTCTACTTCTATTCGTGACATTTTTGACGTTGAATTCCTATTTTATGCAAAACCTTCAATCTGGGCTTGAACAAATCATATATTTTTGGAATCTGCATGAAATTTTGCGTATATAGTGCAGATTGTAAGTGAATCTGCCGATTTTGTATTTTTCATGATTTTTAGGGGTCTACCCCTTTGGACTTTTTTCGATTTTCCGAATAATTTTTTGTTATATCGATTGAATCGAAATTCACAGTTTATACTAATTTGATCATTCTGAATCGATTGGCGTTCGCAGAATTGCTCTATCTTCAACCGTTCTCCAGTTGAAGAGTCCATCTGGAGTGAGAAGGAGTCATTTCCCTCCATATTTTTTTCTACTTCTATTCGTGACATTTTTGACGTTGAATTCCTATTTTATGCAAAACCTTCAATCTGGGCTTGAACAAATCATATATTTTTGGAATCTGCATGAAATTTTGCGTATATAGTGCAGATTGTAAGTGAATCTGCCGATTTTGTATTTTTCATGATTTTTAGGGGTCTACCCCTTTGGACTTTTTTCGATTTTCCGAATAATTTTTTGTTATATCGATTGAATCGAAATTCACAGTTTATACTAATTTGATCATTCTGAATCGATTGGCGTTCGCAGAATTGCTCTATCTTCAACCGTTCTCCAGTTGAAGAGTCCATCTGGAGTGAGAAGGAGTCATTTCCCTCCATATTTTTTTCTACTTCTATTCGTGACATTTTTGACGTTGAATTCCTATTTTATGCAAAACCTTCAATCTGGGCTTGAACAAATCATATATTTTTGGAATCTGCATGAAATTTTGCGTATATAGTGCAGATTGTAAGTGAATCTGCCGATTTTGTATTTTTCATGATTTTTAGGGGTCTAACCCTTTGGACTTTTTTCGATTTTCCGAATAATTTTTTGTTATATCGATTGAATCGAAATTCACAGTTTATACTAATTTGATCATTCTGAATCGATTGGCGTTCGCAGAATTGCTCTATCTTCAACCGTTCTCCAGTTGAAGAGTCCATCTGGAGTGAGAAGGAGTCATTTCCCTCCATATTTTTTTCTACTTCTATTCGTGACATTTTTGACGTTGAATTCCTATTTTATGCAAAACCTTCAATCTGGGCTTGAACAAATCATATATTTTTGGAATCTGCATGAAATTTTGCGTATATAGTGCAGATTGTAAGTGAATCTGCCGATTTTGTATTTTTCATGATTTTTAGGGGTCTACCCCTTTGGACTTTTTTCGATTTTCCGAATAATTTTTTGTTATATCGATTGAATCGAAATTCACAGTTTATACTAATTTGATCATTCTGAATCGATTGGCGTTCGCAGAATTGCTCTATCTTCAACCGTTCTCCAGTTGAAGAGTCCATCTGGAGTGAGAAGGAGTCATTTCCCTCCATATTTTTTTCTACTTCTATTCGTGACATTTTTGACGTTGAATTCCTATTTTATGCAAAACCTTCAATCTGGGCTTGAACAAATCATATATTTTTGGAATCTGCATGAAATTTTGCGTATATAGTGCAGATTGTAAGTGAATCTGCCGATTTTGTATTTTTCATGATTTTTAGGGGTCTACCCCTTTGGACTTTTTTCGATTTTCCGAATAATATTTTGTTATATCGATTGAATCGAAATTCACAGTTTATACTAATTTGATCATTCTGAATCGATTGGCGTTCGCAGAATTGCTCTATCTTCAACCGTTCTCCAGTTGAAGAGTCCATCTGGAGTGAGAAGGAGTCATTTCCCTCCATATTTTTTTCTACTTCTATTCGTGACATTTTTGACGTTGAATTCCTATTTTATGCAAAACCTTCAATCTGGGCTTGAACAAATCATATATTTTTGGAATCTGCATGAAATTTTGCGTATATAGTGCAGATTGTAAGTGAATCTGCCGATTTTGTATTTTTCATGATTTTTAGGGGTCTACCCCTTTGGACTTTTTTCGATTTTCCGAATAATTTTTTGTTATATCGATTGAATCGAAATTCACAGTTTATACTAATTTGATCATTCTGAATCGATTGGCGTTCGCAGAATTGCTCTATCTTCAACCGTTCTCCAGTTGAAGAGTCCATCTGGAGTGAGAAGGAGTCATTTCCCTCCATATTTTTTTCTACTTCTATTCGTGACATTTTTGACGTTGAATTCCTATTTTATGCAAAACCTTCAATCTGGGCTTGAACAAATCATATATTTTTGGAATCTGCATGAAATTTTGCGTATATAGTGCAGATTGTAAGTGAATCTGCCGATTTTGTATTTTTCATGATTTTTAGGGGTCTACCCCTTTGGACTTTTTTCGATTTTCCGAATAATTTTTTGTTATATCGATTGAATCGAAATTCACAGTTTATACTAATTTGATCATTCTGAATCGATTGGCGTTCGCAGAATTGCTCTATCTTCAACCGTTCTCCAGTTGAAGAGTCCATCTGGAGTGAGAAGGAGTAATTTCCCTCCATATTTTTTTCTACTTCTATTCGTGACATTTTTGACGTTGAATTCCTATTTTATGCAAAACCTTCAATCTGGGCTTGAACAAATCATATATTTTTGGAATCTGCATGAAATTTTGCGTATATAGTGCAGATTGTAAGTGAATCTGCCGATTTTGTATTTTTCATGATTTTTAGGGGTCTACCCCTTTGGACTTTTTTCGATTTTCCGAATAATTTTTTGTTATATCGATTGAATCGAAATTCACAGTTTATACTAATTTGATCATTCTGAATCGATTGGCGTTCGCAGAATTGCTCTATCTTCAACCGTTCTCCAGTTGAAGAGTCCATCTGGAGTGAGAAGGAGTCATTTCCCTCCATATTTTTTTCTACTTCTATTCGTGACATTTTTGACGTTGAATTCCTATTTTATGCAAAACCTTCAATCTGGGCTTGAACAAATCATATATTTTTGGAATCTGCATGAAATTTTGCGTATATAGTGCAGATTGTAAGTGAATCTGCCGATTTTGTATTTTTCATGATTTTTAGGGGTCTACCCCTTTGGACTTTTTTCGATTTTCCGAATAATTTTTTGTTATATCGATTGAATAGAAATTCACAGTTTATACTAATTTGATCATTCTGAATCGATTGGCGTTCGCAGAATTGCTCTATCTTCAACCGTTCTCCAGTTGAAGAGTCCATCTGGAGTGAGAAGGAGTCATTTCCCTCCATATTTTTTTCTACTTCTATTCGTGACATTTTTGACGTTGAATTCCTATTTTATGCAAAACCTTCAATCTGGGCTTGAACAAATCATATATTTTTGGAATCTGCATGAAATTTTGCGTATATAGTGCAGATTGTAAGTGAATCTGCCGATTTTGCATTTTTCATGATTTTTAGGGGTCTACCCCTTTGGACTTTTTTCGATTTTCCGAATAATATTTTGTTATATCGATTGAATCGAAATTCACAGTTTATACTAATTTGATCATTCTGAATCGATTGGCGTTCGCAGAATTGCTCTATCTTCAACCGTTCTCCAGTTGAAGAGTCCATCTGGAGTGAGAAGGAGTCATTTCCCTCCATATTATTTTCTACTTCTATTCGTGACATTTTTGACGTTGAATTCCTATTTTATGCAAAACCTTCAATCTGGGCTTGAACAAATCATATATTTTTGGAATCTGCATGAAATTTTGCGTATATAGTGCAGATTGTAAGTGAATCTGCCGATTTTGTATTTTTCATGATTTTTAGGGGTCTACCCCTTTGGACTTTTTTCGATTTTCCGAATAATTTTTTGTTATATCGATTGAATCGAAATTCACAGTTTATACTAATTTGATCATTCTGAATCGATTGGCGTTCGCAGAATTGCTCTATCTTCAACCGTTCTCCAGTTGAAGAGTCCATCTGGAGTGAGAAGGAGTCATTTCCCTCCATATTTTTTTCTACTTCTATTCGTGACATTTTTGACGTTGAATTCCTATTTTATGCAAAACCTTCAATCTGGGCTTGAACAAATCATATATTTTTGGAATCCGCATGAAATTTTGCGTATATAGTGCAGATTGTAAGTGAATCTGCCGATTTTGTATTTTTCATGATTTTTAGGGGTCTACCCCTTTGGACTTTTTTCGATTTTCCGAATAATTTTTTGTTATATCGATTGAATCGAAATTCACAGTTTATACTAATTTGATCATTCTGAATCGATTGGCGTTCGCAGAATTGCTCTATCTTCAACCGTTCTCCAGTTGAAGAGTCCATCTGGAGTGAGAAGGAGTCATTTCCCTCCATATTTTTTTCTACTTCTATTCGTGACATTTTTGACGTTGAATTCCTATTTTATGCAAAACCTTCAATCTGGGCTTGAACAAATCATATATTTTTGGAATCTGCATGAAATTTTGCGTATATAGTGCAGATTGTAAGTGAATCTGCCGATTTTGTATTTTTCATGATTTTTAGGGGTCTACCCCTTTGGACTTTTTTCGATTTTCCGAATAATTTTTTGTTATATCGATTGAATCGAAATTCACAGTTTATACTAATTTGATCATTCTGAATCGATTGGCGTTCGCAGAATTGCTCTATCTTCAACCGTTCTCCAGTTGAAGAGTCCATCTGGAGTGAGAAGGAGTCATTTCCCTCCATATTTTTTTCTACTTCTATTCGTGACATTTTTGACGTTGAATTCCTATTTTATGCAAAACCTTCAATCTGGGCTTGAACAAATCATATATTTTTGGAATCTGCATGAAATTTTGCGTATATAGTGCAGATTGTAAGTGAATCTGCCGATTTTGTATTTTTCATGATTTTTAGGGGTCTACCCCTTTGGACTTTTTTCGATTTTCCGAATAATATTTTGTTATATCGATTGAATCGAAATTCACAGTTTATACTAATTTGATCATTCTGAATCGATTGGCGTTCGCAGAATTGCTCTATCTTCAACCGTTCTCCAGTTGAAGAGTCCATCTGGAGTGAGAAGGAGTCATTTCCCTCCATATTTTTTTCTACTTCTATTCGTGACATTTTTGACGTTGAATTCCTATTTTATGCAAAACCTTCAATCTGGGCTTGAACAAATCATATATTTTTGGAATCTGCATGAAATTTTGCGTATATAGTGCAGATTGTAAGTGAATCTGCCGATTTTGTATTTTTCATGATTTTTAGGGGTCTACCCCTTTGGACTTTTTTCGATTTTCCGAATAATTTTTTGTTATATCGATTGAATCGAAATTCACAGTTTATACTAATTTGATCATTCTGAATCGATTGGCGTTCGCAGAATTGCTCTATCTTCAACCGTTCTCCAGTTGAAGAGTCCATCTGGAGTGAGAAGGAGTCATTTCCCTCCATATTTTTTTCTACTTCTATTCGTGACATTTTTGACGTTGAATTCCTATTTTATGCAAAACCTTCAATCTGGGCTTGAACAAATCATATATTTTTGGAATCTGCATGAAATTTTGCGTATATAGTGCAGATTGTAAGTGAATCTGCCGATTTTGTATTTTTCATGATTTTTAGGGGTCTACCCCTTTGACTTTTTTCGATTTTCCGAATAATTTTTTGTTATATCGATTGAATCGAAATTCACAGTTTATACTAATTTGATCATTCTGAATCGATTGGCGTTCGCAGAATTGCTCTATCTTCAACCGTTCTCCAGTTGAAGAGTCCATCTGGAGTGAGAAGGAGTCATTTCCCTCCATATTTTTTTCTACTTCTATTCGTGACATTTTTGACGTTGAATTCCTATTTTATGCAAAACCTTCAATCTGGGCTTGAACAAATCATATATTTTTGGAATCTGCATGAAATTTTGCGTATATAGTGCAGATTGTAAGTGAATCTGCCGATTTTGTATTTTTCATGATTTTTAGGGGTCTACCCCTTTGGACTTTTTTCGATTTTCCGAATAATTTTTTGTTATATCGATTGAATCGAAATTCACAGTTTATACTAATTTGATCATTCTGAATCGATTGGCGTTCGCAGAATTGCTCTATCTTCAACCGTTCTCCAGTTGAAGAGTCCATCTGGAGTGAGAAGGAGTCATTTCCCTCCATATTTTTTTCTACTTCTATTCGTGACATTTTTGACGTTGAATTCCTATTTTATGCAAAACCTTCAATCTGGGCTTGAACAAATCATATATTTTTGGAATCTGCATGAAATTTTGCGTATATAGTGCAGATTGTAAGTGAATCTGCCGATTTTGTATTTTTCATGATTTTTAGGGGTCTACCCCTTTGGACTTTTTTCGATTTTCCGAATAATTTTTTGTTATATCGATTGAATCGAAATTCACAGTTTATACTAATTTGATCATTCTGAATCGATTGGCGTTCGCAGAATTGCTCTATCTTCAACCGTTCTCCAGTTGAAGAGTCCATCTGGAGTGAGAAGGAGTCATTTCCCTCCAAATTTTTTTCTACTTCTATTCGTGACATTTTTGACGTTGAATTCCTATTTTATGCAAAACCTTCAATCTGGGCTTGAACAAATCATATATTTTTGGAATCTGCATGAAATTTTGCGTATATAGTGCAGATTGTAAGTGAATCTGCCGATTTTGTATTTTTCATGATTTTTAGGGGTCTACCCCTTTGGACTTTTTTCGATTTTCCGAATAATATTTTGTTATATCGATTGAATCGAAATTCACAGTTTATACTAATTTGATCATTCTGAATCGATTGGCGTTCGCAGAATTGCTCTATCTTCAACCGTTCTCCAGTTGAAGAGTCCATCTGGAGTGAGAAGGAGTCATTTCCCTCCATATTTTTTTCTACTTCTATTCGTGACATTTTTGACGTTGAATTCCTATTTTATGCAAAACCTTCAATCTGGGCTTGAACAAATCATATATTTTTGGAATCTGCATGAAATTTAGCGTATATAGTGCAGATTGTAAGTGAATCTGCCGATTTTGTATTTTTCATGATTTTTAGGGGTCTACCCCTTTGGACTTTTTTCGATTTTCCGAATAATTTTTTGTTATATCGATTGAATCGAAATTCACAGTTTATACTAATTTGATCATTCTGAATCGATTGGCGTTCGCAGAATTGCTCTATCTTCAACCGTTCTCCAGTTGAAGAGTCCATCTGGAGTGAGAAGGAGTCATTTCCCTCCATATTTTTCGATTTTCCGAATAATTTTTTGTTATATCGATTGAATCGAAATTCACAGTTTATACTAATTTGATCATTCTGAATCGATTGGCGTTCGCAGAATTGCTCTATCTTCAACCGTTCTCCAGTTGAAGAGTCCATCTGGAGTGAGAAGGAGTCATTTCCCTCCATATTTTTCGATTTTCCGAATAATTTTTTGTTATATCGATTGAATCGAAATTCACAGTTTATACTAATTTGATCATTCTGAATCGATTGGCGTTCGCAGAATTGCTCTATCTTCAACCGTTCTCCAGTTGAAGAGTCCATCTGGAGTGAGAAGGAGTCATTTCCCTCCATATTTTTTTCTACTTCTATTCGTGACATTTTTGACGTTGAATTCCTATTTTATGCAAAACCTTCAATCTGGGCTTGAACAAATCATATATTTTTGGAATCTGCATGAAATTTTGCGTATATAGTGCAGATTGTAAGTGAATCTGCCGATTTTGTATTTTTCATGATTTTTAGGGGTCTACCCCTTTGGACTTTTTTCGATTTTCCGAATAATTTTTTGTTATATCGATTGAATCGAAATTCACAGTTTATACTAATTTGATCATTCTGAATCGATTGGCGTTCGCAGAATTGCTCTATCTTCAACCGTTCTCCAGTTGAAGAGTCCATCTGGAGTGAGAAGGAGTCATTTCCCTCCATATTTTTTTCTACTTCTATTCGTGACATTTTTGACGTTGAATTCCTATTTTATGCAAAACCTTCAATCTGGGCTTGAACAAATCATATATTTTTGGAATCTGCATGAAATTTTGCGTATATAGTGCAGATTGTAAGTGAATCTGCCGATTTTGTATTTTTCATGATTTTTAGGGGTCTACCCCTTTGGACTTTTTTCGATTTTCCGAATAATTTTTTGTTATATCGATTGAATCGAAATTCACAGTTTATACTAATTTGATCATTCTGAATCGATTGGCGTTCGCAGAATTGCTCTATCTTCAACCGTTCTCCAGTTGAAGAGTCCATCTGGAGTGAGAAGGAGTCATTTCCCTCCATATTTTTCGATTTTCCGAATAATTTTTTGTTATATCGATTGAATCGAAATTCACAGTTTATACTAATTTGATCATTCTGAATCGATTGGCGTTCGCAGAATTGCTCTATCTTCAACCGTTCTCCAGTTGAAGAGTCCATCTGGAGTGAGAAGGAGTCATTTCCCTCCATATTTTTTTCTACTTCTATTCGTGACATTTTTGACGTTGAATTCCTATTTTATGCAAAACCTTCAATCTGGGCTTGAACAAATCATATATTTTTGGAATCTGCATGAAATTTTGCGTATATAGTGCAGATTGTAAGTGAATCTGCCGATTTTGTATTTTTCATGATTTTTAGGGGTCTACCCCTTTGGACTTTTTTCGATTTTCCGAATAATTTTTTGTTATATCGATTGAATCGAAATTCACAGTTTATACTAATTTGATCATTCTGAATCGATTGGCGTTCGCAGAATTGCTCTATCTTCAACCGTTCTCCAGTTGAAGAGTCCATCTGGAGTGAGAAGGAGTCATTTCCCTCCATATTTTTCGATTTTCCGAATAATTTTTTGTTATATCGATTGAATCGAAATTCACAGTTTATACTAATTTGATCATTCTGAATCGATTGGCGTTCGCAGAATTGCTCTATCTTCAACCGTTCTCCAGTTGAAGAGTCCATCTGGAGTGAGAAGGAGTCATTTCCCTCCATATTTTTCGATTTTCCGAATAATTTTTTGTTATATCGATTGAATCGAAATTCACAGTTTATACTAATTTGATCATTCTGAATCGATTGGCGTTCGCAGAATTGCTCTATCTTCAACCGTTCTCCAGTTGAAGAGTCCATCTGGAGTGAGAAGGAGTCATTTCCCTCCATATTTTTTTCTACTTCTATTCGTGACATTTTTGACGTTGAATTCCTATTTTATGCAAAACCTTCAATCTGGGCTTGAACAAATCATATATTTTTGGAATCTGCATGAAATTTTGCGTATATAGTGCAGATTGTAAGTGAATCTGCCGATTTTGTATTTTTCATGATTTTTAGGGGTCTACCCCTTTGGACTTTTTTCGATTTTCCGAATAATTTTTTGTTATATCGATTGAATCGAAATTCACAGTTTATACTAATTTGATCATTCTGAATCGATTGGCGTTCGCAGAATTGCTCTATCTTCAACCGTTCTCCAGTTGAAGAGTCCATCTGGAGTGAGAAGGAGTCATTTCCCTCCATATTTTTCGATTTTCCGAATAATTTTTTGTTATATCGATTGAATCGAAATTCACAGTTTATACTAATTTGATCATTCTGAATCGATTGGCGTTCGCAGAATTGCTCTATCTTCAACCGTTCTCCAGTTGAAGAGTCCATCTGGAGTGAGAAGGAGTCATTTCCCTCCATATTTTTTTCTACTTCTATTCGTGACATTTTTGACGTTGAATTCCTATTTTATGCAAAACCTTCAATCTGGGCTTGAACAAATCATATATTTTTGGAATCTGCATGAAATTTTGCGTATATAGTGCAGATTGTAAGTGAATCTGCCGATTTTGTATTTTTCATGATTTTTAGGGGTCTACCCCTTTGGACTTTTTTCGATTTTCCGAATAATTTTTTGTTATATCGATTGAATCGAAATTCACAGTTTATACTAATTTGATCATTCTGAATCGATTGGCGTTCGCAGAATTGCTCTATCTTCAACCGTTCTCCAGTTGAAGAGTCCATCTGGAGTGAGAAGGAGTCATTTCCCTCCATATTTTTCGATTTTCCGAATAATTTTTTGTTATATCGATTGAATCGAAATTCACAGTTTATACTAATTTGATCATTCTGAATCGATTGGCGTTCGCAGAATTGCTCTATCTTCAACCGTTCTCCAGTTGAAGAGTCCATCTGGAGTGAGAAGGAGTCATTTCCCTCCATATTTTTCGATTTTCCGAATAATTTTTTGTTATATCGATTGAATCGAAATTCACAGTTTATACTAATTTGATCATTCTGAATCGATTGGCGTTCGCAGAATTGCTCTATCTTCAACCGTTCTCCAGTTGAAGAGTCCATCTGGAGTGAGAAGGAGTCATTTCCCTCCATATTTTTTTCTACTTCTATTCGTGACATTTTTGACGTTGAATTCCTATTTTATGCAAAACCTTCAATCTGGGCTTGAACAAATCATATATTTTTGGAATCTGCATGAAATTTTGCGTATATAGTGCAGATTGTAAGTGAATCTGCCGATTTTGTATTTTTCATGATTTTTAGGGGTCTACCCCTTTGGACTTTTTTCGATTTTCTGAATAATATTTTGTTATATCGATTGAATCGAAATTCACAGTTTATACTAATTTGATCATTCTGAATCGATTGGCGTTCGCAGAATTGCTCTATCTTCAACCGTTCTCCAGTTGAAGAGTCCATCTGGAGTGAGAAGGAGTCATTTCCCTCCATATTTTTTTCTACTTCTATTCGTGACATTTTTGACGTTGAATTCCTATTTTATGCAAAACCTTCAATCTGGGCTTGAACAAATCATATATTTTTGGAATCTGCATGAAATTTTGCGTATATAGTGCAGATTGTAAGTGAATCTGCCGATTTTGTATTTTTCATGATTTTTAGGGGTCTACCTCTTTGGACTTTTTTCGATTTTCCGAATAATTTTTTGTTATATCGATTGAATCGAAATTCACAGTTTATACTAATTTGATCATTCTGAATCGATTGGCGTTCGCAGAATTGCTCTATCTTCAACCGTTCTCCAGTTGAAGAGTCCATCTGGAGTGAGAAGGAGTCATTTCCCTCCATATTTTTTTCTACTTCTATTCGTGACATTTTTGACGTTGAATTCCTATTTTATGCAAAACCTTCAATCTGGGCTTGAACAAATCATATATTTTTGGAATCTGCATGAAATTTTGCGTATATAGTGCAGATTGTAAGTGAATCTGCCGATTTTGTATTTTTCATGATTTTTAGGGGTCTACCCCTTTGGACTTTTTTCGATTTTCCGAATAATATTTTGTTATATCGATTGAATCGAAATTCACAGTTTATACTAATTTGATCATTCTGAATCGATTGGCGTTCGCAGAATTGCTCTATCTTCAACCGTTCTCCAGTTGAAGAGTCCATCTGGAGTGAGAAGGAGTCATTTCCCTCCATATTTTTTTCTACTTCTATTCGTGACATTTTTGACGTTGAATTCCTATTTTATGCAAAACCTTCAATCTGGGCTTGAACAAATCATATATTTTTGGAATCTGCATGAAATTTTGCGTATATAGTGCAGATTGTAAGTGAATCTGCCGATTTTGTATTTATCATGATTTTTAGGGGTCTACCCCTTTGGACTTTTTTCGATTTTCCGAATAATTTTTTGTTATATCGATTGAATCGAAATTCACAGTTTATACTAATTTGATCATTCTGAATCGATTGGCGTTCGCAGAATTGCTCTATCTTCAACCGTTCTCAAGTTGAAGAGTCCATCTGGAGTGAGAAGGAGTCATTTCCCTCCATATTTTTTCTACTTCTATTCGTGACATTTTTTTTTGACGTTGAATTCCTATTTTATGCAAAACCTTCAATCTGGGCTTGAACAAATCATATATTTTTGGAATCTGCATGAAATTTTGCGTATATAGTGCGGATTGTAAGTGAATCTGCCGATTTTGTATTTTTCATGATTTTTAGGGGTCTACCCCTTTGGACTTTTTTCGATTTTCCGAATAATTTTTTGTTATATCGATTGAATCGAAATTCACAGTTTATACTAATTTGATCATTCTGAATCGATTGGCGTTCGCAGAATTGCTCTATCTTCAACCGTTCTCAAGTTGAAGAGTCCATCTGGAGTGAGAAGGAGTCATTTCCCTCCATATTTTTTCTACTTCTATTCGTGACATTTTTTTTGACGTTGAATTCCTATTTTATGCAAAACCTTCAATCTGGGCTTGAACAAATCATATATTTTTGGAATCTGCATGAAATTTTGCGTATATAGTGCGGATTGTAAGTGAATCTGCCGATTTTGTATTTTTCATGATTTTTAGGGGTCTACCCCTTTGGACTTTTTTCGATTTTCCGAATAATATTTTGTTATATCGATTGAATCGAAATTCACAGTTTATACTAATTTGATCATTCTGAATCGATTGGCGTTCGCAGAATTGCTCTATCTTCAACCGTTCTCCAGTTGAAGAGTCCATCTGGAGTGAGAAGGAGTCATTTCCCTCCATATTTTTTTCTACTTCTATTCGTGACATTTTTGACGTTGAATTCCTATTTTATGCAAAACCTTCAATCTGGGCTTGAACAAATCATATAGTTTTGGAATCTGCATGAAATTTTGCGTATATAGTGCGGATTGTAAGTGAATCTGCCGATTTTGTATTTTTCATGATTTTTAGGGGTCTACCCCTTTGGACTTTTTTCGATTTTCCGAATAATTTTTTGTTATATCGATTGAATCGAAATTCACAGTTTATACTAATTTGATCATTCTGAATCGATTGGCGTTCGCAGAATTGCTCTATCTTCAACCGTTCTCAAGTTGAAGAGTCCATCTGGAGTGAGAAGGAGTCATTTCCCTCCATATTTTTTTCTACTTCTATTCGTGACATTTTTTTTTGACGTTGAATTCCTATTTTATGCAAAACCTTCAATCTGGGCTTGAACAAATCATATATTTTTGGAATCTGCATGAAATTTTGCGTATATAGTGCGGATTGTAAGTGAATCTGCCGATTTTGTATTTTTCATGATTTTTAGGGGTCTACCCCTTTGGACTTTTTTCGATTTTCCGAATAATTTTTTGTTATATCGATTGAATCGAAATTCACAGTTTATACTAATTTGATCATTCTGAATCGATTGGCGTTCGCAGAATTGCTCTATCTTCAACCGTTCTCCAGTTGAAGAGTCCATCTGGAGTGAGAAGGAGTCATTTCCCTCCATATTTTTTTCTACTTCTATTCGTGACATTTTTGACGTTGAATTCCTATTTTATGCAAAACCTTCAATCTGGGCTTGAACAAATCATATATTTTTGGAATCTGCATGAAATTTTGCGTATATAGTGCAGATTGTAAGTGAATCTGCCGATTTTGTATTTTTCATGATTTTTAGGGGTCTACCCCTTTGGACTTTTTTCGATTTTCCGAATAATTTTTTGTTATATCGATTGAATCGAAATTCACAGTTTATACTAATTTGATCATTCTGAATCGATTGGCGTTCGCAGAATTGCTCTATCTTCAACCGTTCTCCAGTTGAAGAGTCCATCTGGAGTGAGAAGGAGTCATTTCCCTCCATATTTTTTTCTACTTCTATTCGTGACATTTTTGACGTTGAATTCCTATTTTATGCAAAACCTTCAATCTGGGCTTGAACAAATCATATATTTTTGGAATCTGCATGAAATTTTGCGTATATAGTGCAGATTGTAAGTGAATCTGCCGATTTTGTATTTTTCATGATTTTTAGGGGTCTACCCCTTTGGACTTTTTTCGATTTTCCGAATAATATTTTGTTATATCGATTGAATCGAAATTCACAGTTTATACTAATTTGATCATTCTGAATCGATTGGCGTTCGCAGAATTGCTCTATCTTCAACCGTTCTCCAGTTGAAGAGTCCATCTGGAGTGAGAAGGAGTCATTTCCCTCCATATTTTTTTCTACTTCTATTCGTGACATTTTTGACGTTGAATTCCTATTTTATGCAAAACCTTCAATCTGGGCTTGAACAAATCATATATTTTTGGAATCTGCATGAAATTTTGCGTATATAGTGCAGATTGTAAGTGAATCTGCCGATTTTGTATTTTTCATGATTTTTAGGGGTCTACCCCTTTGGACTTTTTTCGATTTTCCGAATAATTTTTTGTTATATCGATTGAATCGAAATTCACAGTTTATACTAATTTGATCATTCTGAATCGATTGGCGTTCGCAGAATTGCTCTATCTTCAACCGTTCTCCAGTTGAAGAGTCCATCTGGAGTGAGAAGGAGTCATTTCCCTCCATATTTTTTTCTACTTCTATTCGTGACATTTTTGACGTTGAATTCCTATTTTATGCAAAACCTTCAATCTGGGCTTGAACAAATCATATATTTTTGGAATCTGCATGAAATTTTGCGTATATAGTGCAGATTGTAAGTGAATCTGCCGATTTTGTATTTTTCATGATTTTTAGGGGTCTACCCCTTTGACTTTTTTCGATTTTCCGAATAATTTTTTGTTATATCGATTGAATCGAAATTCACAGTTTATACTAATTTGATCATTCTGAATCGATTGGCGTTCGCAGAATTGCTCTATCTTCAACCGTTCTCCAGTTGAAGAGTCCATCTGGAGTGAGAAGGAGTCATTTCCCTCCATATTTTTTTCTACTTCTATTCGTGACATTTTTGACGTTGAATTCCTATTTTATGCAAAACCTTCAATCTGGGCTTGAACAAATCATATATTTTTGGAATCTGCATGAAATTTTGCGTATATAGTGCAGATTGTAAGTGAATCTGCCGATTTTGTATTTTTCATGATTTTTAGGGGTCTACCCCTTTGGACTTTTTTCGATTTTCCGAATAATTTTTTGTTATATCGATTGAATCGAAATTCACAGTTTATACTAATTTGATCATTCTGAATCGATTGGCGTTCGCAGAATTGCTCTATCTTCAACCGTTCTCCAGTTGAAGAGTCCATCTGGAGTGAGAAGGAGTCATTTCCCTCCATATTTTTTTCTACTTCTATTCGTGACATTTTTGACGTTGAATTCCTATTTTATGCAAAACCTTCAATCTGGGCTTGAACAAATCATATATTTTTGGAATCTGCATGAAATTTTGCGTATATAGTGCAGATTGTAAGTGAATCTGCCGATTTTGTATTTTTCATGATTTTTAGGGGTCTACCCCTTTGGACTTTTTTCGATTTTCCGAATAATTTTTTGTTATATCGATTGAATCGAAATTCACAGTTTATACTAATTTGATCATTCTGAATCGATTGGCGTTCGCAGAATTGCTCTATCTTCAACCGTTCTCCAGTTGAAGAGTCCATCTGGAGTGAGAAGGAGTCATTTCCCTCCAAATTTTTTTCTACTTCTATTCGTGACATTTTTGACGTTGAATTCCTATTTTATGCAAAACCTTCAATCTGGGCTTGAACAAATCATATATTTTTGGAATCTGCATGAAATTTTGCGTATATAGTGCAGATTGTAAGTGAATCTGCCGATTTTGTATTTTTCATGATTTTTAGGGGTCTACCCCTTTGGACTTTTTTCGATTTTCCGAATAATATTTTGTTATATCGATTGAATCGAAATTCACAGTTTATACTAATTTGATCATTCTGAATCGATTGGCGTTCGCAGAATTGCTCTATCTTCAACCGTTCTCCAGTTGAAGAGTCCATCTGGAGTGAGAAGGAGTCATTTCCCTCCATATTTTTTTCTACTTCTATTCGTGACATTTTTGACGTTGAATTCCTATTTTATGCAAAACCTTCAATCTGGGCTTGAACAAATCATATATTTTTGGAATCTGCATGAAATTTAGCGTATATAGTGCAGATTGTAAGTGAATCTGCCGATTTTGTATTTTTCATGATTTTTAGGGGTCTACCCCTTTGGACTTTTTTCGATTTTCCGAATAATTTTTTGTTATATCGATTGAATCGAAATTCACAGTTTATACTAATTTGATCATTCTGAATCGATTGGCGTTCGCAGAATTGCTCTATCTTCAACCGTTCTCCAGTTGAAGAGTCCATCTGGAGTGAGAAGGAGTCATTTCCCTCCATATTTTTCGATTTTCCGAATAATTTTTTGTTATATCGATTGAATCGAAATTCACAGTTTATACTAATTTGATCATTCTGAATCGATTGGCGTTCGCAGAATTGCTCTATCTTCAACCGTTCTCCAGTTGAAGAGTCCATCTGGAGTGAGAAGGAGTCATTTCCCTCCATATTTTTCGATTTTCCGAATAATTTTTTGTTATATCGATTGAATCGAAATTCACAGTTTATACTAATTTGATCATTCTGAATCGATTGGCGTTCGCAGAATTGCTCTATCTTCAACCGTTCTCCAGTTGAAGAGTCCATCTGGAGTGAGAAGGAGTCATTTCCCTCCATATTTTTTTCTACTTCTATTCGTGACATTTTTGACGTTGAATTCCTATTTTATGCAAAACCTTCAATCTGGGCTTGAACAAATCATATATTTTTGGAATCTGCATGAAATTTTGCGTATATAGTGCAGATTGTAAGTGAATCTGCCGATTTTGTATTTTTCATGATTTTTAGGGGTCTACCCCTTTGGACTTTTTTCGATTTTCCGAATAATTTTTTGTTATATCGATTGAATCGAAATTCACAGTTTATACTAATTTGATCATTCTGAATCGATTGGCGTTCGCAGAATTGCTCTATCTTCAACCGTTCTCCAGTTGAAGAGTCCATCTGGAGTGAGAAGGAGTCATTTCCCTCCATATTTTTTTCTACTTCTATTCGTGACATTTTTGACGTTGAATTCCTATTTTATGCAAAACCTTCAATCTGGGCTTGAACAAATCATATATTTTTGGAATCTGCATGAAATTTTGCGTATATAGTGCAGATTGTAAGTGAATCTGCCGATTTTGTATTTTTCATGATTTTTAGGGGTCTACCCCTTTGGACTTTTTTCGATTTTCCGAATAATTTTTTGTTATATCGATTGAATCGAAATTCACAGTTTATACTAATTTGATCATTCTGAATCGATTGGCGTTCGCAGAATTGCTCTATCTTCAACCGTTCTCCAGTTGAAGAGTCCATCTGGAGTGAGAAGGAGTCATTTCCCTCCATATTTTTCGATTTTCCGAATAATTTTTTGTTATATCGATTGAATCGAAATTCACAGTTTATACTAATTTGATCATTCTGAATCGATTGGCGTTCGCAGAATTGCTCTATCTTCAACCGTTCTCCAGTTGAAGAGTCCATCTGGAGTGAGAAGGAGTCATTTCCCTCCATATTTTTTTCTACTTCTATTCGTGACATTTTTGACGTTGAATTCCTATTTTATGCAAAACCTTCAATCTGGGCTTGAACAAATCATATATTTTTGGAATCTGCATGAAATTTTGCGTATATAGTGCAGATTGTAAGTGAATCTGCCGATTTTGTATTTTTCATGATTTTTAGGGGTCTACCCCTTTGGACTTTTTTCGATTTTCCGAATAATTTTTTGTTATATCGATTGAATCGAAATTCACAGTTTATACTAATTTGATCATTCTGAATCGATTGGCGTTCGCAGAATTGCTCTATCTTCAACCGTTCTCCAGTTGAAGAGTCCATCTGGAGTGAGAAGGAGTCATTTCCCTCCATATTTTTCGATTTTCCGAATAATTTTTTGTTATATCGATTGAATCGAAATTCACAGTTTATACTAATTTGATCATTCTGAATCGATTGGCGTTCGCAGAATTGCTCTATCTTCAACCGTTCTCCAGTTGAAGAGTCCATCTGGAGTGAGAAGGAGTCATTTCCCTCCATATTTTTCGATTTTCCGAATAATTTTTTGTTATATCGATTGAATCGAAATTCACAGTTTATACTAATTTGATCATTCTGAATCGATTGGCGTTCGCAGAATTGCTCTATCTTCAACCGTTCTCCAGTTGAAGAGTCCATCTGGAGTGAGAAGGAGTCATTTCCCTCCATATTTTTTTCTACTTCTATTCGTGACATTTTTGACGTTGAATTCCTATTTTATGCAAAACCTTCAATCTGGGCTTGAACAAATCATATATTTTTGGAATCTGCATGAAATTTTGCGTATATAGTGCAGATTGTAAGTGAATCTGCCGATTTTGTATTTTTCATGATTTTTAGGGGTCTACCCCTTTGGACTTTTTTCGATTTTCCGAATAATTTTTTGTTATATCGATTGAATCGAAATTCACAGTTTATACTAATTTGATCATTCTGAATCGATTGGCGTTCGCAGAATTGCTCTATCTTCAACCGTTCTCCAGTTGAAGAGTCCATCTGGAGTGAGAAGGAGTCATTTCCCTCCATATTTTTCGATTTTCCGAATAATTTTTTGTTATATCGATTGAATCGAAATTCACAGTTTATACTAATTTGATCATTCTGAATCGATTGGCGTTCGCAGAATTGCTCTATCTTCAACCGTTCTCCAGTTGAAGAGTCCATCTGGAGTGAGAAGGAGTCATTTCCCTCCATATTTTTTTCTACTTCTATTCGTGACATTTTTGACGTTGAATTCCTATTTTATGCAAAACCTTCAATCTGGGCTTGAACAAATCATATATTTTTGGAATCTGCATGAAATTTTGCGTATATAGTGCAGATTGTAAGTGAATCTGCCGATTTTGTATTTTTCATGATTTTTAGGGGTCTACCCCTTTGGACTTTTTTCGATTTTCCGAATAATTTTTTGTTATATCGATTGAATCGAAATTCACAGTTTATACTAATTTGATCATTCTGAATCGATTGGCGTTCGCAGAATTGCTCTATCTTCAACCGTTCTCCAGTTGAAGAGTCCATCTGGAGTGAGAAGGAGTCATTTCCCTCCATATTTTTCGATTTTCCGAATAATTTTTTGTTATATCGATTGAATCGAAATTCACAGTTTATACTAATTTGATCATTCTGAATCGATTGGCGTTCGCAGAATTGCTCTATCTTCAACCGTTCTCCAGTTGAAGAGTCCATCTGGAGTGAGAAGGAGTCATTTCCCTCCATATTTTTCGATTTTCCGAATAATTTTTTGTTATATCGATTGAATCGAAATTCACAGTTTATACTAATTTGATCATTCTGAATCGATTGGCGTTCGCAGAATTGCTCTATCTTCAACCGTTCTCCAGTTGAAGAGTCCATCTGGAGTGAGAAGGAGTCATTTCCCTCCATATTTTTTTCTACTTCTATTCGTGACATTTTTGACGTTGAATTCCTATTTTATGCAAAACCTTCAATCTGGGCTTGAACAAATCATATATTTTTGGAATCTGCATGAAATTTTGCGTATATAGTGCAGATTGTAAGTGAATCTGCCGATTTTGTATTTTTCATGATTTTTAGGGGTCTACCCCTTTGGACTTTTTTCGATTTTCTGAATAATATTTTGTTATATCGATTGAATCGAAATTCACAGTTTATACTAATTTGATCATTCTGAATCGATTGGCGTTCGCAGAATTGCTCTATCTTCAACCGTTCTCCAGTTGAAGAGTCCATCTGGAGTGAGAAGGAGTCATTTCCCTCCATATTTTTTTCTACTTCTATTCGTGACATTTTTGACGTTGAATTCCTATTTTATGCAAAACCTTCAATCTGGGCTTGAACAAATCATATATTTTTGGAATCTGCATGAAATTTTGCGTATATAGTGCAGATTGTAAGTGAATCTGCCGATTTTGTATTTTTCATGATTTTTAGGGGTCTACCTCTTTGGACTTTTTTCGATTTTCCGAATAATTTTTTGTTATATCGATTGAATCGAAATTCACAGTTTATACTAATTTGATCATTCTGAATCGATTGGCGTTCGCAGAATTGCTCTATCTTCAACCGTTCTCCAGTTGAAGAGTCCATCTGGAGTGAGAAGGAGTCATTTCCCTCCATATTTTTTTCTACTTCTATTCGTGACATTTTTGACGTTGAATTCCTATTTTATGCAAAACCTTCAATCTGGGCTTGAACAAATCATATATTTTTGGAATCTGCATGAAATTTTGCGTATATAGTGCAGATTGTAAGTGAATCTGCCGATTTTGTATTTTTCATGATTTTTAGGGGTCTACCCCTTTGGACTTTTTTCGATTTTCCGAATAATATTTTGTTATATCGATTGAATCGAAATTCACAGTTTATACTAATTTGATCATTCTGAATCGATTGGCGTTCGCAGAATTGCTCTATCTTCAACCGTTCTCCAGTTGAAGAGTCCATCTGGAGTGAGAAGGAGTCATTTCCCTCCATATTTTTTTCTACTTCTATTCGTGACATTTTTGACGTTGAATTCCTATTTTATGCAAAACCTTCAATCTGGGCTTGAACAAATCATATATTTTTGGAATCTGCATGAAATTTTGCGTATATAGTGCAGATTGTAAGTGAATCTGCCGATTTTGTATTTATCATGATTTTTAGGGGTCTACCCCTTTGGACTTTTTTCGATTTTCCGAATAATTTTTTGTTATATCGATTGAATCGAAATTCACAGTTTATACTAATTTGATCATTCTGAATCGATTGGCGTTCGCAGAATTGCTCTATCTTCAACCGTTCTCAAGTTGAAGAGTCCATCTGGAGTGAGAAGGAGTCATTTCCCTCCATATTTTTTCTACTTCTATTCGTGACATTTTTTTTTGACGTTGAATTCCTATTTTATGCAAAACCTTCAATCTGGGCTTGAACAAATCATATATTTTTGGAATCTGCATGAAATTTTGCGTATATAGTGCGGATTGTAAGTGAATCTGCCGATTTTGTATTTTTCATGATTTTTAGGGGTCTACCCCTTTGGACTTTTTTCGATTTTCCGAATAATTTTTTGTTATATCGATTGAATCGAAATTCACAGTTTATACTAATTTGATCATTCTGAATCGATTGGCGTTCGCAGAATTGCTCTATCTTCAACCGTTCTCAAGTTGAAGAGTCCATCTGGAGTGAGAAGGAGTCATTTCCCTCCATATTTTTTCTACTTCTATTCGTGACATTTTTTTTTGACGTTGAATTCCTATTTTATGCAAAACCTTCAATCTGGGCTTGAACAAATCATATATTTTTGGAATCTGCATGAAATTTTGCGTATATAGTGCGGATTGTAAGTGAATCTGCCGATTTTGTATTTTTCATGATTTTTAGGGGTCTACCCCTTTGGACTTTTTTCGATTTTCCGAATAATATTTTGTTATATCGATTGAATCGAAATTCACAGTTTATACTAATTTGATCATTCTGAATCGATTGGCGTTCGCAGAATTGCTCTATCTTCAACCGTTCTCCAGTTGAAGAGTCCATCTGGAGTGAGAAGGAGTCATTTCCCTCCATATTTTTTTCTACTTCTATTCGTGACATTTTTGACGTTGAATTCCTATTTTATGCAAAACCTTCAATCTGGGCTTGAACAAATCATATATTTTTGGAATCTGCATGAAATTTTGCGTATATAGTGCGGATTGTAAGTGAATCTGCCGATTTTGTATTTTTCATGATTTTTAGGGGTCTACCCCTTTGGACTTTTTTCGATTTTCCGAATAATTTTTTGTTATATCGATTGAATCGAAATTCACAGTTTATACTAATTTGATCATTCTGAATCGATTGGCGTTCGCAGAATTGCTCTATCTTCAACCGTTCTCAAGTTGAAGAGTCCATCTGGAGTGAGAAGGAGTCATTTCCCTCCATATTTTTTTCTACTTCTATTCGTGACATTTTTTTTTGACGTTGAATTCCTATTTTATGCAAAACCTTCAATCTGGGCTTGAACAAATCATATATTTTTGGAATCTGCATGAAATTTTGCGTATATAGTGCGGATTGTAAGTGAATCTGCCGATTTTGTATTTTTCATGATTTTTAGGGGTCTACCCCTTTGGACTTTTTTCGATTTTCCGAATAATTTTTTGTTATATCGATTGAATCGAAATTCACAGTTTATACTAATTTGATCATTCTGAATCGATTGGCGTTCGCAGAATTGCTCTATCTTCAACCGTTCTCCAGTTGAAGAGTCCATCTGGAGTGAGAAGGAGTCATTTCCCTCCATATTTTTTTCTACTTCTATTCGTGACATTTTTTTTTGACGTTGAATTCCTATTTTATGCAAAACCTTCAATCTGGGCTTGAACAAATCATATATTTTTGGAATCTGCATGAAATTTTGCGTATATAGTGCAGATTGTAAGTGAATCTGCCGATTTTGTATTTTTCATGATTTTTAGGGGTCTACCCCTTTGGACTTTTTTCGATTTTCCGAATAATATTTTGTTATATCGATTGAATCGAAATTCACAGTTTATACTAATTTGATCATTCTGAATCGATTGGCGTTCGCAGAATTGCTCTATCTTCAACCGTTCTCAAGTTGAAGAGTCCATCTGGAGTGAGAAGGAGTCATTTCCCTCCATATTTTTTTTTACTTCTATTCGTGACATTTTTGACGTTGAATTCCTATTTTATGCAAAACCTTCAATCTGGTCTTGAACAAATCATATATTTTTGGAATCTGCATGAAATTTTGCGTATATAGTGCGGATTGTAAGTGAATCTGCCGATTTTGTATTTTTCATGATTTTTAGGGGTCAACCCCTTTGGACTTTTTTCGATTTTCCGAATAATATTTTGTTATATCGATTGAATCGAAATTCACAGTTTATACTAATTTGATCATTCTGAATCGATTGGCGTTCGCAGAATTGCTCTATCTTCAACCGTTCTCCAGTTGAAGAGTCCATCTGGAGTGAGAAGGACATTTCCCTCCATATTTTTTTCTACTTCTATTCGTGACATTTTTGACGTTGAATTCCTATTTCATGCAAAACCTTCAATCTGGGCTTGAACAAATCATATATTTTTGGAATCTGCATGAAATTTTGCGTATATAGTGCAGATTGTAAGTGAATCTGCCGATTTTGTATTTTTCATGATTTTTAGGGATCTACCCCTTTGGACTTTTTTCGATTTTCCGAATAATTTTTTGTTATATCGATTGAATCGAAATTCACAGTTTATACTAATTTGATCATTCTGAATCGATTGGCGTTCGCAGAATTGCTCTATCTTCAACCGTTCTCCAGTTGAAGAGTCCATCTGGAGTGAGAAGGACATTTCCCTCCATATTTTTTTCTACTTCTATTCGTGACATTTTTGACGTTGAATTCCTATTTTATGCAAAACCTTCAATCTGGGCTTGAACAAATCATATATTTTTGGAATCTGCATGAAATTTTGCGTATATAGTGCGGATTGTAAGTGAATCTGCCGATTTTGTATTTTTCATGATTTTTAGGGGTCTACCCCTTTGGACTTTTTTCGATTTTCCGAATAATATTTTGTTATATCGATTGAATCGAAATTCACAGTTTATACTAATTTGATCATTCTGAATCGATTGGCGTTCGCAGAATTGCTCTATCTTCAACCGTTCTCCAGTTGAAGAGTCCATCTGGAGTGAGAAGGAGTCATTTCCCTCCATATTTTTTTCTACTTCTATTCGTGACATTTTTGACGTTGAATTCCTATTTTATGCAAAACCTTCAATCTGGGCTTGAACAAATCATATATTTTCGGAAATGAAATTTTGCGTATATAGTGCGGATTGCGAGTGAATCTGTCGATTTCGTATTTTTCATGTTTTTTAGGGCCCAACCCTTGGTCGGCCAGGTCGCCGGACCTAACGCCTATGGATTTTTATCTCTGGAGGAGGTTGAAAGATCTTATTTTGAAATTGCCGACCAATTATAGAAACGAATTGGAATCGGCAGTCATTCAAAATTTTGCTTTTCTCACTCCTATTCAACTGATTAATTTGGCAAGAAACGTTCGGAATAGATGTCGTTGGGGTTAAGGAGAAGCTGGAAGATATTTTAAACACCTTTTCTGAAGAAATATATTTCATTGTTTGTTCTTTATCATTATTATTGTTGGAGTTTCACTCATTAGTAGCCAATATAGTATTAATTGTTATCAGTTTTATTGAAAGTATGAGTCTTATTTACTGCTGTGAAAAGCTTTCTCAACATTTGATAGCTACTACTGAACAATGTTTTTTTCTTTATCGTCTCGTCGTGCTTTCTAGTGCGTTTTAAAGTCTATATGGAAAAATCTAAAAGCTCTGGATTTCAAAGATGACTCTAGCAAAACATCAAGTGTGCAACTTTTCGAAAATGCACATTTTCGAAGAACATGCTGTAGCTCAGAAACGATGATAGATATCGATATGCGGTTTTCACCATTGAGTTTGTCATAGAATTTGTCCCTCAGACATAACCATCAGTTTTCATCTGTCTAGTTTGAAAACAGGATTTTACCTTCAAAATTGTCCAATTTGGCCCACCCTCTACAATCCGACACTAGAAATAATTTGATTTCATTAGTGGTTTCCGCACTGGTAGTGGATTTTCTTAAGAGCTATGATCTTGAATATATCTGCGCGTCGCTTACAGGCAACAACTCACAAAATTATTGAAATGGAAACCGAAAACATTGATTCAACTACTTCACTATAATAGCCTAGAGCCTTGCCTAGCCTATAACAGCCTACGTTCAGTAGACGACTGCCGAAACGTAAATTTGTTCTCTGCTCTGAAGAAAATGCACTACCTCTACTTACTACTTTTTTCTGCCAAAACAATCATAACATAGCCAACCATTATGTTCGCAGAGAAAACAATGAGTATGACTGAGATTCAATCCCCATAACGTCTTATTTTTCTTAATGTGATCAATTTCCTCGACGAACAAACAACCAAGAATCATAAAAGCAGTTGAGCACAAGTGATTATCGAAAATCCATATGTTCGTGGCTCAAGTGAGTGACAGCAATATGAGATTTACGGATTAGGCGTTTTTGAGTGTTTATATGAAGGTTTTAATCCGGCAATATCGAAGGGAAAAGTCACACCCTTATTATTATTGGCTTTCAGAGCTCTCGGTGCGTTATTGCTTTTTGAAGTGCCTTTCCAATGTAATTGACGGGATTTCGAAATTGCTGTATTTCCAATTATTTTTAGATTTAGAAGTCACTATGCGTGTTTTTCAATGACCTGATGGCGGAAGAATATTCGTTTGTCACAAGCTGTATTGAGAATCGTTTGGAATAATTAAAGTACTATAGAATAGAATTTATTGATCTCATAATATCAAATAATGACATAAGACAGGTCAAATATAAGGAAAGTAAAATTAAAAAGTCTAGTTAAAACTAGTACATTTTCCTTAAAATAGTAAAATTAGACAATAATCTAGACAAAAAATACAAAATACAGTAATGTAGTATACATAAAATATCATAAAGAACAACTAGACACACAGGTACGTCAAAAAAACGATAAAATCAAACGAAATAATGTTGCAGTCTAGGCAAAATTCAACGAGTATTTTCAAAATATTAGTTTTCACTTTAAATTTATGCACTAAGACAATATCTCTGAAACATTGTGGGAGACTATTATAAAGTTAAATTCCCATTACTATAGGTGATTTCTTACAGATTTCTATACGCTGGTAAGGTATAGAGAAATCTGAATTATATCTTGTCATGAGCATGAATGTCACTATTCCGCAAATAATCGTCACTACTTGTATGAACTGATGTGATTAAATCCAATATATAAAGGCCACACAGAGTTAAAATTCTCAAGCTGATAAAAACAGGTCGACAGGAGTCTACGAATGAGATGTTTGAAATACACCTTAGAATTCTATTCTGTGACAAAAAAACATTTTTAGCATGAAGAGAACTACCCCAAACACAAATTCCATAACTAATCCTAGACTGTATTCACTAAAATAAAGTAAACGTATGTGATTTATATTGAGTGTTTTCTTTAAATTTCTAATTTGGAAACATTTTGAATTTAATATCTTTGATAAATTTAAACAGTGAGTTTTAAAGGACAAATCTGAATCAAAAAATACTCTGTTCTTTTACTCTGCAAGATTGTTAATAACAATGTTGATAGTTCTTATATATTGATTAGTCTCAATTTCAATACTAGACCCTATGTCACTCGTTCACCATAATTGTTCTACACACCAAACACCAATACGAACTATGTATAAACAATATATAACCAATACTTTATCCACATCGATCTATGTTGTCAATCGTTTGCAATAGTAAAAAATCAGTCTTATCGTATTTTTGCTGTATGATTAAAAATTCCTTTCACTTTCAGCTCTGTACTTAGATTAAGTTTTTAGTTTTATTTCAGTTGAATTGAGTAAATTCACCAATTTAATGCCTCACTTGTTTAGATCCATGTGTTATTGGAACATTCGTTCTGTTGAGTTACCTCATACAAAAATACAATAAATGAATAAATAAATTATGAAGAAACTATTATATAGTTCAAATTGGCATTGGTTTCCATTACAACATGCTACAGATACATCATCGGCATACTTCACCAAACAATCAATATCCACATATTCAGGTGAATCATTGCTAAACGTCATAAATATAAATGGACCCAGAATTGATCCCTGTGGGAAGCCTAGATTTACGCTATTTATTTCTGATTGGGATCCGTTGAGTTTCACTATTATTTTTCTGTTCCTCAAGAATGACATGAGCCACTTCAATATTTCCAGGAATGCCCAATGAGCATAATTTTTGATATATGTAAAATTCCCTACTCCCCCTCTGTGAACTAGAGACAGTTTTTGCATTTTAAGAAATTTAGGTGATGTAACGTGTTATACATATATTACTGTTATTTAATTAAAACTAATATTTTGGACTTTCAATATTCATTCGAAATATCTTATTTAGGCTACTATTGTTTCTTCATATGATCTGTGAATGAAGAAAGAAGCCAGGGATTTTTTCTTCATCTTCAGGCAGCCAGGGGGGAAAATTCTATGCATTATTTCTCACAGCAATAAAAATACACGAGCCACTGATAATTGTCCGGCGATGTTCCGAAGACAGTCATACATTATTGTCTACTTCACAAGCAAAATTAGCTGATTTGTGGAAAGTGTAAGGATTATGGGAGTACATAGTTTAAGACTTTATACTCTTGTTGTTTTTTATATGATAATAACGTAGGAATGTTTCCTCGTCAATGATCTTCGAAAATTGGTTGACCTCATATATTTTCTCCTATCTTCAAACTACTGTAGATAATTGTGTACACTGAGTTTTTATAGAATATTTTATCCCGTTTGTTGGTGCGTGCTAGTTCTCTGACGTAAATTGGACACGTGCGGTTGTGACTTGCATGTCATTTGTTCATTGCCAAATCGATATGTTCCATAAAACTTTGATCTAAGGTATGAAACAGAATGTTGATTGCACTTCTTTTGTTTCAGTCTTCGGAGGGGTCCAGGAGCCAATGTTCAGGATAGCAGTGGATATTCGGTGCTCCACCATGCTGCGTTGAACGGGCACAGGTGAGCTTATTAAAAAGATACCTATAAATAGTTTCCGTTGTGTTACAGACAGGTTGTCAACCAAGTAAAAGAGAGTTACTATGAAAGTAGGGCTCAACCCTCACCAAAAGTGCACACCTTGCCCATCTCCCAACTGACGAAATTACCAGAAAATTTAGTTTCGAGAAATTTTTTCGAACGAAATTAAGCTACAAGAGTGGATGGGGCATAGAATCCATTAGAGCACTGATGGGAAAGAATGCCATAAGATGGTACACGGATGGCCAAAACTCTCCGCAGGAGTCTTTGAGCCTCGCATCAAATACTCCGAACCCATGAGCCAGTTCCTCAGTATTTTTTAAGAGGAAATTCACGTCATAGAAAGGTGCATTCAAGTCAACCTCGACAGGAAATACCGTAACATATAACATCAAGTCAAAGATGGTCTGAGAATGCCTAGACAAACTTAAAGATCAAGGCAGGAACAACAAGGTGATCCCCCTCTGGGTGTCGGGGCACGTCAGAATGGAGGTCAATGAACAAGCAGATACCCTGGCACGAAAAGGGGCATCAACGCCACTGATCGGGCCAGAACCATTTTGCGGACTTGAAAAATCTCACTTCCAAGACGACCTCAATGAAACTGAAGAAGCAACATACTGATAAAGACTTCCAGGGCTAAGGCAGGCCAAAGATCTCCTCAGCAACTTCAACCGAGCAAGATCGAAGACACTGATTAACCTCAGCAAAAATAGTCTAACGGGATTTCTGACGGGGCACTGCAGACTGTGGGAGAAATAACAGGAATAGACCCCCTCAAAATCTTTCAATTCCTCAAGGAATTGAAAGCCGCACTGTAGAAAAGCTAGTTTAAACCTGCATATTCTGATTAAACAAAATTGTAAGCAAAGAACTGTTTGGCTTACGACGTGAAGAGGGCAATAATGACGCTATTTTCACTCTAATGGAGAATGTTTATCCTGGAATCAATGGTGGGAAGGTTTCTGCTGCAGCATTTTGTAATTTTTGGAAGATTCTCGACTATGTTGATCACGAAATACTGTTGCGGAAACTTCTTTTTCATGGCTTCACAGGATTCATATTTAGAATCAGCGGTCTAACGCACAGGCCGTTCGAAACTCCAGCATAGAGATAGTCGGTTCGAGCCAGATGTAGGTACAAGAGAATTTTTCTCATCTAATTTATATCGGATCGATAGGCGACCGCATGCCTTGTTGAAAAGCAAGTGTATTATGGGTTGTCTAGATGCCAATCTCGTCTGGTGCTAGCTTGGAGTGCACACCGACCACCCGAGGTGGTGCTGTAGGTTTTCCGGGGTTTCCTACAGCTATAAGTGAATACGCCACCGAAAATCAGTAAGTCGCCCTGGAGCGCCACGGCAAATAATAATAATAGTCTCAAAGTTCAATACAAGGGCCAACAACATTCCTCATATACAAGAACGATTTGACGAGTATGGACATTGCAGGAAAATTCTCTCTCTTTGCAATTGTTGGCACTTTGAAAATCTAAATGATTTCTCAAAAAAACATATCGACTGCATAATATGATTGTCAAATTTCAACTTTAACCCTGAAAATTTTGTAAGTGACGTATTCTCCATATATGAATCAGGTAGTGAGCAGCGAAATGTAATGATGTTTGTTTTTTTTGACACTGAGTCACACCAGTTTTTGATTTTTTTAATATCTGCAGATAACTCTTCGTTTAACTTAGTTATGCTCATAACTCAAAGAATCGTTGCATCATCTGCAAAAAGGGTGAGTTTTCATGATGGTTGAGTTCGATATATCATTAATATAGATCAGGAAAAGATTTGGTCCCAATACTGAGCCCTGAGATACCCCGTTACTTATCTCACCTACTTCGGAGATGGTATCGGTTTTTACTTTCCGGTGTTACGACCCGTTAGATAGGACTCAAACCACTCGAAGTTGTTTCTTTCAAGACCAAGATGTAACACACAGTTGAATGCCTTTGATAAATCACAGAATACCGCTGAAAAAACTGCACTTGGTTATTTTAGTTTATGCGTTGGAACAACAGGAAAAATTAACTATTGCTGGTTTTAAAAAACACGTTTTTTTAGAATTATCGGTAACTTTTGAAGTACTAATGGTATTATTCCCAAAAATTCAAGCAGTTATTATTCAGTGAATTCTGCTAATCATATGTGCAGCATAGTTGTGTAAAATTTATTTTAGATTGGGGTACATTATTGAAATGACCTTTCGTTATTGTTTTCAGGGGAATCGTCAAACTGCTCCTGGAACATGACGCCTCTACGAACATCGTCGACAGCAAGGGTTCGTCCCCTCTGCACTTGGCAGCCTGGTCGGGCAACGTTGAAATTGTGAGGTTGCTGTTATCAGGACCTTCCATATGCAACGTTAATCTCACGGTAAATCAATTACTCTACTAGAAGTAATACTTCATCCACCTTTTGATGGAACAATAGAATATTGTTTACCGGATAGGAAAAGCCTAACATTCTTGGGCGACTGTGAAGATAGCAACCAGGGTCCAGGAATGAGGCTTTTCCTACAAGGTAAATATACTATTCTTCCGCAAGTCGCTAGGAAATTCGACATATATTTAATAATTTTGAAAAAATCGCGAATAATTTTATTCACAAATAAATGGTGCTTTGAAATTCGTAATAAAATTAATTGGGTTACTATGGAAACGTATTAAGGTTGAATTGTCAAACTTTACGCTTATAAATTCAATTGTTGGTGTTCTCAAAAGTAAAATGATGAGTGATAATGAAATTTCCATTCCTGGGACTCCTCCAGAGCTGGTTGAGGCAATGAATACTGCTTCATTAGAATTATCGCCAATGAAATCAAAAGAAAAGCACGGAAATGCATATATACGTTTTATGGATTATCGTAAGAGTAAAAACAAGAGTTCTTTTTTAGGAAAGTAATGGCATACTTCCTAGACCTTTGTTCAAAGATAAAATCTTCAACATTATGGGCCAATTATTCAATGTTGAAGTCAACCCTTGCAATTAAACACAATGTAGATATATCTACATATTAAAAACTTCGTTCTTTATTGAAACGGCAAGCTCAAGGTCATAGGGCAAAGAAATCTAAGCTTTTCACGAAGAGAGAAATTGAAAAAATTATCCAGGAAGCTCGAGGTAAAGAAAACTAAATGATAATGGTAATTTTTTGGTTTCAAATTGATAATATAACAGATCTTCGTTAGTAAATTCGACAATTCTCAAGAGGTTCCTCTGCTGGTGGCAAGTCAAAGATGCGCAGTACAGTGACCGAAATCAGAAGTCACAGACATATGAAATCCTGATTGAAAAATAGAAGAAAGTTGATGAAGCGTTCAATAAAGAGACAAGAAAATTAATTCCTTTTTAAGAACCATCTTCCTCAATTTTTCCATTTGGTTTTGCTCTGAATTACCTACAATGCATACAACATGGAGTGACCAAAGTAATGCTTCCTCTATAACAAACACGTCGCAAAACTGAAATTTAATCGATACGTGTGGACACGTTGATACTGTGTACATTTTCTCGAACGACTTGCATAACTGTTTTATCGTTCGATAAAATGTTGTGTCTGGACCGACCTTTACCCATCTGGAATTGCCTGCTTCTGTAAACATATATCACTGTATTAATTTGTTTTTATAATCAACGTAATTAATTGTAGCATGTTGCTCAACGTCGGGCAGAATACACATCACGTACATTTTGTTTTTCAACACGTTTTGGTGTTAATTGAGTCTCGAAATGACTATTCAGATATCGTTTGAAAGCGGTATTATCTGATATACTTACTGGGTCATCTAAAACCAGCTTACATTAGACGTATCTGGATATCCAATGAAGTGAGAGATTGAAATATTGTGGGTTTAGGTTTTTGAATGAGGCCATCTCAACTGAAATATTGCTGACTTCCCTTTTCTATTGACTCATTCCAAAGGGCCTGTGTATTTAATTTAATATTTGAGTTCATAATATTCTTGTTAGACCAGTTGGTCTATTCTCAGAAATGAGACACTTGTGCGAAAGCTTCAGCAGTCCTGATTGTTTTTATACATTGTTGGGACCAATAAGAGTAGTAAAAAACTAGTTTGCGTATTCCAAAGACTTCTGTGGGCTAGGTTATAGCAAAAAACATAGGATTTTCTCATTTTTTCCAGTGATTTAGAATTTACTTCTGAACCATACAACTGACAGGAAAAACTTCGATTACTTACATAAATCAAACAGCGATATTTTCTGTGTCAGAGGACGTTATGCTGTCTCAATTGTATAGTGAAAAAATTAGCACTATATCTATGACGGATTGAAGTCCCGATTTCCGTGCGCTCCTGACTCGAAAAAAAATTGAATATGATTCAGTTTTAGTGTCTTTATAAGGAAAAATAAAAAATTTTCATCGTATGAAATTTTTTCTAGAAAGGTCCGTCGAAAGAAAGTTCACTTTGGTGGTTACTCAATTTTAAATGTAATTTGATTTTAACCCAATCAATCAATCAATCAATCAAGGTATACTTTATTGTCGAAGAATAAATTTCTTATTTATATATAATATGATACAATACACCAATACAGACTGAAATCCAAGAAAAATACAAAAAAAATTATACACCTGGAAAAATTTGATAGAAGTGCGCATTTACTCATTCATATATGTATATTTGTAGCTATAGAGTGGAGGTTAGATAATCTTCTATATCGTAAAAAGCTTCTGAATCAATAAGATTTTTGAACTGTCTGGCACATGGAATATTCCTAATAGTAATTCTGCCTTGCTAATCAAGAAGGGCGTATCTGCAGTTATCATGTTTTCGAAAAAATCATGTTTCACTATCAGATTGGGGGCAATATTTGCAGATATGACAGTTTTCATAAACTTGTAATATTATCTAATTTTCAATTACGACATTCAATCCTACAAGGATAGGTGTAAAATGATGCAGACAAACCAAAACTGACGTAAATTCAATACTCACAAATTTGTCAGATACGCCCTTTATGCTCAGCACGGCAGAATTGTACCACCCTTCGTGATTAGTACACAGCCAAAAAGGCGGGATAAAATTCCACTCACCAAAGAGTGATTAAAAGCTGAGAAAATGATTATCAGGAATCTATCTGAACTGAACGGTTATTCTCTGGATTTGATAAACTGATTAGGAAACGCAGATTCAAAAAAACCCTTCGAAACCCTTCGACTTTTCAAAAACAGGACACCCCTCCGAAATATATCGTTATCCTATACGAGCCTCAAATTACTCGGGGTTTCTACAGCATTTTCAAAACCCTCGATATGAAGGTCGCATATAACACCACGTATAAGCTACAACAGATCCTGGGTACTCCCAAAGATAAGAGAGAAGAGAAAGATAAGTCGGGGATTCATGAAATTTGCTGCAAGGACTGCGAGAAGTATGTGGGTCAAACAAGAAGGGCCTTGAATTTACGGTTCAAAGGGCACATATTTATTTCCAAATGCAGAAGTGCTTTAGACCTTAGCATAGCTGTGTGACTGCCATACTCAAGGTCATGTATGACATTTTCACTGCAGTGGACCGTCATCACTTAACGGCATTGGTCATATTCGATTACACTAAAGCTTTTGACAGGATCAAACATCAGCTTTTACTATCTATTCTACATTTTACTGGATTTTCCGTCAGTGCAGTATCAAGCGGTCATGATAGAAAGGAAAATTGCTATTAAGGACGGTATTCCGTAGGGTTCGATTCTGGACCCATTACTCTTTATTCTATATATTTTAATAATCATATAATTTAGTAACTGCCACTTCTATGCATGCCTGTACTCAATATCCTATTCAAACCTCTTCTCAACATCGATCCTCTTTTTCGTAGATGATCACTAAACTCTATAACTGGATCCTTGAAGACTTCGATTGGTTAAACATATCAAGCTTTAAGAGAAGGATAAAAAAACTACTACAAACTTGTGTGTTGGTCCATCTTCTTTGAGCAGCCTGAATCTGTCGATCTTAATCTCTTTTGTTTTTACTATCAAAATTTTCTTGTGCCGACATCAATTTGCTGTAATCTAATTAGTATTTTAGTATCATTATTTTGTATATTTCCATATTTAAATTTTTTTCCCAGGTTTAGTGAAGGAGAGCAGACATAAGTTAACTCCGCCTTTCGGTAGGAAATTTTCAAATATTGTACATGTTTTTTCTCTTAATGTTGATTTTTTTACCAATAAAAGCATATTTTTTATTTCGTCAGGAATTCACTAGTCAGGCTCTGTCTGCACTCTGTAAACACTCCCCACGATCATGGGGTGAGTGATTATTAGGTCCTAGAATCATGTGCCCTGAGTAGGTGGAGTGAACCAAGAATGACGGCATTCTACATTCGTCCGGCTAAGATTTCTGCCATATAACGGCAAGCCGGTATGATTTTTCCATCATTCCAACAAGGACCCCTATTATCAGAACCACAATTTCAACTGAATGGTTTGGGTAAAGCCTGCGTAGTTCAAAGGGTAAATCTCGATTTTTAGTCCGTTTTTCCTCCTCTTTTCGGACGATGTTCGTTTCGCCAGGAGCCGAAAACTCTATGACGAAAATTATCCTACTTTGTTGGACATCAGGCTTATTGGCTTGTATTTGCCTGGTGTAGTTCCAATAGATTGGACACTTCTCATTCTGTACAACGGACTTAATATCCCCCGGAGCACATAAGGCAACACTGGTGTCTCGTCTATACCGTGCGAGTGTCGTAGGTCGTAGTACAACACGCGTAGCACCCTGCTTTGCAACCAAATTGAAATCTCTTTAAGATCACTTTTCATATCGTCACGTATTTCGTTGAGATCGTTTGCGAAATATATTAACGTGATGTCATCCGCAAATAGTTTAATTTTTCCTTTCAGTTCCAAATTTGTGATAGAGTTGATATAAATTAAAAATAAAACGGGACCCAAAATCGAACCTTGTGGTACTCCACACTTTATGTCCATTAGTGAACTGCTAATTGATACATATTGCTTTCTATTCATTAGGTAATTTTGAAACCTTTCATGAATGTTTTCTCTACTTCCAATGGAGTGTGATTTAGCCAATAAAATTTTGTGGTCGACAGTATCAAATGCCTTGCATAAATCAAGAGACAAAAGGCCGCATTTCTGGTTGTTGTCAATTTGAATCTGAATATCTGGAACAACAGTCAAGACTGCTGCCTCTGTGTCTCTTGACCTACCAAAACCGTATTGACACTGACTTAGTAAACTATTTTTCGGAAGAAAATTAAAAAGCCTGACATTTATTATTTTTCTTAAATTTTGGAGAACACTGGTAAAACTGAAATAGGACGGTAATTATTGATGTCATCTTTTTTACCACTTTTGAATATTGGTGAAACTTTAGCAATCTTATTCTTTTCTGGGACACAGCCAGTTTTCGATATTGAATCAAGTAAAATGGTAGAGAGTTCATTCTTAACAATTTTCACAATTCTAGCACTAATTTCGTCAAATCCAGAAGATTTATGAATATCCAAATTATCAATGATTTCTACAATTTCATCAAAACATAGACAGAACGCTCGATTTATCCCTAATTGAATTCTTTTGGTGTTATTTCAATTATGTAATAATAATAATTACCCTGGACTATTATCCGAAGTCATCTATTGAAACTTTCTAATACACACTTTTCGAAATTTGATAGGTTCAGTTTACTTGGTTTAGTGGAAACACATTCACGGTGACTTTAATGAATCAAACATTTTGGCGGACACGCTGGTGGTTCTCCCCCTTGACCACTGATTTGGTTGCTCCCCCTAGTCGCCCACCTACATACGGCTCCTGTGATGGTCTGTGAAAAGGCCCACTGAAGTGGCCGTTGTGAAAGGACCCGACAGACCATTATACAGGCAACGGTGATTAATCTGCACAAATGGGCCCTTATACTGCCAATCACTTGGATTGCTTGTTTGATTTTAACCCGTAATTCACTTGATTTATCCTCTGAAAAGGATAATCGAACTATGCATTAGTCAGATTTGATGTCGGCTAATGTATTCGCTTTGCAAATTACGCGATTCATGGTATAGCGAGCAAGATGTAACACGTTGAATAGAGATGTCGATTAAAGTAGCATAGATATTATCAGTCATTTATTTATTCATTTTTATACTGTTTTGCGGTCTGATACTGGGACAAAAAAATGAAAGAGTCGTGTTTTCAAAATATTTCATAAATGGGTATTGTTTTGAATGACCACCCTATATTTCATCATGTATTACGATTTGTAATCACATTCCCACCAAAAATCCTTTTTTGCAAAAGTTGACACTACAACAGTTTTATAAATAGGAAACATTCATCAACAGTCGGCTTTGATGAAGCGCCATAAAGTAAAGGTTCCTGCAGACTTGCCTCTCATCAGGTCCCACTAAGCCGACATAGTTTATGCCTCAGGGGACGTTTTTGGGGTCTTTGCTATTCACTTTTTATATGCACAACATATTTATACTCGGTAAAAATGGTATTCATAAGGACACAAGTGTGAGTGGAAGATGTCATATCATGTGCAAATTATATATCAGGCGGGACTCACAGACTTTGGTTATTCTTAAGGCCAATCGATCTTTCATAAAAAGGTTAAAGGATGATGTTTATAAAAATGTGCGCTCAGTTAGTATGCAGATTTGCTACTCCCAAACTTTCAACAACTCCGTAAAAAGTGTATGATGCTACAATCTGGATATTTCCCAGCATTATCCGATTCCAAAGCAGAACTTGCCACGATCTTTCCAGTTTACGTTCGCATCATAGTTACTGAACTGTGAATAACAAGAAACTGTACAAAGTGCCACTTACAGATCAACTTGAACTGATTTTTCTCCCGCCTCTAACAGACAACTTTTTTTCATCAGAATTTCAAATGTAAAACACCAAACTCTCGTTCCTGATTCACTTCACGGCTCTGCTCGTTGATGATGTTTGAAATCGTGTGACGTGGAATAATATTTTCCAACGAGACTTTCTCAATTTTTTTTTCCTCTCTGAAGTTGTAGACAAAAATTTATCATTGTCAGTTTCAAAAAGTAACTCTTCTTGAACTTTATACAATAAACGTAGACTAAGACGTATATCTGGGTGTGACATTTACTTCTTCTGGTCTATTTAGGAAAATGGCCACAGTCATCGTTAATAAGGCCAAGCAAGCTGTAGGTGCAATTTTGCCGATTATGTGTAAAGCCAAGATTGACACCTGATTTCCTCGGATGAAATTATTTGAATCGCTTGCACTAAGTACTATGTCGAACTGCTTACCGGTTGGGAGAAAAGAATACTGCTTGTTCATAATAACTCACCTGATTATGTTGTGCGAGAAGAAACAGGAAGTGGCAAATATGCCTACAATATATTTTAATTTTCGCTGAAGTGGTAACAAAAAATCATAAGGATGGACGAAATTAACCGTTTACCGAAATTTACTAAAATTACTGAGTTTCGCCGATGCAAAATTCAATTGGGCCAGTCAGCTGAAATCATGTTTTGTTTTTGCTGCTGCTGAGGACATAGGATGATGCCATAAAAAAGTTTTCTTCAGGTTTCATGATAAATTTTTCAATGCCGATATTTCTCTTTTACAAACATGCACCTTTTTTCCACTTTACATTAATTGTATCCCCTCAAAATGTCCCAAAAACTACTTGCTGCTCCAACTTCCGATACAGGTTACCCGTGCCATAGCCCATTTGCGTTTAGCAAATAATTTCAAAATTATATTCACCTTGAATGGGTTGTTGATACATCTGATTGATCCTAATGAGATATGCACAGTTTACAATGCTGAAATTATTTTCATATTCTGTTTGAATATCCCATTTATAATGTTATGAAACTGAAATGTAAATCTCTAGAATTCTGGGAATCCCTATTTTCCCCCTTAGATGCAGTCTCTTTAGATGATGCTAATATTATATCTAGTTTTCTATGGAATATTTTGAGGCTTAGGTCCTTCATTCATAATGAGTAAGTTCATATACAGTGTGTTGAGATTTACTAAGCCCCACCTCCGTATTTTTGTGGATTTCGGAAAATTATTTTTATTTTTCAATATGTACTTTTCGAAATGCTCCATCTTGTCAGCTAAAAAAGTTTCATCAATTACCTTTTCACGACCTACTACGACCACAGAATGCATGCCAAAAATCGAGAAAAGGTATTAGGCATTTTTTAGCAAAATTTTGGTTAGGGCATTCCATTCGAACCATTCTCGTATACCTCCATGTAAAATTTCAACATATATTTTACGGAGTGTTTTTTATACCTGTTACAATTTTTCGAAAAAGGAAATATTCCAAGTCACTCTGTAAAAAAATTCCGTGTAAATTGGAATGAATTCAGGCAAAGTGGCGGATTTAGATGATCTGTTTATGATTGTTAATGAAAACACATCATTTCCACAATAGTTGCACAAGTTATGTCCTACTCTTCTCAATTCTTCTTGTGAAATTTCTCTGCACAGTGCCACAATTCATCGTCGCAACTCTCCTTCACTACATGGTCTAGTTTCATGAACATTCTGTTTATTATTTCCCCAAAAGTAGAAATCCAGAGAGTTGAGATCAGGCGAACGCGGTGGCCAGTAAATTATCGGCCCATTTTATTTGATGGAACGATGAATGCTGAAACGGTTCTGAATTTCTTGAATAACCTTTTATGGGACATTCTCAAAGAAATCCCCATAAATGTTCGTACAGCTATCATTTTTCAATAGGATGGTGCTTCCATTCATAATGCTGGTAATGTACGAAGATGATTGAACCAAAAATTTCCTCTGTAATGGATTGGTTGCAATAGTCCGTTGTTTCATTGGCCGCCGCGTTCGCCTGATTTCACCCCTCTGGATTTTCTGGGGAAATATCAAACAGAAGGTTTATAAAAGTGGGCAAGGACTGAAGAAGAGTTGCGACGAAGAATTGTGACAGTTTACAGGGAAATATCACCAGGAGAACTGCGAAGAGTTGGACAGAACTTGCGCAGAAGGTACGACAAATGTATAGAAAATGAAGGGCGATATATGGAACATACAAAGATTTAGAAATTTTGGTGTCTCAGTTTTTCATCTGCTTGTTTGATTCGTATTCCATTTCTTCATGTTTGTTTTCAAAATTTGTTAGTATTTAAAAATTGATAATTTGTGTGGAAATAATGCGTTTTCATTAACAATCAGTAAAAAGATCGTCTGAATTCGACCCCCCTTGCCTCAATTCATTCCAATTTACACAGAATTTCCTAAACAGAGTGACTTGAAAGATTTTATTTTTCGAAAATTGTAACAATTATAGAAAACACCCCGTAAAATAAATCATGTTGAGACTGGTCCGAATCGAATGCCCCATCCAAAATTTTGCTAAAAATCGCTAGAACGAAAGTCTTTTGAATAGTTATGAAGCTGTAGGTCATTGTTTAGTTTACAGAAAGTATGATATTAACCTAACCTAACCTAACCTAACCTAACCTAACCTAACTGGATAAAAATCTATTAGAAAAAGAAATATGAGTGTAATAAGAATGAAGAGATATTCGTTCATTCGATTACTGACATATTAACGTCCATACATTGAAAATCCACATCAGTTTAACAATGAAATGAAAATTAGATGAACTTTGCAACAACAAAGACGAATTTCTGGATGTGCATTTTTTTTTCTGGTAACAGGCCAGTGTGGGTATTTTCTGGGCAAGATATGACATATTCATCAAAATTATGAAATCTGAATCATGTTTCTTTCGAATTGATAGATCGAAAGATTCGACAAATAAAAAAAATTGAAAAAAGTCGAAGTGACAGTGGAGAGTCCAAATTTGGAGCAAATGTATAAAATTGGAAACTAAGCAACTTTTTTCTTTAGCAGTTTTCGAAATTTTCAAAAAAAACTGATTTTTTGAGTATTGAGAAAAATATGTCAAATTTGACAGGTTTAGAGTAGCACATGAAAGAAGGAAAGGTGCTGTATTTTAGTCATTTTTAAAGCACAAACTAACTGCGAACTCAAATTTTCTTTACATCTATTAATAAAAAAAACTTCCATAAACTTTAAGTTTGACACTGTATATATTTTGTAACGTACGATAATGTATTTTTTTTTCGTTTTTCTTTCCTACTCTTATTTAACTCTCGCAGTGAAACGGTGTTTCAAGAAGCAATAAAGGTATTATTAAACATAGATTAAGCAAAAATTCTCGAACAAATATATAAAATGCGATGCGATATTTTTTCAATAAACCCATTTCAACATAAAGTAGTGTTAAAAACGCGGTATTCAATAGAATCATCGTGAGTTATTCTAGAAACGCTGTGGAACAATTAGGAATCTATATTTAGAAGTCAAAAGAAAATTAATTTTTGTTCTAATAGTTCATAATTTCGAATATTCCTACTGTAGTCTAGACACTCGTAGTTATTCTAGAATCTAATTTTTCCCAAAAATCGGATTACAATTCCATAATCAGTTTTACTTCATTTAATGACATAATGGGCAATGCCACTATATTTCGATTTCGTCATGAATGTATAGCTTTTCCAAAAATAAGGGATACGTATTTTGTAGTTTGTAATTTTTTCATGATCTTTGTTAAAAAAGCGAAAAATCAAATTCTGACGTCATATGTAGTAAAACCACATTTGGCAACGTCGCATGCCGAAAAGATGTATTCCATCAGTTTTGACACCATAATTCTTGCTCCGTGGTCGCTGACGAGTGACACTAACACACGTGTCTGTGTTACTTCACTCTGACAGCTGTCCAAACCAAAAGATTGATTATGTTATGCACGTGCGCGAACGAACCTGAACCGCAAATTCAGTAGGCACCGTTGCCATATTGACTTAGTGATCAAATGACGTCACTTGCAGTAAACATTATTTATATAATGAAGCATCGCCTGAAAAAAATAATTCAGTTTTGTCATTATTTTCATGTCGTCTTCATATATTAAATTTCCAAAAAACTTTTATCAAACGTGGCATTCCCCATTTCATTGTGATCTCTTTACAGACAAAAGACGACGAGACAGCTCTCCACTGTGCTGCCCAATATGGTCATACCCAGGTGGTTAGTCTATTGCTGGAGCACGCTTGTGATCCTGGAATAAGGAATTGTAGAGGCGAAACGGCCCTTGAACTTGCGGCTCAATATGGCAGGTGAGTCGTCAATGATCGAGCAAATTAGAATTAGAATTAGAATTAGAAAATAACTTCTCTCCTGGCTGATACCATGACGAATATTGCCTATAGTACCTGAAAATAATAGCGATCCTGTAAAAATTCGATAGAGTTCGAATATATTGTGCCGGAGACGTATTAACAATGTTAAAGAATACGGGGTACCCTTCTCTCTAAGCGTTTCCACCAATTGGAAAATTAAAGGCAAAAATCTGTCAGAAAACAACTACTTCCCTGGTTAATACCACGACTGATATGATATCTGACAGATATTTGTGCAACGTTCTACCCAGAAGACCAAATTCCAAGGGCTTGTCTTGTAATTAAACAAAAGATTATCCTTCATTTGGCTGGGAATGACCACCTGCAGACATGCATGTTTCAATTCAATTCAATTCAATTCAGTTTATTTCTAGCGAACGATAACAAAACATATAAGACACAATGATAAAATAAAAATACACCAAAGAAATACAAGGAATGAAATACAGTTGGTTCTGTGAATTTACCCTTGATCATATAAAAACTCGTCAAGTGTATAAAAACATTTATCCAGCAGAAAAGACTTCTTTTGAATGTTAAAATGTAATTTTTTGATTTTATTTCTTCCGGTAGACAATTGAAGATTTTTGGCCCAATGAAATTTGGAGAATTTTGACTGATTTTATATTTAGCTATTTTTGTGTGGATAAAATGTTTTCGGCGAGTATTGATTTTGTGGATATCGCTGTTGAGTGTGAAGTCGTTTCTGTTGATAAAAATGTATATTGACAATTCATAAATGAATAGGCTGATAAGAGTTAAAATTTTATTACTGACAAAAAGTGTTCTGCATGAGCTGCGTTTTGGAATTTAAAAAATGCACCTTAAAATGGCTTTCTGTTTAATGAAAACATTGGTGCTGGCTTCAACCTGGGCATAACATATTCGTATCAGTTGATTCGAATCTAAATCAGTGTTTAGGTTTTTGAACATATAAATTATTGGGCTCAGCTTAGAAACTAACTGTTCGCAGTTTGTGTTCCAGCTCAAATACTCGTCCATATAGATTCCGAGAAATTTATAATAATAATACTTAGTGCATCAACTTTATTTTGATAATTGTGAAAACGTATCACCTGTGTTTTCCCGGCATTGAAAAATAGATCCTTTGTATTGAAATATCTGGTGGCTGAAGACAAGATTTCGTCACATTTACGAGATAATTAAAATGTTTCATTACTTGATACTAGAAAGCCAATATCATCTGCATAAGCGGTAAATAAAGGATAAAATATTTCTTTACCAATATTGTTGATATACAAAAAAAACAAAACTGGCCCCAGGATGGATCCCTGCGGCATTCCCATCTGAACAAGTTTCATTTCAGATGAATAGGAAGATAGTGCAATACTATTATCGAATTTGAGAGAAATACATTGATATCGATCAGTAAGAAACGAAGAAACCCAAGTCAATGACTTTCTTCTAAGACCATATCTCTCCAAATAATTTAGAAGTTTAGAGTGATTGACACAGTCGAGGTTTATTGCATCTCATCAGTGACAGGGTAGGTCGGACAACATTATAATTGTCCTGTCCCTGCCAAATTAATAATAATCAACTGTTTAACTAATATTTCCCCACGGATAACACTACGATCCACAACAAAGTTGATCAAATGCGCCACCCGCACGGAACAAGACAAAACACCCCCAAGTAGCACAGACTCCGGGAAGACAAAACTCTAATAATTCGAACGAAACTCGAATGTATAGTGCCAGAGAGATATCAACAATGTGAAAGAATAAGGGGTTAGGTTAGGTTTGAACGTGAGTGGGCCCATATCAGGCCCTCCACTGCGGCCAATGGCCTATTGTGGCTCACCCTATGGTTATATTTCTCCCAGTATATCCAATCTCTTAACGAAATTGAGGAGTACGTTGGGAGAACAATTTACCAGGTTCTCTGGCGTTACTGTTGTATTGCCAAATGTTGAAAATCTGGTTCTAGCCGCTGCGGGGCATGTACATAAAATGTGCTTAGCCGTTTCATCCTCCTCCATGCATAGGCGGTACTCTGCATCTTGTGCAAGTCCGATTTTATGCATGTGGTGTTTGAGTTTGCAGTGGCCAGTGAGGAAACCTACTATAACTCTGAGATGTGCTCTACTGAGTTCTAGCAGCTTGTCAGAGTCCTGTTTTTTCCTTGTGCAAGCAATAAATGCTTTGGAATGGGCTAGGCCCGGTAGACTACGCCAGTACTCGAGTCTTTTGTTGTCAGCCCAGGATGTTATGACATTTTTGGCAGTGCTATGTGCTATACCGATTACCGGTTCTGGCCCAGTGAACGTTGTTTCGGCCCCGCCTTTTGCTAGGGCGTCCGCTATTTCGTTTCCTTCTAGGCCCGTGTGACCTGGTATCCAGACTAGGTTAACGTTGTTGCGTTGTGCCAGTCGGTTTAAGGTTTCTCTGCAGTTCCATACTGCTCTGGATTTAAAGCAATTGGATTCAAGCGCTTTTAGTGCCGCTTGACTGTCTGAAAATATTTTTATTGTTTCTCGTGTGTGGCGTCGATTTTCCAGCTGCCTTGCACACATTTCAATGGCATATATCTCTGCCTGGAATACCGTAGCTAATTTACCCATACTGAATGAGCGTTTCACCACTGGGTTTATCCCGTATATTCCGGTTCCGACACCTTCCAAAGTTTTGGAACCATCGGTAAACCAACGTTCATTTGCCCTACATAGGTCAGTTTCATTCCGAACCCAGTCTTCTCTTTCGGGGAAGACCACAGTGTAGGACGTGTGAAGGTTGATAGTTTTGGGCATGATGTCTGAGGGCATTCCCAGAATGTTGTGAGATGTTATGCCCTCCAGTATGCTGCTGCTTCTCATGACTACTGCCTGCGGTAGACTAATGGCCGCTTGGTAGAGTCTGTATGTTGCCCATCTTGCCTCTCTCTCCAAACCTATGTGAAGAGGAGGTAATCCGAGAAGGGCTGCCATTGGCGTGGAACGAATGGCTCCAGTAATCGCCAGACACGCTTGTCTCTGTAGTCCGTTAAGTTTAGCCTGGGCCATTTTTTGTTGGCCCTTGCTCCACCAGAATACAGAGCCATACGTGATTATTGGTCGTATGACGGTCACGTACAGCTAGTACACTTGTTTTGGTGACATGCCACAGTTTTGCCACATATTCTGAGGCATGTCCATTATGATAGGCTAGCCTTCCGGATAGTCTTTTCCAGACGCAAGTTCCAATTTAGCTTTTTATCTAGGGTTATTCCCAGAAATTTTGCTTCAGTCACAAAAGGAATTGTTACACCATTGATGGAAGGATAAGGGGTACCCTTCTCTCTAAGCGTTTTCACCAAGTGACAAATTAAAGGAAAACATATATCCGAAAACAACTACTTTCCTGGCTAATACCACCATAGACATTGAACTACATCTGACAGATATTTGTGCAACGTTCTTCCAAGAAGATTATGATGTTGTCCGACCTACCCTGTCACTGATAAGAAGCAATAAAACTCGAGACATGCATGTCTGCAGGTGGTCATTCCCAGCCAAATGAAGGATAATTTTCTGTTTAATTACGAGACAAGCACTTGCAATTGGGTCTTCTTGGAAGAACGTTGCACAAATATCTGTCAGATGTAGTTCAATGTCCATCGTGGTATTAGCCAGGGAAGCAGTTGTTTTCTGACAGATATTTGCCTTTTTCTTCCACTTGGTGGAAACGCTTAAAGAGAAGGGTACCCCGTATTCTTTCACAATAGCAACCCTAATGATTATTTGACTAATTAGTACTATGTAAATTACTTCTCCTTCACATTTCATTTGATTGTAATGATTGTAATGATCTTAATTCCATTTTGATATTATTGTAATAAAAGTGGACTTAACTCTGCATATCTAATCCATTTTAACAATTATTATTCAACTTATTTATATTTAACTAATTCATATTCTTCATCTAAATATGAATATTATAAGGGATACTTTATATTATACAACCCGGCTATCTTCTGTATTCATGGTAATATATCTATTCACCGTCTTGCTATCGCGAAATCTTATATAACCGCAGTTGTAGTTCTTCTGGAAGCTTAAGTTGTGATATTGCACTCGCTAAATTATTCAACATTCTTTGAAACTGAATTATTTGACTTTCACTGATTTTTCCGAATCAAATTTTTTTGATTTTACAATTTTTTTCGAACAGGTGGGGTATTCTAAGCCCCGCGACCGGCATTATTTCCGACGTAATTTTCGACGTCCGGAACTATAGGAAATTTTCCCGAATTCCTACTCTTTTTCTAGAGAGGGGTAGACAGGTTTCAGGGGAATACAATTCTTTGAAATTGAATCAGTTGACGGTCAGATATTTTTCATTATTTTCACGGATCTTTTCGAATTAATTTTTGCTAGATTTTACTATTTATTTCGAATAGAAAGGGTAGTCCGAATCCCCTGACCAATTTTTTTTGCCGTTAGTTTGGACGTCCGAAACTGTCGTATTTCTTTCCAAATTCCTACGCGTTTCCTAAGGGAGACAAGGGGGTAACATTTTTTTAAACTGAGTTAGTCGAGGGTCAGATATTGTTCACTTTTTTCGCGGATTTTTTCCATTTCAATTCCGCTACATTTTTCGATGTTTTTTGAACAAGACGGGTAGTATGAGTCCCATGATCGAAATTTTTTACGCAGTAATTTTTGACGTCCAAATTTGTCGTAATTTTTTTCTGAATTAATACGCATCTTCTAAGGAGAGGCAGTGGGGTATCATTTTTAGAAACTGAATTAGTCTACGGTCCGACATTTTTATCGCCGTTATTTTCAACGTTCAAAACTTTTGGAAATTTTTAAGAATTCCTATCTATATTTCAGCATTTTTTGATATTATTGATACTTTGTTTCTAAATATGTCTTCATCTGAATTCACGATTGTGGGAGGAAGACATCTGTGGATTTTTGTACTTATATTTCGTGAATCATTCCGTACCAAATTCTTTTACACAATGATTTTCATTGTCACCTTATTTTATGTGTTGCTAATTCATCAATACCCAAATATTTCAAAATAATAAATAAGCAAGGACCATATTCAATAATAACAAAAAAACCTCGAATCTTTTCTTACCTATATTAACTTAATTTCCAGATTGGAGACTGTGGAATTACTAGTGAGAACAGATCCCTCTCTCATCCAGTGTTTGAGGAGGACAACGCCAGACACTGTATTTCCTCACACCTCTTTGCATTTAGCTAGCCGAAATGGACATAAGTGAGTATTTTAAAATTTTAAATTGTGAAAAAATGTAAGAACGAAATTCTAACAAAGGACCACGCACACACCTTATGGGAAAAAGTCTTTCGGTGAAAATGTTTGAATTTTTGAGTAAAAGTCTCCATTGGCCCAATTTCATCGTATGACTAGATTCGGAACTAGAGGGCACCAAATCATGAATTTTGTGATTTTTGGAGAAATTCAGCTGAATGAAAAAAAATCAATATCTCATTAATATTCAATGTTGTGTGAGACTGGGCAATCCTAATGTTTGCGAGAAATATTTATTCATAATACAGAGAAAAAGTACGCCGTTATTTTTATACAGGGTAGTCAACAATATACTCAATTCTTCAGTGAAGGAATTCGCCTACGAGGTTATAAGTTGATTGAATTTATCATTGAGGATCAATCAGAATGATTTGTTGATCGACCAAAATGAAGCTATACAGAGTGTTTGAAATAGGTAAATATGAATAATCCCAAATAACTTCTTCAAAACAGCTTATCTCAATTCTCACAGTGACGAGTTCTGTAGAGTAGAAATAGTAATGACAGAAATAGTTCGGAGTCACCATGCATCTGTACTAGAAAAAATACTACCATAATGTCATCGAATTATAAGATATCCAAAAAATTATGAACAATATACGTTCCTCTAGGTTTTATAATCGAAGGATAGTGCCTATGATTGATTTCTCCTTGAATTCAGATGGGTTCATTCAGTTCAAATATAATGTCGACGGAAATATACCTACTCAATATCCTCGGAATATCAGATATATTTCTTTGAGTGACTCACAAAATATATTTGTAATATATAGTTTGCTAAATCCTACAAAAACACAAAATTAATTATTTGGCGTCCACTATCTCCGAACCTTTAGGTATTACGACATAGGTTGAGGACGATGTCATGATTGAATCCTCGAAAAGAGTAATTTCTTATTCAAATTGAATGGAAATAAATTAAGTCGAAAGCTTGGATGGAATAATGGTATGGACCATGCACTTGACCCTGGGTCACCTTGTTAAAAACGTCGACTTGGAAAATTGACCCCAGTATTTTCGACTGCTGGACGAAACCGTGTTCAACTCCACTCCACTGAAATCAAATCACACCACATCAAAGTGAGCCGAGAGCGGAAGTAACACGTAGGCGTAGGCACACCTGTACCTGATTCCCTTGAATATCGAACACAATTATTATGATATGGTTGAATCGGTGCAATCTGTTCGCGATGATGGCATCTGTATGCAATCTGTTCTGCTCACGCCTGATATCACACACATATTGCGAATATGTATAGTACGAATTCCGGCTATTATTGGAGTGTTGAAAATTATTCTGAACCGATGGCACCTTTCCTTCCACTTTCCGATGCGGCTTTTCTCAGTTGAATGTGAATTGATATGAGTGAATAAGGAGTTTGTTCCCAGGGCTGATAAAGCCAAAATGTCTAATTATTAACCGGTGTGAAATTGACAGTCAATTTTCAGTAGTTTCGATCCAGCAGTAAAACCACCAGTGGCGTTGATAAAAATATAATTTTCATTGGTTCCGGTATAATTGAATTTATGTGATAAAATTTAGTCAGAATAATAACTTTTCACAAAATGCATATGCCGTATCAATTTCATGCACTTGCAAAGGGGATGAAGGATTAAAATCAACACTGCAAAAGAATTGAAGTGGACAAATGCCTTCGAAAAAAAAACTGCCAACTTGAAATTAAAGATTTGGTTAATTGTCTCTCAAAACATAGCAAAACCTGTGACATTCGTCGTATTTTCACGTCTTTTTCGCAACTAAAGACTGTGCTTTCAAGTTTTGGGGTTAGTTCCAGCGAATTTTTCGTGTTCAGAGCAATGAACTTCAATAGCAAATTTACGATATAACAAAAATTATAACGAATATGTGCGATTTTTTTTACCAGAGGAAAGAGGCCACTCTCATCTCAAGTCGAACTTTTCAACTGGAGAACGGTTGAAGATAGATCAATTCCACGGAAACCAATCGATTCATAATGCTGCTATTAGTATACTCTGTAAATATTAAGTTGATCGGACAAATCTAATAATTACTTGCAAAAAGTCCTGAAAATCTTGCAAAATATGAAATCATCTTATACATTTGAAACTGCATATACGTAGGTGTACATATTGAAAGAATTTAGAGCAATTCTGCGAAAGTCAATCGATTGAGAATGGAGATATCAGTATACTCTGTGATTTCAAGTAAATCAGACAAAACTAAAAATCACTAGGGAAAAATCCTAAGGGATAGACCCCTAAAAATCATGAAAAATATGAGATTATCAGATACACTCGAAACTGCACATGCGCATGTGTTTACATATCATAAAAAGGTTGAATTTCGTGAAAACTAATAGAAAACTGATAAATACTGAATTTTAGAGGGTTACGATCCCTCTGAACCCCAACTGAATTTTTCAACTCGAGAACGGTTGAAGATAGAGTAATTCTGCAAATTCCAATCGATTCACAATGGAGAAATTAGTATACTCTGTGAATTTTGAGTTGATCAGACAAAACTGAAAATTACTCGCGAAAAGTCCTAAGGGGTAGACCCCTAAAAATCATGAAAAATATGAGATTATCAGATACACTCGAAACTGCACATGCGCATGTGTTTACATATCATAAAAAGGTTGAATTTCGTGAAAACTAATAGAAAACTGATAAATACTGAATTTTAGAGGGTTACGATCCCTCTGAACCCCAACTGAATTTTTCAACTCGAGAACGGTTGAAGATAGAGTAATTCTGCAAATTCCAATCGATTCACAATGGAGAAATTAGTATACTCTGTGAATTTTGAGTTGATCAGACAAAACTGAAAATTACTCGCGAAAAGTCCTAAGGGGTAGACCCCTAAAAATCATGAAAAATATGAGATTATCAGATACACTCGAAACTGCACATGCGCATGTGTTTACATATCATAAAAAGGTTGAATTTCGTGAAAACTAATAGAAAACTGATAAATACTGAATTTTAGAGGGTTACGATCCCTCTGAACCCCAACTGAATTTTTCAACTCGAGAACGGTTGAAGATAGAGTAATTCTGCAAATTCCAATCGATTCACAATGGAGAAATTAGTATACTCTGTGAATTTTGAGTTGATCAGACAAAACTGAAAATTACTCGCGAAAAGTCCTAAGGGGTAGACCCCTAAAAATCATGAAAAATATGAGATTATCAGATACACTCGAAACTGCACATGCGCATGTGTTTACATATCATAAAAAGGTTGAATTTCGTGAAAACTAATAGAAAACTGATAAATACTGAATTTTAGAGGGTTACGATCCCTCTGAACCCCAACTGAATTTTTCAACTCGAGAACGGTTGAAGATAGAGTAATTCTGCAAATTCCAATCGATTCACAATGGAGAAATTAGTATACTCTGTGAATTTTGAGTTGGTCAGACAAAACTGAAAGTTACTCGCGAAAAGTCCTAAGGGGTAGACCCCTAAAAATCATGAAAAATATGAGATTATCAGATACACTCGAAACTGCACATGCGCATGTGTTTACATATCATAGAAAGGTTGAATTTCTTGAAAACTAATAGAAAACTGATAAAAACTGAATATTAGAGGGTTACAATCCCTCTAAACTCCAAATGAACTTTTCAACTCGAAAACGGTTGAAGATAGAGTAATTCTGCAAATGCCAATCTATTCAGGATGGAGAAATTAGTATACTCTGTGAATTTTGAGTTGGTCAGACAAAACTGAAAGTTACTCGCGAAAAGTCCTAAGGGGTAGACCCCTAAAAATCATGAAAAATATGAAATCATCAGATTCACTTGAAACTGCATATGCGCATGTGTGTATATATTATAAAAAGGTTGAATTCCATGAAAATTATTGGAGAAATAAGAAAAACTAAATTTTATTGGGTTTTGACTCCTCTCAACTCAATCTGAACTTTTCAACTCGAGAATATTTGAAGATTGAGTAATTCTGCAAATGCCAATCGATTCACAATGGAGAAATTAGTATACTCTGTGAATTTTGAGTTGATCAGAATAAACTGAAAATTACTCGCGAAAAGTCCTAAGGGGTAGACCCCTAAAAATCATGAAAAGTATGAAATCATCAGATACACTTGAAACTGCATATGCGCATTTATATTAATATTATTAAATGATTGAATTTCAAGAAAATCATTTTAAAAATAAGGAAAACTGAATTTTAATACACCCCAACTGAACTTTTCAACTCTAGAACGTTCGAAGTAATTCTGCAAATGCCAATCGATTCAAAATGGAGAATTTAGTATACTCTATGAATTTGAAGTTGATCGGACAAAAAACACAAAATTATCAAATTCACTTGAAAATAACACTTCACTCGCAAAATTTCATATTGGTTTAGAATAAAAAAAGTACCTATTGAAATTAAAAATTCCCTCGCGTAATAAATTTTTCAAACCATTGCAAACGTACCTCGAATGTTTATTGACGAGCATAATACTAACTCTCTCAAATTTTGCCAGTATTCCTATTCAAAATAGTTCTTCGTTTTCGAGATAAATGAAAAATCAGAAACGTGGATCTCATTGAGTACTACATGATGAAAAAAACTTGTTTTGAAATCATTCGTCGAATAAGAAAATAAGGAAGTGGTGCTACTCAAAGTAGGACACACCGTATATACCTTTCCAAATGTCTGATACTCTGAATATTTCTGGTAGGTAGTAGGTTCTTTCATTATTTCTTGAATTGTTACAACACCGCCGATATTTTCTCTGATATCAAATTAACCAAGAAAGCTGGTTTGATGCCAAGGGGTGGGGGGGGGTTAAAAATAACAAGAAAACTGATAATAAGCATGTTTGTAAAACTAATTGGTATTGTAATTGTTTCACCGCACGGTCAGAAACTGTGGCTGAAAAAGTGATGCCAGGAAATTGTGGCTTACTTCATTCTCTAATGACAAGCTGACGCATAATTCATCCTCCACATTTCAGCTGACGATTGTTTTCAACTATCTAAGGTGATAACTATATCTGCCAGCGTAGTATCACTTTGAATTTTTAATTTTTTTACCACTTTCGCTTCCTGTCGTACAGAGACCCACCACTATTTGAGCAACTAACTCTTGGTTCAGCGACTAGTTGTATGCGATTGTCTATCGATACTTCGACCGGCTAAGTATGTCATTTTTATTTGCTACCTCGCGGACTAAAAAGGTGCTGCGCCTCAGATCCGGACCTGTTCAAATATCAAGTGCATTCAGTTGGCTCTGATGCCAATGCGGAAACGTATCGAAGCAGCGTTGGGACGGATGGTTCACAAGCGCGATCAAGTGATGGTCATATGCTATGGTAATTGGCGGTTACGTGTATGCATCTCAAGCGGGGGTCATTGACACTTTTTACTTTGCCAAATCACTTGTGCTGCCGTGGCGTAAGTACTGGGGCTAATTCGATGGCATTAAGTCGAATTTGCCGGCCGAATTCCCTCGATCGGCTGAAATTGTTTTATGTGCTACTTATCCACTCGTGAGAGAATATTCGATGATGTATCGGCGTGTACAAAGCGAAGTTTTAACAACTGCAGTTTCATTCGCTTAGTAATAATTCGGTTTGTGCATAATATGCAGTGCTCTAGTTTTCTGCGACATATCCAGGTCTCTGAAAATGATCAGCATTATGGTTTCGATACGTTAAAGTATTCTGAGCAATATCCCTTTACGTGACATAATGAAAATATACCGCAAGAGACGCAAAAGTGATATTTTTTCTACACACTGGACATACTTTTCGGCATTCTTGAAAAACACAGTATTTTGTTTCAAATTTTAATCGTACTCATAGGGAAACCTCATTATCACTCAAAATGACAGTTGATTGGCCAATTCTAAGAAATTTAACGAATCTCATTGGCTCTCAGAATATCGAATGCATCATGGATGGATTGCAATGAAAATAAATAGGGTTTTCCATTTGGAAAAATTGAGTTACCTTCAATATCTGAAAAACTTTTGAATTGACAACATTGCCGATATCACCGGCAATCGGGCATTATCAAAAACCATCTTGTATAAAATTTCACGAATTTTTCCTGACCGTATTGAAAATATTGGACCGTTCCCAGACTTTTGAACGAAAATGCCATGTTGTCGTATTTCAAAAACCACATTAAATTAAAATCAGGTATTTGGAGACATAAGTGATGACGGGCGCTGAATTGATTGCATTGAAAATGAATATGGTTTTCCATTTGAAAGTAGCCCTCAATATTTGAAAAACTGTTGATTTGGCAATATTGCCACAATTGAATCGGGCATCATCAAAAACCATCTTGTATAAAATTTCACGAATTTTTCCTGACCGTATTGAAAATATTGGACCGTTCCCAGACTTTTGAACGAAAATGCCATGTTGTCGTATTTCAAAAACCACATTAATTTAAAATCTGGTATTTGGAGACATAAGTGATGACGGGCGCTGAATTGATTGCATTGAAAATGAATATGGTTTTCCATTTGAAAGTAGCCCTCAATATTTGAAAAACTGTTGATTTGGCAATATTGCCACAATTGAATCGGGCATCATCAAAAACCATCTTGTATAAAATTCCATGAATTTTTCTTGAACCGTATTGAAAATATTGGAACGTTCCCAGACTTTTGAACAAAAAGCAGTGTTGTCGTATTTCGAAAACTGCAATAATTTATATTCTGATATTTGAAGACATAAGTGATGAGACGTCGCAATGAAAACAAATTGGGTATTCCATTTGAAAAAATTGAGTTACCCTCAATATCTGGAAAACCATTGATTTGGCAACATTGCTGATAACACCGTTGAATCGGGCATCATCAAAAACCACCCTGACGAAATTTTCGTAAATTTTCTCAAGGCTGTTTCTGAAATATGAGACCTTTCCGATACTTTTGAAAGACACTGTATAAGCATCTCAACTTGTCAGTATCCACCTGAAGATGATTGCAGATATCAGCCATTGAAACGTTGTGAAAAAGTGAAAGAAATCAAACATCTTTTAAACCACTAACACGATGGACATCCGAAACCTAAGTAATCAAATTAGTACAGTATCCACAATATGTATGGTCTGCGAACTCTGACCGTATGTAACTGTAAACTGCCGTCCCTGGTCAAGTGCCCTACATTTATACCTGCAGTAGGCTTCTGTTGAATCATTCCAGAAATGTCGAGAGACGACCAGAGTGGTTGTTGATATTTAGAACAGTTGGAAGTGTTCCGCAATTCATCTGGTTCATTTTTTGGATCGTCTAGCGCCAATCTCGAGTTACGAGGTATTGTTGCCAAGTCTTCAACAATTGGTCAGGTCCGGCTCCAGGATTGTTACAATGTTTTCAAGTGAGAGTTTTACAGTTGACTGATTGTTCATTCATCTGTGTCCTATGATAGAAGTTTGTGCAGCATGGTTAAAAATTAACATTTTCAATAACAAATTGAAGTTGCGGGAACAACTTTAGTTGTCGATTTATTTTAATTCGTGTTCCATGAATATATTGTGTGGCTGTCTTGGTTCGATTCACCCTTCAAGAGAATTGCTTGAGAAATGCATGCCTGACGACTTTTTGATATAAGAATCAACTATACGCATGAAAAAATCAACTGTGCGTGAAGCAATTTTTATTACACACTGTTCATAATGAACACATTCTTGAAAAGAGCATAATTTTGCCGCAAATTTTACTTGAATTGATGATGCGACTAAAACTGAAAACGTCGTAAGTGAAACAATTAATGGTACAAAAAATTCCTATTATGATAACCAATACTTGTCATGGAAAAAAAATTGCATCGTGAACTTTCGTTAAGTCCTACTTTATGAACTTTAACCATAAATAACAGCTATTACATGTCACATCCATATTGCTGAAAGAAGTAATATTTCCAAACAAATCTGGTGTTTCATTTCATTTGAGACAAAAACCTTCAAACAAACCGTATTTAAGGTAAGGCACATACGTGAATTGTCAATGGTCAAAGATTCATATGCGTTTAAATTGCACGTGTCTTTACGCCAGTAACCAGGCTGGGGCGGGGTGGAACCCCTGCAAATTCGGGGGTGCACTGGACAAGTGCGTTATCTGGACGCAAAGTCGAAAAAAACTTAGATGATATGGTTCTGAGTTAGAACGATCTCAGAACGGCCCAAATCGCACCACTGTTATGATTTGACATATTTTAGGCAAGTAAACTCGCTAGACTCGACTACTCAGAACTGGTTCCCCTGAAACGATAATGAAAGTTACAATAACCAAGTAACATCAATACGTCGATGTCAAATGTGACGTTTATATTCAGGTCATTTCATAAGAATGAAATCCGGCATATTTGCATCGATTTTGTTATTACTCGCTGATCAAATTGTTGGTTACGTATTTCGGAACAGTGATGGCATCATAGAGCTGGACAGAACCAACTTCAAAAAGGCCACAGCTGCGAATCCCTACCTCCTGGTCGAGTTCTACGCCCCGTGGTGCCACTTTTGTCGGGACTTTGCCCCAGAGTACGTAAGAGCGGCCCAGTTGCTCGGAAATTCCCCTATCAAAGTTGCTAAAGTCGATGCAAGTTTGGAAAAGGACATAGCAAGTGAACAAGGGATTAGTGGATATCCGACTATTAAGTTGTTCAAGAATGGGTATTCTGTTAAATATGATGGTGAAAAGCAGGCTGAAGATTTGGTGAATTGGGTGGCTAAGAATGCCAAAACTAACTTGTAACATTTTCGTCTACTAAAAACATATTTTTTATATTTGTGAACAAAAATAAAAAATCGTTTTTCAATTCTTAGTGGTTGTTTCAATGCTTTGCTGTTCGTCAGAAAAACGGGTTTAAAAAACAGGTTTTCAGTCACTCTTTCGTAGATATTTCCTCTGAAACATCGCAGCTACTGCCGGAACCTGTTGGAAATGAATGAGGAAGAAAACCCCAAAGAATTCGACGATGAAATGGGACTTGCACTCTTCTGTTGAAATTGGATGAGAAAGGTTCGTTGGAAGTTTACTATGTGGAACTGTTTGATTCAAGGTAAAGAGCGTGGTAAAGGTAGGTTTATCGGGCTCTGCCATAAAGTTGAAAAAAAAAAGTGGATGAAATTCCGTTAACTAGTAGCCACAGGAACTTACGTAGTTTGGCCTCCAGAACAAAAAATTCCAGTGAAATATTTGGCGGTCTTAACTAATTTCGAAGATATGGCCCTAGTTTTGAGTGATGACTGGCATTTTTAGGACACTTCTACCGCAGACAAAACACTACAAATTCTTGCTTCTTTAAACTGGCACAGTGTACAACACTTTAATTCACACGTTTTGCACAATCTTTTATTTAAAACGGAATTGTTTAAAAAACATCTAAACAAAAATTTATTTATGTCAAGTTGGTAACTTGGAACTTTGCATATTTGCACAGCCAACTTTTCGAGGCAGAAATTATTCACGCACTTTTTTTTCCACTTACCAACTTGACTTGGATAATATTCACTAACCATTTTGCCTAGATTTGTTGGTTATGTGATCATTAAAAATGATGAGTTTTTATCCCAAAAAGTACCGTTATCAATGAAGAAAGAGTGTGAAACAGGTCAATTAGGGTGTGTACATTGTGTTGGTTTAAAGTAGCAAGAATTTTGAGTGTTTCTTCCGCGGTGGAAATGTCCCTTAAAAAATGCCAGTCATCACTCAAAAATAGGCCCATATCTCCGAAATTACTTGAGACCGCCAAAAATTTCATTGGGATTTTTTGTTCAGGAGGTCAAATTACGTAAGTTCTGAAAAAAAAATCGTGTTTATAATCTGTGGCTATTAGCTAACGGAATTTTACCAAAAAGTGACTTAACTCACGTAGTTTGCTCCTGAACAAAAATCCAAAAAAATCAATTTTTCGAGTTATGCTCTTCTGGATCTTGAAAACAAATTTTTCAATAAAAAATCACACAAAATGCCTTCTTCTTTTTGACGACACTTTTTTCAGAAGCTAATCTACCTAATTTCAAACACCAAAAACAATCGCTTTAAAATAAAATAAATTCGACGGGTTTGCGTTAAAAACGTATTTTCTGTTCCAAATATAATGGAGGATATTTTAAAAAAAGCTGAAAAAGCAAGAGGATCAATAATTCCATCAAAAAGAATACCAAAAAGAATACAATATATTACTGGAAAAATGTTATGACAAAAGATGCCACTGAAACTGTATTTCTGGTATATTTTCAAGAACTCGTAAGGTATTTTCTCTTTTTGAAAATGTAATTCATTTGAACATCAATTTCAGCTCACAGAATTACTGGGAAATATTATTATTGATAGGTATACGGTCTGGTTTTAAACAATTTAAAAAGCACGATGAAAGGAAAATGGACTTTCTATAAGTTCAGGAATCCATCGGCGGAAGCATTTCTAACTTTATTTCTAATTGTGAATGGTAGAGAGAATTATATAATCCATAATGTACCAAGGGAGATATGTCCGTCTTTATTGATACCGTAATTATGACGATATGAGCTTGTAATATCCTGGTCAGAAATAAAGGCATTTTTAAAAGCATTTAAAAGCAAGTTTATATTTACATCCTGAATCCCAACGGAAACAATTAACAATCAGGTTGATATTGACAACAAACAAATCCAAATATTCTGCTCAAACCGCTGCATTCAAAAATATTCTTGATGTTTTTCATCCCTCATATTTATCCTAAAAGGATGTACGTGCAACAGCTTGTTTACTAGCTCTACCACTGAACACATCAATACGGAAATTCTGGATAATGTTCGCTAGAGTGATCGCTTTCTGCATCGCTTGTAATTGCAACTAGTCATATTCGACAATTCATAACACACCACTGACATCTATAATTGCTCATTAGCTGTTGAAATGTATTTGAATGCGGTATTTATAGGAGATCGGTATACATACGGTCTGGTTTTATACAATTTAAGAAGCGCGATGAAAGGAAATTGGAATTTCTGCATGTCTTGGAATCCATCGGAGGAAGCATGGTGCAAAATTTAGTTTTTCGAATTGAAAATTGAATGAAGTTTCAATAAATACAGGTATATTGTGTTATTGTTATTTCCGTCAACCAGCTGCACACCCTTAAGGGTACAACCCTCAAAAGTCTTCGAAAGACTTGTCAGAGCTAGGGAAGACGCAGCCCTTACCTTTTAACGTGTGATGCCATGCACGAGACCGATGAACATGCTGGGAATCGAACCCATGACCCTTAGGCCATATGTTTCAGTTCATATTTATATTATACTATATTTTTCAGTAAATCAACAAAAATTAACAATTTTTACAAAAGTTTAGAAAAGTGCAAGCTCTAAAACCAGGAGATCATCAAAGTAGGGTTCAATTCTGCGAAACAATCCGTATTCGCACCCAAGAAGATCCTAACTTCTAAAAAAAATTATTTGGAGAGACCAATTAAAATTTTCCAGAGAAGGAATTTTTATAAAAAGAACGAGCATTTCTGGGCTGATCAATAACCAAATTTTGTCAAGGAAATGGGATATCAGGAAAAGTTTAGTCTCAACGTATTTTGTCTTCTAAAGGATATCCGAATAAGTTTTCTTATTCACGATGAACCGTTGAATTCTGCGAAATATCTTCAAATTCTACGGTCAGTTGTGAACGACTTCTTGGACAATCTGTCTTTAGCAGAGTATCGTAGCGGTTGGTTTCAGCTGGATGGAGCACCGGGTCATTGCACTAGGGAAGTAACAGAGGAGTTTTTCGAAATATTTGACGATCGCTGGTTCAGTCGTTTGGGTCCGTGAAATCGGCCTGCGAGATCACCGGATCTCACGCCACTTGATTTTTACTTTTGGGGTAATTTGAAGAGAAAAGTATACATGAAACCAGTGCAGAGTGAACAAGACCTGCGAAAACGAGTGCATTGAACAGCTAGATGCCAGCGAAATAAGGAGGGCTACAACTATATCTCCAAATACCCGGATTTTGAAATGTTTGGAAGCGAATGGTCGGCATTTTAAAAATTTATTGTGAATGTTTTCTAATTTCTGACAGATAATTAATGAAATTATTTCTTAATCAGGATATGTTTTATTGAATTTTCTGCACGTTCATGCTATAATTCCCTCACATTTTCCATGAAGAATAACAATTTCATCAGAACTTACTTCGTTTGAATGATTATTTCCCTCAGTTTCAATTCTTTTAAGTCGCACTTCCGTTGAGAAACGCACAAAGGTATTATTAATAGTGCACTAATTGTCAAATTTTTATAATGTCATGTATCATCATGACATTTAATAGCCACCTTATAGTCTAGTCTACAAGTGCCATTTAGACCAACTTTTTTCAGCAGTCTCCGAAAATTATGATTGAGGTGTCATTCGATTCGGAATGACATCCAGATGATTTTTGAAAAAAATGAAGTTCCGCATGAAAAAATTGTAAAAGTTATTAACAATTAACTAAAAAAAAAAAAGATGGCTTTAGTATTTTGTAAATATCTCAAAAACTAATTAAAATTTTTTAAATCTAAAAAAAGATTCAAAAAGAGGAGGAAATTTACTAAAAAAAAGCTCAATTCCCGGAATTGTAGCATCAATATTTATAATTTTCCCAGAGGGATGAAAATACGGCCGAAAACGGGTACTCTGGCTCGGGCAAGCCACACCCACTTTGGACACTTTAACAATAAAAATTATTTTAAAATACTAAATATGAAAATAAAAAATTGGAAAAATTCAGGCACTAACTGAATAGATTAATGAACAATAATCCGCTTGAAAAAAATTTTCATCACAATTTTTCAATTAGTTAATCAATAGTTAATTAATAATTTTTTTCTGCTTGAACATGAACATTGCAAGTGTGATAATTGTTAAACTATAAATTTAAGATTTTTTTCCTCTTTTGGAGCAATTCTTGAAAGGCTTCAGAATAGAACCCCGTTGGAAAAATTAAAAAGTTTTTATTTTTCAGTTTTTTATTAACAATTTTCGTTGTTGCAAAATTAAATACTTAAATTAATCATTGAAAAAAAAAATTTTTTTTAAATATTATCAATAATCCGTTTTTATGTTATCAGGAACTACATAGAAATAATTTTTTTAAATTTTTATCTCTAATTGTTTAAAAAATTGTTATAAACAAATGCGTTGTTTATAAGATAATTGAAATTTTTTTTATGGAATTTCAATCTTTGATACAAATAATGATTTTTAAAAGAAAAATTGTTCCTTAAAAAAATTTTTTTATTGCTTGAGAACGCATTTGTTAATTAACAATTATTTTCTCCCGCTTCTAATTAATATTAAGGAACCATTTTTTTTTTAAATCATTATTTGTCTTTCTTTCTGATATATAAAAAAAAATTCCATTTTATTTAATTTTTCATTGTTTATGCAATAAACAATTTGTTATAAACAAATAAATTTTTACCTTATATTTTTTTTTCTATTCTAATTTCTGTCACAAAAACAGACATGATTTTTTTTCTTTTTTAATTTTTTTTTATTATTTTTTATTTAATTTTTAAATATAAGTTCTCTCTAACTCTCTAAATGTCATGTCTGTTTTTGTGACAGAAATTAGAATAGAAAAAAAAATATAAGGTAAAAATTTATTTGTTTATAACAAATTGTTTATTGCATAAACAATGAAAAATTAAATAAAATGGATTTTTTTTTATATCAGAAAGAAAGACAAATAATGATTTAAAAAAAAAATGGTTCCTTAATATTAATTAGAAGCGGGAGAAAATAATTGTTAATTAACAAATGCGTTTTCAAGCAATAAAAAAATTTTTTTAAGGAACAATTTTTCTTTTAAAAATCATTATTTGTATCAAAGATTGAAATTCCATAAAAAAATTTTCAATTATCTTATAAACAACGCATTTGTTTATAACAATTTTTTAAACAATTAGAGATAAAAATTTAAAAAAATTATTTCTATGTAGTTCCTGATAACATAAAAACGGATTATTGATAATATTTAAAAAAAATTTTTTTTTCAATGATTAATTTAAGTATTTAATTTTGCAACAACGAAAACTGTTAATAAAAAACTGAAAAATAAAAACTTTTTAATTTTTCCAATGGGGTTCTATTCTGAAGCCTTTCAAGAATTGCTCCAAAAGAGGAAAAAAATCTTAAATTTATAGTTTAACAATTATCACACTTGCAATGTTCATGTTCAAGCAGAAAAAAATTATTAATTAACTATTGATTAACTAATTGAAAAATTGTGATAAAAATTTTTTTCAAGCGGATTATTGTTCATTAATCTATTCAGTTACTGCCTGAATTTTTCCAATTTTTTATTTTCATATTTAGTATTTTAAAATAATTTTTATTGTTAAAGTGTCCAAAGTGGGTGTGGCTTGCCCGAGCCAGAGTACCCGTTTTCGGCCGTATTTTCATCCCTCTGGGAAAATTATAAATATTGATGCTACAATTCCGGGAATTGAGCTTTTTTTAGGAAATTTCCTCCTCTTTTTGAATCTTTTTTTAGATTTAAAAAATTTTAATTAGTTTTTGAGATATTTACAAAATACTAAAGCCATCTTTTTTTTTTTAGGTAATTGTTAATAACTTTTACAATTTTTTCATGCGGAACTTCATTTTTTTCAAAAATCATCTGGATGTCATTCCGAATCGAATGACACCACAATCATAATTTTCGGAGACTGCTGAAAAAAGTTGGTCTAAATGGCACTTGTAGACTAGACTATTAGATGAATATGAGAAAATAAATCGATTTTATTAGAAAATTGCTCTCATCTCGATATTCTGGCTATTTAGGTATAGGAACATGATCAATTCGAACGGAATTCAGTCCTCTTTCAGCATATTTCATGATATTCAGGATGTTCCATTCAAAAAAACGCACTTTCAACCCTTTTTGAATCTAGCAGTAAGATCATGAATTTCGAACGACCCTGTATAACGCAGAACAAGCTTCTCTATACAGAATCAATATACATGATCTTTATGAACTAAACACAAAATTGAAACTTCCGAAGAATCCAAATACCGTCGAAATATACATTCAATTCGAGCTGTTTTGGATAAAAAATATGGAAAGTAATCAATATCTCATAAACCGTCAGAAAAAGGTATAGGAGAGTATGAGGCAAAAATAATCAGCAAGGAATGACAAGTTCAAAAATGCGGTAAGATACAGGGTGTCCCATTTGAAATAACAAAGATGCTGCTACTTTCTGGCATTGCTGAAAATATTTTAGATCGATATACCAAGAGCAACTACTTGAGTAACCAAATTTTCAGATGTCTAAGGTACCATCCACCGTGACCCACCCTGTATATAGGCACATAGGTATAACTGAATTTGGTTTCAATTTGAGAAACTCTTCATTTCTTTCCTGTTTAAAAATCAGTATTATTTTAATTTTATTAAATATAGTCAATCTTCATTATTGATGAATAATCGATGATACAAATCTTTTCAAATTTCGCTTATTATTTTATCTTCTTTGTTACAGAGCAGTCGTGGAAGTCCTTCTACGAGCAGGATTCAGCGTCAACATGCGGACTAGTGCCGGGACGGCTCTACACGAAGCGGCTCTCTACGGAAAAGTTGAAGTTGTTCGAACTCTTCTTGAACATGGCGTCAATACTTCCATTCGAGATATGAAGAATCACACGGTGATGGACCTACTGAGCCAATTCAATACTGCTCAGGCCTCGCAGGAAATAATGAACATCCTGAAACGTGAGTGATTTTTCATTTTTTATCATTTCAATTTATTTTTGATGGGTAACAAGCTATTCAATAATTGGGATATTGGTAACTGTAAGAGATAAAAAGATGGTTGAATGGGCGTAATTTTTTTGCAGGTCACAAAAGAGGATTACCTTTGGTGGACAGCGACGGTGAAAGTATGAGTCATCCTTTTCCCACTGTCTCAAATACGGACTCCGATCTCGGTATTTATATAATTAAATTCTATTATAAATTGATAATTATCCATGCTGCAATTATTCAAATCGTATAAAAGTGAAATTACGGTGATTTTCTCTCCCCAATATTTTTTGTTTGCATAAAAAATAGTAGCGTGCATTGGCGTTCAGCCGTTATACTCAATGCTCACTTTCTTCTGAACATAAAATGTGTGGAAAGTTATGTGAAATATCATGCAATGCATATTCATTGTTAGCAAAAAGTGAAACTGAGTTCAATGTGTTACTGACCGTACTTCATGTTGGATGATTTCATTGATTACCTATATTGTTTGTACTAATAGCCGAATAACTAAAACATATTATTCAGATCAGATTAGTTTGGGACTTTCGTGATATACAAGACTCTAGAGAGCGATCTTTTCAGATTTATTGTGTGTGCCCTCGAAATCGTTAAGAGTTCTATATCCAGCCCTGTCTTCGTTACGAGACTACATAGGCTTGTTTTTAGAACCCCCATGTATCTGGGAACTCCTTCAGCCTTGACATGCCCTCGCATCCTCGCAGCTGCATAGTATGTATACTGATGCATCCTCTTCTTCTCGACAAAACCTGCTTAGCATTTCTCCTGCCAGACAGATTCTACTGATATGTTTGTTGATCCTATATTGCCCTGTGAGAAGTCTTACTAATATTCTAGTAGTACTCCTCTCCTTCCTTAGTAGATATCTTGTGAATGCTGGGTGCGGTTGTTTGATAAACTTCTTGGCCTGTCTCATTCCTGCTGAATTGTTTCACAACTCTTGGGTTTCTGTTGAATCCATGATTTGGTGCTTGTTTTTAGTACAGCTTTTGCCATACCGCAGAACGGTTCTGTGCCATTCAGAGCCATACTTGTCCCTTCCCGGTCTAGTGAATCGGCCTCTTTATTGCCTCTATAACATGTGTGTGCGGGTACCCATGCTATGGTCAGTCTGTTCTCACTGCCAGTTTGGAGGTAACTTGCAATGAGTTGACTGCTTTTATCGCAGTTTGGCTGTCTGAGTAAATGACAATGTCTTTTTCTGAAAACTAATGCCTTATTAGCTTTCGAGCCCAAAGGTGTATTGCGGCGGCAATTTTCTCTTGAAATATCGTCACATATATACCTAAGCTATTTGAGATTTTTATCTTCGGCTTGGTTCCATACGTTTTTGAGCCATCCGCGTAGATACCGATTTCCGCGTTAATGGGAGGTCCCTCCTTTCATGCATCCCTGTCCTGGAAGTTTTTTTGAAGGTATATCAGGAAAATATACCATCTTAGGCATTCTTATAACAGGGTTGTTTTTCAACTCTTCATATAGATGGTTCTAGTCTCTCTCATGCATGTTGCAAGACTAGGGCTTCGCGAGACCAAGACCAAGACTGAACAGTCTTGGTCTCGAAAAATAAATGTAGTTTTGGTCATGGTATTGGTCTTGATGTTTCAAGACCAAGACGAGACTGGCCCAGTCTTGGTCTTGGTCTTGATAGTCTTGGTCTTGATAGTCTTGGTCTTGGTCTTGATAGTCTTGGTCTTGATAGTCTTGGTCTTGATAGTCTTGGTCTTGATAGTCTTGGTCTTGGTCTTGATAGTCTTAGTCTTGGATCAAAATTTGTCTAGAAATTTCAATTATTCAATTCAATTGTCCAACAGTTTATATGCATATAATAGTAAGTATTTCTCAGTCTTGAACAATTGTCAATTTGTACGGGTAAAGTAAGGGAAATTAAAATGTCTCATTTCACCATCAGAATATAATTTTTAAGAAAACTCGAATAAATATTAAATTGTACTCACACAGCACACAAGTCGACGCCCGACAGACCAGACAAAAGGTTCAAAATGGTTGGAAAGTTAATTAGGTTTTTATTGACCATTTTACAATGTATTATTGTGTGATGAGCAGTAAGATACGGTTGCGGCAGAGTGGTGGAATCGGACTCCCGAGGAAATTGCAATACTTATTAACCACTGCGACCTTACAACATACACTTATTTTTTGTGAACTGTATAACTGCAATACAGATTAAAAAAAATGTGTTTTCGATTTTGAATGAACAAAATTTAAAAACCTATTATATGAAAAATAAATAACTGAATAAAATGCCATAACATTTTCCATCAAAATTTTCTCAATATTGAGTAGATTTAATTTCACTATTTTTCTTTCGAGACCAAGACCAACACTCTTGGGGAAGAGTCTTGATTTTGGTCTTGGTCTCGAAAGTCAAGTCTTGGTCTTGGGAAGATTTATCAAGTCTAGATCTTGGTCTTGGTCTCGAAAGTCAAGTCTTGGTTTTGGGAAGATTTATCAAGTCTTGATCTTGGTCTTGGTCTTGGTCTTTGGTCTTGGTCTTGGTCTTGGTCTTGGTCTTGGTCTTGGTCTTGGTCTTGGTCTTGGTCTTGGTCTTGGTCTTGGTCTTGGTCTTGGTCTTGGTCTTGGTCTTGGTCTTGGTCTTGGTCTTGGTCTTGGTCTTGGTCTTGGTCTTGGTCTTGGTCTTGGTCTTGGTCTTGGTCTTGGTCTTGGTCTTGGTCTTGGTCTTGGTCTTGGTCTTGGTCTTGGTCTTGGTCTTGGTCTTGGTCTTGGTCTTGGTCTTGGTCTTGGTCTTGGTCTTGGTCTTGGTCTTGGTCTTGGTCTTGGTCTTGGTCTTGGTCTTGGTCTTGGTCTTGGTCTTGGTCTTGGTCTTGGTCTTGGTCTTGGTCTTGGTCTTGGTCTTGGTCTTGGTCTTGGTCTTGGTCTTGGTCTTGGTCTTGGTCTTGGTCTTGGTCTTTTTTAACTGAAGCGTTTGCTCTAGACTCGGTGGATGCATTATTGGAGGCACCCTTGATGTCTCTATATATTATCTTGGCTATTCTCTTCGTCTTCTAAGGACTTTGTTATTAGCCTGTTGAGATAGTCCTAAGTCTGTTGACTTGCCTGGTTGGAAATATTATTTCCTATCCTTTTTGGAGACAGATGGGTATTTGTATGGTTGATAGCCAACCTGATTCTGTTTGTTCTCGATATTTCCGCAGCTAGGCTCCATTCCAAAGCTGTTGGGCTGTTCTGCTTGCTGGTGCATATATTTTCGGATTTTATGATGACGTACGACTGTAAAATATCGCGGACGGAAAACAGTTCAGGCCCAAATGCTGTCTGTATTGACCTACGCTTGTATTGATGGGAGGCAAAACCTCGAAACTAGTCCCCGTAACCTGATCATTTTCAATGGAGAACGTCGCACAATTGTCAGTGTGATGAGATTGATTTATTACCTGACGTGACATTAGCCAGTAGAAAAGTGTGAAACATCGATCGGCAAGAACTGTTTTTACCAAACAAGCTTTCAAAAGAGCTTTGTGCTCAGTGTCTAAATCTTCAAAATTACCATTTCATTTTACTGTCATTGAAATTATCCAATTTATGACAGCAAAATAATTATACATGGTTGCAAACTGAAACTTAAGAAAAAAAAATTGGGGTGGTTCCTACCCTCGCTTGGGGGTGACAGTGGCGGAGTCAAAAATATCGGAAAGAAGTGTCTCCTCTTAATCAAAAATCGACGGGTCTTAGCGTTTTTCCAAAATGTTGACGCTGAAAATGGTTGTTTCGTTTTTAGTTGGCCACCCTTTATAATAAATAGCACCTATAATGATCAACGGGTTACTTATTTGTTTTCATTCATACATATTCAAAGTAATAGTAACCGAACTCTAAATCTCACCTCAGTGTTTTCAATATTAGGTAGCCCTTATGAGAATGTGAGACCGTCATCAAAAAACGCGAGGTCAGTGACAACCGATCCTTCTCCTGGCACCTCGCCACAGCGATGGGATTTTCAAAGACATGCTCGGCCTCCAGAAGCATTCGATGACAGAAGAATATCGGGAGTGTCAGCAATTTCCATGTAAGATATCGTTAGAATAAATGTTCATGTCCAGAATATCATCAAATTTCATCACCAACTCTTCATTCCACTCAAGTAACTATCTCGGAATGCGAACGAAATGAATCGAATGGCATTTATTCAACAAACTGATTTTTCAAGATTTTTTAATTTTTCCACCCTATTATTAATATCCGTCGTAACGTTAGTGAACCTGAAACAGTGTTTTATAATATTTAGTTTGAGGAAGCAATAGCAAAATTATTTCCAACAAGATCGTGTTATAACAAGAACAAAGAAAATAAAAAAAGAACAATTTCAGGTGAGAATGATATAAAAAAAGTCGAGTTTCTGTTTTCAAGGGCTGTAGTTGTAATGAGTCAGGACAGATTCTCTTCTGTTTTTCATACATTTTGCTACGCTAGTTGAAGTCAGTTGAACAGTTCAAAAAGATCTAAAGCTAAGTTAATAAAAACAGCTCTGTTTTCCCGGAGTATGATTTAGAACAGTGGTGTCGGAAGTAGAATATTAGTGAGAAGCAGAAACTATTTATACTAAAATATTGATGGTGAATACGAGAACATCGCACGATACGATGGAACATTGTGAAATTTACCCAAAATCAATTTACGGATTTGTAAAGAAGGCACCAGAAGAAAAAAACCAAAAAAGGAAATTTGCGCCAGAAGGGAAAACAAGAAGAAGAAAAACGGCGCCAGGAGGAAAAATAAGAAGAGCAGCGCTACAAGAAAAAAAAAGAAAAGTAAACGCGACGGTTGAATGATCACTACTCACGTCAGTAACCAGGCTGGGTTAGGGCGGATCCCTACGTAGTGGGGAGAGTGCTGGCTGAATGCACCGAATGGAAGCAAATGCCAAAAAAACTAAGAAAAAGAATTATAGCCTGCAATCTCTTGACAGCTTTGGTTCATGAGTCACCACATTTGATTCCTGGAATACCGTATCTTCATCTGAACCTGCCCTGGGCCTCCCAGGGGAGAGTGGAGCATTCCACTTAAAATTAAAGGCGTCCAATGACGGGTTGGGTTTTGAGTTGTTCTCGTTAGGGAGAACAATATGAGCTCTATATCCGACGTGCCATAGTGACGTATGCTTTCGCCCCGTTAGGAGAAAAAGGTTTCGGTGCCTCTGATATTACTTAGCCAATACACCCATTTCCGTGGAAATACCGAATAAAACGAACGCAAACCATCTCAGTTGGCTGACTTGTAGTGCCATGTGAGATGTGGTAACGTTGTGCTGCCTTATGGCGTAGAAGAGTGGAGATGAGGTTATAGTCGGCATTCCCAAGTGGAGCAAATACTTCTATACTGTATGGAGTTTCTGTTTTCAAGGGCTGTAGTTGTAATGAGTCAGGACAGATTCTCTTCTGTTTTTCATACATTTTGCTACGCTAGTTGAAGTCAGTTGAACAGTTCAAAAAGATCTAAAGCTAAGTTAATAAAAACAGCTCTGTTTTCCCGGAGTATGATTTAGAACAGTGGTGTCGGAAGTAGAATATTAGTGAGAAGCAGAAACTATTTATACTAAAATATTGATGGTGAATACGAGAACATCGCACGATACGATGGAACATTGTGAAATTCATCCAAAATCAATTTACGGATTTGTAAAGGAGGCACCAGAAGAAAAAAACCAAAAAAGGAAATTTGCGCCAGAAGGGAAAACAAGAAGAAGAAAAACGGCGCCAGGAGGAGAAATAAGAAGAGCAGCGCTACAAGAAAAAAAAAGAAAAGTAAACGCGACGGTTGAATGATCACTACTCACGTCAGTAACCAGGCTGGGTTAGGGCGGATCCCTACGTAGTGGGGAGAGTGCTGGCTGAATGCACCGAATGGAAGCAAATGCCAAAAAACTAAGAAAAAGAATTATAGCCTGCAATCTCTTGACAGCTTTGGTTCATGAGTCACCACATTTGATTCCTGGAATACCGTATCTTCATCTGAACCTGCCCTGGGCCTCCCAGGGGAGAGTGGAGCATTCCACTTAAAATTACTGGCGTCCAATGACGGGTTGGGTTTTGAGTTGTTCTCGTTAGGGAGAACAATATGAGCTCTATATCCGACGTGCCATAGTGACGTATGCTTTCGCCCCGTTAGGAGAAAAAGGTTTCGGTGCCTCTGATATTACTTAGCCAATACACCCATTTCCGTGGAAATACCGAATAAAACGAACGCAAACCATCTCAGTTGGCTGACTTGTAGTGCCATGTGAGATGTGGTAACGTTGTGCTGCCTTATGGCGTAGAAGAGTGGAGATGAGGTTATAGTCGGCATTCCCAAGTGGAGCAAATACTTCTATACTGTATGGATCAGGATCTGTGGTGGGAAAAAGATCAATTGTATTGTCATACTGGTTGTTGACGTCAAGAAATTGTATGGGTAGCGTATGGGAGTATTGATTCATATACCAGTACAATCACACCTTATGTTAATCCTCACCATCGACACTTTCGCACAACTATTATACGTCATACTTCTGGACATGAACAGTTCTACTTTAAATATTTTGTAAATATCATGTTCGTTTTTATTTTGTTTTGCACGATTTTGACAGCATGACCAACCACACTGCACCAACACGAGACATTAACGAAAATGAAGACACTTACGTCACGATGTCGAATACCCCAATGTAAGATATATTATTTTTATTTTTTTATGCATGCCGTGCATCCATTTGAAGTTTTTTGGACTCTCTTCGAAGACGATCTGAATATTTTTAGAATTATATTACAGTATCTCTCACTTACATGCATTGAAAAATGTGTGACGGATATGTAAGGTAATCGAGAAACATCTTACTTAGTATGACTGTAGTTACCAACTACAGTACATGTAAATAGGCCATCAATATGAGCAAACTTCATATGGGAATAGGTCGAAAGCAGATTTCTATTTGAATATATTTATGTATAATCATTATTTTTAAAACCTATCAATTTTAGATCATTTTCGAAGACTTGTTCTGTTTGACTGTTTTGTGTAGCTGTTCTTGGCTTGCTGTAATGGAAATAATGGAAGGTAAGCAGACAACTGCAATCATGACGAATGACCATCATTTCGGACAGGGGACATTTTATTGTTCCAAATTATTTTGCTTATCGTTCTATATTTCCTTACACGCATTTTATGTACATTCGAATACCTTGTGGATATTTATCAGATCGAAAAAAAATCATATAACTAAGCTCTGTTGGTTTTGAGTACCTATTGGATCGGAATTCTGAAAAGACGGAATATTACATTCATTACATTCATTCATTCATTACATTCATTATGAACATAACCGGATGGCAATATCTTACACTATCCTTATCAGTGAGAGATTATTCCACTGAATGGAAGGTAACTACTCTTTAGTAGGTAGTCGAAAATAATTTTGCTTTATCCATTTTTTTTTGTAGACCCAGATCAATATTTTACGTTGATAATACGGGTTTTGGAAAAAAATCCCACTTCTGCCCATTTGTCCCATGACCTCTGATGTTCCCAGTCTAGGAGGAGCTGTTCAATACACTGAAAAAAACTGTTTATACAGTCTATCATAAAGGGTATGAAAAAATGTTTCAGATGAAAGCTATATAGTTTACTTTGTAGCTTATTATAATGATATTTTGAAGCGGGACAACACAAGACATAATTTTTTGAATGGACCACCCTGTAAATTTTTCCTTCGTTAAACTAAGCGAAAGGTTTTAAGTGCGATGGTATTTTTTTTCGATAATTTGCGGCGTTGTCGAATTATTGTTGAAAGAAGGAGAATCCTCGAAATAACAGACTATTACAAAAAATGTCATAATATGGAAAAAAATTTAGCAAAAATATTTGAGATATGCATCAAACAGAGTGGGATGGAATGCCAGTATTGACTGAAAGGTAAATTTTATAAAGAGGTATTAACTCGACAAACTTCAAATATCAAAAACTCGATTTTTTTATAAATGAAACACCTAGTATGTTATGGATGACACGAAATTGTCTTTCTATTCACGTAGGAAAGCTAAATTTTGATACTTGATTACTGTTACTGGAATTCAACATAATTGCAATGTTAAAACTGAAAATAAGTTGAAAAATAGTATATTGTGTATCTAGTGCGTGAAGTATACTTTTTTACGCGAGTGTGGAAGTTTGTGGAACGAGCCGCAGGCGAGTTTCACAATCCGCACGAGCGTAAAAAAGTCTTCACGCACGTGGTGCACACTATACTTTTTCTATGACCTTTTACTTAGAGATTGAATTAAAGGAAAATTTGCTTTTCAATCATTCTGACTGTCGGTCGTGTGGGTTTAAAGCCTAGCGACTGCAGTATATTTTTTCTGATGGCCTGAGAAAGTGCTAGGTATCGCACATCAAAAGGTAAGACCCCGTTTATCCTTGGCTCGCACAAGTTTCGACTTCTCAAGGCTGCTTTCGAAGGGGGACGACAACGGAGGAAACATTTTTTTTAATTCACAAACCACCGGCTACTTCCAGACAATAATGTATTATGTTTTCAAATTCTCCACTAACTCCTCTCAACCTACTAACTGGAATATTATAGAGTGCGTCCCTAATTTCATTTTTCGTATCCCCCTTTGTCGATAGGGTGTTCTATAAACTTGATCTTTACGCAGCCCCACATAAAAAATCCATTTTATCAAATACTGTAAGCGAGGTAGTATTGCGTCAACTTCATCGACGCATTTGAACAACTATGATGAGGTAAATCAACCTTCGTCAAGATATATTATTAACTGCCCTTCTGCACTAAGTCAGTGTCCATCAAGCCGTACCATAAACCACCCATTAAATGACCTGACCGGATCTGCAATAAATTTGCAAAATGTCATCAGTTGTTGTTCTTTATTTGTAAATATTACGAAAAAAATATTAAATTTTTTATTTTGTAATTGTTTGTTGTGCAGTTCTTTCTATTAAGTTTTACCAAAAATTAGTCGAAAGGTTATATATTTTTTATTTTCATGCAGCATTTATATGCAGCTCGTAGGAAATTTTTTTTGTACAACTGTCAAAAAAACTTGACCTTTCTACATCTCTATTGATACGTAAATTACTTTTTTTCGCTGCTAAAAGAAATTCACAAAATAAACATGAAATATTACTTTTCGAAGGCTTTATTTTTGACAGAGTCAATTATTAATTGAATACTCATCATAAAACAATTTCATTTATTGAAATAATAATTGATAGTGCAGTTTGAACAATAACTTCCAACATAAATTCCCGAAGATGTTCCATGTTGCTGATGATCAGAATCGTTAGATATTTCTTGAAGAGTTGATTATATTGAGGTATATCTCAATATAATCAGAATTTGAAACAGTAAACGTTCTTGCGTTGCGCAATAGATCTTCGTATCAGGTATTTTGACAATCAACATAGTTCCAAAATTATGATTATATCTGTACCTTCATAAAACTTTAGATTTCTTTCCTCGGTATCCGACGCTTTTGTTCTTTAATGAGCGGGACCAATTTTGAAAACTTCTTTATATCAATATTTTCATTAACATTCAATGTACTTTTCAACATTGAGTAGACACTACATAACGTGGGAGATTATACAATGTTTGATTTTTCCTCGAAATATATAGCATATAAACACATTTTCGTAAACCTTTTTTAAGATGTATTGGAAGTACTTATTTATTCTTACTATATTTCAGACGATGTTAATTCACGTTCACAGTTGTACGAAAAATGTTGTTTGTATTTCGCGTATAAAATTCGTGTTTTCATGGCACATTCGAGAGAATCAACACTCTCATGTGCCATTAAAAAACATTAATTTTACGCACTTAATTCAAAAATAACTAGTTCCTAACACGTGCGCAAAGTGCCTTTCCTTCACTTATACAAACTCCGTTGTGTGCGGAAAAGTAATGCCTTGCGCACTCGTGAAGAAAATAACTATATTGATTTTTTCTTCCAAATTTTGTTTTGTAGAAAACAGCATTGATTTTATTGGCCCATTAATTTTGTTGAGTCTTCTATAACAAAAAAGGATAGAAAGTGATTTCAACAACACAATTGAGTCGTTCTTCTCGCAATTCATACCTGATCCGTCATAACCAACAGAAGCTTCGCTATATGCCATCTAAAACCCTCATAAAACTCTGCACATGCATGTTTTAGGCGTAAATCCAAAGCTTACAAGAGCCTGCCCATCCTGAAAAAGCGCACGAAACCCAAACCTGTCGTAGAACATAACCCGTTGGACGGCATTACTTTTTGTTTCCAAGACCAGCTAGATCTTCGGAAAACCAGCACGGCTTCGTCAATTTCGTACCAGTCTGCCGTAGACTGCGGTTTCCATAGTAACTCTGATTCTTCCAGGGAGTCCGATAACAGTCTGTACCACATACCGTGCGTCCCCAAGCAATTCATGGATACCAGCAACCTTTCGGAAGACTTGAATTACTTGAGCACTGGCAGGGAATCGGACCAGATCAGCATCGCTTCCACTGCCTCTAGCTGCGGATACTACCCGAGGAGGCCCGATAGCGGAGGTGTGCCCCTGTACATCCCCATGAACACTTCCAGATGCGGACACAGTCCTGGATCGAATAGCAAAATTTCGGTGAGTGATGCTTCAAACGACATGACGGTGGACACGTGTATTCCTAGGCTGGTCAGAATTATTTTGATTTTCGGATAAGTATATCATTCTCGTGGTCAAAAGGAGTAACATTCTTCATCCGACGTTTTGTTTGTTGCTACAGGGGGAGCTATAGGAATGGATTCAATATGTAACGCCAATTACGGCAAATACGGTCTGCGAGTAGATTTTTTTTGAATCCGTAATTTGGTGTTTGTTTTTGCTAGAGCTTTTGCTATTCTTCAGAACGGTTCTGGGCCTTGTAGACTGTAGATTGTAAGGGGGTCGTACAGGCTGTGCAGCCTCACAAGCACTTCGACCTATAAGTTCTTTTGTGCGTGAACCTTGATCTATTCGAGGCCCGGGATTCCGAGACTTCTTGCTAAGTTCATCTGTTTCCTGGGAGCTAAATTCCTGATGTTGGAGGGCGTTAAGAAGGCAAGAAGGCCCCTTCCAAGAACTTAAGCCTCTTGCAGAAAAATGCTAGGTATTCGCACAGCAAAAGTTCTGCATTTTCCATGAAGTTCTCGCAGTAGAGGCAACTATCACTCCCTGATTCACCCATCTTTTGAGGTGGTACCCCAGAGGGCAGTGTCCAGTCCCATTACCATCTTCAAGTCTTTCTTGTCCAACTCGAGAAGCTGTTTAGCTTTCTTTGGCTATAGATACACTAGTCTTTTCGCTTGTCTTTGTCCTGGCACTTTATTTCAGTGAGATTTCATTTCATCAGTTTCCCAGCGTCGGAACTCTTTTCTCAAGAGTCCACAGAAGGGTCCTGGGCCGGGAAATTGTGTGTTTGCCCCTTCTTTGGCAAGACAATCTGCTTCTTCGTTGCCTTTAATTCCTCTGTGACCTGGCACTCACATCAGGCTGACCTGATTGTTTACTTTCAGTTGTCTTAGGGTTAGGGATTGTTTACAGTCCCAAGTCAACTTAGACTCACAGGTGTATGATCTGACAGTATATAGAATTCTGCCCTTCGAGTGCCTCTTTCACAGCATTCCTGGACACACAATTCTATAGCATGTACTTCTGCTTGGAAGAAGGTTGGGGTTTTACCAAAGGGTTTTGAGAAATTTGGTCCTGTAATTCCCACTCCAACCATTTTATCCATCTTAGATCCATCTGTGTACCACACTGATGCATTCCTTTCCAGTTGAGGTCCGTTCTCTGTGCAAGTTTAGCGGCTGTTTATGACCACTTCAAACTGAATTTCGAAATCGTACCTAACGCATGAAATCTGTCAGTTTAGACATGGCTTCTAGGGAAATGTGTTCCAAATTCTTTGAGTGTCCGATCAGATCTCCTGCTTTAAGTTTTTTGTCTGGCTCAGTCTGAAGGCACTGTTGGCTAATTCTTTCATTACACATAGGTGCAGTAGCGAAAGGTTTAGCATTGACTCTAAGGCTGCAGTAAGGCACGTAAATATTGCCCCTGTGGTTCCCAGACAGGCTAGCTGCTGCACTTTCTGCAGCTTCACTTGTGGCGAAATTAATTGAATTTTTAGTCACCATACCAGTGAGGCGAAGGTGACCATGGGTTGAATGATTGTTTGGTATAACCAATAAATCATTTTTGGTTTCAGACCCCATGTCTGACCAAAGACTTTGCGGCATGTCCAGCTTGCCGCTGTAGCTTTGAAAAGAATGTGGTTGATTTGGCTGTTCCGAGTCAGTTTTTGGTCTATTATAACTCCCAAATATTCCACCTCTTTGGAAAATGGTTCCATTCAGAATTACGGCTTCAAGTTCGTACTTTCGCCTCTTGGTGAATGGATCCAGCAATGTTTTGCTAGGGTTGACGTAGTCCTTCCTTATCGCACCAGCTTCTGATTGTATTTAGGGCTAATTGCACGCGGTCGGAGATTACTCCGTCATGTTTACCCCTAATGGTAACGACTTGGTCATCGGCATAACCTTGAGTCGTGAAACCAAGTTTGTGTCGACAACCAGTAACCGCAGCAAAGGCGATAAACCCTCCCTCCCCTTCGGGGACAAGCTTTTTCATCCAGGGCCTTAGTGAATGACCGATAACCGTTCTCGGTATGACAAAAGCTGTACTTGAAACGTAATAATCATCCATTGGGAACAACTTCTTATCTATATCATAATTTCAGTACTTGGCAAGTTTGTACAATTCCTAATCCTTGATAATAAAAAAATTAGTAGTTGGGCGAGTCTCAGTTGGATCAGCCTGTTTACAAGTTTTGTGAAAATATTAGGATGATGGACAAAACTTTATATTTATTCATTCTGCAGCCCACTCCTCCCAAGAAACCTCCTCGGCGGAATATTTCGAACTCCCCAACTCTCGTCCAACCGATGTCAATGTCAGTCGACGGAGTTAGCAATAGCGCCTACGAGTACCTCTTCCTGTCGCACACCGGCACCAGAAGCCAAGGCAACCTGAACGACTACGACAAAGAAAATCGCAGAGACCGCTTAGGCCACGGAAGGAGCATGGACCAATACGTGGAGATGAACCTTTTCAGCATTGCCCTGGACGACGAACCCGAACGGTCCAAGAGCGAGCTGCAGAGAGGAAAGAGCGAAGACCTCGACAACAGGAAGAAGAACGAACCCATCGCCATCACGTCCATGTACGAAAACATCGTCATCAAGCAGCAGAACCCCAGAAGGAAGCTGAGGCGCAATCCTGAGGTGTACGAAGACTACGACTTCAGGAGGAAGTACAAGGAGGAGCCCGTGGCGAGTTCCTCAGCTCCGGAAGGAACTTTCGTGTCGAGCGCGTTCATAATGGTGTCCGACCCTAGCGAGGGGAAAGAGTGCACCCCCAAGAATGACAAGAAGCTCAGTGTTAACGCCCACTTTCCCCTTTCTCCGAGTCATTATAATCAACCTCCCACTCCTGATCATCCTCCCCCTACCGCCATGCAAGCAGAAAGTGTAATTTATGAAAAGATACGTCCTCTCAGTCAGGTGAGCTTGTGAAAGCATGTCCGATATTTTTGTTATGTTTACTGTTCAGTATTATGTGTTTATTGTCTGGATGTTACTGTGTATTTTGAGCCGGTTCCACACTATGACGCAGTGTGGATGTGGCGAGGCCAGTTGGCAACTGATGTAGAAAACGCGGTTTCCAAAAAAAGAATGCCATTTGGTTTAAAAAATGCTCCTGAATCATTTCAATGAATGATGGACCACATTCTCTTCTACGGACGATATTGTTGTTTATTTCGAATCACTGGACGGGTATATTTTACATTAAAAACGTACATTCGAGGTTCATCACAGCTTCAATTAAAAATACAATTGGATATACGAAAATAAAGCCCTCTTCTAGGACTCTTGATTACACCCGAAGACTAAATTAAGAGCTTAACTAACTTTTCTTTGCCAAAAAATATAAGAGAGGTTCAAAGAAGTTTATTATCGAATATTCATTGGCTAAAAAATTCCTAAAAAATGTACTAAAAATTCCAAATTGCAATCATTCGTTTAAAGAACAAATTGTATACCATTCTGGTATACCGAAATTATAAAATGTCTAAACAATATACAAATGATGGGTTGTTCATTGTTGTCCTGGCATAATTACTCGTTTTCCTTTTAACATGTATAAACGGTCCTTCATTAAAATATACATGTATCGGCAGGTATATATTGATACCAAAACATCACCTGATGAAAAGTGCACAATAACTATGGCAACGCAGCACTAGCAAAAAAAAATTTTTTGGAATTTTTTGTAATCTCATTATTATGATTTACGGTATCTCGTTATAATGAGATAACTAATTCATTAGAATGACTCAGTTACCTCTTTATTGTGAGAAGCGTAAGTAATTATAATGAATTAGTTATCTCATTATAACGAGATACCGTTAATCATAATAATGAGATAACAAAAAATTCCAAATAATTTTTTTTTGCTATTTCTGCGTTGCCATAGTTATTGTGCACTTTTCTCGTATATTTCATCAGGTGACATTTTGGTATCAATATATACCTGCCGATACATGTATATTTCAATGAAGGAAAATATAAACAGGGCAGAGGCTTGACTTAGTGTAGATAATATGGAAGTAGAACAACTAATCAAATGTCATTTTTCTGGATAGGATTTGAGAATTCTGAAATAAAGGCTCAACTTTACATCAGTTTTCGCACTTGAGCTAACTATGGCGTTTCTCGATAATTCAGTTATGAAACAGGATCTATTGGGGATTTTATGTTATCTCATAATAATTATGAGATACCGTAAGTCCTAATAATGAGTTAACTATAACAATCTCATTATAATGAGATACCTAATAATTATGAAAAATCCATTATGTCTCTTCAGAGCCATCGTAATTAGTAAATACTTCTCGGTGGACGTGTCTTGGCTTGCCAAAAGTGCATACAGCGGCATAGTGTGGATACGGCTACAGGCATGTATTGAAATAATAGCACAAGTCGTCATGTTCCATTCTGGTCCTTATTTTGTTTTAAAAATGAATCAGGTTTCATGCATTTCATTGATGTGGTTTATGAATGAACGCGGTGTTGGAACTATATGCAATTGCAGTGATGTGGGCCTATGTTATGCTATTTCAAGTATGTCCCAGACATCTGAGCAAGGCACAATTAATGTGTTTGAATATACGAAAATATTCATAATGTTTCATCTGAAATAAGGAAGTTGATATCGTTTCTGTGAAATGAATGTTTAATTTTTGGTCTTGTGACACAAGAACTCCTGTGCTGCCTTGTACAGTTAGTATGAAACAAATCTTGAGTATGAAAAAGATCTTGGACACCACTAAGTTTAAAACATTTACTGCTCAATTTTATAAGTCGGCACTATATAAATAAATATTTCTCATGATGAATAAATATTATTAAATTTATACTACTATTGATTTCCATTTGACATAACTTTTGAATTGTCGACTGATTCGTATTCATTTACATTGTCGAATTCCAATTTTTTCATCTCGCAGTTTCTTATTCTTATTTGAAACTAGAAATATTATCGGGTGTTCCTCAACTAAATATGTGTATGTGTTATTTAAATTATTTTATTTTATGTTACTGTTATTAGTTTTATCGTATAATATTGTTATGGTATAATGAATAAAGCTTGACAGGCATTTTGAGTTTTTTTGTTGTGAAGTAATGTGTGCATTATTTTTCGTTCAGCTTTTTCCTTTCCTGGAATCACAAAAAGTTCTTTGAGTTCTCACGTTGGGTGCCAATTTTTTTGAAGGCCAGAATTGAGATTATTTGCCGCTTATCCAGGGCTGGAGTAATATATTGTCGCGTAATTCGAAAATAGACTTTATTTTATTGAGAACGTCTATCCATTAAAAATAATGAATGAAAAACACTTCATCACAGGAGTCTAGTGATTACAAAAATACTTGTAGCTGAAAAAAATTAGGGCTGAGAAGAGAAAGAAGGGACAATTTTCAATGACAGGAAAATAAACTGGTTGTTCCATTAATATTTTTCATTTGCTTTTACGTGTTCTTTCTATCACTGCAAAACATCGATACAAGACTTATTTCCATATAAATCAGCATTGTCGATATATCGAGCTTACTACACCCAATGTCGAGACATCCGGTATATCGGTTGAAGTAGAAAATGCAATCGTCAAAGGAAAACTTATTTCAAAAGCTAACCAATTGGATATCAGAATACGTATTTGCAATCAAATGATGTATGTAAAACACTCTCACCACGTGAGAATTTTTCTTGGAAGGTTGTAGACGATGTAATAACTCGACTGGTTAGGTTTCTGACGTTCATCGTCTTGACTTGTTTCACTTTTTCATAACGTTTCGATTGCTTGCAATCGTCTTCAGGCTCAGATGCTACGAGGTCTTTATAAGTTTGATGTGGTGTAATCAAGGATGGCGGTGATGTGGCGCGCGTAGTTTCGCGCTTTTTCTTCCCTCCAAAGCGGTCTATGAGCGGTCTCCATACGTTTTTAATTTCCACACCTGGCTGACTTTCATTAGGATTTCCTCAGAGTTTCCATTTGGGCGTAGGTCCTTTTTGATCTGATGTGATAAAATCTTAAGAGAAGTACAGAAACAACTCGAAAGGACCTACACGACCAAAAAACGATCATAAAATCTCCGAGAAAATCAGGAGGATCGAAAACAAGTACAAAAGCGGTCAAATTGGAAACTTAAAAGGAAATTCCTGTCTACAAACTAGATAGATGAAGACTGATGGCTGTGTCTAAAGGTAAAATTGTATTAATGGTAAAAACCGCAAATCAATATCTATCATCGTTTCAGAGTTAGAGCATTTTTTTCAAAAATGTGCATTTTCGAAAAGTGGCTGTAACTTTTTTTCTGTCAAAAATTTCTTGTTTCTACGAAAACATATCTAGAGCACTTTTTACGTAGAATTCAATGGTGTGACTTATTTTTTTCAATTAACATATCCTTAGTTTTTGATGGATAAATATATTTTTTTAATGAGACACCCTGTTTATTCCTGCATGTTTCAATAGAGCTAAAAATTATCCTTCGGAAAATGTAGCACTCTTGATGTTTTGCTAGAGTCTTTTTTGAAATACAGAGCATTTAGGTTTTTTTTATTGTAGACTTTGAAACGCACACTTTGAACAAGTAGTAAAGACGATCTTTAATTCGTAGTTTCTGTTCAATTTTTAAACTCATTCGCAATGAAGTATGAGAATTATGAGGAATGGGATGTGATAGTCTATTTTATTATGCAAACCGGGGAAAATGCAGAAGCAGCAAGCAATTTGTATCACGAAAGATTTCCAGAAAAAAGACAATCTTTTACAGACATTTTCACAAGATTGCGACACAACCTAATAGATGGTGGTCAATTCGAACCAAAATGGCCAAAATTATATGAATCAAATAGGGATAAGGAGTTGGAAGAAATAGTCGTTTTAGGAGCTGTTGGTTATATAATCCCAAAACGTCAACGCGAAATTTGAAAATATCAACAGGTCTACACCGAGAACTAATGTAAGACAGATTTTGAGACAGCACAAATACAAGCCATACAGAAGCAGAAGAGTTCATAAACTCAGTAAATGGAAGAAAAAAAAACGAAAAAAAAAACCCGGAAAAAAAATATTATTTTAAAATGTACCTATTTAAATTTTTTGTCATTTTTTTTATATATTCAAAATGTGACCAATTATCAATTTTTAATATTTTTCTTTCTTTGTATGTATATATATTTTGATTTTTCAGTATTTTTATATATTATGATATATAATTAATTACCTTAATTAATTTTACATGATTATGGACAAGTTTTAACACTTATTTGATCATGTTTTCATGAAATATTATTTACTTTCATTACATTTGAAACTATGTATTCATCATTTTTGAACAAATAAATGAATAAATGAATAAAAAAAAAACAGAAAAAACCCCCTGGAAAAAATACCCCTATATGCGATAACAATGGCCAGTACACAAAAAGTAATGAAATTTCAACTGTGTGTCATGTGTGTCATAGAAACTAGACCATATTTGATTAATTTTTTTTTTGTTTTTTTTTTCGGGTCTATATTTTCCGTTTTTTTTTTCCAAGGGTTTTTTTTTCCGTTTTTTTTTGCTGGGGGTATTTTTTCCGTTTTGTTTTTCCGTTTTTCCCCCTAGATTCCATAAACTCAGACCAGGAGAATTGTATTTGGACAGACATTCTATTGTAGAACAGATAAGTCAAGAAAGATTTGGAATAAGTGTGTGATCAGGTGTTTTCAGGGGCAGAATTATCGGCCCGTTCATTTATAATGGCACTCTCACATCTCAGAGGTATGTAGAAATTTTAAGGCAAAATATTGAACCCCTTATTGATGAATTGCCATTAATGAAGCTCAGAAATAAATATTTTCAACATGACGGGGCTTTGCTTCACAACACTGCAATACTCAACTTTTTGGCTGCAAATTTTGGTACCTAATAATTGGATAGCCAACCAAGGACCCAACTGTTGACCTAACGCCTATGGACTTTTACCTCTAGGAAAGTTTGAAAGATCTTATTTTTAGTTGTTAATACGAATTGAAAGTGGCAGTGATGCAAAGTTTTGCTTCTCTCACTCCCATTGGGGACCGCTTATAGATTACTTTGGGGGGAAGAAAAAGCGCAAAACTACACGTGTCACATCACCGCCATAATTAAACCACATCTACAGACCTATAGAGACCTCGTAGCATCTGAACTCCTCAGTATTTTCCTGAAGACGATTGCGGATACAAGAAATCGAAACGTTGTGAAAAAGTGTTAAACATCTTTCAACCCATTAAAACGATGGACGTCCGAAACGTAAGTACTCAAGAATTTTCTGCAAGCGTTGAATGGCTTCAGTGTGGTAATGTGGCTCAAGAGTGGACGAGGCAAAATTGAGTTCGTACTGCGGCACCTTCGCTTTCACTTTCGTTTGAAAAAACAAATTTTGGTACAATTTTTTTTTATAGAGCTTGAGCTTCCTGTAATGCTGAAATCATAATTCTGAAATGAGAAGTCAGAACCAATACACAAAAATATCTATATCGGTAATTTTTGGGTAGTTTCAAGGATTTTTTGTCCATACAGGAATTAATGTTTGATCGTAAACTCCTTAATGAGCACCTTTTGAAACTTGCACCGTATGGAAATAATTTTTGTTGCTAAAATTCAGCCCGTTTTCCTCTTTTTTTATATTCATTCCTATTTTGTCACTGCTCACCGCTCATTCCATTTCATCCCCGCGACCGCAAATTTCAACACTTTCGAGCACCTTGTCCACTCTTAAGAAACCATCGAGCATGCTTGAATTGCTGATGCTCCCTTGCACCCTTTTCCGTTAACTTTTGCAAGGCACAAGCATACCGTTTGTTTTCGATGTAGCCAAATGTATCGACGCACGTAACTTTGAGCTTTACTATATATAAAAAACGACGTTCGTGGATTCATCAGGAATATAAGAGGAGGTCCAAAGATATGGAGACCGAAACAGAGGACGAATATCTTCTGATTTTCGATGGATCCAGCGGCAGTTTTTCCAGCAGTGTGTCCTTATCAGATAGGAGCGTCGATAATATTCTGGAGGAGTATCATTCGGATGTTCCATTCGCAGGTTTGTTATTAGAAAGTAGAAATTTGAGAGTGTTTGGTGAGAAAAATCAGTTTGAGAAAGTACATCTCTGAAAGTTTTTTGAATATCCTGTAAAAACAGTAATATATTTTGTACCAAGGGACTGAAATGCATGATCCTAATGATGAAGTTCATCAACTGAGCAACTAAATTTTACTTTCAACAGCGGTTGGAATTTCAAAAATAAATCTTAAATTTTAGTAAAATGGTACCTAGCAATAGCTGCTTCTTATTTGAAATGCGTTTTGTCACATCTCATACGACCGGAATCGTCAATGTTATTGAATATTTGGAAACATTAGGCTTCATTGTCAAAAAATACTCGTCACTTGGATGCTTTACCACGTCTTTTTCCCTGCATTGGGTGGAAGTGGATTCACTAGTTTCGTAAAGTTAACACACTGGTTTTTCAACTCTATAAATTGATTTGATCTTTCCCTCAGTTCTCAGATTTTTCTCCAGTGTGTTCATTAGCATATTTTGTCTCTTATAAAAAATATTAACATCTAGAACTGTTCAAATATTTGAAAGTGCCTTATTTTATGAAATTGCATGTCGTCCCATTTGGAAATTGTATATTTCACACTTGAACACTTAAAACAAAATGATTTGTCAATTGAAGGACCCTAACATTTATGTTTCAGGGTTTTGCAAAGATAAAGTAAAAAATGATCTTTCCCAATAAGAGAAGGTAATAGTAGAACAGAGAAATTGGCCTCTACGGTATAGTGGAACCTCTTACGAAAGTTACATCATTTCACCTAGTTTTATCTCTATATCTTTCTATCTTACCATATGTGACCGGAAGGCTCTACCCCAAATGTTATACTCAAATAGTCGGAAATCACAGTGAGCAACAACTGAAGTTCGCAGGGATGGTATGGTGCCCCCTATAATTTTCATGCATCGTAGAAATCGGTCACCATCATACCTTCTTGAGGGTTCTTATATCTATCAATCACGCCCACAATATTTTCCTTCCCAGATCTTATTCGTCCCATAGTCCCAAGTCCAATTCGGAAACATCAGATCTCATAAATGTTATGCATAAAATTACGAAAACCAGGATTGAGGTAAAGCTTGGATCTGACATTTATTTAAACTCACTTGGATTTTCTAGGCCAAATCCAACCTAACAGTCCGCTGAAACTTATCAACCCATTTTCCTTTGTCGAAGTCATAATCAACGACGGTGGAAGATTTTGCCAACAATATTCGTCTTCAAGGTGGCAGGGGATACCATTTTTAGAATTGACATTTTCCAATTTTATTGCCAGGAGTTTCCGTTACTTTTCGCAAAAAAGGGGGGTCCAAAACCCTTTATCGAGATTTTGTTGTCATAACTGTTTACGTCCAAAATTCATGGGAAATTATCCCGAAATCCTACGCGACGTCAATCTGGACTTGACGTTCATATGGTGGTAAAATTATTCGAAGTTAAATAATGCCGTGGTTTCATATTTTTCACAATTTTTACGGGATTTTCGATTTTATTTTAGCGAGTTTTTGAAGATGCGTTCTCTATCCAGCCTTCAGGGGGACACGAAGTAACATTATTTACAACCAAATAGTGCAACTTTCCGATGTTTTTCATTATTTTCACAAATGTGCATTTTGGAAAAGTTGCTGTAACTTTTTTCCTGTTAAAAATTTCTTGTTCTATGAAAACGTTTCCGGACAGATTTTTTTTTTTAAATGAAACACCCTATATATTTCAGCATATTTCGATAAAACTTAAAATTACCTTCCGAAAAATGTGGCACACTGGATATTTTGCTAAAGCTATCTTTGAAATACAGAGCTAGGTTTTTTCATGTAATCTTTGAAACGTACACTTCATAGTTTCTGTTCAATTTTCAAACACATTCGCAATGAAGTATAATAATATTATGAAAAATGGGATATGTTTTATAAAAACAGAGGAAAATGCAGAAGCATAAAGCAATTTGTATCACGAGGGGTTTACAGAAAGAAAATAATAGTCGTTTAAGGAGCTGTTGAAAATAATCCCAAAACGTCAACGCGAAATTTGAAAATATCAACAGGCCTACCAACAATTAACGTTAGACGGATTTTGAGAAAGCACAAATTCAAGCCATACCACCGGACCAGAGCAGTGCCGCATTTTCAACAGCTACAATTCTTATACTCCGGCACAATAAAGTCCTCATTCTACCTTTTACCTCTGAGGAAGGTTGAAAGATCATATTTTTAAGTTGCCGACCAATTCCAGGAAAATCTGGAAGCGGTAGTGATACACTCCTCTTGAACTAATTAATTTGGCAAAAAAACGTCCAGAAAAAGTGTCGCCTGTGTGTAAGAGAAGCCGTGTTTTATCGTCGCGTTGTCCAAAGCCTACTTGTTCAAATAGTCTAATAATAATAATAAAAATCTATTTCCAGAAACAATTAATACAATATATAAATATTCGGGATATGAATAAAAGTATATGGACAATGTACACCAAAACAAAAGCTAAAATACAAGAAAAAAATATGCATGAAAATATATACTTTTATCCTGGAAATTATAATCCTAAGTCTACATTAAAAAACCTAAAAGCTCTGTATTTCAAAGATGACTCTAGCAAAACATCAAGTGTGCTACATTTTTGGAAACGTAATTTGAAACTATATTGTAATATGCAGGAATATACAGGGTATTTTGTTTAAAAAATAATAATATCAATAACTATGGATATCTTATTTGGAGAAATACGACAAAAAATGACATTTTTGACAGGAAAAAGGTTAAAGCAACTTTTCGAAAAACATGCTGTAACTCAGAAACGATGATAGATATCGATATGCGGTTTACACCATTAAGTTTGTCATAAAATTTGACCTAGAGACACAGCCATCAGTTCTCATCTATCTAGTTTGAAACCCGGATTTTCCCTTTAAAAGTGTCCAACGTGGCCTACTTTGTACATTCCTGAATATGACGGATAAAAATTAGAGCGTACCTACATCTCATGTGTACATTTCCGAAATTTCCAGGCCTCATAAAAGGTTCGTCGAACAAAGTCCTCGAGAACATCAACCCGAATACCCCCGCGCAACGCCCCAAAACTCTGAAAAAATTGAAACGCGTCTACGATAGCGGCAACTGCGAAGGAATTAAGAGCGATAACGAGAAATCTTCCAGCTCCGAAAAGGAATTCGATAATAAAGAAAACAGAGAACGCGTATCAGCGTTGAGCCCGTTCGATGAACAGGAGGAATGGGCCAAAATCCAGGAGATAATGGCGTCCTTTGGCACGGGAATAGTGCGCGAATCCGTTTTTGTAGCCGAGTTGGAGAAGGAGTTTCAAAGTAGGCTAATGACGATAAGCTGTTCTCAAAACAGTCTGACAAAATCCGCCGATTCGGTCCCCACGGTGGAGAAGTGGTTGCTGGGGTTGGGGATGGGGGACTACGTCGGCCTGTTCATAACTAATGGATTCGACGATCTGAACTTTCTGGTAAGTTAAGAATTGTTGACAGGGCGGTGAATTCATTTGGGGTCCATAACGAGAGTCCATAGTAGGAGTAGTGATGCGTACGAGAGTCTCGTTTTCGAGAGTCTCGCATGGTCTCGTCTCGTTTTCGAGACGAGATTCGAGACGATACTCGGACAAGATAAGACGAGACTTATATTGCATGAGTGCATGAGTTTTCGCGTCTCGTATGAGAGTCTCGCAGGCGAGTATTTATACTTGCGGACTTGAAAACTTGCTAAAATCGGATTTTGTAATTGATTATGAAATTTTGTATGCAGTAAATCCTACGATTGCCGACGGAGAATGGATGCAGAAGCATCAAAAATATTATTATAACTGGGTAAAAAATTTGATTTTTTTACTTACTTCATTGCCAAAATGATTGATTAATATTAAGTTGTTACTTTTGTTTAGATGTATTACTCTCAAATACATGATATTATCTTTCAACAATTGTAATTTTCTTTTTCAACTCTCACATAAGAGCAAGTATTTGAGCTTTCCCTATTGCACTGAAAAATTAAGATTATGCATGACGAGATTTCTATACTTTTACGAGACTCTCGTACGAGAAGCGAGGCGAGACTCGATACGAGACTTATCATTTCATCGGCGAGACGAGGCGAGACTTTATCTCGTCTCGTTGGTCTCGTGCGAACCACTTATTAAGAGTAGTTGAAGAACAATAAAACAGATCATTTTGAAAGGAACCCTGCACGGTTCTTCTGGAAGAACGTTGTACAAATCTCTCTCAGATGTAGTTCAATGCCCGTCGTGGTATTAGCCAGGGAAGTAGTTGTTTTCCGACAGATATTTGTCTTTATTTTTTCACTTGGTGGAAACGCTTGGAGAAGAGGGTACTTCGTATCCATGTCAAAGATCTCAATATCTCAAAAACTGAAAGAACTATGAAGGAAAAAACTGAAAATATTAACGTTCTGTAGATCGGTGACGAATAGTTTGCAGACATGTTGAAAAATACGCTTTTAAAATCTGAATTAACGTTGGAAAGACTTTAAACGGCATTTGAAGTTCGTTCAGGAAGTATTGTGAAAAAAATGGTCTTAGCCCAGAGAAAGAGTTTTTATGTAGTTTTAAACAATCAGAAGTTTTACGAAGGCGTAGAAGGGCCAACAACAAAATATTTCTTGAATTAGTTGGGATTGCCACTTTGATCTGACAATTGTCACTTTGAAATGGCAATTGTCATTTCGAACTGGCAATTGTCACTTTGACGTGCCAATTGTCACTTTGAACTGATAATTGTCACTTTGAAGTGGCAATTGTCACTTTTATCTGACAATTGTCAGTTTGATCTAACAATTGGCAATTGTCACTTCTAATTTGACTGAAAAACAATGTTTTTTGAATGGAGTTGGCAAAAAAAGTGCAGTTAAAAGAGACAGTTGCCACATCGAAGTGACAATTGTTAGATAAAAGTGACAATTGTCAGTTGAAAGTGACAATTGCCACTTCAAAGTGACAATTGCCAGTTCGAAATGACAATTGCCATTTCAAAGTGACAATTGCCAGATAAAGTGACAATTGTCAGATCAAAGTGGCAATTGTCACTTCAAAGTGGCAATTCCAACTATTTTGAAAAATATTCTGTTGTTGGCCCTTCTACGCATTCGTAGAAGTTTGGCTTTGCAAAAGAATTATCCGGTTGATGCTTCTTTTGCATCTATCTAAGTAAATTTGTAACAGCTATCTCACTTGATGCTCACTTCCAATTAATATAAATTGCTCCGAGTCTACAACGAGTTCCCGACTCTCACAATAGTAACCCACATTTTGAATCGAAAATTCCGAATATACCGGTTATTTCCAGAACGGAGTTACGGAAGAAAACGACTTGAAAGAAATGGGAATATCCAGCGAACTGGAAAGACAAATACTACTAGATTCCATAAAGCATCTCCCGGTGAAAATAAATGACAACCCACCGAATCTTTGTAACAATAATAACGAACAAAACACAGTCAAACACTGGCTGAAGAAAATAAATCTGGAACAGTATTATGAAACGTTCGTGAAACATTTGTATCATGACATGGAGAGGGTCAAAAGGATATGGGATGTGGAATTGTCGGCAGTGTTGGACATCGACAAGTTTGGCCATAGAAAAAGGATATTGGCAAGCGTTAGTAGCGGAGAACATATCGTAGCAGGACCGAAATTAGAAGAAATAACTGATATCAGCTTCCTGGTGAGTATTTTTTCAAAAAGATATTTTTATTTAAAGGATTTTGTTAGGTTAATTGACATCAGAGATTTCGTTTATTTTGGTTTCATCGTTTATCAAATCATTACAGAATAATGCATTCTCTTCATTTGTGTTAATTTACCAAGATCGATATCTTACCTATCTGTCAAGTTTACTTAGGTTTCGGATGTCCATCGACTTAATGTGTTGAAAAACTTCGACTTCTTTCACTTCAAACGATTCAATTTTTTATATCTGCAATCGTCTTCAGATGAATACTAAGTTCAGATGCTACGAGGTCTTATATGTTGATGTGGTGTGGTTCTTGGCTCCAAAGCAGTTTTTCCAAATGTCAGAATATACATCCAGACGTACAATGGCAAAATAAAAGCTGCGTTCCAAACAGGAAATTACAACCACCTGCAGAAGGATCCAACTTCCACGATAGAAAGGAGAATCTACAGCACTCTTAGAAAATACAAAATCTTCATTCCAGATAAGGAACGGTCATATCTGACACCCGCGGTATAGTAAACTTCCTCATCTCCATAGTCTTCCAAAAATTCATAAACCATACATGCCACTGAGGCCAATCACCAGCTTTCGGAACTCTGGACACTTTCAAAGAGGGTCAAGTAAGACCCAAGATCGTTACATCAAATTCGACGTGGAGAGCCATTACACCAATATCCCCATAGTAGAATCCCTCAGCACCATCAGGGAAAAACTGAAAGAAGACATCCATCTCTAGGAAAGTACTGACCAAGCCGTACACGCTATTTTGGAATTACTGCACTGTTGCCTACCTCCAAAAAGACCGTTTCTTCTCACAAGTCGACGGACTGCCGATCCTGCCGATGGGATCTTCCCTTTCCCCAGTAATCGCCAACATAAATAAGGAGTATTAAGATGAATTGGTTATTAAAGAGGTAGAAGACACATCAATATTAAGACTAGATACGTGGGTGAAACCACGAATATGAACATTTCGAGGAGTTCCTTCCAAGAATGAACAACATAAGGAGCTCAATCAAGTAGCCGATGTAAAATAAAAGCAGTAGTATCTTACCATTTCGAATGTCGTAAGAACAGAAACTGTCATCCGTACCTCTGTTCACAGAAAGAAAACCCTGTCAGGACAAAATCTCAAGAACATTGGTGATAAGAACCATACAAGTCTGTAATAATGAGGAGTCACTGGATGAGTGGATGCGGAGATAAACTGAATCAAAAAGGACATACGCCAAAATGATTATACTAAGAAAATCATAGGAGAAGTACTGAAACAACTCGAAAAGATCAAGACCATCGAAAAACGATTACAAAATCTACTTATCATCCTTCCATATCTCAGAGGTATCTCCAAGAAAATCAGAAGAATCGGAAACAAGTACAAAATTACACGAAGCATTTGCAGACAGAGGCTATATAACAAACTGTCATAATTTTTTCATGCAGAATCACCTGAAGTTTGTCGCACGTATTAACTAACACCCTGTATAAGACCTTGTAGCATCTGAACTCATCAGTATTCACCTGAAGACATTGTGGATACAATCAATTGAAACGTTGTGAAAAAGTGAAAGAAGTCGAACATTTTTTAACCCATCAAAACGATGGTCAACCGAAACCTGAGCCATCAAGTTACTACATCTTCTACAACCTTCAAACAAAGGTGTCAAGTTGTCAGACCATACGATAATTATAAAAAGCAACCAGAATGATATCTGTTGTAGGTACTCCAAACATATCTTTTCAAATTTCTGCCATTGGAAAGTTTTCGCCAATGACATTGGCCATTGTGTTCAAAGCAATGATGTTCATCTTATAAATCTGATGGGTTTAAACCTGGAAGAAGGTCATCAAATAAAACACCTTAGTGTACATCAAGTAGCATGAAGAACTCTTTATCAACTTTATAAAGGAGATTTAGGTTGTTTGGTCAAAAAATTCATTTAATTCAAAGTGGTGAATATAATCTTCAACAAAGTTACTGATAGAAAGACAGAGAAGTATAAGATCACAATATTTTAGGATCATCTGGAATTTAATTTGAAATATACAAGCCATGGTCGTTGCCACTCATTTTTAATTGTCAGAATGTATGAATTTACTTTTCAGGTAGGAATTTTTTGAAGTTGACGTGAATTTAACGCGTTCAAATTGCAAATGAAGTAAAAAATCACCAATATCGTCAGAAGTCATTATCTTCTTCTGACTCGACTCTGATTTTTGGTCAATATGACCCGAAGTGTTGCTGGTTTTATTCCAAAAATAACGTACAAAAATATTCCATAGAATTTCAGAAACTTACACACCATTCAGTATGAATGAAGCCTAGCTGACCTTATGGAGGTCTGTTTTTTCAGAAGAACAACCTACCAGTACCAGAACTGCCATCTCCATCAGCAGTCTCAGTCAATAGTAATACTGGGACCATTAGACACAGACATAAGAAGTCAAGACCAGCACCCCAACCGCCTGTGAAGAAAGTCGCCGAGCCCGAGAAAAAATCCCAGGCAGAAATATTCGTCGGTGGCGCTAACTCCATCAAATCCCAGTGGCGGCATCAGCCTATACTGCTGATTACGGGATACGTGAAATACTCAGCGAATGTAAATTCTCGATATACTTTCTTACTACAGATCATTTTTGAAGTTAATTCTGCTTTCAGTACTTGGGATCTACTCTGATCAAGGAGTTCAAGGGAACAGAATCGACAAAGAAATCTATCCAAAGGGTGATAAAAGCGAAAGAGCATCCCAGCGAAGAAATATGTCTGTCCATTTCGTATAGAGGAGTTAAATTTATTAATCCAACTGCACAAGTGAGTAACTCAGTTTTGTTTTACCGTGATTATCATTGTTGGACCAAATAATATTTCTTGCAATCCACAATTATCAATAGAAGTTGACTTGAAATGGCCAATGATTTGTAAGCAATCGTGGCCATATATAGTATCATCAAAGCAAAATATGCGACATATATTCCGTAATAATAAAATAGCAGGAACATAAATGAATACATTCAAATTCAAACTGTCATTTGGCGACGATATAGTTGTCAACTATAAATATGGCAATTGGGCCCTATCAGAAATTTCACTTCTGTAATAGTCAAATGCAGAATGCATTTTGGTTATACAATAAAAATGTCTACAAAATCGGATTGCAGCAGCTAGACCGATTCGAATTTCAATCAATCCATACATACATACAATTCTACAGACCTACATCATGATTATGCGCTGTCAGACATAACGGTAGAAAATCCGTAAAACATTTCTCGGATAATGTATCAATCTAAAAAATTACTTCAGGTGTAAATTCAATAATGTGATATTTTTTATTCTGATGATTTCATTGCGTGTAAGGTGACTTGAGAATGCGGATTATTATTAAAGTGGTGATAATTTAAATATCTATTTCTTGAAGATGCATCGATTATTTAGTTTATCCTTGAAATTGATATAACTTGTTTTTTTTTTTTCAGAAAATAATATGTGAACATGAGATCAAGAATATGAACTGTGTTTGCCAGGATAACGATAAGCAATCCTTCTTCGCTTATATTACCAAGGACTGTGACGCTTTTTACTGTCATGTGTTTCAAGCGGTTTCTTCGGTAAGTGTTCTTTTTACTGTAAGTAAAAATTTAAATAAAAGTATATGGTCATTTCCGGTCGAATATGTCAAAAAATGTAAATTGAACTATAATACACGACTTCCAAATTTCTTTTTTCTATCTTCAATTATGAAAAAGTTATAGGGGTTAGCCACCTTGATGAATCAGCCTGTAAATGTCCCTTTTAACATCACGTTTTATCACGACAACAGACCCACTGTTCATTGCCTTGAGGATGACTTGATATAAGTCGAAACGTCGACAACAGATCCATAGTGGTTTCAGTTATCTTGACCTTTTTTTATGTATGACAATAACTATATTCCAGGGTAGATAGTTTTTAAAACCAAAAAAAATTAAAGTAGAATGAATCTCATTGGGAATGGAAGACAATATGACAAAAATGAAAGGAAACATTAATTGCGTGCGATCTGAGGTCGGGAAGTAGGAGGGGGTGAGTTTTTAAGGGTTAAATTCGGTTTCCGGCAAAACTACAAGTCCTATGGAAAAAAGTTGAATAGCAAAGTTGTAGGTAATAAAAAGATCAACAACTTTTGCGGAAACCCTTTTTTCACATAACCTCAAAATTTATGTGAAAAATTCAAATAACCAAGTTTTTGGTTTATTATTTTTTCGAGATATTTTTGTTTTCTGTATTTTTTAAGAAAATTTTCTACACCGTCGAAAAGTAGTTTTCAAAAAAGTCGATATTTTGACGTGAAATTTTTCGATTGAAAATTAGGGCGCTTTTTCGATATTTAGTCAAAATTAGATGAAAAAATGAATATTTCAATTCAAAAAAATTACAGTGTATTTGGAACATAAAAAGGTAAGTTTTCACCAAATTTTGGGAAAAATTTTTTTTTTGTAAAAGATGAAAATTAAAAAAACAAAAACTTGATTATTTGAATTTTTCACATAAATTTTGAGGTTATGTGAAAAAAGTGTTTTTTACAAAAGTTGTATATCTTTTTATTACCTACAACTTTGCTCATCAACTTTTTTCCATAGTTTTGCAGAAAATCGAGATAAACCGTATTTTACCCTTAAAAACTCACCCCTCCTACTTCCAGACCTCAGATCGCCCGTAATTTATTTTTCCTTTAATTCTTATCATTTTATTCTCCGTTTCATTCAACTATAATTTTCTTTTACTTTTTACCATTTTCAAAAAGGCTCCTACCGAGCGATTTCGCTGCTTTTCCTACCGGGCATGTTTTTTCAGTCACTGCTGGCTCCACCAATCCATCAACTGTTTTCCTATGCCATACGAATATAAGGGCGAATTTCGTTGACTGGTGGATCCACCGGTGAATGAATAGTATATTACATTACTAGTGCGGAAAGTGACATTTTTCAAACGACTGTAAAAAATCACTTTCGCACTAGTAATATACACTATTTTTCCTACGACCACATAATAATTTTATCAAAAAATATATAAAAATATTTTGACACACATTTTTCAAAGCCTGCTTCTTATATACAATAAAGAGACGATTACAATATTGTTTGACAAAAGTAGAGGATTTGATATATGAAACTATTTAACGAAAATAAACATGAATTTTGAAAATTCCTTGCTTTATTTAGATGATTCAGAATTTTTTTAAATCGATATTTGATTAAATCAATCTACAAGAAATATAGATGATATTGACATGTGTCCAAGAAAAATAGTCCGACTGAGAACCATTTTGACTTCATTTATTTTTAATAATTAATTCAAATACAAAATATTTTCTTAAAAGTTAGACATCTTTTATTTTTGATAATAATTACTAAGATACACTCTAGGCAGCGGGACTCGACGTGACTTGTGACGAAAAGTACGCGGGTTCGATCCTCTCCCGCGGAAACCTCAAGAAGATGAAAAAAATTACACTTTTCAAATAGATTGCTCCAAGATTCTGTTGGTAGGATTTTTAGGGAGGATATTTTTGCTGCCTTCACGCACAATTAATGCACTTAACTTTCACTACATACTCAAAATAACTTTTGACGTTTGACATAAATTGTTCAAAGCCTGCTTTTTATATACCATAAATACTTAGCAAGATGATTACATGATTGCCTGACTAGGTACAGGGAATTGATATATGACACAATTTAACTAAAAGGAACATACATTTTAAATATTCCTTGCTTTGTATAGATGATTCAGAATTTTTTGAAGTGGATATTTCGTCGGCTTAGTGCAAGAAGGTACTATCTAACAATCTAATGTTCAATTAAATTTAATGAATCGTCCAACTGAGAACCATTCTAACCGGATTTATTTTAAATAATTACTTTTAAATAACTGCACTTGTGGCTGGCTGAATTACGAAATGTCAAAGCCATTAAAAATAATACTTTTAAATACAAAATATTTGAAGCAATCTATTTGAAAAGTGGGCGAGAAGTCAATACGTCCCGCTGCTTTACAAACTGGAAATGGAGCGTGCTGAATGATACTTTCCGCGCCAGTGTGGAAAATATTTCGCACGCTTGTGATATAAGCCTCTTTCCGTGTAAATATACAGTGTGATATACGTTACATTCCCATATGGTCGTAGGAAAAAAAACAAGCCTATCTCTCCCACTCTCCTCATAATCAACTTCCAGGAGCAAGCGATCGACATCATCCTGACTCTCGGTCAGGCGTTCGAGCTCGCCTACCAAATGGCCCTCAGAGACCAAGTGACGAGCAAGGGCAAGGGCGGCAACCGCGGCGACCACCACAAGCCGGCGGTCAGTCCGGGGGCGGTTTCGTCGAACAGTCGCGACTTCAAGGACGCGACGCGCTACGCCGACGTCAAACTCAACGGCCACCCTCTCCGAATGAAACCCTTGACGTTATCGATCGCCGCCGAAACGGTGGTGGATGCGGCGCTGCCGAAGACGCCGACGGAAGTGAGTGCTGGCGATCTGCAAGGGTAATTATTAGGATTTTTTGATGTGTTATGGATGGGATGCCGCTGTTTCATCCCCTTTGCCGTTAAACAATTTAAACCCACCGGGATTCTAACCCCGGTCCTCTCGATGTTCTCTATGGTATCGATCTTGAGACAACTATTTATACAGGGTCTTTCACTTCAAGCGTTCGTTAGGCATGTACAGAGTGGTCCATATAGCGACGCCCGAATCCGAATTCCTCTCACCCAGGGGTATTCAAAAATACCCCTTATACGTTCAGCGATTTTTTGTAGTTTTCGAGTTATAATTTTTTTTGTGATTTTGTATTTTTTTTTTGTTACTTTCGTACGAAAAATTACTATCAACTGCAAGATACTCAAACAAGTATTGAAATTTTTTTATGTTTAAATTTTCAATTTCCACCACAAAATTTTAAGTTTTCATTTTGAATAGTTTTCGATATATTCCTAACGAACGGTCGTCGTATAATACAGCTTTCTGAAGGTATACGACGATTCCGTTCTTGCGGTTTCCGGTTTTCAAATCCGATACCGTAGAAGAACGTCAATCGACTGAATATCGAGTGGTCCCGGGTTCGAATCGTCGTTGGTCTACATTTTCAATTCAGTGTTCAGTTTCATTCATACTGTCTGCTCTTCCACGAACTTTTTTTAACTGATTCACAAATACCTTTTTTGTGAAAAATTATTTCAACTCTAAAAAGGGTAATAACATTCCTCATATATGGTGGATGACCATATCCCTACGCGGCTTTGTTCTACGCTGACCATAATAGAAGAAAAATAAATGAATAGCGATTATGAATGTCAAGTTAGCTGGTTTGGAAAATATTTTTTGTTGCACCCAGAAATTATATTTTGTTCCTCAAGATGGATGGCATCCGAGATATTCTGCTACTTTGGATAAGGTAAGCTCGGGTAAGTGTGACCGTGATTTTCATTAGTTCGCATTGCATTTAGTCCTTCTGATGAACCTGAACTAATATAACAATGAAATTTTGCAGGTATTTACTTCGAAGGTCAGTCTTTGTAATACGCCACAGAAAACTGTTGAAAAACGTATTCTATGAATTTTATTTATATTTTCAGATATACATCTCCATAGGTCACACTTCCCCGGAAATTATGGGCAAGTGTGATTCTGGCAAAATTTAAAGATATTAATGCACGTAAATCTCTCTTTGGGGCAGATGTGAGTGAACAGTGAAGGAACTTTCACCACAATTTATTTGTTTCGAGATATCTTTATTCAAAACATAGTTAGAAACTTTTTAATATTGAATTTGAAATGCCCCATTGGAAAAAAACAATAAATAATCGTGAAAGTGAACATTTGTTGAAAAGAAAAATTTACAGGTAGAAATCTGAAAATTCGAATGAGAATATCATTGATTCCCATCTTCTGTCGAGTGGTGATGGAAGCACAGTTGTTATTTCATCCTCAGAAAGTGTATCAATGTCTTCCACATCTAGCCAGGTATATTGTTTGGCTCTCTGAGATTTCCGTATATAATATCGTACTATAGCTGAGAAAATATTACTGTTGAGATTGGCCAAATGAACCAGGTTCACACTCACCCCGACAGATAGGTCACACTATCCCCAATAACATTTAATTTCGGGGTAAGTGTGACATTCAATTGAAAAATGTAAAAAATCAACTTCATGAAAAAACGGCAATCTATAGTCAGATTCATTGTTTAGGCAGCAGAAAAGTGTATAAAATGGAAAATTGGGGAAAATATTTGGATTTCACAAGATCTCTTTGGTATTTTATATGATGGTTATGGATTCATTATGAGTGTAGGCTATTCGTTAATAGATGGCATTGGTCTGTCGCCCGGTTTAGCGAAGATAGCGAGCAAACTCACACTTGCCCCAAATTCACACTTACCCGAGCTTACTATATCAATTGCAAGCTTGCCAGGTAATGATTATTTATTCAGTATGATTTCCAACTAATTAGAACATTTCGAACTATCACGTATATTATCGATGATTCCTAATTTTTTTTTATTTCTATTTCGTATTAATACATACGAACAAAACGCGCTCATTGAAATTTAATAACATTATCATTGAAAAATAGTGCTGTTTCAATCATACCAGTTTGGAGGCATTTTTTCATATTTTCGGAAAATACGAGACTACCATTTCATGACCTCAATTTGAAAAAATATCGTCACGGTGAGAATATGCAACACGCCCTCACTGTCAACATAGAACACTAATAATCACAATAGATGATGGATATATAAACTTGCACCACACTACATACCATTTTTTTCACTTCAACATGTGTTTCAGTCACTAACTGACCTTCTTCTTGAGAAACTGGTGTAAACATGGATATTATAGAAATAGTGGTTTGATGGTATGAAACTCCAGTATATTGATGATTATATTATTTATTATAGAGTTAACTTTCTTTTAAAAGGTCACTAGTATTCACCCAATACCACTGCACTGCCATTCCACAATTGTTTCCATAGGTATAAGAGTTATTTCAATATCTTCAATATCCTCAGTATCTTCATTTTCACTGCTACAACTTTCTGAAGTGATCCGATATCAAGTACCACGGCACATGGCGCAATCAATATTACGAAAATGGTGGCATAATATTCTACCACAATATTTGGTGGAACATTTGACGATGTTGGTGTAATATTACGATATATTGGCGATCCATACATTACATAATATCATGATATCATTTGTTGTGGTATCGTAACAGAAATATTGTTCAAAGAAGGGCAATATTGATCAGTTTACAGCGTGTCCAAGATGAGAATGAACAGCATGGGGATATCGGAAACGGTAAACGATACGGGGTCGATTAAATTAGAAAAATATAGCAGATTTATGTACCTAATGATACGCCATTCAGGAAGTTTTCTCTCTCTGAAAGAAAAATGGAATCGTATACAGGATATACTTTAGTTTCGGCCCATATAAAAATACAAAGTTGATGATGTTTTATAAAAGACGAAACGTCGCAGGAAAATTCTGCTTACTTCATCGTGTAGTCCTTAGAAAGTGGCCATGGCAAAGTGCTATTTGTTTTACATTTCCTTTGAAAAATTGAAAAATAGAAGAAAATGAAAACGAAATTCTCAAAATTTGGTTTTTCTTGGATATCTCCGGAACTACCCGGAATATTTAAACTTTCTATATGGCATTTTATCAGGCACATAAATGCGCAACTTTTTTCTGATTTGATTGATCCCGTATCTCTTACCGTTTCCGATATCCCCATTCTTATCTTGGACACACTGTATATTGGCAGACAAATTTTAAGCTAATATGAAAATGCTATTAGTTGAACATCTGGACGATACTGGAAACTCAATATTTGTGAGATATATTTCGATATCAATATCGTAATGTTTTACACTTCATATTGGTAGTAGGTAGAACAATGAACTCAATTTCAGGAACCCCAAGAATAAAGCTCTAATTGTTAATTTTTGTTGACTTCTCAAACATTCCTTATGCAACACGGTATATGATTATTACACAACAAATTGGAACGTGCCATCAATAATACATTTTATGCAATAAAAAGATACTTGTAATACTGAAAGTGGGATACACTCTTGGTAGATATATTTATGATTCTCCTGATTATATAACTTAGTTCTTGATGTAGCGATGCCATCAATAGTATTCCGTTATTGCAGGTGTTAACTTGTTTAAACAAATTGCTCAAATCTACGTTAATATATTTAGGGAGCAATATTGTGTTAGATTTTTTATTAAATGTGTCTGTATTTTGCAATTCACACCCAAACTTTGTCTTTTGAATGAAATTCTTCCATTTTGTAAGTAATAGTTCTTTATATATATTGTATATACATGGTTAGAAATTCTATAGAAAAGCTTTAAAATATAATGTTTAGCAGGGTTCATTCTCTTTTTCGATGTGAAGATCACTATAATAAAAATTATGTTGAAAAGTTTTGACGCTTTTAGTATTTGTTGACCAAGTATATCGTAATGAGAAAAAAATTTGCTCTACATGTTACAAAATGTATAATGTATAATTCTATGAAAGCCAAATTCGAATATATATCGCATACCTAGGTAGGTTCATTTCTTAATTGTCGATGTAGTTGCATATTCTGTTTTGTTGTTCTGTTGTGATTCTTGTGTATTGTTTTTATAATATGTTATAATTTTAATTATTCTAATATTTTAATAAAGCATAATAAGTAAAATTGGGTTTCATTCGTTGATCCTTCGATATGGGTTACTGAACAACCACTTAAGCAGAGCAAGACCAACTATTATTGCGTTCCATAAAAGCAGATAACAATCCCAACAGAAAAGTATTCAAAATGTCAAAATTATGCACCAAAAACAAACCACGACCTAGTCTCCAAATTGATCTTTTTCCTGAGAACCTGCGTCTCTGTGTAAGTTTGTTTCTGTTTCTACTTGGAACAGACGAAGGAACTCCGAAAAGATTAATCAAAAAATATATTTTCAACTCCTAGACTGAGCAATAAATTAACTTTGAAGACAGCAGACAGAGCAAGAATTGATACATTCTACTTTTACCTTTCAGTAAATGAATATCATTGATTATTTCTTTCGTCTATTAAATATCAATCATACGTTTGTTTCCTATTTGACAGAACCAATCAACTTTGCATGGTACACAATAGTCAACGACTATTCAAGGACTATACCAAGGAATTATTCTAAATAAATACATCTTAAACGTCAAATAGAATCAATCGTGTTGAAGCTGTATGAGTATTTGAAAATGAATCGGTTTCGAGAAACCAAAAACGAAGAGGAAGTTAGGGTAATCGAGGCAACAATCCCTGACAATACAGTGTCATTCATATGACTGATATAAAGAATTTGATTCAAGAAATAATCTTCATAAATTAATATAACACGACATTACTTTGGCATTTATAATCAGATTATTAATGCCAAAAAATGTCTAGTTAAATTATTATAAAATGCAGTCGAAATTTAGATGCAATAAAAATAGTCGACTATTTATCAAGGTCTTGTTATATTACCCTTGAATATTTTTTATTACAACAAATTAGCTTCTGAATGTTGAAGTTTTTATTGTCGCCATATCATCCTTTCATTTGGTGAGTATTTTGGCTAGTAGGAATTGAAGAACCAGAGAATATACAGGTGAGTGAATTTAATCCGTATTTCTTATTTAGTTACAATCGATTTGTTGAAAGTTTTGTTTTCATCCGTTTTGGTGGAGGAGCTCTTTACTTTTATTTTGTAATTGGTCAAAACTACTTCGACTTTTATGTTTTTTTTTTGATATCTTGGTAATTGATAATACTTCATTATGTATAGTTTAAAAATTGATTATTCATACCAACCAGCTGCTGTGAATATTGAAAAAAAATCATAATAAATCAGGATGTAAAAAAATTGTGGATACAGTAAACACATTGCAATGGCAAGACTTGTAGTAATGACCACAGATTAAAATGATAATGAAGTGAAATAGGAGGAAAGTGAAGAATTGCAGGTAATATCCCAAGACTATGGCAAATAGGTTAGGTTAGGTTTGAACTTGAGTGGGCCCATATCAGGCCCTCCACTGCGGCCAATGGCTATGGTTAGATTTCTCATAGTATATCCAATCTCTTAACGAAATCAAGGAGTTTGTTAGGAGAACGATTTACCAGATTCTCTGGCCTTACTGTTGTATTGTTAAATGTTGAAAATCTATTTCTGGCCGCTAGGGGGCATGTACATAAAATGTGTTTAGCCGTTTCATCCTCCTCCATGCATAGACAGCACTCTACATCTTGTAGAAGTCCGATTTTATGCATGTGGTGTTTGAGTTTGCAGTGGCCAGTGAGCAAACCTACTATAACTCTGAGATGTGCTCTACTGAGTTCTAGCAGCTTGTCAGAGTCCTGTTTTTTCCTTCTGCAAGCAATAAATGCTTTGGAATGGGCTAGGCCCGGTAGACGACGCCAATACTCGACTTTTTTATTGTCTGCCTAGGATGTTCTACCCCTTGGAGAACTTCTTTGAGTTTTTTTTTTCGTCGATCGACTTGAAATTCACAGAGTGAAATAATTTCTCTTCTCTGAATCGATTGGTGTTCGCAGAATTGATCTATCTTCAACCGTTCCCCAGTTGTGAAGTTCATCTAGAATTGACTGGAGTCATTTCTCACCAAAAATTAAAAATTACTTATATTCCTGATAATTTCCGTTCTTTCGTTAATCCGCCATCAAAATTCATAGCACAGAACAGAAAAAACTACCTTAACTCAAAGTTCCAATTTAAATAACGTTTTACTGACTTTACTGGGTCTTTTTCTTGTATATCTCATTGCCTCTTTTCAATAATTTTGTTCATGTTTTTTTTTTGTATGATATCTCATTGCCTCTTTCTGATGGATTTGTTCATATTTACATTCATATGGGTCTTTTTTCTCGTATATTACATTGCCTCTTTTTTATTAATTAGTGATTTTTTTTTTACATAAAGTTCATTGCTATCCTCTGTTGATTTCCTTGATGATTTGAGGATGGGGTAGGCAAGATGTGTGGATAGACGTAATTCACATCTCATATGACATAGAGATAAACGTAATTTGTTGTGACAATATACTTATAGGTTCTGAAGGACGTGAGACTATTTCTTTAATTTTTTCAAAATGTATAGTCTCCAGTGTCTGGAGGGTCAGGGAAATACCCTTAACTCTACTTCTTCATTCTGATGTTTTTCAATTTAAAATTTATAAGAGTAATTTTTTGGATATCCTGATACGAACTCCTTTATATGAGAACCAAAGCTTAATTCATCTGTCATATCACCGATAAATTCTACAAAAACTTTGGGATGACCAAGGGAAAATTTTCCATATTGACATACCCAGGGGTAGAAGGAGCAAATGTCAGTATACTTGATTGTTTCTCCTTCCTCAGTTTTGTAATATCCTAACACATTTCCTGTACGACCACCATAGAAAGCATCACGAGGCTGAAGAGGGAGTTGAGTCAAAAAGATGTGTGATTTGGTGTAGTTCTTCAGTTCAGGTGTAATGACTTGCAATAATAATTCATTTATCCTGCTGAATAAAACTCGCATGCCAGTGGAAATTAGAATGGATTTTTATTTCAGTTGTTAGGAATATGTGGAGTCGTCGAGTTTTTGCTATCTGCATAAAAAGTGTGAGGTTCGATACAATGTTTTCATCCTAGATAATATATAGTAGCAGAATAAAATACCAATTTTCAAAAATGTGACATAACACCTTTATCCACTCGTGTCTTCAATTAATTTTTGTTCGCAAATCTTCCCTGATTTTCACCCAGTCAGTTTTGGGAAAATCGAAGCAGTCAAGCATCGAAACAACGTTGAACCGATCAAAATTCTGTTCTCGTCACCCACACAAAAATATAATCAATCTCCAAAATCCGTCAATTAATCATCACGGTTAATGCGGGCGAACCATAGCAAGGGATCTGTACTGAAGCACTTAATACAAGCAAATAACTCGAATCGAAATTGAGTTAATAGCGATTGCAAGTCATGTACTAATTGCATCCAGACTCCAAAGTGCCTTTTGCAATGTTTGGGGTACTCTGGCATTGTGTACTAAATTGTGTTCTACATTTGTTGGCGTTGTAAAAGCCTCGCTCATCGACTAGGTTAATGTTGAGGGCCCTCGGCAATCTGTCGCGATATTACTGTTAATTTTGTTTATGTGTTTAGAAGTCGGTAGTGTTTCGTCTGTTGAAAAGCTAGTTTCAAGAGGAGTTATTACGGTGTGAATAAAAGGGGGACGAGCTTTAGGTATAAGAATATCAATCCTCTTGTGAAATATTTGTTTCTTTAGGCAATTCCGTTGTGATTCTGCATTATTCATACAGTGAGTCCAAGAAAGAGATAATTGTTGTTACTCCATTGATATTCCATATAACTGAATACAATTGTTCAAAAACCACACATACCGGGTAATTTAAATTCGTGGGCCACCATTGGGACTTCGAGAAGTATAATAGGTACAAAGGTGGTTAAGTTGGGCCAAATTTGCGCATCTACAGAGTCTTTCAAAAGTATCGGAACGGTCTCATATTTCAGAAACGACCCTGAGAAAATTAACGAAAATTTAGACAGGGCAATGTTGCCAAATCAACAGTTTTTTCAGATATTGAGAGTAACTCAATTTTCTCAAATGGAACACCCCATTTGTTTTCAATTCAGTCAATTCAGCGTTTTGCGATACTTATGGCTCCAAATACCAGATTGTGAATTAATGTGGTTTTTGAAATATGAGAACATGGTTCGTTGAAATCTCTGCGAACGGTCCAATATTTTCAAAAGGGCTCAAGAAAATATGAAAATTCATACGAAATGGTTTTTGTTAAAACAACTTTTTGATAACTGAATTCTTTTCCAATAGAGTTTTGAATCAAATAACAGAAACTGAAAACTATCTGACCAAGTGCTCAAAGTTTTTGCCATCATTTGCTGAACAATAAAGCCCAAGCGGTCATAAAATTCCCTCAAAGTATTAGTTAGCATTTGAGGCGTGATTAAAAGAGTTGCCTGATTCAGATTTCTTGATTTGCTGGTTGCTCAAACTACATCAATTTAAAATATGATATTTGGAGACATAAGTGATGAGGTGTCGCTGAATTGATTGCAATGAACAAATAGGGTGTTCCACATGAGGAAATTGAGTTGACCTTAATATCTGAAAAACTGTCAATTTGGCAACATTGCCAATATCACCATTGAATCGGTCATCATCATAAACCACTCTGTCGAAATTTTCATACATTTTCTTTCGGCCGTTTCTGAAATATGAGACCATTCCGATACTTTTGAAAGACACCGTATATGACGAACATTATGCTGTTAAAAAAGTTTCATAATTCCGAGTATATCCGTTGATGATGGATATCAAAATAAACAGCACATGTTCATCTGACGTTTCGTTTCTTGGCCATCATTAACTTTTTTTTATGGGCGTCATATTAAATTGAACTGAAATAGAGTTTCTCATTGTTTCTCGATGTATAAATATATGATACTTTGTTATATCACAACTTGTTACCCCATTATTTGTCACGTCTGCTGTTATTATCAAAGTAATCATTACTCAGAATGTTTTTTTTTTAGAAAAAAAAACGAGATATAATCTGACTGAAGTAGTTTTTAATGAACTTCATTGATTATTCCACATGTGCTGAAATAGCGGTTTTGATTGGTTGAAATTTTTGTGTTGATAATTGAAAACATCATGTTTTCGATTTTGTAGTTAGGCTCTTGATTGGCTACTGGATATGTCAATAGATCTAAAGCTGTCACTCAGTTGGCATGTTCCGGAATAGAAGAATAACATATAATTAAGATCACTGGCCGTAGTAGTTCAAATGGTTTTGATTTTATTCATGAAATAATCTTAACAAATACAACTCGTGGTATAAGCGATTATCGTAAATTCCTTCTCGTTTTCGAAAAAAATTATGTTGCTGTAGGTAACCACACAAGCGCTTTGTTTATAAAAATCGAAAGAACTTGTTGCATTACCCACGAAAATATCTGTCTCTAACTACAAATGAACGGACGAAATACATTGACGAAGAAAAATCTGAACCATCAGAGTAACTGCTCAAAATTTCTTCCTTCTTCCTGAATACATAGACGTCTTCGCCGTCCCAAGTTTTCTACAGCCCTTATTCTTATTGACCGACACTGTTCAATTGTTTCTCCTAATATCCTCAACTTCATTGAGTTCTTGTTGGCCATAAATCAGATTTTTCAATGTGCCCAACCAAAAATTGTCAAGTACTGTAAGGTTAGGCGACCTTGCTGGCCATTTCACATGACCATTATTTCCAATCCACCTATCTGGGAATCTCTCTTTTAGGTATTCACATACTGCTCTGATATTATGTGGGGAAAATCATGAATTTTCATTACAGTAAGCCAACCTCCGTTCAGAATCACCTGGATATAATTTTTGGCAATTATGGATTTTGTAGCATTTTAGACCACTTCTTCTGAGCTTCCTCCAAACAATTATTTGTAGCGCACCTGTATTTTAAAGTAACTTCATTTGTTGTGACAAATTCATATTTATCTAAAAAACAGAGGAATTTAAAAAAATTATATTTATTACCGCATTTTTGATATTGTTTCTCGTATTTTCATCTAATCGACTACCATATTCATTCCCCGGTGTTTATAAACTCGATACTCCGTAACATTTCCATCTATCTTTTTAAATCATGTCCTTGCCGGTTGTTTTCTTTCTGGGTAAAGTTGGAGGAAGATACATTTCCGCAGTTCTCTTATTATTAATAACTGATTTATAAAAGAATTTCCTTACTTATATCCCGTCTTTCTTTGTTTGAAAAAACTATTTTACGTTTATTATCACTTTGCAATTGTGACAGAAGACGTGACTACGTGACAGATAAAACCGTTACAACGACAAAGTCAGCGCCTACTTGAAATTTCTAGTTTTTGTGAAATATAAAAATTGTGACATAACAAGGTATCATATTATACATCGTTGAAATCAGAATGAGAAGCTCTATTTAAATTCGCAACAATTTAATATGACGCCGGATGGTGAATATGAAAATACCGTCGCATAGAGGGGATAAAATGGCAACGTAAATGTGCTGGTTATTTTCATATAATTCATCTAATAACGCCAGAAAAAAATAAAAAAAAGATTTTCTGGAACTGAGACATGTTAATTCGTCAATATTTCGGAAACGTTTGATTGTAGGCATAGAATGAGAATATAAAATTGGGGGGTTTCCATTTGAAAAAACGGACAAACAATAATTTTTTCAACCGGAAATATATCATTTTCTGGCTAACGCCCTGTATAATTCTAATCGAATTGATATCAAAATTCTACTGAACTAGGTCCAAAAGTAAAAAAAAATATTTTTTGGTCTGTAAACGCAAAATTTAACTTAAAAGGAGCACGCACACTTCTTATGCAAAAAGTCTTTGGGTAAAATTGTCCAAATTTTCTATATGTTGTTGAACTCGGGCTTCTGAACAGAAGTCACCATGGGCTCACACAAATTCCATCTATAGTTTACGAGAAACAGAGTGTTGAAGTTGTAAAATGTCACTTTTGGGCCATTATTAAATGAGCATTATTGGTGATAATATAACAAAATTATCAGTGGGTTTTTCATCCACACCACAGTATTACAATTGGCCAGTGCAACAGTATATTTTGTAAGCCTTCTTTGAACAATATACAGGGCAAATCATGACATTTCAGAGTTATGAAAAATGAAAATAATTTTAGAATGAAGCATCAACGCCATGAGTCATATCGTACGGAGAGTAAAGTTTCTGTGATGGATATATCCGATAAAATCGGCTGAATTCGAGAAATATATATTTTTGTTATATATACAGGCCGTTTTATCATGTGGTAACATTGCTATAATCTAAACCGTAATAGATACGTTGTTGTATCTATTAAATGGGAAAAAATTTAACTATTGTGATGAGCAGTACATGGGTCAGACAAAATCTACGGGGACTCTCGCCCTTCCCGACTCATACAGGGAAAATTAAAAATGCTGTTGTCACTGATGATGCTAGATATTTTATATGAAACGTTATAAAAATGTCGAGTGTGATATACCACTGAATTGTGATTTTATCGCTCTATCAATATTTGTGATGAAATAGAAAGATCCGTACTTGAAAAAAATAGTTGATGATGGCGGTGTTGACACGAAACGTTTAATTAAAAATTTATCGTTACGTTGTTCTAGAACATTTTGAATACAATAAATCTTTCCTTTTTAATTTTTTTATATTTGCTGAAATAACAAGTCTATTCGTAAAAAACCGAAAACAGCATTTTTAGTTTTCCCTGTATAAGTTGGGAAAGGCGATAATCCCCGTAAATTTTCTATGACCAATTTACTACTTACCACAATAGTTACCTTTTTTCCCATTCAATCGTCTTTGTATCTATTACGGTTTAGAATATAGCAATGTTACCACATGATAAAAGAAATGGCCTGTTTAGAGGAGATTGAAAGTATACGTGTATCTGTTATACAGGGTTATGATAAAGTAATGCACAAAATTCATAAAACGTACAATGAACACTTTTGAAAAAAATGCAAAAACATGTCAAACTGTTCTTTTTATTCCGCATCTTTTGACATAAGTTACAAAAATAACACGTCAAAGTTATGACGTCATCAACAAATTTTTTTAATGGGAAGCTGAGATTTTTATCACATTATGTGATAGAGCTTGTGTTTGTACACAAGGGAAAAATAGTTGCAGTAGGGCTCACATAAGAAAAAAAACGAGAAAATGAATAAAAAACGAAATAAACTTAAGTTTCATATTAACTTTTCAATTAACTAAACAGTCCATTAAACCAAAACTATTTCTTATAGGAATTGTTCAAACTGTGTCCCGTTTACTAACTGACATAGGCCAAGACGATGGTAGACCGCATTTATAGAGTTTTCGATCATCTGCGGAGTTATACGAGTCATTTCGTGTCTAATTCTTTCCATTAAGTCTTCTAAATTGTCTGGCCGGTTAATGTAGACCCGACTTTTCAAATTTCCCCACAGAAAAAAATCAAGGAGGGTTAAATCAGGTGACCTAGGTGGCCACTCCATTGGTCCACGTCTTCCAATCCACCGTCCTTCAAACTGGTTATCCAGAAACCTTCGAACAGTATGACCATAATGTGGTGGTGCGCCATCTTGTTGGAACCAAATACTGGGATCCAAGTTGTCCCCATTATTTGGATCCGGAAATGCCGCAAGTAGGTCCGGAAGCACTGCCATACGAAGATGTTCCAAATATCGTTCAGCTGTTAAATTCCCGCGAAAGTAATAAGGACCAATAAATCTTTCCCGGACGATTCCTACCCAAACATTAATTTTTAGGGGACGCTGGGTGTGTTTTGTCTGCATCCAGTGGGGATTTTCCCGAGCCCAGTAGCGAGAATTGTGTCGATTTACAGAACCACTTAGACAAAACGTTGCCTCATCGGAAAATACTACACTATTAAGAAAATTTGGATTTTCGTCACAATGCCGCATGAAGATTTCACAAAATTACAAACGTCTGTCCGGATCATCTTCTGAGAGTTCGTGAACAAGATGAACTTTGAATGGGTGTAGTTTATCTTTTCTTAACATCTTTACTACAAACGACTGACTAACATTTTCTTGTAAGGCAATTTCTGTTGTAGTTGCGTGAGGGTGTTCTTCTACTGACAGCAAAATATCTAACTTCACATCGTCGCTTATTCCTGGTCGTCCAGATTTTGGAGCATCCCTCACGCTTCCCGTTGCATCAAATTTTGCAACAATTCTGCTTACTGTGCTTCTAGCAATTGGAGGTCTTTCAAAATGTGTTGCGTTAAATAAAGCACATGCTTCTTCATGACTTCGAAGGCGATCGCCGTAACCTACCATCATTAGAATTCCTATCCTTTCTCTTTCGGTTAAACGAGCCATAATAATAAAACTGTGGTGACACTAATTGTACGGCTGACACTGACAAACCGTTGTTTTAGTAAAACAATTGAAAAAATTTATAAGAACATATGTTCTTACTAGATAAGTTTAAGTTTGACCTCTTTTTATAATTGGTTTTGTTATTTCGTTTTTTATCCCTTTTCTCGTTGTTTTTCTTATGTGAGCCCTACTGCAACTATTTTTCCCTTGTGTAAAAACACAAGCTCCATCACATAATGTAATAAAACTCTTAGCTTCCCATTAAAAAAATTTGTTGATGATGTCATAACTTTGACAACTTTGACGTGTTATTTTTGTAACTTATGTCAAAAGATGCGGAATAAAAAAAACAGTTTGACGTGTTTTTGCATTTTTTTAAAAAGTGATCGTTGTACGTTTTATGAATTTTGTGCATTACTTTATCATAACCCTGTATATTCTTGGGAATACGTGATTTGATCAATTCAGTGCACTAGTTGTATGAGCCATGTGGCCACTTGACACAACGTAAATTGTGAATAATATACAGTGTGACTCAAGTATACACGAGACTAATAATGAGAAAAATTAAAGAAATACCCCGTATAAAGAAAACGGGCCGGTAAATTTTCTCGTTTTCTTCTCATTTTACAGAGGATATATCACATGAACTTTTGTGGAAAATACAGAATTTTTTTGTGTCTAGTTTTCGACGACGAAATTTCTATTTCTTCATCAATTGTTTAGTTTAGTGAACTTGTTTTGTACCACCCGCCCTTACACTTCTGATAAGTATCAATACATTCTCGTATCCAATTCCACTATAACATAATAAAATTCTACCGAGAGCTAATTTCTCAGATGTTTTCGTGCATGGTTCTTCATTTCTGCTATTAGCTATACTTTATTTCTCAATTATCTATTATGCAGTTCCTCAACAAATCTCCTGTCAATACACAACAATATCCCCTTCCACTCTACCAAACTCATCTCTAACGGTTACGTTAAAATCAAGTTAATGAAGCACAGCTGCCAAAGCTCAAATGACGATGGAAACTGGTGCGGCCATTTTAGAAATATAACGTACAATGGCAACCCAGTTAATAAAAAGCGTTTCCACTGGCTTACCGCACTGGTTTTGCATTTATTAACCACAATACAAATACTTTGACTCATCTTTCCCCCATAAACAGGGGATGAGCACCCTGTGTTATCTCACCTGCCCGAGGGTACATTTTTCAATCAGTTAAAATAGGGCGGGACCCGCAGAACAACCCTGGAATCTGAAGTAATCTATACGCGAATGAACAGGAATAGAGTAAACAAACTTGAAGAGATGTTTACTTTCACTCGAGATGTTCTTATCTGATGTTACATCGACAACAAATTTTGGTTTGGAGTTAAATTGCTTTTTAGAAAATGGAAACAAACATCGATCAAAAGCCAATTCGTACTAGAATGATAATAATAAAGTTTATTTTCCGTTCGACATTATGTGGGTTTCTTCAATACATGAGGGGCAAAATGAAAATAAAAAACCATCTAGGATAACGCAGTAAAACATATAGCTAGACACGAAACATTTAAATAATATCAGTTACTTCTCAGATTGTAAATAAGTATTGTTCTATTGAATATAATAGAAGTTTTTCTGACAGGAAGTCATCTCTCTCTTGAAACTGTTTATAGTTGGCCATTTTTTATTTCGTCTGAGAGCCATGGCTTCACAAGAAGAAATTTTCGTACAACTGAAAGGGATATAAAAGTCACCTTTTTGGCGCGTATTTTATCTGTATATGGAATTATTGATTGTGAAATCTCTACAGCTTTTAAATTCAAATACAAGCACAAGTCGAGAGTTCTTCACAAGAAGATCGTTTAGATTTTCCAACCGGGCTGCGTAAAATATGCTTCAGAGCAACAAAAGCACATGATGATGTGCTGGATAAATCCCAAAACCTACTTCATAGTTCATACCGACCATACCTCTATCTGGGCATAGTATAATTTCATCAGTTGGTCAGCATTGAGAACAAGTTTGAGATTTCTGAACTAATAGCAATGACAATTGAATCTAGATTCAATCATCTGAATACAAGTAAGACATTCGTCTACATGAAGGTCTAGGAAGTAGACTTGCTCAATTATATTTACATTAACACCGTTCTCAACTGATTGAGGCACGTTGAAACAATTCATTGGACGATTGTGAAATCGTGTTAAATGTTTCCTATATAATATTCAGATTGAAGCGGTTTGCTACCAACCAATCTTGCATATTCGAGAAAGTTTCAGTGCACTTAAGCAACAGTAACATAAATAGTAAGAAAACACTGGACTGGTAAGTTATATGATTCATTCATATACAGTGTGTCCCAGCTAAAACTTGTCACCCCCCTAATATCCGAACTCATGAAAAAAATTGAAAATCGCTCAGACCCGTCGATTTTTATTTCAAGGGGGAACACTTTCACCAAATACACCATCATTGTGTTGTCAACCCCCTCAACCCCAGCACCCCCTACTTCAGAATTTTCAATGGGACTACTATACTTGTGATACATCATTTTGAAGGGAATTCAATCCCAAATACATTGGTGTACTGAAATTGATCAAGTGTTGTTGAAGTTTTCATGAAAACTAAGTTTTATCCAGATATTTTAATTTTTCATCACCTCAAATGTTAGCGTCGTAAGAAAGGTTCACTGTGGGTACGCCACTGTATTGAAAAATAATATGCTGCCAGAAATAATAGTTTCGAAGGTGAGACAGGCGTTTTTATGAAAAAAAAATTGCCCTCATGTGTTTTTGTACACGCATATCTTTGTTTACGCCTTGGAAATTGATGTATTCGAGTCACTGCATTCAACAATTTGAAAACATTCGAAAATGGTTTATACTGTACAAGAGAGAATATCCATTGTAGCTGCGTATTTTGAAAATGGACGATGTGCTAGAGCTACGGCTCGAAGTTTCAATGAAAGTCATCCAGAAAACACCACATCATATCAGTACGTGCTTCAATTGATGAATAAGTTTTTGGAGTCGGGATCAGTGCTGAATAAAAAACATGAACGAGAGAAGCCTATGAGAAATGAAGGTGTCGCTGTTGCAGTGATGGACAACATTCAATCGTTAAGACAACTTGAGACTATTTCTGGAGTTTCGAAAAGCAGCGTACATCGAATTCTGAAAGACGCAAAATTCCATCCTTATAAAATGCAGAATATACAAGAATTAAATGAAGATGATCCTGACAGACGTACAGAGTTTTGTGAAATCATGGGTCAATTATTGATTGGTGATAATAATTACCTCTACAATGTGTGCTTTTCTGACGAATCTTCTTTTTATTTAAATGGACATGTGAACAGGCACAACTGCAGATACTGGAGTGACGTAAATCCCAATTGGTACAGGGAAACTCATTCACAAACTCCCCAGAAATTGAATGTTTGGGCTGGTATTCTGGGAGACCATATTGTAGGTCCATATTTTATTGATGGTAACCTCAACGGACAAACGTATCTTGAACTTCTTGATACAACTGTGAACCCCAGAATCACTCAGTTACTTGAAGACGATGATAGGTTACTTGACGGTCAGCTCACCTTTCAACAAGATGGAGCTCCTCCACATTTTGTTGCACCTGTACGTCAATTTTTAGATGACAATTTCACAGGGCGATAGATTGGGAGGCGAGGACCAATAGAATGGCCGGCTAGATCTCCTGATTTATCACCATTAGACTTCTTTTTATGGGGTCATTTGAAATCCAAAGTTTATATTACCCAGCCAACTTCTCTTGAAGATCTACGCAGGAGAATTGTTGTGGAGGGTCGTGCAGTGACTCCAGAAATGTTGAGCAATGTGCGAAGAAATTTCGAAGATCGCTTATACTTCTGTATGGAACTGAATGGTTCACATTTTGAACCTTTCATACGATGATAACATGTTAGGTGATGAAAAATAAAAATATCTGGAAAAAATTAGTTTTCATGAAAACTTCAACACACTTGATCGATCCTCAATTTCAGTACACCGATGTATTTGGGATTGAATTCCCTTCAAAATGATGTATCACAAGTATAGTAGTCCCATTGAAAATTCTGAAGTAGGGGGTGCTGGGGTTGAGGGGGTTGACAACACAATGATGGTGTATTTGGTGAAAGTGATCCCCCTTGAAATACAAATCGACGGGTCTGAGCGATTTTCCATTTTTTTCATGAGTTCGGATATTAGGGGGGTGACAAGTTTTAGCTGGGACACACTGTATATTATGAAGAGGATAAGTCCCAAAACTGAGGTCGATAAATCCTAAACATACATCATGGACCTTATTTTCTGCGATTATCTTCAATGGAAATATATGGTGTTGTGCAGTTCCGCTCTTCCTAAAACCCTTTCGTGATTTTTCTAGCGCGGACTTCTTGAATTGAGAAAAATACAACTACAACCACTGCTGGGGAGTACCTCTTATTCCATATCTCTCAATTTTGTGCAACAAAATACCTACGATGATCGACAGAGTCGAATGTCCTGCTATGGAAGAGATTGCGATAGACTATGGAGAAATTAAGTGAATGTTGCTTCAAAAAAAATTGGAAACGCTGAGCGAACCAAGAAGTCCAACAATTATTGATTGATAGACCATTCAATTTTATCAGAGTGAATATACAGAGTTAGTCAAATATATGGACGAGAATGTATATTCGTAGTTCACTTCGTTTGGCCATAATATACAGGGTGGGGCAATAGTGCGTCAGAGTCCGATTGCTTGAGTTCTAAGATAGTTAGGACGATAATTCAAAAACCATATATAACTAGAGAACTGTGTCTATATCTAGAAATTATTGTCGGATCTCTAGGGTGAACCGAGGAAAATCTACAGGGTCAATTGCATTTTTTTCAAATGAAATGCTATGTTCTTCAATCCATTTCTTCAAGCATTTTGGTGGTCTCCATCCACACCTCTAATATCCTTTACTATCTCCCAACCACTTGGTAGCTATAATTTTTTTTGTCAAAATAATGCTATCTGCAGATGCATACCGAAAAAACCACCGTTCTCAAGATTATGGAATGCAGGAGATCATGATTATAATCCTATTCGTCAGACATATGAGTTATATTTCTGATTCATTCTCATTCCTACAAATTATACAGGATGACTGAAAATGATCTTTCAATTAGGAAGTTTTTGAATTAAACTTTCTCGAGTTTTTCAAATGGAACACCCCTTATCTTTGTCGACCATGTTGAGAGGAGAATATTTTTTGTATGTACATCCCTGGGTAGTAGCTCATTTGTACTGACACCTCTTATAAGGATGATGGCAAGCACGCTTGAATTAATTGCCGAAAGTTTATTTTTTTCAAATTCATGTACTTACTCGAAAAATTTCCGGCAATAATTCAAGCACTTGGGAGATTATAAGTGATTATTTCCCTCATCTGTCAGAATGTATGTACCCACGATACATGCTGTTTAATTAATAGCACACAATAGCAAACGAAAATAATTCCAAATCAGGAATCAAACACACGAAATAAAGTTGAAGGATAAAAGAAGTTGGGATTCGTTAAAATAATTGAAACGATGTGTTTCCATCATCCTTATAGGAGGTGTCAGTAAAAATGAGCTACTAAAAATTGTCCGAGTGGATAACTCGAAAACGGCTAGGAATATCCCCAGGGATGTACATACAAAAAATATTCGCCTCTCAATCCTATAACACATGGTCGAAAAATATACGGAGTGTTCCATTTGAAGAACTCGAGAAAATTTCATTCAAAAACTTCCGAATTGAAAAATCATTTTCAGTCATCCTGTATAATTTTTGGGAATGATAATGATTCAGAAATATCACTCATATGTCTGACGAATAGGATTATAATCATGATCTCCTGCATTCCATAATCTTGAGAACGGTGGTTTTTTCGGTATGCATCTGCAGATAGCATTATTTTGACAAAAAAAAATTATAACTCCCAAGTGGTTGGAAGATAGTAAAGAGTTTTGGATGTGTGGATAGAGACCACTAAAATGCTTGAAAAAATGGATTGAAGTACGTAGCATTTCATTTGAAAAAAATGCAATTGACCCTGTAGATTTTCCTTGGTTCACCCTGTATATCGGACAATAATTTCTAGATATAGACACAGTTCTCTAGTTATATTTGGTTTTTGAATTATCGTCCTAACTATCTTAGAACTCAAGCAATGGGTCTCTGACGTCCTATTGCCCCACCCTGTATATTATCACAATTTTGACAGCTAATTTTGTAAACCCCTGATGTATCCAGAGTTGCAATTTTGTCATTCGGGTTACCTAATAACATTCGTAGATGGTTCATACTGCTATGTACAAGCTGAAGGTTCACATCCCGGAAGATAGAATTGAGAGTTGTATCGTGTGTAATTTTTATGAATTTTTTGTTATCTTCATGTCGATATAGTTACCGATAGCCGTGCCTTTTTGCTGTAAGAGATAAATTCTTTCAACAACATTTGTGACTTTCTCTATGACCCTCATCGTAAGTCCCTCGCCCAGTGAAACACCCCGTATATATCCTCAACACTCCTGTTCACCATCAGTGTGAATTTGCATTCAAATCGAATTAATTTTGTAAATCGAATCGAGACTTTCGAAGCATACTCATTGTACTCATGTAAAGATCTATTTTCCCTCAGTAAAATATGACCCAGCATGATTTGCTAATTCGAATTCAAACATAGAACACTTTTGCAATTTACAAAATTGATTTATGAAGAGCTTTGGAGTTTGAATAGGAGAGTGCTTATAATGGATATTTCTGAAGTGAATGAAGGGAAAATTACTAAGATTGGTATGTTTTCAATGCCAATGATGGATTATTAATGGTATTTTCAATATTCAAAATGATAAATTTGATTGATATTCCATATTTTTTCGCCAAAATTATAATAAGAGTGCACATTCTTCATTGAATTTATCACTACTGGAAGACTATGTCACCACATCTGTAATATTGGTACATGTCCCACAATTTTTCTCTTATTGGTGTTTAAAACACTTGTGTTTTAGCTTCTTGATGGAAAACCTGCTCAGTTTTCCCGAGACAAGAGGGGTGGAGCTTCAAGGTTATACAGACAACCTTTTCATTCTTGCAAGGACCACATGGATAAGGGTAGCCTCTAATATCCTCCAAATAACATTGGACGACGTTTACAGTTGGTGCTAGAGGGAACAGAAATAAAATAATTCTGGAAGACGTAATTCCACTCTCTTTCAATAGCAAAATTATTCCATTTGCAGCAGAAGTGAAATATGTAGGGGGTCACCTTTGATAAAAAATTCACATGGAACGCTCATTTTGAAAAGGTTCTCCGCGAAGCCAGAATGTTATTATGGACTAGCAGCAGGATGTATCGAAAATCTTAGGGCCTAGGTCCCAGACAAATCCCCTGGATATATGAGATGGAGAATCTTGCATATTGCCAATTGCATGCAACAGACTAATAAAGAGCGTAGAAAACTGCTGATTGAAACTGAATGTCACAGCATTTTGGAAATGACCTCTGATATAATGCCTCCAATAGTAAATTTTAACCTGCCTGATACCGTTCTACTTAATTCCGAAGAGAGACAACTGGGTCCTCCAAGAAGAGGAACTTCTGAGAGCAGATTACTGTTGGTTCAGAGATGGTACAAAAACAACCTCAGGATCTGGTGCAGGTGTATACAGTTGTATAACTAGAACAGAAGTATCAACCTATCTAGAATTATAGTAAACAGGGTGTTCCGAATTAAGTCGGCACCATTGCCAACTTCGTTATTATTGATGCTACGAATTCGGTTAAATGGGCAAACTAGTAGCATTTTTAGAGGCCTACTCGATGCCGAAAACAAAACAAAAATTACAGTCGCGTTTTCAGAATATTTCATAAAATTATGTTTTTTTCAATGGAACACCCTATATTTTTTCATGCATTTCGATTCGTAATAACATTCTCAACAACAAATCGCATTTGACTTTTTTCGTAAAGGTGAAAATAAGACAGTTTTATTAATAGGAATCATTTATAACAAACGGATTTGATAAAGCGCTATAAAATATCGAATAAATGTTCAAAAAACACCGCCTTCTTGTTGAACACATATTTGACACTACGTGTGGCATTCAACACAGTTCGGCCATCAATTCTATTAATTATAATATAATTTTTCAGTTCATCTATATGTTTCATTTTGTACAACTCATTTTTCAGAAATCCCCAAAAATAAAAATTTAGAGGTGTCATGTCTGGTGAACGAGGGGCCACTTAAAAGGACCATTTGTAGCATTCTTTTTACGCCACTGACATTATGTGCTGGTGCTCCATCCTGCTGAAAATAGATCATCTGACGAGCCTTCAGATCAAGATCATCGAAAAACTCTTTCAACATTCTTGTTAATAAATTAATGTAACGGGGTCCGTTCAAAGAACCATGGTAGAAAAATGGACCGATAATTTTGTCTCTAAATAAACCACACCAAACATCAATACTAAATCGTCTTTGTGGATTTTGGGGATGGACTTGAAATGGATTATGTCTACTCCAATAATGAAAATTATTTCTATTATACATCCCACAATTTGAAAAATTAGCCTCATCGCTTCATATAATATTTCTATAGAAGCTTGGATCTTGTCTGCATTTATTCATAAACCATCGACAAAACCCCAATCGTCTCTCAGGATCACCAGATTCTAGTGTTTGCACTGGTCTTAACTAATAAAGAGAAATCTTATGTTTCTTCAGAATTCGTTGAATACCAGACAGTGGAACAGCTATTTCTCTAGATAAATCTCTGACGGAATTATTTGGATATACCGCCAATTTTTGTATCTTCAGATATTACAAAACGTTTTTTAGTTCTTTTCTTTTCAAAATATCTTTCATTGTTCCTGAATCGACGATGAAGCACAGCAAAAAATCGCCGATTAGGCAATTCACGATCGGGGAACGAATTGCTGTAGTGTTGGAGTGCTCTTACGCTATTCTAACATATCACATTATTTATCTTGATGGGAAAACGACATTTCGAAAAATATTCGAACAGTATAGTTGACAGTTACAATAATTTATGACATTGTCATGATATACTTGAGAATATTTGATAAATAGTATTTTAACAAAGTTTCAAGACAACTTGATTGCTCGTAATAATTATGTTTTATAGAATCAACCACATTTTTTCAAATCACATTCATATGACTCACCAGTATTTTCTGTTCTGTACAAACACGGCTTCAAAGTTATCATTACAGCAGACATATTTTGATTCACAAAATAAATGCGGCTAGCGGAATGGCTTTAAGATGGAAATTATCGTTTTGTAAATTAATACAAAATAGCTCAGTGGTGTCAATTGAGTGGTGCGATATGATGATCACTGGTTTCCTGAGTTCACATCCCAGCGCAATTTTTTCTTTTTACTGTCTTATTTTGCTACTAGTAACAAAATATTTTCATTCGTATAAGTACCAAAATTGGGTGTTTGGGCAATCATGAGGTTTTATTCGCCGAAAAAAAGAATTTTTTGTTTGTACTAGTGAAAGAAATAAATATTTCCACATAAGTCGCTCATTTTCCACTTTAGGAAGAAAGGTGATATGAGCTTTGTTGTTGAGAATGTTATTACGATTCGAAATGCATGAAAAAATATAGGGTGTTCCATTGAAAGAAATATCATTTTATTAAATATTCTGAAAACGCGACTGTCAATTTTTTTTTGTTTTCGGCATCGAGAAGGCCATTAAAAATGCTACTAGTTTGCCCATTTAACCGAATTCGTAGCATCAATAATAACGGAGTTGTCAAAGTATCAAACTTATGACAAAACTTACCAGGATTGGCTTATTCATACATTTCTCGAAGAATTTGACCAAACACTGTTAGACTCCAGCAGGGATGACCTCTCGCGGACCGAATCAGGTTTTCGATGTTTGACAGAGTGTCACTCGCTCTCTCGAACTTGAGAGATTATACACCAAATTGAATTATCGGCTTCGTCAAGAAGCTGGGTTTATTTGGTGCAATATGAATTGGTATGAGGCACAATAGACTCTTACGGGTCGCGGGGTCGCAGTGGAGGGCTAAGTAGACCCTCTCATTTGAAACCTAACCTAACCTTTAGATTCCTGTTCATATCCTTGTCTTCATTTTTGACTGTCAGATTATCTAATCTAGTGAAATGAAGCTTATGATACTGATGTGTGAAGTGATGATTTGTGTTACATTGATGTGAGCATGTACGGTACTTTTTACATTCATTTGGGAATACAGAGAAAAAATAAATTAGCGGGTCAGATCAGCTCCATTTCGGCGTTAATCCGCATAAAGCAAGATAAACAGCATAATTATTCCCAACCCAGTGGCTGTAAGCCTGACGCTTTGAGTTTCCTAGTGATGCATGATGGGCTAAAAACAAAATCACTCACTTTGCGTACCAACATACCGTAAATTTCGATTTAGTAAAAAATGAGCGATAAAATTTCTCGAGTTATCGCCTGTACAGTGGCGTGTGCCAACTTTTGTTCAGTATTGATGGATTGATGTCCCACTAAACATGATACGTAACAAAAATATTTTCCAGATATAACTTTTGTGCAATTTTGTGATATTGGCAAACTAACATTATATTAATGTCATCGTGACGTTTCCAACACAGTGTTTTCAACTATATGTTTATGTAACATCAAAATAATGTAACCAATAATATTCATTAGATAATACATATAATGTTGATTATATGTTGCCCAGATATGTCTTAGACAGAGTAGTTATGTTATTTGTTCGATATTTTTGTCTAACCTTCTCAAAACATTACTGACATGTGTACAGGGAGCCTTGAAATTGATATTATCTTAAAGGTTTCTTAAATGTAATTTTTGGGTAATGACCACGTCATGATGTCATTCATCTACGTAACTTAAAAAAATAATATCCACGTTCAAACAATATTACCCAGTAAATATGAAATAAACATATCACTGACGCCATCGTTCATTTTATCCTAATAATCATGGCGGTCATGGTAGGAGTTTTGAGTTCATAGAATTAAAATATAATTCAAACTACTCAAAAGTGATTGGAATCAATAGGATTGCAAAACTCATAATTTTCATGATAAGATTATGATTTTCCACTACTCCATCCACTAATTGATATTTTAGCATTTAGGTTTTGTAGTGAATGTAATGATATTTACTATTGATTAGAGAGTATCTACATATGATGCTATGAATAGTAGAAAAGCTATCAGTTGTGGTTCCTGCTAATCAGATATTGGACAGCATGGAAATGGTTGCTGACATCTGGAGCTGTGTCAAATTATTTTGAACCGATTGATCAAGGAATTTTTGGAACTGAAACCAATGAATTTAGCTTGCTAAAACAACAATTTGGAGCTGCTTAATTTGTAAGCGAACTCAAAATTATATATTTTATACAGAGTGGTCTGATCTTTCTAAATTTCATTAATCTATGATGATATTAACGTTTCTTGAGATTGTAGAGAAATCACTTGAATTGTTTAATACAAATTATCAATAAACTAACTGCATTTTCTCTTTCTTTTTAGTTTGGTAGTGTCCTTTGACATTCTTAACTTATTACTTATTGAATGATCAGATTACAAAAACTTAAATAGCAGTTGTTGTTCATCGAAGATGAGCCCTTCTGGACTGGGCAAAGAAAAAAATCCAAAAGTTTTGAATTGATAATTATGGACATACTGAAACGTAAGTAATTATTTTTCTTTTACCTCTAGGGGCAACATAGAATTATTAATAATTATTGGATGGTCGTTTTCTTATATCATAAAGATTAATATGAGTTTTCAGTGACTGTAATGACTATATTTTCAGGATATGTAACAAATGTTTGCAGTTCAATCACAGATGAAGAGTTTGACTCATAGTGATGGATTGGATGACATTAGCAGAGCAGACACTAAAAAGAAAGGAGAAGTGACTGAGACAACAACCATATAATTATTGATTCAGTGATATCTGTTTTTATTTTTCAAAATAAATAGGTTTTCATTCAATATTATTCTTCTAATAACACTTAACTTTGATAGATCTATCAAAAATTGTTCATCTGATTCAGGTGGTCATATTATTAGGTACTTTGGTCTGTTCGTAGTGATTCAAGATTATATTTTTTATACTGTTAATTGTTAATGATGTAACTGTCTTGTTTTATAACGTTGTATCCATGAGATTTTAATCATTGACAATAAAGTTTTTTGATTGATTGGTATGTTTTACATCATTACCCCCTTATATACATATTTTATTTCTTAGTATAAAGGGTGGAGCTTATACTAATTGTTTACCAACACTTATTTTTCTACACTTAAAGTTGTAATTCTGGAATTTCAATCACTACTCTTTGGTAGAGGAATAACTTTATTAATTGCTATTGTTGTTATTCATCTACTGAAAAGTGACTACTGAAATTCCAGAAATACAACTTTAAGTGTTTGGTTTTTTGGTTTGAACGTGAGTGGGCCCATATCAGGCCCTCCACTGCGGCCAATGGCCTATTGTGGCAAAGTGTAGAAAAATAAGTGTTGGTAAACAATGAGTATATGCTCCACCTTGATGTTACAATGTTACATTTTACAAATGTTGCATAGATGTTTTGAGTAACATTATATGTATGTAATAAAGTCACACTAAAGTTGCGCAGAATATGATACATTTATGTAATGTTAATTAATTAACATTACATTGTAATATTTAAAAGAGGCACAAAGGCATATGGACGCAACGTATCTGTAACATCAAGCATATCTCTGAATAACATCACCAAGTCACAATGTGATATAACAGTTATGTTTAAGTTATGTTTTTATGTTTACTGGGATATGTCTGCAAATATTTTGATCCAAACTTCTGCACTGCTATTTGATAATGGGTGCAACTTCTTCTCAGCAGCAAGGATACTATCAATATCGGGATAATAGATCCCCATAGGTATTTTTCAAGAGACTTGAAAGGGTTTTTCCCACATACAACTGCAAGTGAAGCGGGATATTAATTATCTGTGAACTAAAGTATTCAGTTTTTATGATATGAGGCATATTTCAGAAGAACCACACTCGATATCCTTCCAATTGTTTCAAATAATATGCTTCTGTTACGAGTATCTAGTGAATTTTTTATGAATTGAAGTTGAAAACGTTTACGTATCCTACACTTCAATAAGAAACCAAAAAAAAATTGTAATAATTGATCTTTATCTCTGATGTCAATTCGAAATGTTTGAATTGTTGTTATATCCACGTATGTGTATGGAAAACGGCGAGATACAGACATTAGAAAGGAAATTATCTAAAATAGTTTAGGAAAGGCACAGAAAAAGTATTCATTCAGTCCACATTCAAAAGCCATTGAGAATGCAGCCTTCCTGTATTATATTTCGAAAATGGACAAACTCACATTCTGGAACGATAAAACCCCACACCTGACACCAGTATAATAAAACGCTATTTCACTAGTTTGAAATCAACCAAGTTACAGTATTCCGTGATCGACACAGTCAAACGCTTTTGAGAAATCACAAAATACCGCCGCAACAACTTCACCACTGTTGAAATTTGAGTATACTCCCTGAAGAAAAGAGAAGATGGCATCAGTAGTATTTTTTGTCTCGTGAAAACCATACTGATTTGGAGAAATTATGTAAAATTTTTCAGAAAATTTTGCTGTTCTATTTTTAACTAACTTTTCAGTGATTTTAGCTAGAGTAGGTAGCATGTATAGGTATGACAATTGATGTTTTTAGGAAGGAAGAAAAATACCTTCTGCGGAATGAATCAATACATCAAGTGCCTCCTAATATGTGTTCCACAACGCAGAATGATTTTAATATTATGTTGATTTTGATAAAATTCTATATCTATACTAGTGCTATCAAAATGAAATTCAACTGAATATAAAACATTCTTATTTGCCTCAGTGCTACAGAACATGGCTGTTATTGGTATGCCAGTCAAGAACTTTCATGGTCTGATAATACTCATATGAAATTGGTACGATAAGCTAATTCGCTCACACTGAACCAACGTTGCTAGATTGTAAACACCAACGTTGCCAGATTGTAAACACCAACGTTGCCGGATTGTAAACACAAACGTTGCCAGATTGTAAACACAAACGTTGCCAGATTGTAAACAAGAAAGATATAACAAGGATATAACATAAATTATTAACCAATCTAACCTGAAGTGACTAACCGCACTTATTATGTCTACGGTAAGTCAGTCGGGTCAGGTTAGATTGGCAAATGATTAAGGCTTTACATTTAAAAAAAAATTCAATTGTTTTTTCCGTTAGCCAGCCGTCCTTCCCCATACGAACGATAGCCCTCAGAAGTTAAAACTAGTGCGAGCCAAGGATTAACGAGGGCTTACCTTTTGACGTGCGATTCCTAGAGGAATAAACTGCAGTCGCTGGGATTTGAACTCACGACCGGCAGTCGGAATGATTGAATAGCGATTATTCTACATGGCATTAGTAACGAAATTGATTTTTCTATTTTTGTAGTCACATTTATCCATATGTTAGCCATCCAAAAATCCATCAATTTCGACGCCAGTGGTCCTGATCGGCTTCGATATCGAGCATATCCGAACTGGATCATTGTTCGGAAAAAAATGTTGGCGAATTCTCATATTAATTAAAAATCTGATCCAATTAACACGAGACATCATTGGAACTGGCGTAACTGGCTGCACTTGACACACGTCGGAAACACCACCCCTGTTACCCCCTTTTCACCGCCGACTTCAACCCCGAACAGTTTTATTCGAGCGTGCCTAATTTATCTGATGCCGGGCTGAAAATCGGGGATTTTGTCGTGTTGACGAAGAGTCTATCCAAAATATTCGTTCAGATCAACGATTCAATTATTTTTGAATGATGTACGAAGTGGAAGGAAATCAGGAACAAATGTGTACGGTAGCATAAATTTCCGTACTTGGAATACTTATGCAAGTCTTAAAAAAGTTTCAATGAATGGGAAGAATGGGATACGTATAATAATAATGTATGATGTATAATAATAATAATGTTGTGGTGCAACATATATCTATGCAGATGATATATCAATAATAATAGATGACGAAAATATAGAAGGTTTAAAATCAAAAGCAACTACTGTTATTCAAGAATTTGAAGCCTGGTGCTCTAGCAATTCACTTATTATAAACTCAAATAAAACGGTCTGTATTCACTTCGGCACCAAAATAGATGATGAAAATCAGTTCAAAATACTAAACCTAAATGGAAAGGAAGTTAACATTTCAGTAACAACTAAGTTCCTTGGGACAATAATAGATAATAGGCTAACATGGGCCTCAAATATCGACTTCACGTGTTTAAAATTGGCCAAAGCAACCTTTGCCATATTGCAGTTAAAAACTGAACTAACTAAAAAAGATCTCATTAAAGCATACTACTCATTAGTATATTCGGTATTATGCTACAATATCATAATTTAGGGGGTCAAGCCACGGAAAGCCACGGAAAGCCACGGAAAGCCACGGAAAGCACTAGAGCGTGATTTACGTAGGACGTGCATTAGAAGTTTTTCAACTTGCAGTTGGACTAGAAACTTGAAATTTGGTATGCTGTCATAATTGATCATGTGCGTTCTACCTGAAATATTTTTAGTCCCACAATTATACAGGGTATGCCAAAAGTCGGTACCAACTTTCTTATTTTAAATGGAAACCTAATGTTTTTTTGTCATGGTTCGATTGGCCTTCTGATTATGACTTTAGACAACTTAAGTTATGTTTACTTATCTATCACAGTTTTTGAGATATGTCCATGTTTCTGAAAAAAATTACGGCTGTAGTAGTTTACGAAAACACGTGTAGCCTGCAAACTGTTCAAAATTAGGAAACCAAATTTATGGAGCAGTTAGCTGGTAGTCCAGGCTAACACCTGATGTCCCATCGACGGTCCCATTTTGTACCATATGGGCGCAGCCAATTTTTGAATGTGGCAATATAAAATTGTCAAAAACTCAATTTTTTCAAATGGCACCTACCATTTTTTTTAACCATTCGAAAGAAAATTGAATTTTAAGATGAGTTATTTCAGCATTCCCTATACCCAAGTTCCACCTCTATCGAGTTATTCAATAAAAATCAAGAAATGCCTTATCCTGCCGAATGCTTTTGTGTTTATTCAAGTATGCCATGAAAACAAAAACCAACTGTAAACAAGAAGGTGCTATTCTGTCAAAGTAAAAACGAGTCGTGCTAATTTTTAAATAAAATTGATTTGAATATGGAAAATTATACAAACGAAGTTGTGTTTGACTTGTTTGTTATCCACGGCATGTGTCAAAAAATTGTGCAGCGAACTGTCCGAGAGTTTAATTTGAAATATCCAAACTTACCGAGGATGACACGGGGCAAGTTCTCACGATTGAAAACTAATTTTATACATTTTGGGAAGGTGGCTAGACCCGTTACGAGAGTCAAACCACTAACTGGCAATGACGATAATCAAATTACCATTCTCGGATATTTTCAAGCATATCCTGAATCCTCAATACGAACGTTGTCTTTGGAATTGGGATTTTCATACTCTACAATACAAACCATTTTACACCGCCATAAGATCCTTTCAAATTTAAACGATTGCAAATAATACACCCAGGTGACTTTCCCCGTAGAGTAAACTTCTGCGAGGACTTATTACTCAAAATACAAGAGCACGCCGGATTCTTAGACAACATAATTTGGACTGATGAGGCAAAGTTTTGTCAGCAGGGAGTTTACAATAGGCGCAATCGACATTTTTGGGCTTCTGAAAATCCACATATGGTGTTCGAAGTTGAAAATCAAGTACAATTTCGAATAAATGTGTTTTGTTTGGTAATGAACCAAGAGGTACGTTACTTTATGTACGATGAAAATCTGAATAGTGACAGATATGTAGAAATTCTTCAAAACGTAATATAAAGATTTCTTGACAATTTGCCACTGGCTAGAGCTGCACGTTCATGGTACCAGATGGATGGGACACCACCGTACAATACACGAACTGTGTATACCAAATTGACTTCCATGTTCGAGCACCGTTGGAGGGGAAATCGAGGACCCTTTCTCTGGCCTGCAAGATCTCCAGATCTTACCCCTTTAGATTTTTATATTTGGGGTAGGGTAAATGATTTGGTCTATTCTCCACCAGTTCACAATATAGATGAGTTGAGACTTAGAACAATACAGACTTTTGACGGTCTCGATCCCAACGAAATCAGACGTGCTACGCAATCTATTGAAAGTAGAAAAATAGAATGTTTGAACAACAATGGTGGTCATATTGAACATTTACGCTAGAGTTCTGTCAAAATTGTTCAATATTTTTGATTAAATTATTACAATTTTCTTTTGTTTCCATGGCATACACACATAATCATTTTGTAAAATAAGGCATTTCTTGATTTTTATTGAATAACTCGATAGAGGTTGAACTTGGGTATAGGGAAAGCTGAAATAACTCATCCTAAAATTCAATTTTCTTTTGAATGGTTAAAAAAGAAATGGTAGGTGCCATTTGAAAAAATTGAGTTTTTGACAATGTGACATCAGGTGTTAGCCTGGACTACCAGCTAACTGCTCCATAAATTTGGTTTCCTAATTTTGAACGGTTTGCTGGCTACACGTGTTTTCGTAAACTACTACAGCCGTAATTTTTTTCAGAAAAATGGACATATCTCAAAAACTGTGATAGATAAGTAGACATAACTTAGGTTGTCTAAAGTCATAATTAGAAGGCCAATCGAACCATGACAAAAAAACATTAGGTTTCCATTTAAAATAAGAAAGTTGGTACCAACTTTTGGCATACCCTGTATAGTTGTAGGACTAAATACATTTGAGGTAGAACGCACATGATAAATTATGACAGCATACCAAATTTCAAGTTTCTAGTCCAACTGCAAGTTAAAAAACTTCTAATGCACGGACTACGTAAATCACGCTGTATAATATGTACTGGTATTATGGTTGTGAGTCACTATACCGTAGAAATTTTCAGGTCTGTATCGTTTATGAAAAATGTTTGTCTCAGATCAGAGATCTGTTTTCCTGAATAATTCATCTGATGAATAACTTCATTATTAGTGAAAATTTATTTTAAACTCTTTTTTTTGTCACATCAAGGTGTTTCATGTTGGCTGCTGTTCCCCACGCTAGAATTCCATAATTCAGGCGTGATTCTACGAGGGGGTGGTGGAGGAGTTTGAGATGAAATTCATCAAGAAATTTTTAAAAAGTCTGAATTTCAATGACAATCGACGAATTGATCAATGAATTTTCCGTCTCATATATTTATAAACAGAGTAATAAAAAAATCTGTATAGATAATCTTTGAGGGTTTTTTTACAATATTAGTGAACTGAAACCTAAATAAAAAAATGGTGATTACACTAGAAACCAGAGATGAGATAGAATTGGCCGTGAATCAAGCCATCAGTTAATGCCTGAACGAAGAGACATTTATAAAAACCATGATAAAAAACGTATTGGAGGCCATAATAAAAACTGTAGAGAAGAAATTAGCCAAAATTGAAGAAATCCTAGCCACTGTACAGGGTAAGTTGTCAACTCTTAAAGATGCACACGATCAAAAAATCATGGAATTGGAAAATGCAATAAAAAAATGGATAACGAAAATGATCAAATAGAAAAGAAGTTTGATCAGATGGATCAATCTTCAACGAGAAACAATCTGAGAATTTTTAATGTAATTGAGAATCCAAATGAGAATACGAGGGAAGAAAGTATTGCCCTATTTAACAGAAACATGGCAATCAATCTTTCCAGTGATGACATCGAGCTATGTTACAGAGTAGGAAAAAAGATGGAGAAAAGCGAGAGGAATATTCCTGAAACTCAATAGCTACGATATAAAAAAAAATTATAGTGAAAAAAAATGCTGAAAGGAACTGGAGTTGTTGTTAGAGAGGATCTCTGGAACAATTTATGTAAACAAAGAAAATAAAGTTTTTATTGTAAAATTTTTATTCTTTGGAAAGTTTCATAATATTCTTACGTGTATGTATTTTGCATTCAGTGAAAATTAGTTGTATGTTATAATATGGTTTGTTTGGTGTTATCAGAGTAAAAGGCTATTGATGTTAGATATCTTGAATACTTTAGATACTCATGAGGAAATACAAACAAAAACATACAGTGGTAATGGTAATGGTGAAAATGGATGGTGAATGATGCCCCGGCACCTAGAGCTGATAATACCATCTCCATGTGCCGTAGCTAGCCAAGCAAGAAAGTCTACTCTCGTATTTTGTGGATAGTAATCCTTGATGCAGATGAGTTTCAAATGGTTTGAATTTGACAATTTTGAGAATGCGCTGAACTGTTCTATGTTTCTAATAGAGATATGGGGATCAACAACACTCTTCCTAAAACTGCAACAGTATGTTCTTCGTCCGTAGCTTTTTTCTTTCAAAGACAGTACGCTTTCTATGAAATGATCCACTTGTCAAATTCGAAGACAAGTGTGTGAAATACTTAGCGCTTGGCATTTGTCTGTTAGGGTATTTCTTTATGTATGCACGTAGGGCATCCCGACGATTATTTTCGCGTTTTCCATAAATCATAATATCCAATTTCTCTTGATTACTGAAGTAATCATAATTTTCACGGTTATTCATTCTTGATTGTTAGTGTCACTCTTGTTGTGTAGAAGATTACACTAAATATCTTAGCCTACTGCAATTCTTTCAATTTGTAATTTCAATTGTCGTTTTCTCCATCAAATCAAATGTAAAATAGAAAGTGTGATACATCGTTGGAAAGATAATTTTGAGTAGAAATCAAAAATTGCAAACCGGAAGTGATTTCCAAATTTGGTTTTTCTCAGTTGAATATTCCTTGAACGAATTAGAGATCATGAAACTTCCAAATTTTCATATTTTGGAATGGCTGAGATAATTGGAACAGGTATACTGGGACACCCAGTATATTATAGTATACTATATTCGTATATAATGGGTTATCGAAATTCATGAATGGGACTACAACAAATACTATTGTCATAAAATTGCAATCCCACAACCAACGACCGCTTAAGCCGCAAATCCTTTGGGTATCATCGCAAGAATGTTGAAAGGCATTTCCCAACAATGATTCCGTAATCGAGAAAGGCCAGAAATGGCAGATATATAATAGATATGAAGAAGACCGCAGGAGGCTCGTAGGTTTTCGAGTGCGCCAACCGGAAGCGATGAGGGACGGAACCGGAGATAAGCAGAATAAGAAGAGGTAGACAATGGGGGTTATATTCGTACCAGGCAGATGCGCCGGAATGTATTTTTAACAATGAAATGATGCTCTTCGATTATGTGGGGAGAGCAGGCGATGGGTTTTTTGAGTATCGGTCCTACGTGTAGTTCCATTATGGTCGTGCTTTCTCACCTTCAGGACCCAGTGGTGGAAAGAATATAATAACTGAAAATATCGACAGAAAACAGTGGCTGGGAAAAACTAACCGTTTTTTAAATAATTGCGATTTTATGAATACAAACCTACTAGTAATGAAAAATTTGTTTGGCAGAAATCAATTTTACATCAATTATTCAACCAAAAAAATGACACTTTCAAATTTAATTGTTTTTTTTTTTGTAACTATGAATGTGGAGAGAAAAATGCCTTTTTATTTTTCAGTTTCAACACCCTGTACACCTGCAAGAGAAATGCATGTTGAAATGTCATTGATTTTTTTGGTAAAATATCCAGTTTTAAGTTTAAGCAGTAATTAGGATTGTAAAATTCACTCCAGCCGAACATTTTTTTCATTACTATAGTTATGTTTGTATTAAAAAAAGCGCAATTATCTTGAAAACGGTTGATTTTTCTGGAATCCAACAAGTATACATTCATTACTCGAAATTGAAAGAGGAATGCAAAAAAATTATTAATTTTTCTGATTTTACCAGTGGCGTAAAAAATAGGGGAGAAAAGGGACCATGATGCCTTTCCTGTACGCCACTGGTAACAACTGATAATGTGGTTTCTTTTTCAAAATGAAGCACCTATTGAACACAATTTGGCACCATAGTTTCGGGACACCCTGTATATATATTGTAACAAATGATGATGAAGATAAAGAGAGGTTTTTTACCAATTTTACAGGATTTTGTTTTTATTTTGCGAAGTTTTGATGCAGTTTTCTACGTCTTACTTGCTCTCTAGCCTATAGCCTATAGGAAGATATAAAGGTAATATTTTTGCAATTGAATTATGCGATTGACCGATATTTGTCACCATTTTTACGAACTTTTTCGATTTTATTTTTGCAAATTTTCCATTTTTTCATGAAGGAGAGTTCGAGCCCCCTTGTTCAACAGTTTTTCAGTCGTAATTATCTGAAACTGTCAGAATTTCTTCAGAATTATAAATAAGTCTTTCTCTATCTAGCCTTCATGAGAGCTGGGGATCAGAAACGATGTTTCGAACTTCATATAAGAAGTCATTTTTTACTATATCTCAAATATTCCTCGACTGAAAATGTTCTGAAATTTTATTAATTCATAATCTAAATTTAGCTCGTCGCCGGATACAGTCGAAAGATGTTGGCAATTTTTTGAAAAATGGAAAATAAAATCTTTCAAGAATTTAATGGTGCCAAGGAAGTTTTGGGGTTTTATTTTCTTTTTAGGGCGAACATTGCATCTGAGCTTATACAGTATCAGCATGAAATTTTGCGTGAATAGTGCGAATTTCAGGAGAATCTGATGATTTTGTATTCTTCATGATTTTTAGAGAAATACCCCTAGGGAATATTTTCGAGTAATTTACGTTTTATTGATTTACTCGAAACTTAAAAAATGTGACTTAACCTTCATCCACTCATATCTTCAATTCATTTCATACTTTTCGCAACAGAAATGTCTTGCTATGCATTTTCTCAAATGTCTCAAATCACTATTCATTTCGTAAACTCGACCTACCACAAAATGTGCGCCAACTCATTAAAACGCCAAACCGAATCCAACACAGAGCACCTATTGAAATTGTAAAAACACACTGAATCCTCCAGGAATTATTCTTGAAACCAAGCTTAACTGACGAATGATCCAAAGACATCCTTGAGAAATCACTGTTAGGGCTTCTATCAAGCACCATCCGAAACGAATTCCTCAATACATAAAAACTGATTTTTCGGACGTCCCAGCACCGTTCTGGCCTCCGTTTACCTCGCATTTCGACTGGATGTTGGAATTTCTCCGCCATCCTTATATAGAGCCACCAAATTTTGTGGACCACTTAACTAGAAAACCTCACGCTTACATAACTCGCTGCAAATGCAAAATTACACGGTTCAACTTAGCAAGCCGTGAAACCGGTATTAGGCGGTTCCTTGCATGGATGCGCTCCGTTGGATCCACCAGACCCTCCATAGCCCGCTCAAGCTCGACGTCTGCAGGGATTTCTCCAGGACGCGGAACTGAGAACGCTGACGGGCCGAGTCGGTGGTGGTTGGAAAAACTTTTGTGATTTCGATGCTGATCAACCTTGTTAATGACATTGGCCGCCTTTTCGAGAAAATGAAATGAAATGAAACGAAATAAATTAATATTCTCATGCACAGCTTTGTTCATAATGTAATGACAACAATAATTGTAGATTTCATTGACAGGTAAAATTACAAATAATATTACAACCCTGTTAAAAGGCAGGATTCAATTTTTAATCATACAGTGATATAGTCAGACCTTGCTCTTCCATCCAACTAGAAAAAGGGTGCACGCATAAGTATATACATTATGAGTACACTCTAATGAATAAATATTCCGTATACAGTGCATTCCATTTAGAACGAGCCACCATGAATATCTTTTGGTAGCATGATTTTCAGGAAAAATAAAAAATACACGTCAACAATAGTATATATTTTGACATATTCACATTTGATGATACCTTCCCTATCGCACCCCCAGAGCATGTCACAATTTTTTTTAATGGATCACCCTATATTGTTTCGCATTATCAGATGTTTTATGATGAACAGATTTCAACAAAGTAGAATACATTATGGTCTGAAACTCATAGTTTGGAAGCTAAAAATTATTTGTGTTGAAAAGGAGCCACCCTGAATGAACTTCTGAACAATCAGTTACCAAGGTTTCATATAGATGTTTATTGAAAAAAAAAAAAAAAAAAAAAGCAATTTATTTCCATCAGGAGTACCCAGTTAAAGGAAATGTTATTATAATTACATACTATCTTCTAAGCGACAGCACGTGAGGAAAAGTATCTCGTAGTAAAGAATAAATGAAAAATATAGTTGATTACTGATTATTAATACACAAGAGAAAAAAATCAAAAAAATAAAAAAATTAAAATAGAATTGACCAACAAAAATTATAACGTAAGAATACAACACGATTATTATAAGTTATTAACTATACATGATATAACAGTGTTCAAAGGGTCAAAATGAATATCACAAATCTTACAAATTTTGTTGAAGCTACTGCACATGAAATTTACAGGTGATCGTATCATAACATTTGTTCGCGATGCTTCGCAATAAAATTTCAAACCATGTCGGCCTCCTATTCTAGGTACTAAGAAATTTATATCGTCTAGAAGAACACTACTATCGATATTGTTGTTAATTAATTTATGCAAGAATTTTGTACCAAGTATAATTCTTCTTTTTTCCAAACATATTTCAAACCGCGACAGCAAAATGTTACAGGATATTGTCCATCGACTTGTAGACATAAGTATTTTAGGAACTTTCTCTGTTCCCTATCAATTGACTTTTTTTGGTAATCGTAGATTGGGTTCCATATCAAAGAGCCATATTCTAACTTGGATCTGGCATAAGCAAAATACAGCAATTTTCAGTAATGTCATCAACTTTATAATATAATTTAAGATCGTCTGCGAATAGTCAGCTAGGAATATTTAAAGAGGTTGCCAAGTCATTAAAAACAGAAGAGGCCCCAGATTGGAACCTTGTGGCACGCCGGACATAACTGCGTATGAAGCAGATTTAAAAGATTCATATTCTATAAATTGTTTTCTTTCAACTAGATATGATTTCATTAAAATTAGCAGTTGTCTAGAGAAACTCAATTTTGTTAATTTATTTAGAAGAATGAAATGGTCAATTTGATCGAAAGCCTTTTGAAAATCTAAGTACACAACATCAACTTGCTTTTGTTTGTCCAGATGAGTACAGAGATATTGATCTAAACATGCAAGATTTGTTGTACATTATCTTTGTTGAACGAAGCCATGTTGAGTGGGCGAAATAACTTTACAAACATGAGAGTACATAAAATTGTACATACATATCTCAAAGAGTTTGGAAAAATTGCATAAAATAGAAATTGCTCTATAGTTCCTGATATCGTTAGAATTTCCTTTTTTTAATATTGGGCAGACTCGAGCTGTCTTCCACAACTCTGGGAAAACACAGGTTTTCAAAATTAGGTAGAATATTTCCATTAGAGGTACCGACAGTACTCAGTCTTTTACTACAAGACTGGGAACACTGTCGATACCTGCAGTGAGTTTGTTTTTTAGTTTTTTTGAAGCAGTAACAATATCAGTTTCCGAAATAGCAGCTATCTGTAAAATATCTAGGTCCAGATTATTAGAGTTATCACGAATCATGTTTTCATCAGAAGCCAAGTATACACTTCTAAAATACCTTGCAAATCCATTGACAATAAAGTCAGGCTTGTCATATACCTCATCGTCATATTTCATTATACCCAATATACGGGAGTGACCTTTTTTACTGTGTATGAATGACCAGAATTTCGAACTGTATACTTCAAAAAAGTCTTATTTTGCCTAGTTAAGTTTGAATTCGATAATCTCTTCATTTTGTATTTGTCTCATTCTACAATAACGCTTACCTACCAGGTGAAGGTACAATTGGTGTTTCTGTTTTTGTGACTGTTTGAGAAGCAATGGTTTATACGCTCAATGACAATCATCCAGGAAGAAATGTACGACACAAATACGTTTCGGAATTATTGAACAAATTTATGGAAACTGGATCTGTTAACAATAAAAAGCGTAACCGTTCTGGAGCTGTCAACGATGAAGCTATTTCTATTGCAGTAGGGCACGTTGGACTAATGGAAAATACGCAATCTCTTACTAAGTTCTCTCGAGAATCAGGAATCAGTCGTACAAATGTTTTCAGAATCCTTCATAAGTAAAAATTTCATCCATATAAGATTAGACTAGTTCATGAATTGAAGAAAGATGATTTTGATAGACGTATCGAGTTTTGTGAAAGTCTCACTGAACTTGCATCAGAATTTCTTGCATAAAATTTGTTTTTTGGGTAAAAGTACGTTTAGTTTCAATGCAGTGGTGAATCGGCAAAATTGTCGATATTGGAGTGATACGAATCCTCATTTATACCGTCAAGTTCATAACCAACGACCCCAAAAACTGAATGTTTTGGCAAGAATTTTAGGTGACCACATCATAGGACCTATTTTTTATCGATGATAATTTGACTGGTGGGAAATATTTGAATATGTTCGAGAATCGAATAATACTGTGCATCAATAGAGCAATCGAGGAGGAAATGAATTATCATTATGCAGCTCCAGTGCGACAATTTTTGGATTAGCACAAAAGTCCTACAGAATGGCTACCAAGGTCTCCGCATCTCACTCCTTTAGATTTCTTCCTATGGGGTAATTTGAAGTCTAAAGTGTATGAATTAACAACATTAGAAGATTTGAGAGAGAATAACATGAGGCATTGCAAAGAAATAAATCCCGAGATTCTCAACCATGTGAGGGCGGCAATGGAAGCTCGTTTGTACCATTGTATGGAAGTTGGTGGAAACGTTTTTGAACATTAACTATAGAAAATTTGTTTCTTCTCATTGTCGAGTCATCAGATTTTGATTCAAGAATTTAATAAAAATTCTCTATTTCTGATGTATTGCTTCCATATTTGTTTTTTTATTTTTACTGCAAATCATTGTTTCAAAAGTTATTCAGGGTGGCTCGCAACTCAATTAATTTGTAGCTCCCAAACCATGAGCTTCAGACTATATGTTTTATACTTTGTTGAAATCTGCTCATCATGGAGCATCTGATAATTCGAAACAATATAGGGTGATCAATAAAAAAAAATTGTTGGCATGCTCTTGGGGTGCGATAGGGAAAGTTAGATTAAATGTGAAAATGTCAAAATGTGTCCCTCTGTATACTATTGTTGACGTGTTATTTTATTTTTTCTGAACCAACGTAGCCTAAAACTGCAACAGAAATAGCTTCATCGTTGACAACTCCTGAACGGGTATGCTTTTTATTGTTAACAAATCCAGTTTCCATCAATTTGTTCAATAATTCCGAAACGTATTTGTGTCGTACATTTCTTCCTGGATGATCATCATTGAGCGTATAAACCATTGCTTCTCAAGAATTCACAATAAAAGAAACACCAATTGTAACTTCACCTGGTAGGTAATCGTTATTGTAGAATGAAACAAATACAAAATGAAGAGAATATTGAATTCAAACTTAACTAGGTTTAAGGTACCCCAAGATTTAAACTTTTTAAAGGATTTGAAGGCTGGGATAAGGCCAAGACAGCTGTTGTTTTGGTAAATCTTCTGTTAGAGCAATCGAATTTAAAAAGTTTTGGACGTGAGAAGTATTATTTCTTTTTTCAATTTGAGGAAAAAAACGGATGAGATCAGCATTTCTCCACTTTAACGCACTGTACCTAGAAAACGTTATTAAAATAATCATATACCTACTGAGAAAATTCAAACTAGCTCGTACGTTAATTAACAAAAAAATTTGCAAATCTGGGCAATTTTCAGTTTCAACACCCCGTCACCGGCCGCCACATAAAAGTGCGCGAAAACCTTATTGCGGTTTATTATCATCATTTTTATATTATTGCGTTTCCACTTATCGTCATCACAATATAGCTTGAAGATATGAATCCATCTTCGTAGATTTTTTTTTCATTATTGATCAAGTCAAAGGTCACGAGTATACATTTCATTCCTCGTATTGAATCATAATTACAGCCTCAGACCGGGAGAGTGTTCAATTGGTCGTTCTGCAAACATAACTTCAAAGATTGCCCCTAACACAATCATTTCAGAAAATGTGTGTCTTTTATTAGGTTTTATTAATAAATTTCGTCGATATTCGTGGAGTTTGAGTGTCTCATTAGCCGACCATGAAACACTCCAGACGCTATTCAAAGAATAATAAGAATAGGTCTCGAAAACTCCCTAAATATTCGCAATATTCGTTTTATTCTTTCTGCGTTACGGTATACAATGAGGAACAGCCAGGTAGGTGCTCTCAGTTCTAATTGGTTGCAATACGATAAGTTGAGTATCTTGTTTATTCTTATATACAAATGAGTTATGGGTTTTATTCGAATTGTTGGATAATGACGATATAATGAATCCAGGCAGAAAATAATTCTTTTCCAGAAATTCCCCAATCAAGAAAGCGAATGTCCATCATTTCACCAAGTATCCCTATGATTTGGATAAAACCTGTGAAGTTCAAAGAATAAATCTTGAGATTCAGTTCGTTTCTCCTCATTTCGGTCAATGTTAATTCCTTAATAGTCTAGTCAACAAGTGCCATTTAGACCAACTTTTTTCAGCAGTCTCCGAAAATTATGATTGAGGTGTCATTCGATTCGGAATGACATCCAGATGATTTTTGAAAAAAATGAAGTTCCGCATGAAAAAATTGTAAAAGTTATTAACAATTAACTAAAAAAAAAAAGATGGCTTTAGTATTTTGTAAATATCTCAAAAACTAATTAAAATTTTTTAAATCTAAAAAAAGATTCAAAAAGAGGAGGAAATTTCCTAAAAAAAAGCTCAATTCCCGGAATTGTAGCATCAATATTTATAATTTTCCCAGAGGGATGAAAATACGGCCGAAAACGGGTACTCTGGCTTGGGCAAGCCACACCCACTTTGGACACTTTAACAATAAAAATTATTTTAAAATACTAAATATGAAAATAAAAAATTGGAAAAATTCAGGCACTAACTGAATAGATTAATGAACAATAATCCGCTTGAAAAAAATTTTTATCACAATTTTTCAATTAGTTAATCAATAGTTAATTAATAATTTTTTTCTGCTTGAACATGAACATTGCAAGTGTGATAATTGTTTTTTTTTCTCTTTTGGAGCAATTCTTGAAAGGCTTCAGAATAGAACCCCGTTGGAAAAATTAAAAAGTTTTTATTTTTCAGTTTTTTATTAACAATTTTCGTTGTTGCAAAATTAAATACTTAAATTAATCATTGAAAAAAAAATTTTTTTTTAAATATTATCAATAATCCGTTTTTATGTTATCAGGAACTACATAGAAATAATTTTTTTAAATTTTTATCTCTAATTGTTTAAAAAATTGTTATAAACAAATGCGTTGTTTATAAGATAATTGAAATTTTTTTTATGGAATTTCAATCTTTGATACAAATAATGATTTTGAAAAGAAAAATTGTTCCTTAAAAAAATTTTTTTATTGCTTGAAAACGCATTTGTTAATTAACAATTATTTTCTCCCGCTTCTAATTAATATTAAGGAACCATTTTTTTTTAAATCATTATTTGTCTTTCTTTCTGATATAAAAAATTCCATTTTATTCAATTTTTCATTGTTTATGCAATAAACAATTTGTTATAAACAAATAAATTTTTACCTTATATTTTTTTTTCTATTCTAATTTCTGTCACAAAAACAGACATGATTTTTTTTCTTTTTTAAATTTTTTTTTATTATTTTTTATTTAATTTTTAAATATAAGTTCTCTCTAACTTCGTCATTCTTACCTGGTCTTCATCCTTAAAATTATTATAATTTACAAACTAATGGAGATACGATGAAAATACTTAAGACTTATTTATTCTCCATTACATAAAAAACAAATTTAGCAGAAAAGTTTAGTTGTTACTTATTTATTTATTGAATTTATAGCAATTGTTGTTGAAAAATACAGACAAGGAAGTGGAAACTTTATGACGGAAATCGTCCCAATTTGACTGTGAGTGGGACACGAGTAGTTCAAATAATTTCCGAACTTAATATTTCTTGGAGTATAAGACTGTCTCCTTTATAAAGTTCCAGTATCGTAGGAGTTATATAGCATAAATACTCGTAGCGCCGCGTTATTCCTATAGATCCTGTCCAGTCTCATAAATGGTGTCTTGGGCAGGCTGCAGAACGCTGGGCAAGCGTACAACATCGCCGGCCGTATGATCTGTTTATACAGGCCGCTTCTTTTATCATGTGGTAACATTGCTATATTCTGAACCGTAATAGATGCAAAGATGATTAAATGGGAAAAAATGTAACTATTGTGGTGAGCAGTACATTGGTCAGAGAAAATCTACGGGGACTCTCGCCCTTCCCGACTTATACAGGAAAAACTAAAAATGCTGGTTTCGTTTTGTACGAATAGAATGATTATTTCAGAAAAAATAAAAAAATTGAAGAGGAAAGTTTTATTGTATTCAAAATGTACTGGAGCTACGTAATGATAAATCTTTAATTAAACGTAAAAACCCGAAAACAGCATTTTCAGTTTTCCCTGTATAAGTTGGGAGGGGCGAGAATCCCCGTAAATTTTCTATGACCAATTTACTGCTCACCACAATAGTTACCTTTTTTTCCCATTTAATCGTCTTTGTTAAGGTTTAGAATATAACAATGTTACCACATGATAAAAGAAACGGCCTGTATACCATCATTTTGGCCTTAACACTTTCTCTCACAAGCTCTCCCCCCCAGGCTCTGGTGTGATTTCTTTCAGTATGATTGTTTATACTTACTTTATGGAAAAAAAAAATTGTATTTTTGATAGAGGGACGGTAAACCTGAAGTAAAAAATGTGATGACGCGAAAACGAGTCATTAGCATTATTGGAATGCTGATGACGCGTTTTTGCGTCCTCCAAAATATGGCTGAAATGTTATTTTATTTTTGTAACAGGTTTGACATCTTCTACAAGGACGAATATTTTCATTTGGCAGCATAGGAATTTTCTCAGGAATATGTTGCTCTGCAATTGGTTTAGATATAGATGTTTTTTCCCTTGGTGGAACAAGTTCTGCTGTCACCTGCAGTCTGAAATCGTATAGGGAAATTTTTTCTTCTCATATTTTTTATACAAAATATGTGCATTCATACAGTTGAAAAAAAAATCTTCTGAACGGCAGCGACCTATATAGCAATTATCAAAATGTACTCTGAGAAGGTGTTTCCAAATGTTATTAACCTCTAAGAACTCATCGAGTCAAATTTCGAACTTATTTTCTCTCCCACTTCTGGCTCATGCCCATTTATGGAAATCCTTCAAAGTGGGATTGTTTTTGAAAAAAAAAATGCTACTCAATTACATTATGATATTTTGCAATGTACCTACTTACATTATCTAACATTTTTTTACAGACAGTTGCAATGCCGTTATTTTGTGGGTGTCATCGAAAACATGATTGAAAAAAAATATGACGAAGTTCGCAGTCAAAGATTTTCAAGAATCATTCATGTTTTCGGGAAAAAGTAGGCAGGCCGTGGAACATCACCTGCGATACCTAAGGAGCAAGAAATTCCATATATACAAATTTTTTTATTGTTGGTGGTGATGACATTGATACAGTTACAGACAATTTTGTATTTTTTTGATAATGTAAAATATACCTATGTTTACAAATTTTATACGTGCAGTTGATATTTGCTTCAAATTGTTTTATGGATTCAATTTGAATTTTCCAGAAGCGTCCCATACGTTCTGAGCATTTACTAAAACTTATTTCTATGGAAAACTGTCTGATACTTAAGTACGTCCGTTTCTCAAGTTCATGTGTGATGTAATAGAATTGAGAAAGATTAAAAACTCTTACATTTGGAAAAGTTTTAATTACCTGTGCCCAGAGTGATAAAAAATATTATACCCGATTGAGTTTACAAGAGAAAAAAACATTTTTGCTCTTCGGATAGCGTATATGAAAAAAACGCTCGAGCAGGTCGATTTAATTCTTCGAGCAGCCCTTTTTTTCATCCATACCAAAAATATAAAGGATTGTCAACATTTGAGTAATGTGGTTTTAAATGGAACACCACCTAATTTTTTTCATACTTCATCAGGGATTACCATTTCAAACTCAGTGATACCAGGTGTGATGAAATTTAATGCGGAGATATAGGTAAAAGTTTTCTCATATGCCCAATGAGTGTAACCATGACTAGACAAGACTATGAAGTTCAAAAGTTTCTCATGAACGTATTCGACATACCTTGAAGAAAGTATTTTGTTCATATCTCAGCAACCGTTTAACATAATCTTATCAAACTGGAATATTGGGTGATGTGACATTCAAAAAACTACCGATCTCATTTTCACCCGAATGCCAAGAACCCTTTATATTTTAGGTATGGTTTAGAAAATACGCACAGAAAAAAAATCAACTCAAAACTTCCCTTTACAACTACTCTATTATTACCCAAAACTATCATTAAATTTTCTTTGAGCATCAAATTAAAGAAAGATTTTCATCAACTCAGGATTAAAAATCAATGTCACTATGCTCGAATTCATTAAAATAAGGAACGAGGTACTACATCTATTCAATGAATCGTTCATACATTATTGATGTCGTGTTCAATCGAACAATGAACTTTTTCTTTGGACCAATTTACATTCATCAAATGTATGAAACTTTTCTTCGTATTCATGCTATAATTTGGTTATATTGCTAAGCAACAGTTTCTCATTAAACAATCCAAATTTACCCGATGAAATACAAAGCTCTAGTGCAATTTTTGTGATTAAAGCGTAGGTTGGTCTAGGGGAATTATTATTTCCACAGGCAAGTTAAATATAAAATAATAGTTGAATCTATGAAAACTCTTTGAAATTGAAAAATAAAATCGAATCGCATTCCATCGATAATGGAACTACTTCACCTACGGACGTATTACCATATAAACGAGCTTGGTAAGGGTGTCGAAAATCAAATGAAAAATTAGCATCACGTCCTCACCCCCTGCGATTGTAGTCAATATTTATCAGTTGACCGATCATTCTGAATGTGCCAAATTGAAATCTGTATACGTATTAGTGCGTTGCTCTAAATGCTATCGCGGCATACACATGTCGAAAGCACAGAGAGAAAAGGGGTGCCAGGGGTCCGAGAGGCATAAAACCCTCTATCAGAGCAAATTCGATTAGTATAAATGGTATTAAAACAATCCTGTTTGGAACAGTCCGCTTAAATCCATATGAAGCGGTTGCATGAATTGAGTCCTACCAAAAATGTTGGAAAACGCGGTAAAAGCTCGTACAAACATTTCAAAGCCTTTGAGCTTTTATATTATATTTTTACAGTTTCATTTCGATGCCAATGCCGCTTTCATAGAGAGCCGTATGACGCTTTCAAAATGTTACCCCAGATAAAAATTCAATAAAGTGGATCTGATAAGATTTTAATGAAAACGTGAATGGAACAATGATATTCACTAGCCGTGTTTTGAAAGAAACAAAAATTTCTTTTTCCGTCGATCTCATATTAACAAGTCTGTTTGATGGACCACTAATGACCTCTATTAATAATCAATTTGTCATTAATAATCCGGTCAAAATATACATAAAAATAGTGATCAAATAACAAAAACTACTACTAGTCAATTTCAAGAATGGCTTATTGAAAAAGAATATTTATTTCACAGAAGATTGTATATCCTATCTTGCATCACTGACTTCTCAATATGGATCCGACTATAGAAACGCGATATCTTAGAGATGGTTATTGTAGATAATTTTACGGTCTACAACTTTTGTGTGGACTATATTTTTGATAAAACTCACCGTTTTCGAGAAAAATCCAAAAAACGAAAATTATACGTGCCAGGACAGCTCACTTCGATGTATGTCGATCTTAAGTTATTTATCTATTATTATAAACAATCATGTAATTAGATCTAGGACAAAAAGTGTGTTTTAGATTAGGTCCCGATCAGATCATGTTGATTATTCTAAATAGATAGAGTTTTTTACGAAGTCGTTTTATTTCCACTTTTTATAAATGAACCTGAAGTGAGTTTATTACATGGCGATCCTGCCAGTCCTACCACGTACGTTATTAAATGGTAGATACTGAGAAATAAAGATAAGTAAAATTGGACATCTTCCAAAATGGGCTCCACGGAGAGTAAAGAAGTAATCATAAGCCAAGCCGGGAACAGTATGGTTTATTACAGGGCTGTAATGCATGCTTCTTCGAAATCAACTATTAATGACACTTACGAGTCCTCAAAAGAGCCGTTAACTGCCGACGTAACCTCTTCATTGTTGAAAAATCTTTGACCACCGAGCCATTTTTTCACGTCTGGGAACATAAAATAATCCGAGGGGGCTAAATCTGGCGAATAGGGTGCATGAGGTAGCAATTCAAACTTTAATTCATTAATTTTGGCCATTGCAATAATGGATGTGTGAGCTGGTGCATTGTCTTGATGAAACAACACTTTCTTCTTAGCCAAATGCGGCCGTTTTTGCTTGATTTCTTCGCTCAAACGATGCAATAAGTTCGCATAATACTCGCCGTTGATAGTTTTTCCTTTTGCAAGATAGTCAATGAAAATTATCCCACGCGCATCCCAAAAAACCGACGCCATGACCTTGCCTGCAGATGGAACGGTCTTTGCCTTCTTTGGAGCCGGTTCTCCCTTTTCAGTCCATTGTTTTGATTGTAATTTTGTTTCGGGTGTGTAGTGACGGACCCATGTTTCGTCCATGGATATGAAAGGGCGCAAAAATTCGTCTTTATTTCTTTGAAACCTTGCCAAACACTCGATGGAAACATCTTCACGGCGCTGTTTTTGTTCCATTGTGAGCAAACGCGGCACCCATCTTGCGCACAGCTTTCTCATGTCCAAATTTTCAGTTAATATGCGATGTACCGCACTTTTTGAAATGCCTACTATGTCTGTTAGCTCGCGCACTTTCAGTCGACGATCATCCATTACCGCTTTGTGGATTTTCTTCAACATTTCTGGAGTCGTCACCTCATTTGGTCGACCACTGCGATGCTCGTCTTCGTACGGCCTCGTTTGAACTCTGCTACCCAATATTTCACTGTTGATAACGAAGGAGCAGTCTCACCCAGAGTAGAATCTAGTTCAGCTTTTATATGGGTTGGGCTAAGGCCTTTCAAATAAAAGTATTGTATCACAACGATGAACAATTTTTTCCATGTTTACAAATTCACTTGAAACGTTTACTGTTGATGGCTGTCAAACAAGTACTAAACAACGTGGCGTCTTCAAACTTGACACATATGCTGTTTAGATTGTGTAGCTTCTAATACAATGGTATTATTCAAGCAACTACCGCCATCTCTAGGTCAGTCCAGGTACTTCTGGGACCATCCTCGTATTAATGTGAATTAAAGTGTACAGATGGTCCTTTCTTGTACTCCTATACGGTTTGTCTAAATTGTACCATCTCAAATAATTGATAGATGACCATTAATGTTCAATAGAGTTTGTACCTACTGTTCATTTCGTTAATTGAATATCCTCGAATCAGAAATAGGTACCTTTATTTCAACAAAACTGAGGTCGACAGAAAAATAATGTCATCAACTCGTATATTGAAATGCGATTAATGATGATTAAACAACTATTAATGTTGTGCCTCGCACTCTTAACGTTGGCGTCATTCCAGAGATTTTCCCCATATTCTAGTGATTATCTACGGATATGTTCCACCCCTCACTCCCTTGTATTTCATTAAACCTTGTTCGATTGGCATTAATTGATATGAGCAACACCTCGGATGATCGTTCAAAGCGTTACACACAACAATGAGGAGACAAGTGGTACAAACATTTAATTACCAGTTCATATTCTACAAAACCGGGTGTTCCTTAGCAACCCCACGGGATGTCGGTGACGGCAAACGCGACAATATCTTCTTATCTTTTGTGATATCTGGTCACGTGGAAATGAACATCATTGTGTATATACCCTATGTAGGAAAATCACCTGTCGCCAATAATAATGAACTTTCGTTTTTCAATACTAACGAGTTTACAAGGGAAAATAAGAGTTCTTCTAGTACTGCATAGACGGCTCTGTTTGTTTTGCGGATACGACTTCCCAATTCTCAACATATCTCTGAAGTCCCTTTCATCGTATGGTATTTTAAGAATGTTATTTGATATGCTCAGAATATTATCCGGTAAGGAAAATTCGTTCTATTCCACTCCTTGAACAACTAAGTTATATTTTTTGGACCGTCTTTCGAAATTTTTAAGATATATTATTTAATATTAAGCAACAATTCAACTTGGAGATTCGAACATAATCCTCTTTTAATTTTTCACGTGCTAGTCATACACTTCTAACTGCATTGGGGATAACCCCGCCCCCCGTATTCTCGTCGCCAATGTGCAGTGGTGCATGAATAACAAACCGCCCTCTGATCCGCCTCTCACCTATGTATTCAGTGGCAGCTTGATTTCTTTAAACTAGGTGGTTTGTTGAGTGATGTATTTTGGCAAACTGGCACATCATTTAATCTAGTAGCTATCGTTTTTAACCACGTCGCGTTGATTGGATACTATAGGACTATTGAAGGTGTCAAAATTCAAATAATTTTCATGAAAACATTCCTTGGACACTCAAAGATGAATTAATTCTACGATGGCCCCGAATGTCCGAATTATTCATTTATCTCATTAACTCGTTGTAATGGGATAACTAACTAAGTATAATGACTTGCGGTATCTCATTATAGATAGGTAGATAGATAAATGTGCTTTGTCTAAAATGATATAGGTACATTTTGTTGACACAGTGTGGCATGTGTAATAGTATATTACGTAACAAGAGTTGTAAGTAACCCATTACGCACGAAATGGGCGTAATGGGCTTACAACTCACTATACTTTTTCTACGCCCATTCATTTTCTTCCATTAAATAAAAAACATCGCAATCATTTAAACTTTATTACAATAGTTGTTAATTGAATTGAGAAAATATTCGGATACAATTATATTTTGTTCAAGAAATTGACAATATCATAGCATATTACTTAAGAAAACGTGTCCTATTTTTGAAGAAATTGCATAACGTGCTGCCTACATTCAATCCTAAATATATCTCGCTAATGCTAAAAGATTTTATGTGTTTTAATTGACTAAATTTGCGTAAATAGACCAAATAAAGTCTTACGTAAATAAAAATTTTATGGTAATTCAATTGAACCAAGAAATTTAAGTTTTCTTCTCATAACGCACGTGTATGTTATGAGATCTCATTACGTGCATGTTATTGTTAAATGTCATTTACAGGGAATGTTGACAGTGCGATTTTTGACGTTTACAGACATGGGCGTAGAAAAAAACACTTTCCTTCCAAAAGGTTTTTCACTGACATGTTATTCCTTTTTTATGCTAAAACTTGTATGTGGATATATACAAATCATATATTTTCGGAATCAGCATGAAATTTTGCTTGTGTAGTGGAAATTTTAAGTGAATCTGATGATTTTGTATTTTTCATAATTTTTAAGTAATTTATTGCCGTAGATTCATTTGAAATCCACGGAGTATACTAATTTTATAAATTTTCATCATGAAAAATATTTAAATATTTCTCATGTGGAACTAAGAGTACCTGACGAAAGGCAATAAATTTCAAAACAAAATTTGATTATAAAAATAATCCAGCCTTTCGCAAATTTTCCTATACAATAGGATTGTCGGCAATCGTCGAACAGAAATAATTTAACAGCCCCATACGACCGCCGAATCACGTCTATTCAACGCCTGGCAAAGTTTTCCTACAAAGATATTCTTTGCAATCTTCCTGTAACAACCACCAACTGGCAATCGAAAACATGTGACATCTGCAGACCGGTTTCGCGATTCAACTCGCTCATCAGTACAGACTCGGCCACAATATGTAATTGATTTCCAATCGGTTTTGTTAACAGGCACTACGATTACTCCGGCACCCACTAAGAAAGTGAGCATCAGAGCCATCTATGGAAACCACAGAAAGATTCCGACCAGTACCACGACTTTGTTTGAGTCGAATATCTAAATTTTCATCATGAAAAATATTTAAATATATGCTTACTTATCAGAAAAAATGAGCAAAAATTCGAAAAAAAAATAATACCCATCATCAATACAAAACAAGAACTGGGAATAATTTACTGACTACTGCTCACAGAACAACCTTATTTGAAAAATCACCTTCTTATGCGAGCACTAAAATATACAATAAGCTTCCTAATTATATTAAAAGTTGCCGTACTATCAATACATTTAAAAAAAAACTGAAATATCTGCTTTACTCGAAAGCTTATTATTCATTATCAGAATATTTTGATGATACTCATATGGCAGAACCCATATTAGGAATTTGAACCAAAATCTACATTTTATACTTCATTCTTATAATTTTTTCTTTCAATATTCTTATACTAATTTTAATGTATTACTCAATTATCCATAGGTATGTTTATTAATTCGACATTTATATATTGTATATGTTATATTATTTTACTCAATTATCCATAGGTATATTTTTTTAATTTTTTATTTTTTATTTTTGATAACTGTCTCTATGTTTGTGCCTATGTATATGTATATACTTATGTGTGTATATATCCTTAGAATATTTGTTTTTATATCTTCTATACTGGTTTTAAATGCTAGTTTTTAACTCTTGGACCTGTCCAACACCATGTATGTGGTTTTTATGGATTAATAAAGTTCTATTCTATTCTATTCTATTCTATTCTATTCTATTCTATTCTAAAAATAACTAGTTCCTAACTACGGAGAAAAATGTGTAATCCAGAAACTAGGAAGAAAACGTCAATTTTCAATCGAGGTGTTATAAATATATCTTTTATACCAACCCACTGATGACGCCGCTGTTTCTGTTAAACACAATCTCAACCTATCCATGAAACTCGTGCAAGTTCGCGAGTTGCCACAATGGCATTCTTTGTACAAGCTCATTCAAGCTCGCTTCATGAGCTTGTGTGTGCTAAGTTTATATTTATGTTTGTGTGTTTGACCCATTTTGCTTGTTACCTCATTATTGTACGGATTGATTGCTTCTTTGCGGAAATAGGCGACGTACCACTGCGGGCGTGAATAATTTCAACGTTCACCCTGCGTTTATATTACTTTTTTGATGTGTATTCGCTGGGATAGGTGAAAAAAGTCATGCGATAATGGCATAAGCATTGATGAAGAATATGTAAACTAGCTGAGAAAAAATATTACTGATTATTGCTTTCGTCTATTAAATATCAGTCATCAACCAATCATACGTTTGTTTCCTATTTGACAGGACAAATCAACACGCTCTATTACCGATTATTTCATTCACACATTGCTACACCAATGAAATTTCATGACTGAAGTCACATGATATGTGATATGAGCGGCTATTGAGGTAAACAACCGGATATTTAGGTAAACACGGCTATTCATGTAAACAAAGTTTTCTTTTGTTTGTATAAGTGTCAAACGTTGACAACTCAGTCGCTCAAAATTGAAATGTCTCGTTTTGGGTTGTCTTCTATGACAGAAATCAATGCTTATATAAGCAAATCCATCCCAGAAAATACCGTGAAGAGTAAAGAGTATATGAACGAGTATATTTGAATGATTTTATACTGTTCATGAAATAATCTTCCTGAATATCACTCGACCATGACAAATAGAGAAAATTATTTTCTTTAATTCATCTCGAGTAACTTGTATTTTGAGACAATTGTTTTCGACCATATGAACATTAATAATCAAAGAATAACTCCCTCGAGCTAAAGCTCTCGGGAGTTATTCAGATTACTAATGTTCATATGGTCTGATTAAATTGTCAAAATACAAGGTACTCTCGATAGAATTATGAAGAAATTAATATTCGGCTATTTGTCATGGGATATTACCTACCATTATTTGCATGGAACCTGTAATCGAGGCTACAATCCCTTGACAATACAGTGTTATTTATATGACTAATATAAAGAATTGGATTCAAGAAATAATCTTCATAAAAATAACACGACCTTGATTAATTGTCGACTATTTTATTGCTACTAAATATCTCTTGTATTTATTAATTTTACTCGACATTATTTTGGCATTAATAATCAGAGATCAGATGATTAATGCTAAAATAATATCTCGTTAAATTATTATGAAATACAATCGAAATTTAGGTGCAATAAAAATAGTCGACTATTTATCAAGGTCTTGTTATATTACCCTTGAATGTTATTATTAAGCATTCTTTAAAGATCTGTCTATTATGCATGTTCCTTCCCTATTTCATTTATAATTCTCTTCTAGGGATTCACAGAAACACAGAGAAATAAAAATTTTTTGTTTGTCAAGTTCGATTTTCACTATCATTAAACTCGTGGATCGAACGACTTCAAGCCTTATCAAATCTTAGATGAATTCACTGAATATTGAACTCAACAACTTCTCGACTCAAGAGTTCAAGATGCTCAATTGAAATTGTACTTCGTTTTTACTCTATCGACGATTATTTGAGGCATCTCAATAAGGTGTATTGACTCTACATGGAAAATTCATGTTCTGGTTTAGATTGTTGTTTGACACTTGATTACGATCGGAGATACTAAACCGATTGAAACGTCGTACTCATAGAAAAACTCCAGACAATGGAAGTCCGCAGTGAAAGTAATCAATGATTTCATGTCTGATATCTTATCATCATCCTGTTCATATTAAAGAAAAAATAATCGAAAATCAACCAACAAGTTTCAATAATCAACTTATTTTTCATGAAAAACATCGATAACCTATACTGTGTCAGAAGTGCTCTGCCAAAAATAATAAATTTACACGAAATATACAAATTAATTAATACGTTGAGTGGAAGATGGTTGAAATCTGCCTTTGTAAAATTTATGAAAAATGTTTTTTCCCCTGGTAAATTCTCAGTCTAGCCCTGTCTCCGGTGCCTCGTTTCATCCGGAGGGCTAGCTGGTGTGTCAGTAGCTCCAGTAAATTCTCCCCTCTCGTAGGGAGAGTGATTACTGGGTCCAAGAAACAAGTGCTCTGAGTAGACGGAGTGAACCAAGATTTACGGCCTTCTGCATTCTTCCAGCTGTCGTCTGCCGCATTACGGCAGGTCAGTATAATTTTTACAATCAAAAGCAGCGTTAAGACCATTCCACCTAATGGTTCATTGGCTTGTATTTGCCTGAGGGTGGGGAATGAGTAGTTCCAATTGATTCGGCACTTCTCATTCTCCACAACGGACACACCAGTGTCTTGGCGGTAGTACAACACTACATTTAGTGTCTGGAACAACTAGACCTATCACGTGACTTTGGAGGACCAAGGTGTTGAATACACTTCCTGGACTTCAGCCAACTTGACATTTTTCTATCCCAAACTCCATTCCGATCTCTTGTGTTTCCTCTTCACCATGTTTAAGGACTGATGAAGATAAATTTCTCCCGAGGCATATAATTTGAGGTTATCCATGTAAAACAGATGGGTAACCTTATGCCTCTGTTTACTGGGGGTGCCGCAGTTGAATCCGCAGGTTCTCCATAGTTGTCAAATCAAATCAAATCAAATCAAATATGCTTTATTGTCTGAAGAACATAATTCTAATTGACAAAGTCATTCAAAAATAAGAAATACCTATAGAACATTATATAAAAGCCGGTACAATATAAATAATGAATAAATTAAAATAAAATAAAATAAAATGGAACCCAATAGGCACATGTAAATAAAATAGAATTAGTTCAACGTTTTCACCGTACTGTACAAGTACAAGTACAATTTAATTAAACATTTTTTCTACATTCATGCAAAAAGCAAATCTTTATTGAACTATATTCAGTGGAAAAAGAAGCTCTTTATTGCACTAGTGCAATAAAGTTTTTATTGCACTCATCTGTCATTCTACTTCAACGTGCTGTCATCATGATAAAAATAAACGTTCAAACCCACTACATATTTAGCAGATATTCTGTGAGATTGGCCATACATTTTAAACAGCTAGGTACATATTTTATTTTGTATTAATGTTAGGCAGTCAGAGTTGAACAAACAATGCCTTCCCGAAAATAACTCCGCTATGTTCTAAACCGTCTACCTGCATAGAGCAAACTGCCTGTACTATGTATGACCACACCTCGTGATAACATACGCGCTCGTGGCTACTATGATTTTGATTTTTATAATGCCACTGTGGTTATATAAACGTCAGTCAAAACTAGATGATGGTGATGAACTCGATAGTAATAATTATTTATTTAAATTGCGTATTTCATTTTCCTTCACCTAGTGCCGCACCTAAAAAAATAATTTTTTGCTTTTTGCATGAAGTAGAAAAAATATTGTATGCAACTCGTGCAAAAAATGTTTATTGCACTCGACTTGTCCAGCTCGGTCTGACGGCCTCGTCGGACAATTTCACGTCGAGTGCAATAAACACTTACTTGTTGCACTTGTTTCATAAATAACTATTAAAATTGAATCTTCGATAACTAGGATGAATTTAACAAAACTAAAAGTTCTCGCAAAAGAACTCATCTAATGAGTAGAAAGCATTCGCCAGAAGATTTTTTACGGAATTTTTAAATTTTCTTCTATTGCATATGATTTTAATCTCGTTAGGCAAGCGATTAAATAATTTTTTGCCATTATAAATTATAGAATTTTTTTACCTGTGTCGATATTGGAATTGATAATTTAATATTTAATGTTTGTCTAGTGTTCTAATGGGTTGTATAGATTTCATTTCTAAATTTACTATGAATGAGACACACTGCTTCTAAAATAAAAATGCACGGTAGTGGTGAAATTTTGTGTTTAATGAAGAGTGGCTTACAAGAATCCTGGAATTTAGTCCTGCACATATACCTAATTGCTCTTTTTTGCAAAACAAAAACCATATTGAAATAATATTGACTACATGATCCCCAAAAACAAATTCCATATCTCAAATGTGAGTCAACTAATAATACACACTCCTTGCCATATCTTCACCAAGTTCCCATTAAGTGGTTCTTACCGCGAATCACCCTTCTGAGTTTATCAATGTGATTTTCAAATTTCAATCTATCATCAATATTTAAACCCAAAAATTTTGTTTCTGTCCTATTACTGTTCACTTGATTTCCTAGATGAAGTTCTTGAAGATCACAGGATGTTAGTTTTTGATGTATTGAACGATAGTTTATTAGCATCGCACCAATCTTTCACTTTACTATCATTCTCAATCATTTGATGCAGTTTTGAGTCCTTTTTATCATGCCAAAGTATGGTAGTGTCATCTGCGAATTGGGTGAACTCTCCGGTAATATTAATTGAGGTTAGATCATTTATATAAATTAAAAAAAGTGTTGGTCCCAGAACCGATCCCTGAGGTACTCCCCATTTAATTTCTAGTTCGTGCGATGAGCTTGCTTGAAGAGATACACTTTGAGTTCGTCCAGATAAATATGACTCAAACCACTGGATAACCCCATTTCTGAACCCACATACTTCCAATTTTTGCAATAAAATTTTGTGGTTAACACACTCGAAGGCCTTTGTCAGGTCACAAAAAACCGTTGCAGCAACTTCTCTATCATTCATTTTCATATAAACATTTTGTAGAAGGTTAAACTTTGCATCATTTGTTCCTTTTTCTCTTTGAAATCCATATTGAGTAGGATTAATAGTATTGTGCCTATTTAAAAAGGCAATCATTCTTTTTTTCACGAGTTTTTCTATTATCTTCGAGAGTGTGGGTTATTGTTATTGTTGTTAAAATTGATATTTCCGTCAACCAGCTACACACCCTTAAGAGTACAACCATCAAAAGTCTTCGAAGGACTTGTCCGAGCTAGGGAAGACGCAGCCCTTACTTTTTACCGTGTGATCCCATGCACGAGACCGATGACCGTGCTGGGAATCGTACCCATGACCCTTACGTTAAGAGACAAGCACTCTACCATCATGACCGTCACGGCCCATAGTGCAACGGACAATAGCAAACGATGCAGAAGAGAAGAGGGCTGAGGGAATCTTCCTGAAACACGCCCCTTTTGAAGATAACCTGATCTGCTCCAGAGCGGAATCAGCTGATTAGTGCAAGACCTCTGAGCAAATGCATGATGAGCTCATACGATGTTGTACCAAATTCCTTGCGATAATTGATCCAGGCCACTATTTATAACGGCATCATATCAATGCTGCCTATCCTCTGTAACGAAAATATCTCCTGCATATTTTCATGAGCATATTCGGTAGCCCCGTTCTCACATTTCGTCATATCTATTAATCGACAGTGGAAGGGCCGCGTTATGATTCCTGCAACAATGGGATGAATTGTACGATGGCACAGCGGAAGTGTGAAAGGGCGGCACGTGTTCGTGATGAGTTAGACCGGAAGTTAACTTTTGCGAGCTGGATCATATTGTGAACGCGTGCCTTTTCGAAACAGAGATGATATCTGTGAAATAAGAAGTAATGACGAGATTATTTTGGCGTTCAGAATGCGTTCTTTGTTGTAATTTGTGCAAGCATATTCAAATCTAATGGTTAATTGGTTAATTATTTTCAATTATTTAATCTGGTAGAATCCAAAAATTAAGATACTTCATTCATGAGAAAACTTCATAATTTTTGACAACCCTCGTAAACGACTCAAAAAATTTGTTATCTGACGGTGGTGTTCTAGATTTCAGACCATGCAGAACTTTTTATGAAGAATAACTTTTTTTTTCTACAAACCTCAAAAAATGACAAGTGACCCTTTTTCCATTTTCCTTCGTTACCATGACACCGTGCGCGAAGTAGTGTGCGAAATACTTATTTCGCACACTGCAAGTAAACTATATGGGATTTTTATATTTCAACCTTTATGTTCCTAAAGCAAAAATCCAAGAAATCATTTATTCATTAATGTATAACAATAATTAAGCCTTTCAAATTGTGAGAAAATGAAATTTCCATTATTTTACAATTATAAATATCTCGCACGAAATTGATGCCAATAAAAAGTCACTCCAAAATAATTATCAAGAACTGTCACTTTGAAATAATTGTCAAAAAATACCATTTTATTTCCATAGTTACAGTAATTACTTGATTTGGAAAAACAGTTTAAGCCAGTTCAATACTATTTTTCATATTAAGCTATGCATATTACTTATTTTAGAACAATATTTTTGACGTTTGCAGAAAAAATTTTGTTTGCATCTCATGCGCGAAATATTTTGGTGATCTCGACTATTTGCGAATATTGTTGATAAGCAACTTTTTAAACAGATATTTCTGTAGTTCAGAACGGTCTCTTTATTTCCACCCTTGTGAATAGGTGTTATAATAGGCTATATGAATGCCGTAGGAAATTTATCCGACATTATAACAAAGGGGATGTTTGATGAACTGACAAATAGAGTTTAATGTTTCTGGTTTCAAGCCGTCAGGACCAAGAGTTGTTTTTCAACTTCAATGTACTTATCTATAATTTCTAATTAATGGGACAATTTTAATTTTTGTAAAGCTGCTGCTTATAATAATCAGCTGAAAATGAGCTCCGTCAACTTAATTTGATATTTTTTGAACTCTCGTTTCAATACTGATAATAATAATAAATATACTTTATTGTCATTAAGAATTGATCTTGCGGCCACAGCTTGCCTCAAACGAATATAAATGTAAATATAGAACTATAAGAATTTAAAAACAGATAGTAGTTCTGAAATGAAGTATAGTTAGAACATGAAATTATACAGTTAAAAGTCAATATGTTACAGCACAATTAAATAGTCATCAGTTTTGTAAAAACTTTGTTAAAATAGTCAGTTTTTTTAGAATATAAATGGATATGTATATATACAAAAAAAAACATAAAAACATCATTACACAATTACACCTTGTGTTCGAATGACAGATTCAAATATGCACATTATATCATGTAAATTCATCATTATAATCTTGCAAATTATAATGGGGTCTATCATCTAAAAATGTTTTAACTGTGTTTCTAAACTTTTTGTTGGTCAATTTTGCTTCTTTTATATCTGAAGGCAAGTGATCGAACATCTTGTTCCCATTATAATAAATAGAATCCCTGGCCATATTTGTTTAGGGAATTGGCAATTCAACGCGTTAGAACGAGTGTTGTAACGATTGGACGCAGTCTCATATAAGGACAAATTCTTGGAAATCAGACAATCTGATTCTAAAATGAATAATGCAGTCAGTGTCAATATCTTCCCCTCTGCGAATATGGATCTGCAAGATTCATGAGGTTTAGGCTTATACAGATATCTGATGGCTCGTTTCTGCAGTACCAATACTGTCTGAAGTGCAGATATAATATTCTTTTTTTCAGACTGTTCTATAGGTATAGTTCTTTAAATTTGATTCCGTCCTCAAAGGTATGTCTCGAACCATCTATATGTCATTCATCTGCAACCATAATGTTGAACTTTTCTCAGTAAAAATGTATGATCAACACAATCGAACGCCTTTGATAGATCATAAAAGACCGCAGCAACTCTATTACCAGTATTCAACTTTTCATAGATGTCGTAGAGAAATGAAAATATTTTAATTTTTTTGAAAACCAAACAGATTTTCACTTAAAATATTTTGGCTTCTTAGGAAATCAGTCAGACGAATTTTCATCAGATTTTCAATTCATCCTCAGGATCATTTAGTGATATTATAATAATTGTGATGTAAAATTCGTCGTTTCCACTACAAAAAAAACAAATCTGCGAATAGTCCACCCTCAATAAGGACGGAAAGCGACCCTTCAGGAGGGTCTGTCACGATATCCTGCAGTTCCGGATTATACTTTAATTGATTCGGGCACGCTGACTGGAACTGCTCGCGCGTTAAGTCCCTATGATTGTACTTGGATACCCCTAATCATTATCTCTCTCCATGCACTCTTTAATTGTACATCTTCTATTCGCTTATACGTGGCGAATGCGAAGTACTTTTTATTGTGATATAATTGACAGTGGCACAATAAATCGCAGGAATTGCGGTAAAAGCAGGAACACGTGTTTTGAACTGTCAAAAAAATGAAATGATCGCTTCGAGAGCTGGGGGTGGCATTTTGAATGGATAATTAGTGTGATTTTTTGACGAGAGCAACAGTATGATACAATACTGATATGAACAATGATGTAGTATTCGACGTTATTTTACTGTTAGTGATATACAGTTAATTGAGAATAAGCAATTTAAAAAAAATTACCCACAGGATGTTGCAGACTAGATAATTGCTCCTGAATAAGTGGGTTTGTTGTTCACAGATGTGTACAGTAGTAAAACCAAGAGCGAAGCTCGAGGGCTTTCATCTCTGATTATTATTGCCAAAATAATGTCGAGTAGAATTAATAAATACAAGAGAATTCTAGCAGCAACAAAATAGTCGACAATTTATCAAGATCGCAAGATCGTGCTCCGCTCACGCATAAAAATATCTCTGATAATCGCCCTTATCATTAAAAGCTTCAACACGATTGATTATAATTGACGTTTAAGATGTATTTATTTAGAGTACTGTCAGATGCACAGGTTCCTTGATACAGTGTGGTCCAACGAAAACTTAAATTACTGCATGGAAGTGGATGGTGCCCATTTCGAGCATTTAATAAAATAATCACAAAAGTACGTACTCTTTCACTACTTTACCTGTCCTTTCGTTATCGATGGATATTTTGGAGCGAAATTTTACGGTCAGATAGTACACGATGAGATCTTCAAAATGAGGTATCGCAACACCCCGCATCCCTATTCAAAATCAAGGGGTTGTGCTCACCCCCGTTAGGTGGTTGAAGTTACGGGGATGAAAACAGCGGAAAAGTTGTTCCCCCTCGTATTAGAAATTGACGGGTCCGAGCGATTTTCCACATTTTCATTTAAAAGCCGGAAAATCGAGGTGTTAAGTTTTCGTTGGACCACACTGTATATAAGTATCATGCTGACTAGATTACATATAATCCATCAGAAAAGTAAAATCTCAAACTGAAATTGACTATATATGATTTAAAAGTATCGAACCAATAAAATCCAGTAAAGATATTCTAGAGAAGCGAAATGATTCAGAATTAATTTTAAAGAAATCGAAAATAATCGAACGAGAAATTTGGAAAATCAATATATTGCAGTAACGGATATTCATCAAAATCATCGAGAATCATAAATGATCGTATCGATCTTTCGAAGAACTGAAATTCGAAGAACTGAATATTACAAGAATATAAAACTGTAATACCGTCAAAGGAGAATGACTGAAAATGGGAAGACAGATATTTGACCAAACCAGCAAATCAGACACTCAATATTTTGTAGAAGTGGAAAAATATCGGAACAGAATATTATAAGAATTAAAATCGTCGAATCCATAGAGTACAAGACCAAAAATTTCCATATTGAAAATAATCAGAAGAATAAATAGTAGAATCAAAAAGGACAAAACCGAAAAATATCAGAATTTGGAGAGGGGATAGCGGATGGCTCTAGTCTCTCAGAACTGGAGCAGCGTGCGGTCAATATTACAACCTAACCTAACCTAACCTAACCTAACCTAACCTAACCTAACCTAACCTAACCTAACCTAACCTAACCTAACCTAACCTAACCTAACCTAACCTAACCTAACCTAACCCAACCTAACCTAACCTAACCTAACCTAACCTAACCTAACTTAACCTAACCTAACCTAACCTAACCTCGCCTCCGGAAACGTCTTACGACATACCTTCGGTTGCGAGTGGCTTTTCTTTTCGTTTAGTTGTCTCTCTCCCTCTTATGTTGACGTTCTTCCTCCTCTTTTCCTTTCATTATTAGCACAATGGTTTGGTTCACGCTGTTCCACGTCCCCCTGCTCCTCATCATTATCTCCACGATGTTTTCTGGGTTGACTATCTCCCCCAATAGTGTCTGCAGTTGGTTTCTTTCGCGCTGCCATCTTTCACATACAAAGACTATATGTTCAGGGTTGTCTGTCTGACCGCAGTAGATGCATACGTCGTCTTCTGTCTTCTTTATCTTAAGCGTGTATGTGCGAAAGGATCCGTGTCCTGATAGAAGTTGCGTGACATGGTAGTTCAGATTTCTATGTTAACAGTTCAGCCAGGTCGTTATGTCTGGGATCAGCCTTTTGGTCCATTGGGCTACATTTTGGTTCTCTTCCCATCTTTGTTGCCACCGCATTACAGTCTCTAGGTGTTCCCTCTTGCTGTTTTGTTTTCTGTCCCCTTCACTGTTAAGTATCCTGATCCTCTCCTCCACCAGGAGTTCTATTGGTGGGAAACCTGCCAATACACAAGTGGCTTCCAGCGATACGGTTCTATAGGCGGCTATAGTTCTGAGCAACATTCTCCTCTGGAGGCTCGTCATCATACTCTTGTATTTCCCTACTTTCATTACTCTTTCCCAGACTGGGGCTCCATATAAAAGGATTGATTGAGTCACACCATACAAGATCCGTTTTCTGGATGAACTGACCTTGTTTTCATTCGGGAGAAGTCGCGAGAGGGCTGTCAACGATCTTTCGGCCTTCTCAACTGCCCTTCGGACATGTTCATTATAAATAACTTTATCGTCGATCCAGATGCCCAGGTATTTCAAGTACTTTCCCGGTATTATGTCTACATTTCCTATACGGAACTTTAAATCTTCCCTTTTCCTTGGGCCTCTCAGAATAACCGCCTCTGTTTTTTGCTCTGCTATCTTCAGGTCATTTGTGTCCATCCACCTTTTCATGCGTCTTAGGCTCGTGTTTGCCGCGCCTACGAAGTTTTGTTTATCTGACGCCTTGACTATCAGGGCTAGATCATCAGCGTACGCCACACTCCGGCATCCTCTGGGTAGGTCAAGATTCAGTACCGAGTCATACAACACATTCCACAAAGTGGGTCCGAGGACTGATCCCTGAGGAACTCCCTGGGTCATGTCTAAGTAGTCTCCGTTTTGTGTTTCCAGACGGCAACCTAGGAAGTAGCTTTGTATTAGCTTTATCAGGTATGGACTTATTTCGTCTTCTCTTAGTCTTCCTAACCTAACCTAACCTAACCAGAATTTGAAGAGGAGATAGCGGATGGCTCTAGTCTCTCAGAGATGGAGCAGCGTGCGGTCAATATCACTAAATCCTAATATCGGAATTAATTCGCTCATCCCCTCCACAATTTCTGCTATATTTCGATTCTGACCGTTTTTAGTCAGACACATTTTGTTTCCAAGGATTTTATGTTACTACAGATTTATTTTCAGATAATTTGTTGGATTTTCGTTATTAGATACGATTATATGTTGTTTTGATGGAATTACATTTCGATATTTTTTGAGCGTGATCGTTTTATGTTTTGAAGAGCTTAGGTTATTGAGATTTGCAATCACTTTATTTTCTCATTTCGGTCACTTTCCAATCTTGCCGAATTCAGACCTATGAAATCTGGTTTTACTGTTTTCGCGTATGATGCTTTATTGTTTCTTATAAAAACATATTAGATGAATTTCAATTTGGATTATGAATCATTTCTATCCATTCAATTCTGCTGTTTTTAAGACCTATAAAATGTTATTCTGAAACATAATTGATTCTCCATTTTGTTGGTTTTACATATTACTGGTTTTTTCATTTATTGATATTACAAAAATAATTCTGCTATTCTATGGCCCACCGGTGACTATTGTGTACCATGCAAATAGCCGTAGGTGATATCCCAAGACCATGACAAATAGCCGACTATTATTTTCTTCATAATTCTATCGAGAGTACCTTGTATTTTGACAATTTAATAAGACCATATGAACATTAATAATCTGAATAACTCCCGAGAGTTCGAATCTAAGAAATCGAAGTAATTTCGTTGACTGTTAGAATAGGCGTGTATTAATCATAATAATTATAGAGCTTCTAATTGGTTCAATTGCGAACTACTTGAAATAGTCACTGTAACCCAGCGTGCTAGGTGACAATCCAACGGATGTGAACTGATAAATGACAGTACATGCTAACAATGATTGTTACAGTACCAACTATAACAATAAACAAGATGATTTTTTTTGTATTCTTAAAATTTTTTACTGGATACCATTCATGCTTCAAAAATCAACCCAACAATTCTGAAAAGACTTAGAAATATCTATAATTTTTAAAGCACTTATGGTATCATCCCCGAGAATTATCATAAATGAAATGCCTCCTAGAATAATTGAACGAGAAGTTCCAATTTCCTCAGATTAGAACAACGGTTTTTTCTCAGATCACCTGAGCTATATTTCGTACCTACCTACTGGATTATTGTTAGGAAAAATATTTAACAGCGCGTGCTTGTCCCATAGAGAAACAAGTTATACTTCGTCACCAACAGTGTCGGTGTCTTCCGCCCTAATGGAGCTTCTTTTAGTCCGGATTGTCTCTTGGGGATATCATGTATCTCAAGGGTACCGATCTTTGTTAGTTTTGCCTCTTTCCAATATCTCCAATGTGGACATAACGTTGCGATTCAGTAAGCACCGTATTTAGCCATTGAAGAAAACATTGAATAGTATTCTGATATGTGCGAGATACTACTGAAGAAATTGTTTCTTTTGTGTTTTGCAAAAGACGAATTCTTTTCTAGTAGTTATATTAGGTTATGTTGAAAGTGTTCATTGGACCGAGTGTTTCAAAATGGTTATCAATTGTCCGCCGTGGAGGTTTGAGGGGACAGATAAATGGAATAAAAATTTACGTGTCGGTGTTAATATTTTGTGAGTCTGCCGGTATAGTCTTACCGCACTTTATTTAACAAAGTCTACCTCAACTTCTCACTTTCAGTAAACAGTTTAGTTTTGGTTGAAAGTGAAAATCAATTAGTCTTTTTTACCGTAGATGATTTCATTCATGATAAAATAGACCAATCAGACACCACAATTTTTCGAATATATTTTGTTTGAATAAAAGCTGTTAAATCGCGATCAAATTTTCAAAGAATAAAACCCTCGAGTTCAAAAGCTCTCGGGTTTTATTCAGAACATAAATCTCCGAATTCAACTCGATAAATTTTCAAACAATATCGGTTTCGTTGAAATTGAAAAATTTATTCGAGGGTAATACCACAAGGTTTTTATTTTATTGGATAAACTTTCATTTGGCACGAAAACTTGGTTGCTTTGGTAATTGACGAGAGCAAATAACATGATAAAATCACGACACCGAAGGTGGAGTGATTTCATCTAATGTTATTTGGTCGAGTTTGAGTGGAACAAAATTAAAGTTTATACGATGAAAACAAAACTTCGAGTGGTATTCAGTGAGATAATTTAACGATTCAAATGAATGAATTATTAAACAAAAGTGAATAGAGCATAACTTATTAAATTAAATCAATAATTCATAGAACAAAAAGTACATTTAACAGGAAATATTATTTAAATGTACAATTAGTGACAGTACAGTTTTGATATACAATCCTACCCGAAGAAGACTTCTGAATTTGATTATTTTCTTCTCTCAGATTTGTCACTACACTGGAATGATGCTGTGAGTCTAACTGAAGGTATGGCTTCAGAGAATTGGCGTTCAAATGTCCGGTCAGCTTGATAATTTGTTGTTCTGAGACTCCTGCTTTGGCAAGAGTAGAAATAGTGCTAGCCCTATGGGAGTGATTAGTAATTTTATTTTTCAGATCTAGATCAATTTTTTCTGCAGAAATTCTGGTCCACTTTGAACTTTCGTTTACACCAATGGGCACATTTTTGTACCATCCCTTGGCATTTTCATTTTTCCAAAACGGATTTGGTGTTAGAAACAATCTGTCTGAAAAAATATGTTTGTTTCGTTTTTCTAGAAGCATTTTCAACATTCTTACAGGACACGTTCGGATTTTCTTTATTTGTAGTCAACCACTTACTTTCACTGCACCTTTTATCTCCAACTTGAGCTGTTTTAGAAAAGACCGTGTTGTACTCCACTCTGCCTGTCAATGTTCCATTATTGTATTTTTCGGCTTTGAAATAATAAATTTTACACTGCGCACTTTCACCACCTCTCCAGGCTAATTCAAACGCGACGATATGAAAAAGTTTTTTTGAAGTCCCATTGGAGTATTTTCATCCCACTCCTCTGCCATTTTTATAACTTCTTTACTTAATGCTACAGAACCTTGTCTTCTTTTATCTGAATTGCTCTGCAGTTGCTTGCGTTTAGCATTTTTAGCGTTTCTATAACGGCTTGAAATGTCACATCTTTGAATGGGTGAAACACAATCCTATAATCCATATAATATTTTTCTTGCACAATTTTGGCTACAGTATTCCACATTGTTTTAACTATGTACTCCTTGTAGTCGTTTCCGTCTGATTTCTTCATATTATACGCCCAATCTGCCAATATGCTTGAGATTTCCGGCTGCGACGTTGAAGGTAATAGTTCATACCCCTTTTCTCGACTGAATAATTCAAACGGCCTCCAAATTGATGATTTGTTTTTTTTTGGTGTTTTTTGGAGTGGCGTTGTCTATTGCAGAATTTATTATTTGAGTAGTTGCACTACCAAATCTACCGTTAACGCTCATTTGAAATTAAAAACAACACTTTGTAACAAAAAGTATGAAAATTTGTTGTCATTTGCCTTTGTTGATAGCAACGCGTCCTTATAAAACGCAAACCCCGGTGCCCTTTCGGTCGAGGTAATTCGAGCTTAATTCTTCTTGATTATTTTGAAGAGAACATTTGCCTTTGATGTTTATATTCAATTATTCCACAAGAATATAATTAAATATTTCATAAAGTAACTTTTGTCCGACTTTTACAAATGGTGACTCAGCAGAAAGCAGAGAAAGCACGTATATGGAAAGCACAAAATACAAAGTTCCCTGAGTAAATTACAAGTTCGGTACGAAAATTAATATTCCAAGCCGGAATTTCAATCATGTTAATGAGGATTATAATTGATTCAGATTCGTTTATTCGCTTTTGTTCCGGCATTGCGCTGCTCACTTCTCCAATTTTGTGAGAATGGTTGGAATTGAATACGATAGTTTTTAATAAGAATTATCTTTTGTAGAAGCAAAACAATTTCTATATCGACTAGGTGATTCAGAGCAAAATGAAATGCCAAAATATGGTAAAGGTGCCTTTGTGTAAGATCTGCATGGGTATCGAAATTGGTGATTGTTCTCCCATAATATTTTCAGTCTCCATCATTCCAAAGTTTACTATGCATACTGAATGAAAATGGACTCATACACGGTGGGGCACGTACGACACGATCCCTGTAAGCCACTTTATTTATCTTGTCGAGAAATTTTGTGGTCCTCCCCTGCCAATCCATTCATTCAGAAATCACATTTTCAAAAACTGATTCTGAAATGTGCCGGAGCTCCATCCAGTTGTAACCACATCCCTTATATGATACAGTGGCATATTCTTTAAAAGCTAAGGCAGATCGTCTTGTAAAATTGTAAAAAATGTTGATCATTCAAGTGTCCATCAAAAAAGTCTGGACCTTTAACTTGCGTACCTATAATTCCTCCCAACACAGTGTCAGACCATCGTGTTTATGGTATACTGAAATGAAAGTTGGCATCCATCGAAAAGCGTTGCTCATGAAGTAACATGCGAGATGGGTATTTTGAATGTTTTCTTAAAATTAATTTCAGAAATTTTGTCTCTAAAACCCCGAGGGGGTGGATATGCGTATTCAATGCCCCACCCTAGAACACTATAGCATATCGTAGATGGCTCTCGAAAAAGGAATGTAAAAAGTTATTTCTTTGGTTTGAGTTTAATATATGTTTAAGAAATTTGAATTTGAACAGTAGCTATGGAACAAAGCTTTCTACAAATTAATTTTATGTCTTCATCCCATTTTAGATGGGAATCTATCATCTATCATCTATCTATTTCCCCTTATTTCCAGGCAGAATCGTTTGTTGTTGTCTCTCAGTTACAGTATACGAACGATCTAAGGTATGCTTGATTTATTTTTTAATTGTTGTAGTTCATCTTCCACTATCATCTTCAGTTCTTGCCAGCTGTTCACCCTATAGAAGATTGCAGTATCGTCGGCAAACCCCAGAATATTTCCCCTACCACCCAACGGAAACATATCGTTTATATAAATGTTAAAAAGAGTTGGGCCAAGATGCGGTACCTTGTGGAATTCCATACTCTATTTTCCTTTGGTCACTCAACGAGAGGTAGTTGAATTTAAAAAAAAAATACAAAGGTTTCTATTTGAAATAACAGTAATCTTCAATGAATATTATGAAAAAGGGAAAATAATTTTTGAACATTCTGCATAATTGTGAGCAACGGGTTGTATTGAAATTAATAGCCCAAAACCTCTTTTATGCATGACCTTCAGATTTCGAAGGGATGCATGGTTCAGTGATTTTGGTGTTATTTAGTTTTCAATTGAACCTAGCATTTTCATGAAAAATCAATAACTCGAGAACGGTTAGAGTTGGGTATATAGTACCTCATATGGAATCGTATTATTTTTTCCTGACTCTTTCAAAAGTGTAACGAAATACAGGGTGTAAAATCACAACTTTGATATAAGTATCACACTTGTTTGAGCTCCCCTATAGAATCCAAAATAATTTCCTGTTGTAGTCTCATTTAATATTGAAATAATGGAATGGAGAGAATCCCGAAGACATTGATGATTTGGCTTACAGTACCGAGTAATAAGTCGAAAATACTCATAAGTATCTAAGTGTAACATGACACCCATATGAGCATTGTTGCGATTGATAATATAACAATTTAGAAAAAAAATCAAAACACTTCAGTGAGATGTCTCTGTAACAAACTTTAATAGTTATACAACAAGATAAAAATTCCTATGCAATAGGATTTTTCGTCGTTAAATATCCAACAGCAAACATTCATATATCAAGTAAAATATCAAAATATTTCGTACTCTGTTGAACTAGAAATAGAAGTAGAAATTCAATTCAATCGTTCCGTTGAATTTACAACTTGAACAATAAAACAGTGGCAGATATATTATGTGCCAAGACAATGGTCACCAATTCCATTCCGGACAATTCCGGGTCGGCTCCAAATGCCGGAAAGCCGTTCACTGTGAATAATCTAATGCAGATTGATTTACACTGTGGAAATACCCCTGATTAATGGCTTTGTATAATTGCAAATTCTTTATGCTCACTTTAGATTGGGTTTTGTTCATTACACATTACAAATAATAACATAAGAAGTTTTGCTTGATCGCGTGAAGTTGGAGAGGGAGTAAAGTAATTTCGACTGCAACGAAAATCCCAGTATACAGGGTGAATCAGAATAAGAATTTTTTATTTTCGTAAACCAGTGGCGTAGTTACGTTGGTATTTGGAATTATTTTCCTTCATATTTCTTTGGACAAGTGAGCGTTTGACTCATCGATACTCAACTTAAAGGTCAAAACATTCCATGTACCTAAAAGTAAAGGTTTCTGAGAAACCTTGATTAGTGTACCAAGTTGATATTTTTTGCTTTCGGAATTTTGAAGAAAAAAATTAGATCAAATTTTTTTTGGACTTTTGACACCCTGTATCTCAGAGGGGATGCGTTTTAGGACATACCTTGATAGAAACTTTTCACCTTGAAATGAGGTGAGGAATCTGTAGTCGAAGTTTGTCGGTCTTATTCTGACTCACCCTGTATATGACCAAAGGCGTCTACTATCATTTGATATTGATAATTGAACATCCTCTAAATAATTGTCATATGCTATCTTTATTTGTTGTTTTATCAGATGTCCAAGCATTTTGAAAAGTAGTAAATCACGTATCACATTTACATCAATGTAATGGTTCAAGAAGTACCAATTTGTTTTGAAGATTTCCTTATATAATTCGGGAAAATTACCTTTTTTGAAATAATACGCTTTTTGGGATGAGTTCGAGGCAATCTTTGATAATGATTTAGCTCTACATGTTTTCTAGGACTCTTCTGAGCATGGAAAGTAGAGTAAACCGAAAAGACGACTTGATTTGAGCATCAGTGGAGTGACGAATAACTGAAGCTACAAAGGTTGTTTTATTTTCAAAGTTAAGCTGAAGCTAGTCTGAAGAAATTGCATAACAGATACATAGAAAATTTGTGATTCTTGGTGACTTCAATGTCCACTTCGAGTCGGATTCAGACCCTAAGCTCCACGAGCTAATTCATCTTACCTCTTCCTTTGGTCTAGAAACTACCATTTCTGTTAATACAAGAATAACCGCTAGAAACAGGGCTAGCTGCCTGGACAATATTTTCACAAATATCACTGATGACAACTTTGTGGTCGGAACTGCCGAGCCATGTCTCTCAGATCATAATGGACAATTTATCATGTTAAAAAACACAGTCACTTTGACAAATCCTGCAGTGAGTAGGAGGTTTGTCACAAAGGATGGAATTGAGCGATTCAGGCAGGCCTTAATAGAATTGAAATGAAATCAGACTATTAGCGTGACTCTAACAAATGCGGCGAACATCAATCAACTCGCAGAACACATAACTTATACCCTAAGTTCTTTGATCAAAAGTCAATTTCCAATGAAAAAATCACATTAATTGCCACTAGTTAATTGGTTCAATAATAGCCTCAAAAAAATGAGAAACAATTTAGAAGCTGTTAAAATAGTATATAACGTTTCAAAGGATTATGAAATATACAAAATGATGAGAAAAAAATGCAGGGAGAACATAACAAATACAAAAAGATCCGCTTATGATAACTATCTGATAAATTCTATAAACAAAATAAGCGACACGTGGAGGTTAATAAATCATTAAAGAAACCATTCAAACAAAAAGAATATTGATAGCACAATACATGCTTATGAGTTTAACAATTTTTTCTAGAACATAGCTGAAACTATAATGAAAACGCTTCCCCTTTGCGATCTCAATTACTCTAAATGATTCGAAAAAATTCCAACCACATTGGATTCTTTTTTCCTTGAACCCATTTTAGCTCATGAAGTCATTTCTGCGGTTACATCATTGAAAAATTCCAAAGTCATAGATATCTTTGAAATAAACACTGAAATTTTAAAAAATACCACTGATCTGTTAGCTGTACCACTAGCTAAACTCTACAATGTAGAGTAGAGGGTGTTTTTCCCGATATATTCAAGTGTAGCAAAGTTATTCCAATCCACAAAGCAGGTGATTGCAATGCACCTGACAATTTTCGTCCCATCTCGATAATTCCATTTCTTGGGAAAATTTTTGAAAAAATATTGAAAACTCGGCTATCTCTATACTTCGAAAAATTTTAATTGCTGCATGAAAACCAGTATGGGTTTCGTATAAAGCGATCAACTATCCAAGCTGTCTCCAGAGTGGTGGAGGACATAGTAGAGGGCCTAGAAGGTGGTCGTCGGACATCCATAAGCCTGTGTGATCTTAGCAAGGCCTTCGATTGTGTCAAACATGAATTACTGGTTGAAAAACTTCAGCGCTATGGGATCAGAGGGGTGCCTTTGAAACTTTTTGAATCGTATTTACAAAATAGAAAGCAGTGTGTTAGCTTAAATGGACGTTTCATGGCAAAATAGTCACCCACATCTGCCATGAAACGTTTTTGAAAGCGAATCTGAGAAAGTTATTCGACATTTTTACACACAACGGTTACCCAAAACACATCTTAAGAAAACTAACCTATAACTCCAACTTTTATGACGAACAAACTGATGACGTTACAATACAATATAAGTACAAATCAATTCCATTCATCGACAAAGTATCCAACCGCATAATAAAAATTTTCAAAGACTTTCCACAAATCAAAATAGCCAAGCGTAATAATACAAAACTATCCAACTTGATCTGTATATCAGGGAGTTCAATACGGAGTTTGTTTGTGCTGGATGGTGATGAGAGTTTGCGTGTAGGTATCGGTTGGTGTGGGTCTGTTTCCTGTGTACTGTGTGGGTGAAAGAGTTATTGGATTTCGTGATGAGAACGTCCAGGAAAGCTAGGGAGTTGTTCATTTCGGTCTCCATTGTAAATTTCATGTTGGGATGGATATCGTTTAGGTGATCTAAGAACGTGTTTAAGATTTCGTAACCATGAGGCCATATGACGAAAATGTCGTCAACGTATCTGAACCAGCAAGTAGGCTTGTGGTCAAATGCTCCTACAGCCCTGGTTTCGAAGTCTTCCATGAAAAGGTTTGCAAGAACTGGAGAAAGGGGGAAACCCATGGGAGCACCTTTCACTTGTTTGTAGTAAGTTCCTTGGAAAAGGAAGTACGTGTTGTTCATACAGTGACTGATGAGGTCCAGGGTGTCTTTTGGAATTCTGTGTTTCGTTTTAAGGATTTCTAGCGTGACCGTTAGGGGAATGTTTGTGAAGAGGGAGAGAACATCGAAGCTCACTGGGATATCTGTGTTCTGGATTCTACAGGATTTGAGAAGGTCTAAGAAGTGGAATGAATTTTTCACGTAGGATGAAGCTTCTTCTGCTCGTGGCTGAAGAGTACTCGCTAGATACTTGGCGAGGTTCTGGGTTGGTGATCCAAAGGCACTGACGATAGGTCGGAGTGGGATATCAGGCTTGTGTATTTTTGGTAATCCGTAGATACGGGGGGTGCGTGCTGACTTCTCTCTAGGGATAGTGGTTTTCTTGGTTTCGGCTGGTTGTTTAGAATTATTGATCAGATTTTTGGTCTTCTTTTCGAGGTAGGTTGTCGGGTCTCGTTGGGTGATCTGATACTCGGATGAGTTTAATAGTGTACTCATTTTGTCTACATAATCTGAGGAACTTCCATGATTACAACTCTCGAAGAGCAGATCAATTTAAACCTATAAAATACAGATTAAAAAAATCAGTGAATAAATCTTTACAATCACTTACCTAGGGAAGTTAAATCTCTGTCCACTAATTATTTTGCACAAACAGTGAGAAAATTCCTCATAAAATCAAGCTTCTATACAATCGCCGAATATTTAGACACCTAACCACATATAGATGTAACGTCTTAAATGTCTTTTAATGTCTATAGTGTAGAAGTATAATGTATAATGTAGAAATAACACCATAAACGTTTTTTAATGTATTTAAGATAATATGTTTAATATTGTTATTTGATTATATCAGTGTAAATGCCATTGATACTTATATACTAGGCGGCATGTTAAATCATAAGCTATAACGTAAGTTTTATTGTGGGCTTAGCTCCTTTCACAAAGACCTGCTACAAATGTAAAACATGAATGTAGTTAAATGAAGTATGTCTACACTGAGAAAAATTCTGCTATTAAAGTTTTTGCTGGGTTATTTCTTGCTACTGTAATAAGAAATACTATTACTATAACAAATTATAGAATAGAAGTAGCACATTAAAATTCTATGGCAGCAAAAATGAATTTGCTAAAGGTGGTTTTTCTGTCACAGGTAGGAATAATGCTGTCGCTATTAGGAAGTCAGTCTAGGACAGTAAGTTTTTCAATCAGAAAATCACAATTTCATAAATGAATAATCACTAGTGAATTACATGCCTATGACCGTAAGGTTTACGCTTACGATAAGTGGATCATCGCATAGAAGTTCATCCACTTACGGTAATACAGTTGTCAACCTGCCACTAAAATATTATTTGAAGAACCTACTTACGACTACTTTGTTTCATGCTGTGGTTATTCAAAGTTTTGCTGAAATTCTGACGGAAATTACCCCCTCCACGAACGCAACGAACATTTGAAGGTTGTTTCAGTGTTACCGGCTGTTCCACTGTTCTAGGCTGTTCTAGTCCAGCCATAGTGCCGAATAGTGCTCCTTGCAAACAAGCAACAAAGGAATTATGTGATAATGGGTGAAGTGAATGAATATAATCAAATGCTATTACTTAAGTTTTTTCGAGACATACATATTCGTGTTAAGTAATGAAGTATGTGGAATATGAAAATGAAGAGCTTCTCCTGAAGTTTATTCACTTGACCCATTGTCTTACATGTTTCATTTCGAAACTTCTTTCATGTTTGTCACTGTAAGAACACATTCCGACAGACTTTTTGCAATAATTTTTCATTGAAAACTATACACTTACAGAAATAAATATGTGTTACCATAGCATACCTACAACATGAATAATGCTCTATGGGCAATTGCATCCACCAGCGGTAGCTACAACTACAGCAATACCTTTTAGTCATAAGTAGTTGCACTCGCTGGCGGTAGCAAAGTTTACCAGCTACTACAAAAACATTGTCTACTAGCCATAAGTAAATGCACTCCATAGCGGTAGCAAAGTTCGAGAAACTTAATTATTCGACAATTTCTATTTATTCCAAGTGAGTTATAATCAGCAAAGTCGACTTTATAACCACAAGTGATAGCTCGCTTGTCCCCTATGCTATTAGAGTTTCTTGCTATGGTTATTGGATTTCTAGCTACGGTTAATAAAAAATTTCCTCAGTGTATGTCTATGTCTATAAATTATTGGGAATAGTAATTGGATAAATACATTCTGTGTTATCATCTGAGTTATTGAATAGTAGATTTTTTTCTCGTAACATAAGCCATAATTTTGGGTGAGACTTTGACCGTGGCACACCAAGCCATGGATATCTCCACATTCGAAAACGTACCTATTTTCCACAATACAAGAATGTTTCTAGTTTTCAGCATGACTAAACGATAATAAACGTTTGTTTCCTCTCTAATTATTTCCAGCCATTCCGAGGCCGGCAATATTTCTCCGGGCTGACAACAAAAGAAACACATAACCCATCCCGAATTCACAAAGCCCGAATAAGATTTATCGGACTATAAATCTGTCCATCGTCCCTGGCTAAGCATCCAATATATCGTCGCAGTTACGTGAGAGGTCCATGCGAGATCCAGCATAGACAGTTTATCCTGAGCCGTCCTGAGATTGTCCGGCTCTCGTCCAGATTAAGTCAGCATTGACCGGATAGAGTCGTTCCTCATTCACACGCCGTTGGACAAATGGTCCACTGTCACACTTATGGCTGCCGTGGAGTGACGTAACGATTGGTGACAGTGGCGTGGAAAGTCGCATTATGACAAGTTCATATGCCAGCCTTATGGGGAGTTCACATGCTGGCTTTTCGCTTCTTGGCGTATAGCGTATTGTGATCTCATTGGTCGAATAGTGTCCGAAATATCTGAAAGCGGTTTTCAAGGTCATAAGCCAAAAAGTCGACAACAGTCCGACTTTTCGCGGAAAAAAGCTATGAAAGTTAATAGTTACAGGTTAGAAAGCAAAGCGATGTCACAATTGATATAAAAGTGTTCTAAAATGCTTTGTGTTTACTTGGGACGTGTATTCATCAATCACATGTTCACCAAAACCTTGAGTTTTCTTAAATTTTTCATGAAGGATTGGGATCACCCAGATCCTCCGATTCTTTGTTTTTCTATGAGCTTGAATATTTCTTTCTCAGAAAGAACACATAATTCAAATCATGTAAACTATCTGAAACTTCTTCCAACTCCTCAGAAAATATATCTCTGCACCGAAAGGATAGTAAGCATGGCCTATGGCTTTTTTGACATTGTTCATGTGAACAGTGCGCTCGTTTTTTCAAGCTTTCTGCGATAGGCGAAAGCTGTCATGTGAATGCGGCATTACGTATTAAAGCTTATAGCGTACTGTTTTCCGATTGGTGAGTGAATGACACAGAACAACATGTTCTCAATCAGCAGCCAATCAGCAAACAATACGCCATAATCTTGAGCTATCATGTGTACCTAGCGTAATGCCTACAAATGTCATAAGTTTGAGGGACAGTACTTCTATTCAATTCAATTCAAAAATATGCTCTATTATCATCATAAGTACATATCACTCGTAGACAAATCATATCAAGGATATCAACAGGCACATGCCTAAAGCGATATTCACGAGTTATCTAAGATATCTAAGTTAGGCGAGTTAGCCTAACTTAGATATAACCTAAAAATAATAACAAATGATTTTTTTAAGGAACTAATTGAAATGTTAAAAATATCTTTTTCTACATGGTTAGTATAATATAATGCTACCATTCTGTTGATGGGAGATTTTTTTTAATTAGTTCTGGGACATGATATCTCAAAGAGAGCAATATTTCTTAAAAGTCTATTTGGGACGCGAATACTTATATTAGATAAGATGGTAGGTGAATCGATATAGTCAGAGAATCTGTATCAGCCATATGATTATTACATTTGTAGCCTTGTAATCGAGAAATCTCAAAATTCATTCTGAGTCACTTCCAATTTATGTTTGTGTACCTCATATTGAGACTTATGCTTTATTGAATACAATTTGAGAGACATAAACTAAAATACAACGAACATTTACCATCTGCAGTACTGAAAACCAGTCAGTTAATTATTTGGATATTTATAGAAGATATGCTAGTCTACGTCCCGCAGATACTGAACATGGGCGTTTTTTTATATTCTATAAGAACAACAAATGTACAAAACAAGTTGTTGGGAAGAATATCCTCGGTCAAATTCCAAGAAAAATTGCAGCATTTTTGATGCTACCAGGCCCAGAAGAATTACGGGTCATTGTTTCAGGCGTTCTTCAGCCACTTTATTGGCTGATGCTGGGGAAAGTATCACCAATATCAAAAGACACGCTGGTTGGAAATCAACTACAGTAGCAGAGAGCTACATTGAACAATCGATTTCAAATAAATTGAATATTGCCAAAAAAATTGCCGGCGATGGTGTTGGACCGATACCAAATAATAATTATTTGGACCTACCATCCACATCTAAAATGAGTGGTGAGGATGTTTCAAAAGGGAATAATTATTTTCAAGAGAAAAGTGAATATCCCACCCTCAATATTCAAAATTGTAACAATTGCATAGTTAATATAAAATTCAAATTTTCGGGGTTATGGAGCAAAAATGTAGATTATGAATAAAAGTTGTTAAATGAGTATTTGTTTATTGAACTGAATTAATTGTTTCGTGGTAGGTCTTCCGTGAAATGATGTGCGTAGGTATATAAGGACAATTTTAGTATATTGTCTACTTTACCACCCGCGGGCCATGATGCGCTCACGGGCGGTGAAGTGCCAATTTACCCCCGGCGAATCGGGCGGTAAAGTGTACTTTACCGCCCGCTAGTGCATAAAGAAACATTATGCGATGATAATTCCGATGATTACATATCAGATGAGGGTGAAGGAGACCTCAATATTTGCCTTATTTGTGGGAAATTCGGAAGAAATAAGGAGATATGGTTCAGATGCATTAAGTGTGGCAAGTGGGCCCACGCAGAATGTAGTGCAGCAGATTCTCCTAATAATTATATTTGTGATATATTTTATGAAATGTGGCGCAATTACCCTATATCATGTGGCGATTACACTAACCGATGTGTAATTTCGCCACTTGGAATGTTTTTTTAAGTAATAATAAAGTTTTTGTTTTGAAATTTGAGCCGATATTTTTATTAGTAATCAGGGTGGAATACTTGAGGAGCAAATAGAATAAAATAAAGAATAAAATAAAAAAAATAAAGTGGTGGAATTTCCCCACTCTCCACTGACATTTTAATCGTCAAAATTTTTGATAATTCCATTTTTAGTTTTCCATTTAAGTATGCATAATGGTTCTGATTTATTCCAGTTGACCCGTCTAATGCTAGAAACATCGAAATTACGTCAAAAATACTGAATTGCGTGTTTTATGAGCAATTAAAGTTCATTGTAATCGATTTTGGTGTAAACCTCAATTTTTTCAAATCGCCTTCCGGGCGTTAGGATCTATAAAAGGCACTTAGTACATGAATAACTATTATTATTATGATAAACTGAGCAAGTATATTTGACGTATAATTATCACATAAACAAATCTGAAAACACTGAACTTGACAGGGCTTTTGATTGTGGCAAGTGATGTGTAAAATAGTGATTCAAATACTACTGTTCATTATCTAGTCGTTTGTGCAGTTTCATGACAGTAAGCGATATCCAAACTTTCAAATTAGTGTTAAGTGAATTTTATGTGTTATTTGGAAACGCCGCCCAACTCTGAATCAGCGAACAAACTCCAAGAAAGTTGAACTCAATTGAGAGTCAGAATTAATTTCAATACTTAGTATGCATTGATGGATACACATAAAAACTTGAAAGACAAACCAAAGTATAATTAATATTCATAGCCCTTTATATCTCAGGGTAGCTGCCGACAACTGTATATTAAATATGAATTTAAATAACGTCTAAAATGCTCGCACCCTTGTTATATTATAAAATCATAGCTGGGTATGTAAGTCGTCGAGAATAACAATAGACTCGCGATTCCATTACGCCCCAAGTTTTTAATGCTTGGTATCCATGACAGTTAATTCTTTCTAACACGTCGCCCCACAGGAAGTTCCCTGATATTTTCCCAGTCGAGGACCATTATCTTCCCACTCAATAGATCATAAATGTCTTTTGTCACAGTGTTGATAGTAGGAGATTTTCAAAGTTTATTGTCGTTTATGGAAAATGATACAAAAGTTAGTCAATATACAGGGTGTGAAATTATTGGTGGTTTGCTTTACAAACTATGGTCGAGAATATCTCGTTACGAAAATACGGGGTGTTGAATTTTTATGAATGAAACACAAATTCATTATTATTATTGAAACTGCTTGAGATAATTTGGTAAGTTACGGGAGTCGAGACTTTTTTTTAGCAAGTTTGCTGATATTTTCAGTTCTCTTTTCAAATCTCAAGAATTTTCATTATAATTCGAGATGTTCGAAAAAAACCCTTTTCACTTAATTGACTTAAACTAGACTATAATTTTATTAATTCTAATGTCTCAGACTGATTCGAAACTAGTCTTCCCAGAGATATGGAAATGGTTCAGATCCACTTTTATTCAAATGTATTCAAAGTCAGCTGCACTTCTCTCTTAATCCCAACCCTGTATAATCTCTTTACAAACTGAAACTCCCCGGTCGCCAGTGAGGCGTTATCGATAGGCAACTGTTTTCACTGGCTGCAATGAGTTCCGTTCCGCAGCAATCTTTGTGTTTTTTATTTATTCTTTCCCAGCATTCTTTCTCATTTCGGTGAATAGGCGGTATAGATACTGATGCAGCTTCCCATTACGTGGCTTCAAATATTAAAAGTTGGTTGCAACCAAGCGTGCCGGCGAAGAATAGGCCGAATTTGTAAAGGAATATTTTGTCTGTTGAATAAAGGATCGGTGCATTGTAATTAAAAATATGTTGTTGTGAACAAAGCTCTTGTTTGAAGAGTTTTTTTCGTGTTCCAGTTTTGTATCCCATAGAACATGGCAGTTCGTTAAAACAGTCCATGGACCTTACAACCCATCAAGTCCTAGTGGCCATTTTAGTTCAAAATTATTGAAACTAATATCGCAGCACGCATTCCATATTTTGTTGATGAAAGGGGTTCATCATGACTTTGAGTTGATTATTGTCCCACTGAGCAAGGGAATATGTCTGATAAGTAACAGTAATCATTCAACGAAAGGCGTAAAGTTCTTATGTAATGTAAGTGCCACGCCTCTGCTAATGGAGCTACAAGAATCTCTGTTCACGACTCAAGGTTGTATAGCACTAAAAACTATAAAAAATTTCAACATCTTTGCCAAATCACTAATTGGGAAGGTAATCCAATTACTGACAACTAGTTCAATGTATTTTATGACAAAGTTAGAAAGAAGTATATACCTAAATTCGAAAAGGAATTTCCATTACAAAAATATAATAATCAAGAGAAAAAACCTTGGATAGAACTACTGGAATTGGAGGATTCTAATTATAAGAAAAAAGATAATTGGCAGATACTGAACGAACTGAAAGGCAAAACTAAAACACATCACCCTATATCAATGGATCCCGACTAACTGAATGCATGCATACTACTGAAATATTGCACGCAAACTTACTGACATTATTCCAGTTTCCAAGTCAATTCTGAGTTACATTTTAACTTACAGACACATCCCTTACTGAACAAAAGATTTTGAGTAATATTGAAAACAAAAAATGCTGTGGAATAGATGACATATCAGTTAATATTATTCTTAACCTTTCAAATACACCATCCATACCACTTGTTTAGGATCCTACTTGAGTAACCGCAGTAAAATGGTGCCTTGTAACACTGACTCAAATATTGCTGACATTGCATTGGGAGTACAAGGCTCAGTACTTGGCCTTATCTCATTTTTGCTCTACATCAATGATATTATTCAACCGGATATTACTGCTAAAATCATAATTTTGTCAGATTATACAACCTTCCTTTGGCATAATAAAACGGATCAAAATTTTTTCGACAAAATTGACATTGAGTTAGTGCTAATAAAACAATGATGCGACTCATATTACTTGATAATTAACATAAAAAACCTAATATACTCACATTTCAGTGTGGTCTTCCAGACTTACCTAGGGGCAATAAAAATATTCTTAACAAAACTACAACAAGATTTCTTGGATTAAATATCGACAATAAACTGAAATTTGATGTTCACATCATTAAGCTCTGTCATTAGTTGTATTCTGGATGCTACGCAATTCGTGTAATATCGAAGGAATTGGATTACTCAGCAGCTAGAACCGCGTATTTTGCCCTGATTGAGTCGTATTTGAGATGCAAGATTGCATTCTGGGGAGCATGCAGCTCTTACCTACACAAATATGTTTTTGAACTCTAAAAAAGAGCTCTGAGGTATATCTGTGAAAAAAGGTCAAGAGAGTCATGTAGGTAGTTATTATTCAAAGATCATAATATTTTTACAGTAACATCTTCATACATTTTCGAAACTGTAAACCTTATACTCTAACACAAAAATCTCCTTGAAACCCATGAGTTTCACTTCAAGACACGTCAGAGTTACTCAGATTACCTAGACCAACTAATAGTATTGTGAGAGATTCGATAATTTACAACGGCATCAAAATGTGCAATCACTTTTACACAATTATTAAGGATAAATTATGTACAGCGCTAGGAATCGCACGTTAAATGGTAAGACCTCGTTAATGCTTGACAATTTTAACATTTTTTTTAATAGCAACCATTTTATGAAATGCAAGAGTACTTCACCTCCAATCCTCAAGTTAGCTCAAACCTCCTTGCTCGGGAATTATTTCATAACCCTTGTAGAACCTATGACTGAATGTGAAAACTACATATTTATCTTACTTTATATTATGTACCCCTGACCTAATTGTTTTATGTTCAAAAAATGGAAATAACCCAGATATCACAAAAACAACGTCAATATCACTAGACGCGCGTTTTGCCAACAAAGTTGACATCCTTAGGAGTTCAAAAGAGCGTACTAATTGACGTTGTGTTAGTGTTTATTGGGTTGTTTCCATTTCTTGATTGAATTTTATTCAAACCAAAGGTTCCAATCGTCATTTATTTGATTTATGTTGTTTATATTTAACATTTATTCATCAACATGAAAAATAGTTAATATGCGCTTCGGGGCGACTTGAATGAATACGGTGGCGCATTCGCTTTTGCAACTGCAAGAAAACCCAGAAAAACCTGCAACACCATATCTGAAGAGTTGGAAATAATTGAAGCAAAACTTCTGGAGATATTCGTCGAATCAGGATTATCTGCGTTTCTGTAAAGTAGGATGTATAGTGTCTCCAGAGGCTCCAATTCGAAAGAATGCATCCTTTTGACGAAACTGTCATCAAATTTGTACCAGTCCGTTCTGTCTTTTGTCAAGGTACAATAGCTTTGTTCTGGTTCTGAAAAATAGTGGTTCTGGGACGTTAGGATTATGCGCAGTTGACTGAAAGTAAACAAATTTCAACCTTGAGTACATTCTTCTGATCAACTGCGCATGATCCTGACGTCCCAGAACCACTGTTTTTCAGAACCAGAACAAAGCTAATAGTGACGGCCAGAATCAGCTCCAGAACCGCAGTTCACGATGACTGCATCATAACAACAGTCAGCTAGATCGGTGTGTTCTTCTAGCTTGATTCGTAGTAATAATAATTTGATACTTCTGTGAATCATAACTGAAGAGTTTCATAGTTAGGATCAGATTTGCAGGTGTTTCAACTAAGTATATTTGTTATTTTATAGCTGTAGGTTATTTTTCTACATATTCAGTAGTAATACTATAAGTACTTCAAAATAATCAGGTTATACATCGATAACTTGTTGCATAATCATAAAGAGTGTCAGTTTGACAGTTTAAATAATCCGACCGCGAAGCGGGAGGATTATTCTGTCAAACTGACACGATTTGTAAGTATGCAGGAAGTTTGAGATGTATAACCGTATTTATTTTGAAGTACGTATTGTATTTGATACGATTATTTTTTGAGTAAATTAATTAAATATATAAACAATTTATTAATTTAAATACAAATTGGTGCAATGAAAGTTACAATTATCATATACTACGTTTTTTTTAACTGAGTTATTTTCGGCGCAGGAAACGTGGCCACTGCTCATTGAAGTGCTGGAAATACTGGAGGTGTTATTACTTGAACCTGCAGCGTTTTTAAAATTGGATCTGATCTTATTTATTATGTTTTGGTGATGTTATTCATCTATCTGTAGGTAGGGTTTGATAGAATTGCTATTACCATGTCCTGTTATTTTAATAAGTTCTTGTTCCGATACACCTGCTTTTGCCAATTGTGAAACAGCAGTGGCTCGGTGAGAATGATTTGAAAATTTTTTGTTTGTCATATTCAAATATGCCAATTATGCAGACTTTTTGGTCCATTTACTAATTTCATGCACTCCAATTGGCATATTTTTGTACCAGCCAAGGGTTTTTTCTTTTCTCCAGTTTGGATTTACTGTCAGAAATAACCTATCTGTTTTAATATTGATGTTTTCGCTCCTTTTTATCATTAGCTTATCTAGAAGTCTCACTGGACAACGACTCACTTCATTATGGTTAGGTACAAGCCATTTATTATTAGCACATGGTTTTGCTCCTCCCTGTGTGGTTTTGGTAAAAATAGGATTATATTGTATTCTACCAGTTGGAGTATCATCATTTCCAGTTTCTTTTTGAAAATAATGAGTCAAGCATGACGCTCCTTCATTTCCTTTCCACGCAAGTTCTACAGAAGCAATTAAGGAAAATTTTATTTGTAATCCTTCCGGTGTATTTTCATCCCACGCTTCTATCATTGCTATGTACTCGTTATCTTTAAATGCTGATGCACTAACCTATCTCTTGTCCGGTAACATTTGAAGTTCCCTTCTTTTTGAATATCTTGCGTTTCGTGCGGCTAAAAATATGGGACTAGAGGATGGATCAATTACTCTATTAAACTCCTTCATATATTTTTCTTGTACTTGTTTTGCCGTAATGTTCCACATCATTTTAACCACATTTTCTTTGTAATTTTCTCCATTACATTTTCGCATATTGAAAGCCCAATCTTTCAAAATGGACGCTATCATTTCAGTGGAAATTGATTCATTTAGCACATAGTTTCTTTCACTGCAAAACGTAAGAAATTGTTTCCATACGTACTTTTTTGTTTTCACTGTATTATGAGGCTCAGTATTTTGTACACTTTCGTCTATTGCATTTGATGATAAATCTCTGAATCGACTCATTTTGGAACAAACGTCACAATTTGACAGTTCTGTTTGTTGTATATTGATGTCGATGTGGTTACTATGAAAATGAAATTATTTTAAAATTTTCGATTGGTGGATCTACTTTATGTATAATCAGGTATTATCGTAATTATACGAGGTAACTTAACTAAATTGGACATTCTGATTGGTTGAAAATCATACGAAAAAAATAATCGGCAATACACTTGACTATCACCTGTTTGGTGTTTTGTTCTCAGGTGAATGAGTAGGTTCTGCAGGGATTGGATTTCCGAAAGGTTGGGAATCGCGAGCTCTAATTCAAAGAAATCCCTAAAGTTTCCGCTATCCATACTGCATCTAATACAACGTAAAACTGTAAGGATTTTCCCTTCAAAAGACTGTTCTTACCTGTATTGCATTGAAGGATCACCCTTGCGGGAACGAGTTGAACGAAAATTATTCGTGAATTGACAATATTCCACAGGCTATCGGTGATCGTTTTTTTGCCATGTGTCAGCAATGACAAATGTCCCTTGAATCTGGCACATGTCAGTGTATCAAAATACTGTGTTCCAAATATTAAAAACCAAAATTCATTACCAACCTGACAGCAAAATTGATACAAGTTTTACTTTTCAAACGATAACGTGATGAGCGAGCATGCGTGACGTTTCAGTTGAATATTCTAATAAAATGACCGAGTCCGTCAGCTACTGCGGTTGACAACGTTGTCATATTAATGGCGCAATATAAAAATAATAAAATTGGTATTGCACAAAGACTTCTGTACTGAAGAAGTGATAGGCTCTGTGCTATCATAGAGTCGCCTGTCTGTGTATCACGGGTGCCATGAGCAGCACTCCGACCGCTGCAATGGAAATCATCCTAAACCTCCCACCATTGGACATCACAGTCATGGGAGAGGCGAGGATGAGCGCAAACAGACTCATACAAACAGGTAATTGGAGATCCCAACCACAACTTGGGCACACCAAAATTACTCATGTAGTCAACATTACCGAACTGGAAATGATATCAGACTACATGTTACCTAAATACTCATACGAAAAACCATTCAGAACACAGCTCAAGTGGGACGAATGGGACTCGGGAGTAGAATCACTATCATCTGGCAACATCATCTGGTACACAGATGGCTCCAAAACAGAGATAGGAACTGGAGCAGGAATACATGGAGTGAAGCCAAATAGGAACGTAATACTTCCACTTGGCAACAACACCACAGTATTCCAAACTGAGACACATGCCATAAGGACATGCATACAGATGAATCTAGACAGTGGGTACAAAAGAAAACACATCTACATTCTTTCTGATAGCCAGAGCGCAATAAAAGCTCTGAATTCAGTACAGATTAAGTCAAAGCAGGTATGGGAATGCCTTCAGAGCCTCAATGAACTGGCAAAACACAACAAGGTAACACTTGTGTGGGTGCCTGGACACAGAGGAATCGAAGGTAATGAAAAAGCAGACCAACTTGCCAGACGAGCTTCTGAACTACCATTCACAGGCCCAGAACCAGTGTTTGGCATCAGCAAAACCCGATGCGGAAACCTAATAAATGAGTGGAAGAAAACAAGACACCAAACATATTGGGACCAAATCGAAGGGCATCGACACAGCACAGCCATGGTGAGGCACTTAAGCCAAACACTGACGGCTGACATTCTCAACCTGAACAGACCTAAGATACGCATACTTACCGGCTTACTAACCGGACATTGCACCCTTAGGAAACACCTGCACACCATGGGAATAAACAGAGAAACCGTGGAGTGCAGACTTTGTGGTGACGAGGAGGAAACAGCCTCTCACATCATCTTCGAATGCGACGCGCTGTACAACAAGCGCTACAGAATATTCGGACAGACCAACCTAGAAATAGGCATGAATCCGAAACACCTAGTGAATAGATTACTAAACCTGATGAAAGATACGGGCCTATTTAACTAGGAACTACTGACGACAGAATACAATAGACCCCAGTTGGTCTCAGTGTTAAGGGTCACCCTCACGGGTAAACCCTGCGTCTGGTTCGTCAGCCTCAAACCAACCAACCAGCTATCATAGAGTCCATATTTTTATCTCATCTTATTTTAGTTATACTTTGTATACAAATGCTTTGTCTTCAACAACTCGATCTTTTCGACAATAAAATATATCTTGATTGATTGATTTATCTCAACAAAATAAAAATTTTTTAGAAAATGATTTAATATGAGCTTTATTGTACTCACCATACACTGAAGATCTCAGATAGTTACGAAATACTTTTTCTCTTCATAATAAACGACCCAGTGTAAAATATGATTCGAAACGTGAATCCATTAATGAGCCCTCAGTCGTGGGTCATTAGCTCCCGCCCTGGTCTCCGCCAAATAGTTTCCGGTTTGCGGCAAGATGGGTTGCAAACTTCTGCTTTCTATGACTTTTCGTGTTCCTAATGTTCCCGCTATTGTCGTTATCGCTTGTCTTGTTGCGGTGACTTATTGTTGAAAATTTTGGATTTCGATGGGGGACGACATGTATGTAAGGAGTGCTGTTATCGACCTAAGCAGTGCCGTCTCATCAAAATTTTGTGTAAAAATCGGAGAAAGTTCAAAGGGGTAGACCCCTAAAAATCACGAAAAATACAAATTTGTCAGATTTGCTCACAATCCGCACTATATACACAAAATTTCATGCAGATTCAAAAAATATATGATTTTGTAATGCTCAGATGAAAGGTTTGGCATATAGAATTAATACATCAAAAGTGTTACGAATAGGAATGAAAAAAATATGCAGGGGAATGACTCCTTCTCATTCCAGATTAACTCTTCAACTCGGGAAAGGTTGAAGATAGCACAATTTTGCGAAAGCCAATCGATTCAGAATGATTGAATTAGTATATTCGGTGAATTTCGAGTCAATCTATGTAACACAAAAATATCCTTAAAAATCGGAGAAAGTCCAAAGGGGTAGACCCCAAAAAATCACGAAAATTACAAATTTGTCAGATTTGCTCACAATCCGCACTATATACACAAAATTTCATGCAGATTCCAAAAATATATGATGAAAGGTTTGGCATATAGAATTAATACATCAAAAGTGTTACGAATAGGACTGAAAAAAATATGCAGGGGAATGACTCCTTCTCATTCCAGATTAATTCTTCAACTCGGGAAAGGTTGAAGATAGAGCAATTCTGCGAAAGCCAATCGATTCAGAATGATTGAATTAGTATATTCTGTGAATTTCGAGTCAATCCATGTAACACGAAAATATCTTTAAAAATCGGAGAAAGTCCCTAAAAATCACGAAAAATACAAATTTGTTAGATTTGCTCACAATCCGCACTATATACACAAAATATCATGCAGATTCCAAAAATATATGATTTTGTTATGCTCAGATGAAAGGTTTGGCATATAAACTGTATACAACATCAAAAGTGTTACGAATGGGACTGAAAAGAATATGCAGGGGAATGACTCCTTCTTATTCCAGATTAACTCTTCAACTCTGGAAAGGTTGAAGATAGCGCAATTTTGCGAAAGCCAATCGATTCAGAATGATTGAATTAGTATATTCTGTGAATTTCGAGTCAATCCATGTAACACGAAAATATCTTTAAAAATCGGAGAAAGTCCAAAGGGGTAGACCCCTAAAAATCACGAAAAATACAAATTTGTTAGATTTGCTCACAATCCGCACTATATACACAAAATATCATGCAGATTCCAAAAATATATGATTTTGTTATGCTCAGAGACAAGGTTTGGCATATAAACTGTATACAACATCAAAAGTGTTACGAATAGGACTGAAAAGAATATGCAGGGGAATGACTCCTTCTCATTCCAGATTAACTCTTCAACCCTGGAAAGGTTGAAGATAGCGCAATTTTGCGAAAGCCAATCGATTCAGAATGATTGAATTAGTATATTCTGTGAATTTCGAGTCAATCCATGTAACACGAAAATATCTTTAAAAATCGGAGAAAGTCCCTAAAAATCACGAAAAATACAAATTTGTTAGATTTGCTCACAATCCGCACTATATACACAAAATATCATGCAGATTCCAAAAATATATGATTTTGTTATGCTCAGAGACAAGGTTTGGCATATAAACTGTATACAACATCAAAAGTGTTACGAATAGGACTGAAAAGAATATGCAGGGGAATGACTCCTTCTCATTCCAGATTAACTCTTCAACTCTGGAAAGGTTGAAGATAGCGCAATTTTGCGAAAGCCAATCGATTCAGAATGATTGAATTAGTATATTCTGTGAATTTCGAGTCAATCCATGTAACACGAAAATATCCTTAAAAATCGGAGAAAGTCCAAAGGGGTAGACCCTAAAAATCACGAAAAATACAAATTTGTCAGATTTGCTTGCAATCCGCACTATATACTCAAAATATCATGCAGATTCCAAAAATATATGATTTTGTTATGCTCAGAGACAAGGTTTGGCATATAAACTGTATACAACATCAAAAGTGTTACGAATAGGACTGAAAAGAATATGCAGGGGAATGACTCCTTCTCATTCCAGATTAACTCTTCAACTCTGGAAAGGTTGAAGATAGCGCAATTTTGCGAAAGCCAATCGATTCAGAATGATTGAATTAGTATATTCTGTGAATTTCGAGTCAATCCATGTAACACGAAAATATCTTTAAAAATCACGAAAAATACAAATTTGTTAGATTTGCTCACAATCCGCACTATATACACAAAATATCATGCAGATTCCAAAAATATATGATTTTGTTATGCTCAGAGACAAGGTTTGGCATATAAACTGTATACAACATCAAAAGTGTTACGAATAGGACTGAAAAAAGTATGCAGGGGAATGACTCCTTCTCATTTCAGATTAACTCTTCAACTCTGGAAAGGTTGAAGATAGCGCAATTTTGCGAAAGCCAATCGATTCAGAATGATTGAATTAGTATATTCTGTGAATTTCGAGTCAATCCATGTAACACGAAAATATCCTTAAAAATCGGAGAAAGTCCAAAGGGGTAGACCCTAAAAATCACGAAAAATACAAATTTGTCACATTTGCTTGCAATCCGCACTATATACTCAAAATATCATGCAGATTCCAAAAATATATGATTTTGTTATGCTCAGAGACAAGGTTTGGCATATAAACTGTATACAACATCAAAAGTGTTACGAATAGGACTGAAAAGAATATGCAGGGGAATGACTCCTTCTCATTCCAGATTATCTCTTCAACTCGGGAAAGGTTGAAGATAGAGCAATTCTGCGAAAGCCAATCGATTCAGAATGATTCAATTAGTATATTATGTGAATTTCGAGTAAATCCATGTAACACGAAAATATCCTTAAAAATCGGAGAAAGTCCAAAGGGGTAGACCCCTAAAAATCACGAAAATTACAAATTTGTCAGATTTGCTTGCAATCCGCACTACATAGACAAAATTTCATGCAGATTCCAAAAATATATGATTTTGTAATACTCAGATGAAAGGTTTGGCATATAAACTGTATACAACATCAAAAGTGTTACGAATAGGACTGAAAAGAATATGCAGGGGAATGACTCCTTCTCATTCCAGATTATCTCTTCAACTCGGGAAAGGTTGAAGATAGAGCAATTCTGCGAAAGCCAATCGATTCAGAATGATTGAATTAGTATATTCTGTGAATTTCGAGTCAATCCATGTAACACGAAAATATCTTTAAAAATCGGAGAAAGTCCAAAGGGGTAGACCCCTAAAAATCACGAAAAATACAAATTTGTTAGATTTGCTCACAATCCGCACTATATACACAAAATTTCATGCAGATTCCGAAAATATATGATTTTGTAATGCTCAGATGAAAGGTTTGGGATGTAGAATGAATACAACATCAAAAGTGTCACGAATAGGACTGGAAATGACGCCTCATTCCAGATGAACTCTTCAGAATGATTAAATTAGAACACTCTGTGAATTTCGAGTCAATATCCATCATCTTTGTGGCATAAATATTCTATGTTACGAGCTTGTTTAGAGTTGAAGGAAACAGTAGAAATCGGGTGGAGACATAGTAAATTTACAAGAACTTGGTGGTTGGGAATCGGGCAATGTTGCAAAAGGGGTATTTAGAAGATACCTAACTTGAGCAAAAAGATTTCCATTGCGCGATAACTTCAAGTTGAAGGCTTTTCTGTAAACTGTTTCATGTCTCGTCAAAAATGGTGCAGGTGTATCTATCAATTTTTAACGTATCATATTTTGTAACTAATATATATCTGTTGTTGTGATGTTATGATGTTAATAATTTGTTATAGAGATTTAACTCAGAGAAAGCTTAATTTTCAATAATACGATAATAGTATATTACGTAACAAGAGTAGTAAGTAACCCATTACGCACGAAATGAAAAAGTTCATGCACGAAGCCGCGCAGCGGCGAGTGCATAAATTTCATGAGTGCGTAATGGGCTTACAACTCGTGTAACGTACTATACTTTTTCTACGCCCATTCATTTTTTTCCATTAAATAAAAAACATCGCAATCATCTGAACTTTATTATAATAGTTGTTAATAACAATTGAACAATTATTGTAAATCGATTTGCCTTATTATTTAATGGTGATGACAGTGCGATTTTTGACGTTTAGAGACATGGGCGTGGAAAAAATACATAAACAGACTATGGTTGAGTTCATCTTCATTACTTTATTCAAATGTTGAACATATGTTGACTATGTTACCAAAGCCTATTTGGTAACAAATCATGAAAAATTATGTAGTTCCATCCATTTCCAACCCCTCGTACTCTCATTGCGAACGCCAAATACCACAATTTCACTCGACCGACATCTATAAACGCATTACAAAGTAATCACAACGTAATGAACGTTAAATTACGCATCTCTCCGGAGTCCCCAGGCATACGCACCCGCTCGAGAGGTCCTTTTCGAAGGATACTGCGCTTCATATCGCTGAAGTGCACTTAAATATGATTAGGAACGTAACATTATGGCACTGCCAGATAACTACTATAATACATAATCACTTTATGAAACAATTTGTCCGACCACTGATGCGTGCATATTGTGTCGGAACTCGATTAATATTTTGTTAGTTATGTGGCCCTCAGCGAACCATGCTGGCCTGATCTAATTACGAGACGAGATTTGTTTTTTTATGCAACGGAAACCGACGAAATAGAGGACAGAAAAATTCCTCCATTTCGCTTAAGTATCCATAAGTAACAATTTATTATTGTTTTGAATGATTCATTAGAGTGTAATTAGGTAGAATATAGGTTTTCCCCACACCCCCAGATTTATCAGTCTTGGTCTTGGCCTCAAAAAATAAATGTAGTCTTGGTCTTGGTCTTGATGTTTCAACACCAAGACGAGACTGGCTCAGTCTTGGTCTTGTTTTTGATATTCTTGGAATTCTAGAAAGGACCCCGCACATTTCTTATGGGAAAAGGCTTTCCGTGAATTTGTCTGAATTTGGTATATTGTAGTTCTTGATGAGCTGATCAAAAGTGTTCACAGCCACAAAGCTCAAAAATGGACAGTTTTCGAGATATGGAGCTTTGAAAATGGATTTTTTCCATTTTTGGGGTATTTGCTCATCTATTGGAGAGTTCTCATTTCTTGTTGGGATTGAATTTCATTATTCGATGCCTAGAACCCAACTGAAAAATGGTCTTCCTCAGTTATAGTAGCCACCGTTTTCGAAAAATTTTCATACACTGCTTTACACTGTCTATAGAACGAGGTACAAATTCCAAGATCTTCCCTACAACAATATGCCGTTGAGAAAGTTCCAAACTTTGGAGTATATCCGGAGATGTACGAAAAAACGAAACCAGATGTTGTTATAGTTAACCAGAGGTAGATCATCCAAACAGTCTTCGAATATCGACATTAAAAACTGGTGAAAGGTTTCTCCATTCAGAATTCCGTCATAAATGAGGACCCAAAATTCTAACTTTCTAAATTCCTGTTAATACTGAATCGCACTTACTTGTGGTCGAATGTTTCCGGAACTGCCTCGGCTTTTCAAATGAACTGAACTTGGAGAGATTTCCAATATCCTAACACTGTTTCTATCGTATGTGTAATAAATTTCTATCATATCTCTTTTTTCTTCATTCGTGAAAGCCGTTTTTCTCAATAACATCATTAAGTGTGACAAATTGAAAGTCAAATTTAGAAACACCAAAGTCAAAGCTTTATGATAATAATTTTTTTTAATATTTTCGATTTTTCGAAAAACAATGGTAACTTTTGATACATCATTGGAAAGGTAATATTTGGTTCTAGTCAAAACAAAAATAATCCAACGTAGCGCCCATGAGAAATAATAAATACCAGTGAGGAGGATTTGAAACAGCCTGTATATGACATGCTCTCCCCTATCCGATCTAGAAAACAATGAGTTGACTTTCCCCTATTTTTGAACCACTCTGTAAAAAATATATTAAAGTCAGTTAACTTCGTTCAAGATTGAAGGAATTCATCCAGGCTAAGTTGAATATTTAATTGTCATCAGAGAACTCACACTGATTGGTGTGAAATCATTGTAGAGCACAAAATGTAAAAGTATAATGCATACGCGATCAAGGTGAAATTTTACCCTATCCTTGAGGCATGGTTTTCTTAGAATAAATAGGAGTTTTGTCAATTTTCGGAAGTGTTGAAAATTCGGAACAGAAAGCCTCACTTTTCATCTTTCATCCTGTATCTGGAAAACTAGTAGGTCGATTTTTTTGTGCCGATGGACACTTTTGCTGAAGTAGTCAAAATCTACAATATATGAAAGATTCAGGAAATTTAACCGAAAGCCATTTTCCAATTTTCCTTTGGTTTTTCGGTTTTGTAAATTGTATTTTTAATTTGTTTTCATGGCACCACATTGGAAAAAAAATCCATTCTTTTTATTCTATTATAGTATATTGTACATTTACTCTCAGTATATTTATGCTGATTTGCATTTGTGGCCATCTCACAAAAAGTCAAAACTTTTGTGACATATTTCCTTGTTTATATTGTTGACAGTTGTTGAATATTTTTTTGTTACAAACTTTTCGCTTCTAAACACTATTATAATATCAGCTTTGAAAAATAAATTTATTATTTATTTTTTGGCTTTTCTACTTATCTGAACGACAAAGAAATAATTCAATTACTCAACAAATAGTGGAAAAATTGTATCAACTACACAATGGATAGAGAAAAGTAACGAAACAGCCTCGTCGCTCTGAATAGAAATCATATTCTATTCAGGATAACATGATTGAGGTCAGCATGTAAAATCAATTTGAAGCAATCAGATAAGGGTCCGTGGATAGTATGAATACGATCACATAAACATGTAGGCGGATTTTGGGATTGTGTGTAATTTCCCCATCGCATATCGGGACGATTCCCAGTGTTTATATTGAATCGGTATTGCCTTTGTTGGCTTATCTCGACTATCTGTAATGAGATCTCTGTCAGGTCTATGTTGGAGAGACCGCAGCCTGGCTTTTGTATCATCGAATGCCAGACCTGGGCATTGTGGGTGGTCAGAATTTCGATACAGTAGCTCGACAATAGACAGCCCACTGACATTGTTATAATTAGTGTGTGCATGTTTTCGCCAAAATGTCATGTTTTCGTTTGGTGGAATTATTTCTGAAAAGGATAGAGCTACCTGAAAGTCGATTGGCTCTTGGTTCTTGTTAATTATCCAATTTTACCCAAAGATTTTACATAGTTATAAAAAGAGTGGCTGAAAAAATCATGTCTTGATCCGACCAGCAGCCATCCTTAAGCTCAGTTCATGGTAGTGTAAGGTGGGGTAACGCAAGAACGTTAGGTAAGGTGAAGGAACTTTGGTTCATAAAAACATAATGTAAAATGTATGTTTCGCATTTGCTAGTGAGTTTGAATTTATTATGTAGGCTGCACTACAATGGCAATTTGCACTCATAAAGGTGTGCCAATGATTATAATTTACACCAGTTGAATAGATAATAAATAACTAGCAATAGAGACTTTCGAGAGTGGAGCGAATTATATTCTGTAGAATCCACTCATTATTTTCTTGGAACAAAATTGTTGTGGCGTCAGCATATAAACGAGAGAAGGCTTCTGATGAAATTACGAGCAACTCAGTGGTAGACAGTAAACAACAGCGGCCCCGAAACAGAGCCTTGGGGTACTCCAATTCCATTGAACATACGTATCGATACGAAATGAATTTATATATTTTCCACTTTACGATTTCTACACCTTCAAAAATGTTTTCATTCAGAGAGTATAGTAGTAATTGTTAAAGGACTTTCACGGAACCTACGTTGGTTTCGATAAAAGATGTCTGTCTCCATTAGAGATCTCACCATAGACGAATTCAGTATGGTATTTTCAAAAAATTTCGATATCACAGACGGGTGAGATACTAACCTGTAATTTTCCTTATTATGAGTATTGGAAGTACAATAATATTAATAATATTGGTTCAACCGAATCTGAAAGTAGATTAGTTGAATAATTTTTAGCAATATCGATAAAATCTATATTGTACTCAACATCTAGAATAAATATTTGAATCCCAATATTCCTTTCACATCGATTCCAGGAATAATGAACAATATTGTTGATCTAAGCTTAATAGTATATTGGTTGAATTATTTCACCTTTCATATTACCTAAGTTGATTGAACTTGAACATGTTTTTCGAAAATGTGCATTTTCGAAAAGTTGTAACTTTTTTCCTGTCGAAAAAGTTACAGCAAATTTTCTCCTGTCGACAATTTCCCTCATATTATATAAACCAATCAAATGCCATAATTTTCTCATTTCGAACCAATGAGAACAGGACTTTTTGAAAACACTTCCTCCAGCCCGTGGTATTTTCAAAACGGTGTTTCGCTTCTAGCTTGAGTATACATTTCCATGGTTACGACAATCACCGAAAATATAGAAACATTAGTTTGACGGTTCAACTCTTCAACTGACACTGACTACACAGGATGAACCGTTTTTGCAATACGCATTCAGTCCATAATATAATGTATTCGTGAAATTTTCTGATCGAATATCCCTTCAAAATGCAGAATTTCCAAAATATTTTCACCTTGCCAGGTACTCAACCTGTGCAAGATCTCGTGGTGTTTCTAAGCAAGGCGAAAGTATTTTTCGAAATTTCCGCATTTTGTCGTGATATTACTACTGAAAACATCATGCCAATATTGCAATAATTATTGATATGATATCACGAAGAAAATCTATTACCAATATTTGAATTTGAATTTTGGACGAATATTCAATAAAAAATATTGGAATGAATTATGATAAAACCTGTGTGATAAACCGCTAGATGGTTCTATATACAAAACCTTGGCTAAAACCTGGGGAAATATCACCAATATTGTTTCGAGAATATATCGGCAATATTACACAAGTACTATTGAGTCAATATCGCGAAATGTTCACATTTTTTTCTCGCCAATATTGCATTTGAATATGTTGTCAATATTTTCATAATATTGTACAGTGTGGGCCAAATTGCACACTTTTGAAGGGAAAGTCCTGTTTTCAAACTAGACGATGGCTGTGTCTGAGGGTCAAATTTTATCACAAACTCAATGATGAAAATCGCATATCAATATCTATCATCGTTTCTGAGTAACAGCATGTTTTTGGAAAATGTGCATTTTTGAAAAGTTGATGCAACTTTTTTCCAGTCAAAAGTTTCTATGAAAACATTTTCAGTGCACTTCTTTGCGTAGAATTCAATGGTGTGCTCAACTTATTTTTTCAAATGAGATATCCATAGTTATTGATGGAGAAATATGTTTTTTAAATGAGACACCCTGTATATTCCTGCATATTTCAATAGAACCTAATATTACCTTGCGGCGTTCAAAATCTCCTGGTCTGAGTTCATGAACTCTTCTGGTTCTGTATGGCTTGTATTTGTGCTTCCTCAAAATCCGCCTGACGTAAGTTCTTGGTACTCCTGTTGATATTTTCAAATTTCGCGTTGACGTTTTGGTAATATATTTGATTGTACAGGAATATACAGTTATACAGGTTTTTCCAAATCAAGTCGGCACCATTGCCAACTCCGTTATTATTGATGCTACGAATTCGGTTGAATGGGCAAACTAGTAGCATTTTTAATGACGTTTTTAAGTTCTCCTCTTCTCAAAAACTTTTTCATTGTTCCTGAATTGACGATGAAGCACAGCAAAAAAACGCCGGTTAGGTAATTCACGATCGGGGAACGAATTGCTGTAGTGTTGGAGTGCACTATTTTTCTGGCAAACCGAGTAGGATTCTAACATATCATAACAATAGTTGACAGTTACAATAATTCATGACATTGCCATGATATAATTGAGAATACTTGACAAATAGTATTTCAACAAAGTTTCAAGGCAACTTGATTGCTCATAATAATTATGTTTTATCGAATCAAATACATTTTTTCCAACCACATTCATATGACCCTCCAGTATAGAATTAAGAAATGTTCAGAAGTAATATCCAGACAAAATGCTGAATTTTCAAAAAATACTTTCTCCTTGCTGTCACAAAAAGTGTGTTGCTTAGAAACACCATGAGAGCTTGCTTTGAAAGTGTTTTCAAAAAGTCCTGTTCTCATTGGTTCGAAATGAGAAAGTTATGGCATTTGATTGGTTTATATAATATGAGGGAAATTGTCGTCAGGAGAAAATTTGCTGTAACATTTTCGACAGGAAAAAACACATTTTCGAAAAACATGCTGTAATTCAGAAACGATGATAGATATCGATATGCGATTTTCATCATTGAGTTTGTCATAAAATTTCACCCTCAGTCACAGTCATCATTTTTCATCTATCAGAACTTTCCCTTTAAAAGTGTCAAATTTTGCCCACTCTGTACCAATATTGTCCCAATATGAGTGCGTTTTTCTAAAAAGAAGTGTTATTAGTGACATTTTCAGTCTGTTTAGGGAAATTCCATCCTGAAAAGACTCATTTTGATATGACATTACCCACTAAACTTGATACATAACAAAAATATTTTCCAGATATAACTTTTGTGCAATTTTGTGATATAGGCCAACTAACATTATATTAATGTCATCTTGACGTTTCCAACACAGTGTTTTCAACTATATGTTTATGTAACATCAAAATAATGTAACCAATAATATTCATTAGATAATACATATAATGTTGATTATATGTTGCCCAGATACGTCTTAGACAGAGTAGTTATGTTATTTTTTCGATATTTTTGTCTAACCTTCTCAAAACATTACTGACATGTGTACAGGGAGCCTTGAAATTAATATTATTTTAAAGGTTTCTTAAATGTAATTTTTGGGTAATGACCACGTCATGACGTCATTCATCTACGTAACTTAAAAAAATGATATCCACGTTCAAACAATATTACCCAGTAAATATGAAATAAATATATCACTGACGCCATGGTTCATTTTATCCTAATAATCATGGCGGTCATGGTAGGAGTTTTGAGTTCATAGAATTAAAATATAATTCAAACTACTTAAAAGTGATTGGAATCAATAGGATTGCAAAACTCATAATTTTCATGGTAAGATTATGATTTTCCACTACTCCATCCACTAATTGTTATTTTAGCATTTAGGTTTTTTAGTGAATGTAGTGATATTTACTATTGATTAGAGAGTATCTACATATGATGCTATTAATAGTAGAAAAGCTATCAGTTGTGGTTCCTGCTTATCAGATATTGGACAGCATGGAAATGGTTGCTGACATCTGGAGCTGTGTCAAATTATTTTGAACCGATTGATCAAGGCATTTTTGGAACTGAAACCAATGAATTTAGCTTGCTAAAACAACAATATTGGAGCTGCTTAATTTGTAAGTGAACTCAAAATTATATATTTTATACTTAATTTTTTCTTAATTTCATTAATCTATGATAATATTAACGTTTCTTGAGATTGTAGAGAAATCACTGAATTGTTTAATACAAATTATCAATAAACTAACTGCATTATCTCTTTCTTTTCAATTTGGTAGTGTCCTTTCACATTCCTCTATCAGTTTTGATGTACAAACTGGAATTTATTGAATGATCAGATTACAAAAACTTAAATAGCAGTTTTTGTTTCCGAACTCATCGAAGATGAGCTCTTCTGGACTGGGCAAAGAAAAAATTCCAAGAGTTTTGAATTGATAATTATGGACATACTGAAACGTAAGTAATTATTCGACTTTCACCTCTAGGGGCAACATAGAATTATTAATAATTATTGGATGGTCGTTTTCTTATGCTCCACCCTGATGTTACAATGTTACATTTTACAAATGTTGCATAGATGTTTTGAGTAACATTATATGTATTTAATAAAGTCACATTAAAGTTGCGCAAAATATGATACATTTATGTAATGTTAAGTAAATAACATTTCATTGTAATATTTAAAAGAGGCATAAAGGCTTATGGACGCAACGTATCTGTAACATCAAGCATATCTCTGAATAACATCACCAAGTCACAATGTGATATAACAGTTATGTTTAAGTTATGTTTTAATGTTTACTGGGTAGGTTTTGTAATATTATTCAAAATACCTTTTCCAATCTTCCGAGTTACCTCGACGTTTCAGTACATTTAGATGACACTGAGAACGAAAATCTTGTCCGATTCGCTTCCAATTAGCAAGCGCAATATTGAATGATATCCGGATCGCTAGTTCCGAATTGTGGCGTATCTCGGCCTGAATTCGGCTCATTCACAGGCTGCAGTGGCTGCTCTCTTCGCTAATTCCGATGCTGATTCCCGTTTTATCTTTGTGCAAAGCCAACTAGATGACGTACCTGCTTCACCTCATAGCGATCCGGATGGATTTCAATTAACCATCATGCTGCTTGAATTTCGTCATGCTGTGTGATTTTCAATGGTGGCTGTACGATCATTTCGCCTCTGTACCTGTGTGCTCCTTCCTATTCATACAACACGACTGGATTACCGACTGTGTGTAGATGTATAGCGAGGGGAATGAGGTTATGTGTTGCTCGTGGTTTCTGACTAAGAATATATTTGACTTTTTTCCTTTTCTTGTGGGGATGTGGCGGAATGTTCATAGATAGTTATAGGCCAGGAGCTGGTGACAGGTGACGTTCTCCCATTTTACACTGCATGCCTTTTCAGGCTTGATAATTAACCCTGAATTATGAAAAAAAAGACGGGTTCCTGGCCGCCGCACGTGTGCAATTCATAAGGAAAAGCGCTTTTCTTTGTGTGGAGAATTTTCGTGTTTTTTCGCGATATTATACTGCCTGCCGTTGTAATATACGGAAGTTCAAACGAATTGAAACGCTACTAATTGATGGCATGCAATCCGCAGCAGCCGAAAGTGCTCAAAGGGTTACGAAAAACTGAAAAAAATTTAAAGGGAACTTCAAAATTGCATGCCGTTGTGAATAATTGAAGTTAAAGTAACGAAAACACTCTGGGAAAATTGGCATGCGCCCCTCGTCTGACCAACGATGGTAAATTGCGGGAAAACTCTGTAAAAATTCAATACAGGTTTAAAGTGATTCCAAACTGTACGCCACTAGAAAGATACGTCATTTGTGTCATTAATTAATAGTAGGTAATTTGGCATGCACACCAGAATTTCGACAAAATAGAGGCATGCATGTCGAAAGTTGCAAAAAACACTACGAAAATGTATGTGACTTCATTTTGCGAAATCCTGGTGTGCATGCCAAATTACCTACAATTAATTAATTATAGAAATGAGTATCTTTCCAATGGAATGCAGTTTGGAATCACGTAAAATATGTATTAAATTTATACAGAGTTTTCCCGCAATTTTCCACCGTTGGTCAAATGTGGGGCGCATGCCAATTTTTCCAGAGTGTTTTTATTACTATAACTTCAATTCTTCACATAGGCATGCAATTTGAAAACACGGAAGTCCTCTTTAATTTTTTTCAGTTTTTCGTAACCCTGTGAGCACTTTCGGCTGCTGCGGATTGCATGCCATTAATTAGTAGCGTTTCATCTTGTTTGAACTTCCGTATATTACAACGGCAGGCAGTATAATATCGTGAAAAAACACGAAAATTCTCCACAAAAAAAAACACTTTTTCTTATTAAGTGCACACGTGCGGCGGCCGGGAACTCGTCTATTTTTCATAATTTAGGGTTGATTATCAAGCCTTAAAAAGGCATGCAGTGTGAAATGGGAGAACGTCGCCTTTTACCAGCTCCTGGTCTATTACACTATTATGAATATGGGAGAAAAAGTCTAGTTGTCACAAATTTCATAGGTGGATTTATCTCTATATTTCTATTTTGGAGAATCTTCAATTTTTCATTTGAAGGACCTCGCACATTCCTTATGGGAAATAAGTTTCCGTGAATATGAATGAATTCACGGAAAAAATAACTCTATTACATTGTATAATAAAAAATTTATAATACCAAAAGTTCATAGATGTTGAATGTATATCCATTGTACGTACATAATATAACGTACACAAAAATGCGTATTGATATATCATTATAATTTTTTGTATTAATATTATTTTATTTTCATCTGAAATAAATGGAAATGTAACTCAATTGAAAACTCAACAGGTGTATGACGTTGGATGATCAGCCAATAATCATCAAATTTTTTATATACATATTCCTATATTTTTTTTCATTTCGATTCTTTTATTATTATCAATTCGCTATCTGTGATTTATCTCATGACATTGTGTTTGATAACAAGAGTTATTCATTCTTAGAAACAATAAACATATTCTATCTTGATGTACATTTCTGTACGTCCAATAAAAAATATCCATTAGATGTTCAATTCATGCACAATGATTTTGAATTTCTATAATAAAGCGACTTGATAGTAATTGAATGATTATCAATGATACAGAACATTTTATTATACTCATGTGATGTCAATCATTATAATTATTTTGTCAGGAAAAAAAGGCAATAGATATTCAGTGACTCTTATTGATGCGTAAAACTATTCTATTGAATTCAGTATTGAATTTTATTCCCAGTTTTTTCCATCACTTGAAAATTTTACTCAAATGGAGTACAACATATACATAAAAGAGGTAACGTAAACATCATTTAGAGTTAACCTTATTTAAATAAAGTAATTTTCAGCTAGATGAACTATTTAGATATTTTATGCCGATAGAATCATTCATCTTGGGAACGGTATTGCTATTGATCTAGAATTCAGAAAAATAAGTATCGAAATATTTTGAGTCGATTGAACTTAATGAAATGATCCCCAGAAATATTCAATTTATGTTTTCGGCATTTTCTACGTATATATTTTTGATCATCAATGTCCAGTAAAAAAACATGTAATAAAAAATACCAGCCCGACAAGTAGACGTCAGACTTTTAATATCTGCTAGTATAACGCCATCAAATATGACAGCATTTCATTATTCCAAAAATGGCTGTTTTTTGATCCGTGAATTATGATTGCTAAATGAAGTTTTGTACGTTCGTAAAACAACTGATTTATAGCTTTCTGGAATTGCTTTTTGTAATGCCTCCTTTATCGCTTGCAAAAAAACCATTTCATTTCCAACGTTTCTGTTTTTTGCTGTTAGTTATTCTTCCGTCCATCATTCGACATCAACAATTCATCAAAATTACTGGAAACGGTCTCAATTACGGCCATTAATTTTCTTCTGGTTTTTTCCTGCGCCATATCTCAGAAAATTAAATCATATAATGTTGGATCACAGTAGCAGACGTTTGATGATCGACGATATTTCGTACTTTCATGAAAAGAAAATGAAAGTGATATTTGAAAAAGTAGGGGCTAAGTAGGGGTAAAAAAGTGGTGATTTGCAAGATATCGAAAAAAGTTTGAGAAAATTGAAACTGACGGGGTGATATGGAAAATTCGTTTGGATGATTTTTAAACGGACCTGAATAATTTTTTCCCAAGTTTGTTTTGTGAAATATCGTCTAGTTCTTCAGAAAGTTGACAAAAACACAAAATGATAAATGATTTTTTTCAAATACTCCGGTAATTTGACATTGCTCTCTTTTTCAAAACATATGAATATATCACTGACTGGGTGATTGCATTTCAGGTTTATATCTGCAGATGTGCTCTTCAAGGATACACGAGATTTTACAATAATCTACCTGAAAGGAAAAAATAGGATCACGCAACTGAATAACTGAATATTTGCCATCTCAAACTATGCCAAAAAAATTATGATGAATCGGACTATGAATACAAAACTCTTTTGTCATCTTGTATTTTTTATTCAAATTTCATAATGCATCTTCAAGCCAAATTTCCAGTTGACTGAATGATTGGACAATTAGATCATGAGTAGAATTTGGAAAGATTGAGAGAAGTTAATGTGTACTGAATATTGTCCTGAAACTCTTATGTTCTGTAGTAAAAGTCCCAAAGCTAATAAAGTCATTCAAAACTTGTTGATGAATATCCTGATTTTACATGTATCATGTATTTTTGCATGACTAGGGAAAAAATTGCCTTTTTCATCAGCTGACAACTTGATAAAAAACGAAGCGATTGTTGAAACTTGTCGACGTCAAAATATGCTTGACATTTTGAACTCTTATATATTATTTATTACACATACTACTATAATTACCTTATTTTCACACTGTTTTCCGACAATTTTCTGACAATTTTTTATAAAATGGTGCGTTTATCACACGTTTAATATCACAGCTATACAAGTCTGAAATTAGTACTGTGTGAACTTTTTCGTACTTTTTTATACTTTTTCGTACTTCTACATACTATTACATACTTTATATACTTTTTTTGTACTTCTTCGTAGTTTCCCTTATTAAAACCTACTTTTTTCTATTATTTATACTCTCGTGAAAGTACTCAAATTACATTTCGACGATTTGTACACCTACTTTTGAAGTGGCTGCTATATCTCTATGCTGCCTATCTGTTTTTGAGTGTTCAATCGTTGTTTACGTTTCAGAAAACTTCACTGCGTGAAGCAAACACGAAAATTCTCCAACCCTATGCTAACAAACGACATATTCCTTGACTGTATCACTCTATCGCCATCACCAACACCGAAGGGGTGTTAAAAAACGTTATTTCTCATCTCGCTGGTTACCAATGCAGACCACGTGGCATCACAAAGTGACACGTGTATCATTATTGTCCCTCTGGCTTTCATGTTCCCATGGAGGCAGTGTCCAACGCGTCGCGACACCGCTCCCAAACGATGCCCGCCGCTAAACACGCACCATTTTTATATTTACGAGAATTAGCCATAAATTGGGCCAAATCGGCCGTTAAGACGCGTGCTGTGGCTTACACTTTGATTCAGATGTGGCGAAATTGGACAATTTTACCCGAAAAAATGCTTTAACTGCGGGATTTGCATATTAATATGTGTTACTCTCAGATTTCTGGAGGGGCCATTGATTTCATCAGTTGTTTTGGAAAACGGAACAACAATCCGCGTGCTATGTATGAATTTAGTTGTTGGCTGTTGCTCTTCCCTATACAGGATGACCGGTAAATAATGGATTATACTGTAGCTGGTGATGAACAAGTTCATAACCTACCAGAAAAACACAACTTACCTGAGATATTGGAACTTTTATTAAAAAAATTGACTCCTATCTCAGATCAATCTTTTATGTTCCCGGCAAATAAGGAGCGCTCATGTTGATTCTATCGTTCGACGAGAAACAAAATGTTCAAAAAATCGAAAAAAAAGTTTTATGATTTTTTAATGCAACGTCAAAAATGTCACGAATAGAAGTAGGAAAAAAAATATGGATGGAAATTACTCCTTCCCACTCCAAATGAACTCTTCAACTTGGGAACGAATAAAGATAGAGCAATTCTGCGAATACCAATCGATTCAGAATGATCAAATTAGCATGATTTTGGAGTTTATTGTCGATCGATACAAAACAAAATCATTTGAAAAATCGAAAAATGTCCAAATCATGAAAAATTCAAAATCAGCAGATTCACTTGCAATCCGCACTATAAACGCAAAATTTCATGCAGATTCCGATAATATATGATTTTTTTATGCTCAGATTCAAGACACAATACAACGTCAGAAATGTCACGAATAGAAGTAGAAAAAAATACCACTCCAGATGAACTCTTTAACTCGGGAACGGTTGAAGATAGAGAAATTCTGAGAACGCCAATCAATTCAGAAAGATCAAATCAGAATAACATCTGAATTTCAAATTCATTCGAAAAATCCAAAATGGTCCAAATGGGTAGAAGATCGTTAAAAATCATGTAAAAATGACGATTTATTCATATCCACGTGAAATTCGTACAATATAGTAGATTTGTATGCCGATTGAAGAAAGAGTAACTCTGCGAACGCCAATCGATTCGGAATGATCAAATTAGTAAAATCTGTGAATTTCGAGTCAACCGATTTAAAACAAAATTATTCGAGATATCGAAAAAAGTCCAATCTAGATAAAATTAACAACTTTTTTTCAACAAAGAATTATCGTGATATAAATAATTCTAAAGACACAATAATATAAAGAATGCCAAAAGTTCACTATCAAAAAAGTTAGGGCAAATTAAAATAAATAATTTTTACATGAAAATTAATACCAAATTTCGATTTCACATCTCAAAATAACCTGTTTACCAAATTTTGTTCAAAAAAATTTTTTTTTTTAAAAGTTCATCTTGAAATCGGTTACAGATTTGCCCTTCTAAGCTTGTTCAAGTTCTTAATAAGCACCCTGTATATCAAAGAACAATCTCTTTAGGATACTATTTCGAATTACCCCATGGCTACATTTGTAGCCAAGAATTTCAATTTCATTGTTTCGTGAAAAGGAATAATGCTGTAATGATTGGAAATCCCTGGAATGGAACGATTTCCTGAAGCGCAGAAAACTATTCGATTTCTCGAGACTGTTTTTCCTGCAATATTTCTTTTATTCGAACGAGGTTGTTCTACAAAACCGACAATCTAAAATGAAAAATGTCGGTCCTGAACTGCTTCTGACGTTCAATCATAAAACTTATACAGGAAATAATATTCTGTATTTCAATATGACGAAATGCTCGTTATAGCATTGATAGATATTTCTTTGAAAGGAAAATATAATATGCCTTTATCGCCAACGACTTGATCGTGAATTCGAAAATAGTTATCAGAATTAATTTCATCTGATTTTCGCATTCAAATGCAAACTTTTAGTAGAATTTTGCATTCGCTGTAGTTACTGGAGAAGTAAGGAAAATGTGTTCAGTTCGATACGGGGGCAACCCATACGACACGGTCCCTGTGAAACAAACCATACATTTTTTTTGGAATTCCTCCATTTCATTATTTGTATACTGCTTCAGGCTACAAAAGGAAATTATTTTGGAGTCTACAGGGTGGCTCAGAAAAGTGTGACATATTAAAGTTGTGTTTTTAAATGAAACATGCTCTATTTCGTTACACTTTTGAATAGGCCAGGAAAAAATAATATGATTTCATGAAAGATACTATGTACCTTACTATAACCGTTCTCGAACTATTGATTTTTTTATAAAAATCCCAGCTACAATTGGAAACTAAATAACATCGAAATGATTGTGGGATATTGATTTCGACAAAACCCGTTTCTCAATATTATACAGAATGTTCAAAAATCATTGTAACTTTTTTAGAATTTTGGACAAAGTTAACTTTGTTATTTCAAATAGAACACTCTGTATTTTTTTGGTCTAAATAATATAAAATTCAATTATTTTTCATTTCATATTGGGGTTCCCTATACCTTACCTAAATAGTATATCAGATATTGGCTTGTTCAAATAGTAGTTCTCATTTCATTGCGAATTTTGAATGAAGATAGCTTTGGAACGACATTTATTCAACTTGTTGAAAGAACTTTCAGTGACAGTTGTTGTGTTTATGTTATTCAAATCATTCACTGAATTATTACCGTCGGCAATGAAAACTTATCCCATTTGAAAGTGGATAAATATGGTTTTAGCGATTGGTGAGTGTGAAGAGAATTGCCTTATTGCGTCGGGGGTGTATGCCCAAAAATATCCAGACAGGAATCATCCAAACAAGTTTAACAATTTTTACGAGATGATCTGCCTGAGTTTCTGGAGAATGTGCCGCTAATAAGTATTCTGTGAGCAAATCAAATATATGTCGTTTCAAATCTATCTTGATTCAAAAAATGCAATGAAATAAGAACTACTATTCGAAAATGCCAATATCTGAAAAACTATTTAGCTTAGGTGTAGGGAACCACAATATAAAATGAAAGATAATCAAATTTTCTATTCTATTTGAAATAACAAAATTATAAAAAAGTGACAATTATTTTTGAACATTCTGTATAATATTGAGTTTTATTGAAATCAATAGCCCAAATTCTCTTTCATGCATGGTCAGAATTCGAAGGGATGATTTCTATACATTTTGATGTTTTTTAGTTTCTAATTGTATCTAGCATTTTCATAAAAAAAATCTATAATCCGAGAACGGTTATAGTTATAGTCTAGTACCATATAAAATCATATTATTTTTTGCTGGCCTACAAAAAGTGTAACGAAATACAGCGTGTTCCATTTTAAAAAAACACAACTTTGATATGTCACACGTTTTTGAGCCACCCTGTAGACTACAAAATAATTTCCTATTGTAGCCTTAATCAATACACATATGATGAAATGGAGAGATTCCCGAAAAAATTTATGATTTTGCTTATGTATGGGGTTCCCCACCCTGTACCAAGAAATGTTGCAGACAAGAGACTATCATCAGGTCAGAGAATTCAAACCCTGAAGTAGGTGAACAAAGTGCTGTTATGAAAATGCTCCAAATGGTTGAAATTTATTATTTTTGCTAGTAAAATTACTAATTTATATTTATTCACCCAACAGAGTTCTCGATGAATGTCCAATTAGAACGGGCTTGATTGTGGTAACTTACTTCTAGATTTATGCTCTCATTCAGGTGTAGTTCTTACAACTGAAGAGTATAACTTCTATAAGGTCTAAGTGCCAAAACTATAACACTGAAAATATTAATAAAAACTTCATCTCTTGGTATTCACACGAAGTAGTACTTGTTTATAATTTTATTTGCTTTCAAAGAACACTAACAAAAAGTATTAATGAGACAAAACTAAAACAAAGAAGGTAATTCTTGAATAAAATAAGTATTAGTTGAAAACTTTTGTACAAGGTCTAAGTGCCAAGAAATGTTTCATTCGTAAACCATCTAAGTGCCAAAGTCTAAGTTCCCTTATGATCTGAATTTTCACATGCAGGACCCTATTCAGTGGCTTCGGCAATCAAATCTTCATAAAAACCACGATATGCCAAAGGAATGTAGTCTAACATAGACGTTAAATTGTCTAGTTTCGGTTTCGTTATACGATTTTTGCATTCCAATAATGGAATGGTTTCTAATTTGAAGGCGGCAAGCTTTTTCCCTTTTTTTAGAACATTACATGTTTCCCACGGTGCAATATCACTAAAACTTCTGCGCATCGATACATGGAAAGGGTTAGTTTTGGAAATACGCAAACAAGATGCTTGGGAAATATTCAATTTTGAGATGTTTATGTACGCATCGGCGAAACGATGAAGATCTTTGAAGTCATCTTGTACCATGTGTACAACAGTGTATGGGTTTTTATGGCAACTTTCTTTGATCATTGTTTCAATATTTTTTGGAACATACATAAGTTTCGGTCACATGGAAGATATTTTATGTTCAAGTCTGAGAACACAGTTTGGCCTGATTTTTTCCTCTCTACTAATTCTTGTACTTCATGGTGTGAGAGTGCAAAAATATCGGCAAATACCTTACGACATACTTGCAAATGTTTTCCTTTTCCATCGGGAATAGTATAACATATGGTTGCTTTTCGGCGGCTTTCAGTTGGGTTGGTATAAGTTCCATGGCGCCTACGACGTATTGATGTCACCTGCATTAAACCAAGTAAGTAAGTGCTTCGTTTAGCTTCATCAGTAATTGGCACTTAGACCGTTTTAATATTAACAGCTTCTGGTACTTGCAGATTGCGTCATCTGTTGGGCGATAACGAAAGCAGAAATATTGCGTTGGCACTTAGCGCGTTTATAGAAATATTGGGCACGGCACCTAGACTGTTTTAATGTAAAAAGCTCAAAACCGCAGAAAGTGGCACTTAGACCTTAGAAGTTATACTCTTCAACTATCAATCAATAGATTATCCTATATCCTACTAAATATGCCAAAAGAACAAAAAACTAATGAAAAATGTCCAACATTATTTATCGATCTAAATTAAACGTTTGATACTGTTTGTCACAAAAAAATACCAAACAGTTTAGAAAATATAAGATTCAGGGTAACACCCATCAACTGTTAAATTGCAATTTCACGAACAGGATTCAGATGGTAGGTATAGATGGTATTCCAACTTGAGATTGAGGGTGAGCTTTCATAAAATCACAGTTAACTATTTCAGTTTGAATGGCGATGTTGAACAACCAATAACATACAACAATTCTAAGAAAATCAACAAAGGAGAAATCAAAACTTTTCTGTTTTGACATCTATATTGTTCGATACGACAAATCAAAATAGGCCACGTGTCTTTTGTTTCGCGGTATTTATCCCGCCGGCCGACGATTTAATTCCTATAAAATTATGTTACAAAGCAATTTGACGGATCTTAGCCCATCGTTCACTGTAACGAATATTAGGATGAATTGCATTCGACACCCCTGCAAGTGCGTTCGTGAGACTGTCGAGAGAAACGCTGGTAATATTTCCTACACGTGTGTGCCACGCGTCGGCAACTTTTTTCTCCTTTGACGTCTCTATTTAGCAACAGATATTTGAAATATTTGACACTATCTGGCGGGAGTTCAATATCGAAGCTAAAGAGCCGCCTACTTGAGCCTGTCGGATTTATTTGCAAGCGATGACACATTTCAATTATGACTTAACTGCGAGGATTTATTCGCATTGAATCGAGCTAACTCAACTGCAGCGCTCAGGAATATAATATCATAGCCGTTCCTGGCCTTAATCGGCAGAAGATGGCGTTAAAACCATCACGTACCCGGAACTTGTTGAGTGCAAGTGGAGAAAGACAAATTTTTTGCTACCCACAGATTGAAAAGCTTAAATGTGGAATTTGGATGAGTTTAGAAGAAATTTTCAATTCACTACTCAGGAGTGGCATCAATGTCTATAATCACCTATAGTTTTCTCCTTAATGTTCGGAATAGGAAAAACTCTCAAATCAATCCAGAAGTCTATGTCTAATAAAAATGTAGATATTTTTAACTGAAACTATAGATCATCCAGAGGGAGAATAGAAGAAGCCAAAATTTCCGCGGACAGTCAAGCGGTTTTGAAAGTACTTGGCTCGTAATGATAAAGATCTAAGCTGGTGTCAAACTGTCAGAGAAGAATCTCCTCAATAGGAGCAATAGGGCAATGAAACGGCGTACCTTCTTGCAAGATAAGGTGCCGAGAGTACGTTAATTGGCCTCCCAAATTTTGCACGTCGGTAGTGTCAGACTCTCGCTGACTAAAACCACCCCTTGACCACGGAAGTATGTATGAAGCCAGAAGTATGTCTTCACGATGGTCCCGGGCATTTTCCGTGGGTAACCTAACCTAACCTAACCTAATCTAACCTACATAACCCAACCTAACTTAACTTAACTTAACTTAACTTAACTTAACTTAACTTAACTTAACTTAACTTAACTTAACTTAACTTAACTTAACTTAACTTAACTTAACTTAACTTAACTTAACTTAACTCAACTCAACTCAACTCAACTCAACTCAACTCAACTCAACTCAACTCAACTCAACTCAACTCAACTCAACTCAACTCAACTCAACTCAACTCAACTCAACTCAACTCAACTCAACTCAACTCAACTCAACTCAACTCAACTCAACTCAACTCAACTCAACTCAACTCAACTCAACTCAACTCAACTCAACTCAACTCAACTCAACTCAACTCAACTCAACTCAACTCAACTCAACTCAACTCAACTCAACTCAACTCAACTCAACTCAACTCAACTCAACTCAACTCAACTCAACTCAACTCAACTCAACTCAACTCAACTCAACTCAACTCAACTCAACTCAACTCAACTCAACTCAACTCAACTCAACTCAACTCAACTCAACTCAACTCAACTCAACTCAACTCAACTCAACTCAACTCAACTCAACTCAACTCAACTCAACTCAACTCAACTCAACTCAACTCAACTCAACTCAACTCAACTCAACTCAACTCAACTCAACTCAACTCAACTCAACTCAACTCAACTCAACTCAACTCAACTCAACTCAACTCAACTCAACTCAACTCAACTCAACTCAACTCAACTCAACTTAACTCAACTCAACTCAACTCAACTCAACTTAACTTAACTTAACTTAACTTAACTTAACTTAACTTAACTTAACTTAACTTAACTTAACTTAACTTAACTTAACTTAACTTAACTTAACTTAACTTAACTTAACTTAACTTAACTTAACTTAACTTAACTTAACTTAACCTAACCTAACCTAACCTCGCCTCCGGAAACGTCTTACGACATACCTTCGGTGGCGAGTGGCTTTTCTTTTCGTTTAGTTGTCTCTCTCCCTCTTATGTTGACGTTCTTCCTTCTGTTTTCCTTTCATTATTAGCACAATGGTTTGGTTCACGCTGTTCCACGTCCCCCTGCTCTTCATCATTATCTCCACGATGTTGTCTGGGTTCACTATCTCCCCCAATAGTGTCTGCAGTTGGTTTCTTTCGCGCTGCCATCTTTCACATGTTCAGGGTTGTCTGTCTGATCGCAGTAGATGCATACATCGTCTTCTGTCTTCTTTATCTTAAGCGTGTATGTGCGAAAGGATCCGTGTCCTGATAGAAGTTGCGTGACATGGTAGTTCAGATTTCTATGTTTACAGTTCAGGCAGGTCGTTATGTCTGGGATCAGCCTTTTGGTCCATTGGGCTACATTTTGGTTCTCTTCCCATCTTTGTTGCCACCGCATTACAGTCTCTAGGTGTTCCCTCTTGCTGTTTTGTTTTCTGTCCCCTTCACTGTTATGTATCCTGATCCTCTCCTCCACCAGGAGTTCTATTGGTGGGAAACCTGCCAATACACAAGTGGCTTCCAGCGATACGGTTCTATAGGCGGCTATAGTTCTGAGCAACATTCTCCTCTGGAGGCTCGTCATCATACTCTTGTATTTCCCTACTTTCATTACTCTTTCCCAGACTGGGGCTCCATATAAAAGGATTGATTGAGTCACACCATACAAGATCCGTTTTCTGGATGAACTGACCTTGATTTCATTCGGGAGAAGTCGCGAGAGGGCTGTCAACGACCTTTCGGCCTTCTCAACTGCCCTTCGGACATGTTCATCATGAATAACTTTATCGTCGATCCAGATGCCCAGGTATTTCAAGTACTTTCCCGGTATTATGTCTACATTTCCTATACGGAACTTTAAATCTTCCCTTTTCCTTGGGCCTCTCAGAATAACCGCCTCTGTTTTTTGCTCTGCTATCTTCAGGTCATTTGTGTCCATCCACCTTTTTATGCGTCTTAGGCTCGTGTTTGCCGCGCCTACGAAGTTTTGTTTATTCTAACCTAACCTAACCTAACCTAACCTAACCTAACCTAACCTAACCTAACCTAACCTAACCTAACCTAACCTAACCTAACCTAACCTAACCTAACCTAACCTAACCTAACCTAACCTAACCTAACCTAACCTAACCTAACCTAACCTAACCTAACCTAACCTAACCTAACCTAACCTAACCTAACCTAACCTAACCTAACTTAACCTAACCTAACCTAACCTAACCTGACCTAACCAATATTTTGATTCACCGTTTAGAGAAAGATACCGGTGTTTAAGTAGAAATAGTTTCCCAATTTGATTTTCTAGCGGAATTTTACAGTTTCGTATGTGTACACCAAGTTCTTCACCTCGACTATCACGATCAAATCTGTGAAAATTGTACGTTATACATATATTTGAAATTAATTCAAAAGTCGTAAAAAAACAAACCACATTCGGAAAACTCTAATATACCATAAATCGTCAAGGCGGCAGTTATCATGGAGTTTGTTGTGTTCTATGTTATTTGTGCAATCCCTTTGAGGGCCGTATAGAAAGACAGTAAGAGAAAGAGATTAAACGTTTACGAGAAAGGGTTTTCAGGAGATGAGTTTGTATGTTTGTTAAAAAGCCAAAAACGTATGTGCGCATCGCCGACATCAAAGCTCGAGCTGAAATGAAGTCTCGTTATGTGTGTATTTCCTTTCAAATATTATACGAAGGTTTTTCCTTGCTTTCAGCAGACAAGGGTTTACTTTGTTGTATATTGCCATCTGGTTTGAAATCGGGATCGATTTCCGGAGATTTTTCGTACAGCACAAATCATACTTTTGAATCGATGTACCTAGTCAGTACTTGATGAAAATATCTACACATGAACTTTCATGGTAAAAGTGCAACATTGATGACTAACACAGATTATGGGTTCACAATACCATGACAATTGTTCCACCATACATTGGCTTCTTCAAGTGAAATTACTGAGATAGCTGCAATATTACCATTACACCAGATGTAGGAGGATCATGGTACATTCTCCCCGTATTTTTGTTAGTTTTAAAGGTAATTGATTGAAATTTGAGATATCCCATTTACAATATAGACAATGAAGGTCCAATTTCAACAAAGCTCAACTTTTAAAAGTTCACTTTGCCGTTGAATATTCCCATATCTCTCAAAATATTGCCGTTTGGGGTTGCTCCACAAAACTCAAAAAAATATTTGTCTTTAAAAAAAGGGTGCTCTTCGAAATTGATTATAGAGAATCTTGTAGGCCACAGTTGATCGGGAATAACGCCATGTGCGTACCTAGTATATATATTTATAAATGCATTTTGTTGTTCAAAAAACAAATACAGAATCACAATCGAAACTGTGACTTCCATGCATATCCTACTAGACACGGTGAGTTAATACGGCTTCAGAGTATGGAAATTCTCAATCTTATAAGGGAGCTAAATTTTATAATCACTCACCTGATTTTTTATTAACGGTTGTTTTTACAGTATTAAAGAGTATTTTGATCAATGATATACAGGGTGGGGCACCGAAAATGAAACAGTTCGAATATCTTCAAAAATACAAAAATACGTCGATTTTTAATCCAAGGGGGACATCTTCCTTTCATATCTCCAACTGTCATACCTCTCCCCCCACCCCTTGGTCACTATCACCCAAACAATTTGAATAGGGAAAGTAGCAAATGTGACACATCTTCTACAGTACTGTTCCTGTAATTTGAAAGTGTCCAATTTCGTTCAACCTGTGAACCAATGTCGTCTTTTAAGTATGTTCCAGATTGATCAATTAACATTTTTTTTCGTACCTTCATTCATTTTTGCTAAACAAATCAAACCCCACTTCCCTACATGTAACAGGGACTCTGTACATTTTGTATAAGCCTTCAAATTGTGAGTGCATCAGGTCAATACATTTATTGATTATGTATGCAAGTGGTTCTGACACTGAACTTGCAACTTCATACTATCAGGTCCACGCAATTTGTTGTTTTGTTTTATATTTTTCGGAATTTATTTAATTTACAATAATTTCTGCTCTTTTTCATTTTCATTAACTCATTGGTACCATTATTAACGGCATCAATGCTATGTTTTTTCAGGTTTTTCCCCAGGTTCTGCACCATCAGGAGTAAACTTTATTAAAAAACTGAATACAACAGTCAATAATAATAATCAATATGAAAAATTATTAATCTGCACTTCGGGGCGACTTGAATGAATACGGTGGCGCATTCGCTTTTGCAGCTGCAGGGAAACCCGGAAAACACCACATCTGAAGAGTTGGAACTAGTTGAAGAAAAACTTCTGGAGGTGTTCGTCGAATCAGGATTATCTGCTCACGCCGCAACTTTTCAAACTCGTGAGAAATTAGCACTTTTCTGTACTTGTTGCACAATATACTATTATAGCTGTCGGTTATTTTGGTACATTTTGCCTGCAATACACTTGACGATCACCTGTTAGGTGTTCGGTTTTCAGGTGATGAATGAGTAGTAGGTTCTGCACGGACTGGATTTCCGAAAGGTTGGGAATCGCGAGCTCTGATTCAAAAAAATCACTGAAGTTTCCGCTATCCATACTGCATCAACTACAACGTAAAACTGTAAGGATTTTCCCTTCAAAGGACTTTGTATTATTTCTGTTTACTTCTATAATATGGTACACGTGTATATCTCCTAATAAAGACAATACAGGAGACCCGGTATAGTTTTCCAATTTTATTCCCCACTTCATGATGATCATACATCATCGTATCGAACAACTATAGTTCCGAAGAGATATATTCAAACTGCCGCACCATAGCGATTTCGTTCAAGAACATGGTGATTTGAAACGAAATGTATTTACTTTTGACTTTACCGCATCTCTTCCATTCGCTTCTTCGAGCATTAGCGCTCTCAATTCATTGGACTATGAAATGATGAAGATTTAAACCGGAAAATACTTTTTGCCAAACTTCCGCATAGCCTGCACACTTCCTGCGACAGGGAATATTCTGTTTTGCATAACGGAGTACGTTCGAAAAATTTACAATTCAAACGGATCCTTGGAAAATTTATGTTACTCAAATTATTGTTGTGAACTGCTTTGCATTTGCCATATGGAAGAGATCCCATTCCGGCGAGGATATTATGAATGTGACTTATCACGCGTATGTATGACAGTTATTTGGGGATTGTCAATATATAAGAGTTCAATTTACAATAGAAGAAAACTGTACGGAAATCGTTGAAATAAAAATAAATCAAACGGTTAAAATTGTCCGACTGTGCCATTCTCGGCACTTTTTTAGTTACTGAAACTTGCAAAGAATTTGCTAGAGATTTTGAATAAATTCAACGTATTTTTCATCAGTGCCAACAGCTGTATTAACACTCTCTTCTATTAGGGATTTGTTTTTCAGTTGTAATATCACAAGAGAGTGAGAATAAAGTGAAAATAATTTGACAGATGTTTCGAAAACTTGTTGTCAAATGGCAACAAGTTTGAGAAAAAATCTGGAGAATAATTTTCTACTTTATCGAACTCTCGAGTGGTATTCAATCGATTATTTTTTGATGCCCGAATCATAAACCTATTCTCTATACATATTTATTTATTTATTTATTTTTGGGAGGTATGCGAAAAATTAAATGTCTACACGTTTTTCTTGAGGGTACGTTAATTGGTATATCAAAGAAAGTATTTGCGGAGAATTGATTTGATAATTCAGTATTTTATACATGAATAACATAATGTATTGTTTTCTTCTGCTCTCCAAAGATGAAAGCGAAAATTCTCTTCTCAAGTCACTCGATCTTACGGTGCGAAAATCAGCTCTAATGCGATATTTTTTAAAATATAGGAACCTCAAGAATTTGTTTTGTATTTCTTCGATTGTATCTAGTGAACTCCTTGGTTCTGCGCACCAAATTGTTGATGCATATTCTAACTTGGAACGAATTAAAGTATTGTACAACATTTTAATAGCCTCAATATCTGTGAAATTTGATGATTGTCTTATTACAAAGCCCAGCATGCGGTTAGCCGATTTTGCTACCATTTTTATTTCAACAATTTACTTGAATCACTATAAACAGGATGAAGTTTGGAATTTGAAGATCGCATCATGAAATATACAATTATTATGGATGTTTTCTCCTTGGCTGGAGGATTCCGTAACATTGTTTTGCTCTGTTGGATTGAAAGCTATTGCTTTCTCTCTGTCTCTAGGTTATCAATTGAAACTGTTTCCAAAATGACACGTTACTCAAAATAGTATTCTCACATGCATTTTCGTTGATTTTCTTAAAATTTCAACTAAACCGTTTTCGAATCATTTTTCACTTTTCATGCAAACTGATGACTGACGTCAAAAGTATCACTTGTCACATAATAAAAACAAAATAGCACAAAAAATTCCTGCGGCAATTTTCAAGGTAGAAAATTCCCACTTTAATAATGCTGTGATTGTCCTGATCGTACATGAATGCTTTGAATTGATGGTTTCGATTGGTTGCTAAAATTGTCAAAAAATAATCGAGGATAATACCACAAGAAGTTTTTATTCTATCAGACGAACTTTCATTTTAGTTGCTTTGGTAATTGACGAGAGCAAATAACATGATAAAATAACGATACCGAAGGTGGAGTAATTATGTCTACACTACAAACTACTGCTGAATAAAAATGCTGACGAGATGGGTGCAGATATAGTCATCATGGCAGAATCCAACACACACAATGTTATGAACAGGGAATGGATACTGGATAAAAACATGGACGTAGCAATACGTACGTTACAAATAAGTTGATGCAACAAACAAAGGGAGAGGACCAGATTTCGTCTGGATTGAAACCAATGAATTTTTGGAAGAGCTCAGGAAAGATGAGAAAAAGCACGAACAGAAGATTCTAGTATAAGAAGACTTCAACTCCGAATCATATATGTATATGGATAAAAGAGGCAAAATTTTGTCAGAACGGTTATGTGAGGAACACCTCATCGTACATAATACGGGTAATGTGCCAACTTTGAGACGATCATTCTCTATCAAAGGTGATATATCCGACGTTGTAGTACAAACAGATACAATAAAAATTGCATGTGATGAAATCTTACAAAAGAAAAGAGTAGTAATAGAACTTCAGTATACTGGTGGTCAGACGAGGTTGAAGAAAAGCGCAGGGCATGTGCATAAGCTAGAAGAAAAATGGTAGGAGCTAACAGAAAGCATCATGAGTTGCAAAAAAGAAGAATATAAGCGAAGCAGAAAATATTTGAAGAAGTCAATACCAGAAGCCAAGCAGAAAGCATGGAAAACTCTTAGTATGAGTTGAAATTGTTTCAATTCATGACCAGTTATTCAGATCCAAGAAATGTGAACATTGGATTGAAATATCAATTTTTTCACCGCAATTCGATGATGGCATCAGGCTAATACACCTTAGTTGTGATGAATTATATTCAGTCGCGTCAATCAAATAAGATTAACCAAATAAAATTGGATGAACTGATGAACCCTTTTTTTTCTGATCGTCTGATGAACTGTGAGTAACCAACGTCTCATAATTCATTTCAGTTCATGTCATTTTTGTAACAATTGCACGAATTCCAACCATTTTCCTGGATAAGCTTATCCCTTTTATTACACGAAATGTATGCTCATTATTTCTTCCAGCAATAAAAGCCCTTCACCCAAGTCTTTACAAAGGGAAAGGCTTATTACTATACCCCATAACAAATTCTATCCCAACGCACACTTGTTACTGCAGCGCGTGCAAAAATTCCCTCGGGTACTTCGAATCGATCGAATGTGCTGTGGTCTAAACAATTGGGATAAATTATAAAATACTCGAGCGACGATACGTTTGAATGCATGAGGAGCTCAGCAGATGGTGTAATACGTAATTGGGAAACTTCTTAGGGAGATGTCTAGTGTCTTAAGAGTCAAATGCACCTGTCACCCCTTTCCTACATCATATCTCCTTCTTAGGAAGGAGAGTAATAGTAACTTAACGTTTCACTAAAGCTCAGACACTGAGTAATAATCTCGGAAACATAGACACTGATTACCTTATCTCGGATCAGGAATACCAGGTGTGAAAAATTACGTTAATACAATACAATAAAATGTTCCTTGTCCAGAAGGATTTACAGTGGGAACTTTACTAATAGGAAGGACTTTAACATTGGAATACAAATATGAAAATACTTTTATTTCTGACAAGTTTTTCTTGAGTGACAGTACATTCAAATTTTCTTCGAATTAGAGTCTTCCAAAATTATTTCAAAAAACAGCAATACATAATAAAATCTAGACTAGAAGATTGTGAATACTCTCCTATAGATTCTTGAATAGGGAATTTGTGGAAAATATGAATTGTACTTTTCGGAGCATACTTTTTAGTGAACCAGAAGAAAGAAATTGAAAATTCTAATTTCAAATCATGATTTTTGCAAACTATTGTTTCTGACGAAAATGAGATATAAAATGTTGAACATATATTTTTATTTAGATATAGTACAAATTGTTTCCACAAAAAATGACCCAGAATACATTTTTCATTTGATACTTTGGTAATTTTGTTGATTTTGCGTTATTTTTGGCGCGTTAGTATACGATGTCATTTTGTAAAACAACGGGGAATATTGGGTATATTAGTTTGCTAAATATCAAATCAACTCAAAATACGCTTTATTATCTGAAGAACAAAAGTTCTTATTGACAAAGCAAGGCTTATAAATAGGTCAATTTGTATAAATAAAAAAATATTAAATATAAAATATAAAAAATTCCATACTCATAACCATTGTAAATACAATGAAATAGTCACAATTTACAATATAAAATTCATATAATAACATATACCTAAAAGTAATTACAGTTACAAAATTCACAACAAGCAACATCAATCCAACAGTCAATCGTTTAGAAATCAAAATATTATTATTATAACAAAGGAAAACAGACCTCGTTCAATTAAGAGGATGTAATTCTGATTCAATAACCAACATTTTTTATTTTTATTTGATATAAAGAGAGGGGTGATGTAAGACTAAGTGAAATCTAAATATATTTAGAACATTTTCAAGAAGTGACCATTTTATAAGCAGCCTTATGGATTCAGATTGGAACAAAATATTTTGTTGAATAATTTTTCACTCGCTCTACGTTTTCTTTATTTCCCAGATTTCAATATACCTAGTCTTTGGAAAATGAGTATAGGTTGTGGACATCGTATGCTACTCTATTTCCAAAGATATGAAAGTTTCCACCGTTGAAGAAAAAAGTGAGAATTACATCCTAGAAGTTTGGAGCCGAAGATATCCAGGAAAGTGAGTAGAAATCATTAAATACAGTCAAAGTATTTATTTGGAAATCATATATCACTGGATAAAAAGAGTCGTTTCAACGTCAATTGTTAGTTAAAGAAATAAAAAAATCAATAGTTCAGTGATGAAGGAGCATCAAGTAGCGACAGTACATAACAATGCGACCATAATATTGAAGTAAGAAAAGAATAAACTAATCATCTGAAAAAAACAATTGGGGTCTGTAACGATTCTTATCAAAATGAATGTTTTCTGCAACTCATGAATCACTTCATATGCTTGAAAGGAATGAACAAGTATTGAATTTTTCTTTACAGATAGTCGCGATGCTGCAATACTTTGGAATTTGCATGGTTATTTTGTGCTCACACCTAGGCTAGTTCAGAAGAATGCTCTGCCCAAGAGTTGGAAGATTATATCAGTGATTCAATGAATCATTGTTTTGCGACTAATAGCTCATTTTTGGTGGAATATTCATTAATTCACTTGTACATTTTTTATTATATATATTAAATCAATATATGTAAATATATTATTTTAACGACACTACACAATGTTATTGTTGTTATTTCCGTCAAACGGCTGCACCCTTACGAGCACAACCCTCAGAAGTCTTGTGTGAGCTGGGGAAGAGGTAGCCCTTACCTTATTGCGTGTGATGTCATGCATCATAAACTTCATACATTGAATATGTAATTACTATTGATTGCCTTATGAACTTACTTCATGATATCAACCATCAGGATCGTTAATATCAATAAACCTAATACATTGGATATATAATCTCTGTTCATTGCCTCGTCGACATACTACATTATAATAGCAACCTAGATGATTGATATCAATGAAATTCATACATTGAAAATGTAATAGCTGTTCATTGTCTCATCGAATTGAATTTCATTCTAACAGTAAGTAGTACACAGGACGATAAATCTATTCATGAATTGATCAAGACAGTTACATTTTATCAGTAAAGTCCGCCGTTGGAGCCATTTTGATGTACAATTTCATCACAATCATGTCATCAGTGTATGGATGTTGTTACTACAAGACAATGTTCCCGTAATAGTGCGGAAAAATATCACTTCCCAAACTAAATTGTGTTCGGGTACCAGATGAATCACGCACACTTTCAGAAAAATGTAATATTTATCATCCTCTTTCATGATGATTCTATATTTTGTAGGAACTGAACTCTATTCTACTAAAAAACACAATGTTTTCAAGAGGTCCAGTTTCCAGCCAACCGCCCCCATTTCACAAGTTTTCCCCTTCTATAATAAATAGAAAACGTTGACTCAAACTTTACATATATCCAATGAAAGGGGATGAAAACAACATCATTATACAATGGATATAACAAGTTATTCCTCCTGTATTTGATTTATCGCCCTCAGTAGCGCTGCCTATGCTAATAGCAGACATTTATATACGTCTGAATTCGAAGTAACTTATAGCATTTTGAAGTTAATTTGTTGCTTTGATTTACGGACGTCCTTTAAAATTCATATTATGAGTCCGCTGTCAACAAAAAATATGCAGTTTTTGGAAGCGCTAGGCGAGAAGTAGGTCGCGAATTTGGTAGCCAAAAAACATTTACCGAAAGTAATAGAACAATGGCATTTATATTTTTGTTACAGAAAATTGTGATTACAAGATTACCTTCAGAACAACAAAGGTCAGTTTATGGAAAGAGACATAAGAAACTGGACTGTTTTTTGTTCCCGGCGTAAAGGGAATTTTGTCAACTTGTAGGCATATTGTTTGAAATCATATAAATATGAAACTCATTTTTTTTTTCATTAATGCACCGATGTCTGTAAATCATTGGCAACTTCTTTTTCGGCTTCTGCTCGTAGATGTGAACCCTGTAAATTACTTGCGGTAATTACATCTTCTTCACCCGAATCTTCATCAGTATCAATGGCATCGTCCGGGGCTAAAATTGCAATATTATCTGGTAATACTTGAAGATTCAGATTTTGAAGCTCTTCTATAAGTTCAGTAAACTATAATGGTTCCTTCCAATAGCTGCAAATAAATACGACATATTACTGACCTAGGACTATTCCACCAAGTCATTCAAAAAGCACTTCCTATATTTTCCTAGTAAATAATTGGTTCATGAAAGGAAAATAATTACTTTTTATGATGCTGGACAGATGTTTGAAGCATCTCAAAAATATGTATTCCATAGAAGCACTCAAATTATGAAATCCCATCCATAATTTTATTTACGATATATTACTCATAAAAACTGTTTCAAAATCAAATCACGTGATCGAAAATTATTGCTTCCTGGACTCGCAGAGTGAAGAACACTGTACTACTATAGAAACTGAGCGCCATCTCATTAAGAGGAGTCAAAGTTGAAATATGTAATACTGTAATACCTTTAATTGAAATAAATTATTATTATATCTCTATATTCCGTTAAAAACGACTGTAGGTTCATATCGGTAAAGTATTCTTCAGATTTTGTGAAAACGCTCATTAGTCATTTTTCAACACACAAACGATAACTGATCCATGATTAGTTCCTGCTAAATTTAATATCAGTTCCAAAATAATCAGTTACTGAATGTCCCTATTGAATCTTTGATGATTTGTAATTATTTTGTTAATTACTTCAATATAAATATTTAACTGTTGTTGAATCCTGTCTTTCGTTTATAAAAGTTCATACACTGGCTCTTATAGCTTTGTCGAATTGATAATTTTTTGACAATTCTTGCAACCAATAGCCTTATTATAGTGGGAATTTTCTACCTTGAAAATTGCCGCGGGAATTTTTTGTGTTATTTTGTTTTTATTATGTGACAACTGATACTCTTGATCTGACGTCTGTCATAAGTTTGCATGAAAAGTGAAAACTGATTCGAAAACGGTTTAGTACATCATCATTCGATGACATTTTAAGAAAATCAACGAAAATGCATGTGAGAATACTATTTTGTTTGAGTAACGTGTCAATTTGGCAACAGTTTCAATTGATAACCTAGGGACAGAGAGAAAGCAATAGCTTTCAATCCACCAGAACAGAACAATGTTACGGAATACTCCAGCCAAGGACAAAACATCCATAATAATTGTAGATATATTTCATGATGAGAACTTCAAATTCCAAACTTCATTCTGTTTATAGTGATTCAAGTAAATTGTTGAAATAAAAATGTTATATAAAAAATAATCTATCGACACTCAAACTTGTTGCCATTTGGCAAAAATCTGTCAAAATATTTTCACTTTATTGTCAATCTCTTGTGATATTACTACTGATAATAAAAATCTTTGTGAATCTAGTAAATGTTGTGACGTGTTCTTATTCCAGTCAGTGAAGAATAAAAGCAACAGCATGGTATTCAAGGGAGGCGGAAAGTTGAAGAAATTGAAGTGGGATAATAGTTATTTATGTTACTAGTGTGTTATGTTGAAAATAGGTCACGCGAGAAAGATTCTCAAGTGACTTAGGAAACATTACAAGTGGAAGGAATCTAATAATTATGAGATAGTAATTAACAAGTTTTGTGATCTAATCAAAGTTACTTGCGCCTCAGTACCTTATAGCTGTCAGAATGACTTGACAGTGACTTTAAAATTTTTGGTCAAAGCAGGTTGTTTGTTTGGTTGCCTCGGGTATGATATATTGTTAGCAATGTTTGATTAAATTTTGACTCTTGTCACTTTTCTCTGCAGAAAAAGAAAGCTTTTTTGAAGATAAATACGTATAGAAAATGAAGGAAACCGATCCTGAGGAAGCGGAATAAGCGGCGATGCAGATTTTGCCAGAAAAGTCCCGAGATCCTTGCGACAAGGAATTCAAAATGTTTGAGTCTTGGATGAATTCACGGAAGATAAAAGGTATCGATGGAAATGTTCAATTGGCCTATATTTTACCTTTGCAAAAAAAATTTGACCCGTCGTTGCTATGGACCAAATACTCTATACTCCGCTCGACTATTCACCTTTATAAAAAAATCGACATTTCAAAATGTGGCAAACTAACGGGTTTTTGAAAAGCAAATCACAGGGATACAAACCAAAGAAGTCCAAGATATTAGACATTTGACCGGAGTTACCGACGACGAGTACTTGTTGATGAAAGTGGCTTTGATAATGGGGATTATCGGTGCTTGTAGATGCGACGAATGGGTCAATTTGGAAATAAAAAATTAATACAAAGGGAAATATTTTCACGCACCTAGTTTTACCAGACAGTAAAACCAAGAAATCGAGAAGTTTCATCATACTTTTATGTGAAAAGTACATGTCTTTGAGACCAAAGAATACTAATTCTAACCGCTTTTTTGTTTTTTACAAAAATAGGAGGAGTACCAGCCAGTGTGTGGGATAAAATACGTTGTCGAAGATACCTTTAAGAACTGCAATGTTTTTTAAATTGGAGGAACCAGCGCTCTACACCGGTCACTTCCCGAGAAGGTCTTCGGCGACTGTTTCGGCCAATACAGGGGCTGACATGACTATTTTGAAGCGTCACGGAGTACGGAACTCCTCGACGGTAGCAGAAGGATACCTAGAAGAATCGCTGAATAACAAAATACAAATTGCAGAAAAAAAGAAGGTTCTAATGTGTCGGCGTCTTCCAGCACTATCAGCAGCTGTACCGATATAGGAGCCAACGAATTTTACAATGACTTTAAATTCGAATAAACCGTTAGCGTTTTCCTTCAATTTCAATATCAATGTGAATTGATGGTCATGATGGTAGAGCGGTTGTCTCTTAACCTAAGGGTCATGGGTTCGATTCCCAGCCTGTTCATCGGTCTCGTGCATGGCATCACACGTTAAAAGGCAAGGGCTGCGTCTTCCCTAGCTCGGACAAGTCTTTCGAAGACTTTTGAGGGTTGTACTCTCAAGGGTGTGCAGCTGGTTGACGGAAATAACAATTTCAACAACAATAACAATTTAACAATTCTGCTTGTAATAATAATTAATAAATAGAGTACTACTGTAAATATGAACGTGAGTTATAATCCATAACTCACTAGCGAGTGATAGATTATAACACACTAGTGTGTTATTTGATAGTTTACTTGTCTAAATTGACATTAATAATGACAGTCATAACTGTCATGTTTTGAATAAAATCCCAATTCTGTGATGTATAATTTTAATTTCTTGATAATAGAGCTCAACGTTTCCATTTTATTAATGATATTAACGATTCTGCTCGGTCGTATCTAGTGTGACAAATCGCTATTCAATTATAAAGTAGCATTTGTTATAATACTAACAGAGTTGGCAATGATGCCGACTTAATTTGGAACACCCTGTATACACATTCATTGAAAAACTGACGACATTAAGATCGTTTTCGTAAAAAAAGTAATCTTATTCTTCAACACCCATTGCCTCGGGTCGAAACTAACTTGGGGCGCAAATATTTTTGGATATGCGTCAAATCTACGTCAAAGCCCCGCCGAAATGGGAACTGGACCCGAAATTTATCTCGCCGTCCGTCCGGGCGACTACATCATCGAAATGTAGGTCCGATATAATTCCGTCGTCGACCAGTCAGAAATGGGCAAGTGCCCAATATGATGGGAGTATGCGAGGAAACGGCTGGCGAATGCTAAATGTACTGGAACTTCATCCCATCCGAGAGTGATTGATGACAGAATGCCCTTATACCTAGTGCAATATGTGTTATTGAAATATGAGATATACGACCGGAGTTGTACGATCAATTATAATATTGCGATACATTGCGGGTTATGTACCATTCAGCGAATTTGCGAGATGTGGAAGATAATGAGGATTATTTGGGTGTAGAACGCGGGTCATGAGTGAAATTCTCTTTTTTCAAACAATGGTTCTATGAAATATAATCTTCAGTTATCCTCGGAATCATCTCTATGTGCATTGTTTGTAATGCAAAAGCTCTCAAGTTTTCTATCTATTTGAAGGAATACACTCATCAGAATAGAAATCAATAAAAATTTACTTGTTTAGGAATGTAGGCTTTCACGGCTGGCGTCAATGATTTGGTTGGTTTCCGGGTTTTGCCGTGGTCTTCTTTGGTTTAATTTTCCAAACGTTTCGACTTCAACTGCGGCAGTCATCTTCAGTGGCGTGGTCGAAGTACTCTTCTAGACGTATCAACTGAAACTGAAGCTTTCGAGTTTGCCATGTAAGTAAATAAGTATATGTTTATTGTACATGAGAACAATTTCTTGTTGACAAATACAGTTGAATTATGAAATATAATAATAATAATAAATAAATAACATGTAATATCACAGCTAAAATATATTAAAATTCTAAAGTACTAAAATACTTGAATATAGCCGACTAAAAGCAGGGCATGCATGTAGGTGTACATATAATTATTAATCATGGCTAAAAAAAGACATACATTATCAAATATTAGAATGTGTCGTCATAAAACTCTGCCAAACTATAGTAAGCCTTATCGTAGTTTTTTGTCATTTTTCTAAAACTATTATAACTCTTATTCTTAATTTCGTCAGGTAGTTTTTTGTACATTTTAACCCCATTATAGATCAGGGAGCTTTTTACTAAATTCGTCGTGGGAATGGGAAGCTTTAGACTGTTTTCATTTTGACGAGTAAAATAGGGGACGTCATTTACTTCGTAATCTAGTCTATTTTTGTGGATTAAAGAGACTGTTTCTATTATAAATATTGACATAAGGGTAAGGATACTATATTTAATAAAGAGTGGTCTTCATGAATCTCTAATTTTTACTTTACACATGTATCTAATCGCTCGATTCTGCAGAATGAACACTGACTGAAACAATTGGTTGTTACACACACCCCAAAACGGTATACCATAACGCAAGTGGGATTCCACAAGTGCGTAATAAACTGATTTTGAAGATGCAAGTCCCATCTCATTGGAAACGACTCTCAAAACATAGCAACCCGATGCCAACTTTTTGTTCAAGTTTCTAACGTGCTCATCAAATTTCAATTTTTTTTCTAGGAAAATTCCCAAAAATTTTGCTGAGTCCATATTTACTAATACTTGACTACCTATATTCACATCCGCAATGACAGTTTTGAAGGAAATGGCACTAGTCTTTTTGGTGTTTAGAGGATTTAAATTAGAATCACACCAGTGTTTAATTACGACCATATCACTACACATTATTTCATGAAGTCTATCAATATCTTTATGGTGCCATAAAATAGTTGTATCGTCAGCAAACAGCGCTAAATTTCCCGAAATTGGGAGAATTGTAAGGTCATTTATGTACAACAGAAAAAGTATAGGACCAAGTACAGAGCCCTGGGGTACTCCACACCTAATGCCAATTATATCAGAGTTAGTGAATAATTTTACACACTGCTTTCTTTCTGAGAAATAAGATCTGAACCAGTTCAGTGTGACTCCCGCAAATCCATATCGATTTAGCTTCCGCAGCAAAATGTCGTGATCCACACAATGAAATGCTTTCGAGATATCACACAGCACCGCTGTGACAGCTTCATCCTTCATTTATGTTTCTATAAATCATCGACATTAATCTGTGCTTTTTTGATTCTGGAAACCAAACTGATCCGCACTCAGTATTCTATTACTCGTCAGAAATTCCATATTGCATAGGTGACCATAGGTTTGATGATCGTTTGGTATTACCAATAAATCAATTTTAGTTTCAGACTCCTTGTCTCACCGAAGACTCTGCGGCATGTTCAGCTTGCCGCTATAGCCCTTGAAAGAATGTGGTTGATTTGGCTGTTCCTTGTTAATTTTTTCTTCTTTGGAAAATGTAGCTAGGTTTCATTCAAGGTTGGGGCTTTGAGTTCATACTTTCGCCTCCTGGTTGATGCGACCAGCACTGTTTTGCCAGGATTGACATTCTGATTCTGATGTGTTCAGGGTTATTGGCATGCGGTCAGAGATTGCTCCGTCAGGTCTGCCCCTAATGGTGACGACCAGGTCATCGGCGTAACTTTGAGTCATGAACCCAGATTCTTGTAGCCCAACTAGCAGGTCGTCGACATTTAGTGAACACAGTGAGAGAGAAAAAGCTTCCTCTTAGGGGCAACCTTATTCTGCCGTCATCTTTGCTGTCTCTTCCCTAGGTTAGCTACAACTATTCTTCTTTCCAGCATTGCTTGTATCCATCTGATAAATTCTGCATTGACATTTCTTTCTTCTAGTGGGGCCATGTAAGGTGTTATTGAATGCAGGCACTGTCTATGTGGTCAACCCAGGTGAGCTGACTATCTAAATGAGACCGCAAACACTTCACCTTTTCAGACAATTTAATATCTAGATCACTGGTTAGCATATTATCGACATTCAGGATTAATGAATTTCGTTGGCACCAGGTTCGGCGTATTGTTTAGAAATATCGTAACAGTATTTTATTTTTTATTACAGATTGCGGTTATAATATCGTGATCCGTTTCTCTTTTCATTTTGTTATGCTAGGTATCATGCCATAGCTATAAAGAAAAATAATGCATTCCAAACTTTTACTATATTTTTTGTTCAATAAATCCACTGTGGTTAATCCCAGAATCCACAATCCACAATATTTTTTCGCCAGACTGATTTCCTCAAAATTATACCTACCCAAATCAAACCGGCAACAATAACCGCCCATACTTACAATAAAATTAATACGTAACATGTGAGAAGTAACAAAAAGTTCTTATTGTATTTATTGAAATCCAATCCAGCATGTAATCCAACACATGCAGGGTGGAGTTGCGTAACCACCCTCTTGCAGTTTTGCGCCCCTTCAGAACAGAGAAATTCACGCTCAGAAGGATCTCTATAGTAACTGGTTTAGGACGGGCCATGGTTTACTCGATTCGCGCTGATATATCAATGACAGATGGGAAATTTCGATATTTATAATTGATTTGGGTATTGAAATGAATGCGAATTGTGGTTTGAGGCACGAATCATGCAAATCAAGGGAAACACGCGAAGGAAATTCATGGAAGTCGTAGTACAGCCTCATCTATTCATGTTATGAATTTGAACAAAGTTCGAAAAGCATGCCGATCAGTTTTTAATGAAGAAAACTATAATTTCTGAACATGAGCGAAGTATAAAACTCATAAAAACAACAAACAAAACAGGTCTTCCGGGACATTCAGACCAAAATGTACACAAATTTGATTTAAAGAATACAGAAATTTTGAGAAAACAACCAAAACAAGTTACCATGAAAATATATTTTTAATTATTTATATTATTCTGAAATAACGCCAGGAATGAATATCTATAAACCAATATCGAAAACAATACAAAATGAAATCGGAAAAAGTATTTGCCAACTTCATATGAAAAGACTGGATTATGCAACATTTCCCTAATTTAACCAACTTTGTAACTCGGACTGAATGTTAACACATTCTTATTCTGGACACTCTGTATGTATCAACCCAGTATATAGAATGCTTCTTCTATCAACACTCCTAACAGAAATATGTCGAGGTCGTATCAAAAAAGCATCAGATGATCCGAAAAGGTGAATCATTCCGTATAAGAAACTCATCGAAGCAAGGATTTTGCCTTCAGGTATACATCACACATATTTACTTTCTGCTTCACGCTGGTTGCATTTTAAAAATTGTTGTCAAGATGACAATCGCTGCACATAAATGCGTCACCCTCGAGGCCATTCAGGGACAAAACGTATTTTTTTGTCGATTTTTAGGTAATTTGGTTTGCACGTGCCCTTTAACAATACAGTGTGAAATGTGTATACGGTGTAGATGTGTTGAGTAATGAGAATTGGCACATATTATTTATTCAATCATATTTATTTATTTGATAAATACCAGTACTTGAAGGCTTCAAGTTAAAAATTTCTGAGAATATTATTCGGACTTGTGCCGTGCAGTTATTCTTACAAGGAAATGGACTTGAAGGACTGTAGGATACGAACCCAGAGTTAGTTCCATATTTCTTGTAATAGAAAAATTGATAAAATTATTTTGGATTATTTCTTACAATTTGAGGAAACTTTTATTTTGAGGATCCCAGATGATGCATGCAAAAATTACGATTTGATATATTCTATAATACAGGGGTAGTTCCTTTCACGAAACTCATGAGCTTACAAGCTTCTCTTGCTCTTTTTGATAAATGCTGGTCTAACTTGAGATTGGCTTGAAATATCAGCAATTTTGCGAATGCCAATCGATTTGGAATGAATAAAAATAGTATATTTTGTGAATTTCAAAAATTGCATATGCGATATGTGTGCATATTACAAAAGGTTACCTTTCACGAAAAGTAATAGAAAAACATTGAAAAAAAATGTAAATGTATATGAACTTTACACATCGAGAACGGTTGAAAATTCTGAGCAATTCTGCGAATTACAATAGGTTTAGAATGAGAAAATTAGAATACTTAGTGAATTTCAAATATATCGAAAAAAAACTCTAATTACTGGCAGAAGTCCTAAGGGTAGACCCCTAAATATCATGAATAATATAAAATTGTCAGATAAACTTGAAACTGCATATATATAACTACAGCTATAATATAGGGAAATTCAAATTCAGTTAGTAGTTATTTTTCAGAAGCTATATAATTCTTGCTTGTCGTTTGGTTCTACCTGTTTTTTGTCCTTCTACTAGTATATTTTAATTTTTCTTATGTCATTGTTTCTTGCCTGCCAAAATTAATAGAATGTCTCATAAGGTATGTTGTTTTACAAAATTATGTTGATTATTTAAAAATTTTAAAGTAAATTATTTGTTTTCTAGATGTTTCCCAAGTCATGTTTGTTGTCTTATCTGTAATTCCTTGTACTAGGTCGTTGGCTGTAGATTTGTGCCTGTCTAAATGAAAATATTCTTCAAAGTCGACACAGTATTCCGGAAAGATCTGTTGTAGGTTCTGGCTTTTTGGATGAAATATACGAAAATAAGCTTCTACAAGTATTGGTGAAGCAATAAGCAAGCATATTTTTATTCATTTTTGTTTCATAAAATTAAAATTTATAATTTTCATTCCATACAAATTTTATAAGATTACAATACAGGGTGTCCCAAATTTGATGGCCTATAAGAAGTTTCTGGAAAAGGGAACGTAGGATTATTTTGAAAATTTGGTTTCTTTGATAATCAGTTCTGCTCTATCGATCTAAAATATATTCTTCTATCGAAAAGTAGCAACAACTTTTGTTTTTTAAATGAAATACCCTGTATATTATTGAATTTTTCGCTTTGCTATTGCTTATCGATTATTTTCATATGATACTTCCCTATACCTATCTCTAGTGGTTTTCGAGAAATTCATTAATTTCCTTATTTTTTGTACGAAACATAGCTTCAATTAAATGTTTATTACTGCATTATTTGACTACGTAGAAAGCTGAAATTTTGTATGTTGTTTGACAATGTCCTGTCTTTTAGTTATAACCGAGGGAATTTGGTCTTCATTATACAGGGTCGTTGAAAATTTGTAATTATACCGATACATACTAAAGTGGTGAAAAGTGCAGTTTTTCAAATGGAACACCCTATACATTACCAAATATCCCGAAAGACAATTGAGTTTTCTTTCAAATGATGTATCATGTTCCCATGCCTAGAGAGTCAGGTTTCCAAAATAAAAGCAAGTTTTCTATAAAAATTGGATTATTCTGCCATATTTCGTATTGGATAAATATGAAATGTCATGGAACATGTTATTACGATAATTTGAAAATCACAGGGAATTTAATTGTTTCTGTCAGAAAGAAGTATAAAAAATGGATTATAATGCATATTTAAATGCAGATATTTTAAATTTATTTTATATCCATGTAGGTGCCAAATAAATGTTTCCAGAACGAGCCGGACCGTTCAATGACCTTCATCCAAATTTACCACAAATGAATAGAAAAAAATTCCGAAGAATAGAACGGAATTATGCAGTTTACGGGAATGTTGAAGCGCCAAGAAATCAAACATCCTCATGTATCATTAGGAAGAGCCACTGTGGATTTAGGTATGACTCGCACTTCGATATGGAGAATTTTGAAGAAACATAAAATGCATGATTATGAATTCATAAAAGCTCATGCCCTACATAGAGGTGATCCTCCAAAACGTGTTGATTTCTGTGAATCTGTGTTGACTTATGAAGACCCAAATTTCCTTCAGATGAATCTGAATTTTCAAGAGAGGGAATATTCAATCGCAAAAACGATAATTTTTGGGCTACAGAAAATCCTCATTTTATAAAAGAAAGGGTATTTCAAGAAAAACTTAGTTTAAATGTATTTTGTTTGCTAATGAACAATGAATTATCGTATAGTATTTATGAAGAAAGCTTGAATTCAAGAAAATATTTGAATATATTGAGAACAATAGTTAGTGACTTTTTGGACAATTTGCCGCTTCATGAATATCGAAGTTGTTGGTATCAGTTGGACGGTGTCCCACCTCACTGTACAAAAGAAGTGAGCAGAGAACTGACTACAACCTTTGAAGATCGGTGGATAAGACGCTTGGGTCCACAGCCTTGGCCAACGCGATCCCCGGATCTAACTCCTCTAGATTTTTACCTTTAGGGAAGAATCAAACAGATTGTATATGAAACACCAGTGAATTCGAGAGAAGACTTGAAACAGAGGATAATTCGTGCTTTCGAGGAAATTTGACCAGAAAATGTTCAAAGAGCAACCACCAAACATGTAATGAATTCGATTTACGAATGTTTGCGTGTAGATGGTCAGCACTCCGAACATATGAACCAGCGATTGATTTTACCTTCATTTGTTTATTGATTGGAATAAAAATTTAGTTCTACTTAAGGTGAATTATGATTTCTCAACGCAGACACAGGGTTTTCAGATACCCTGAGTGCAACTCACTATGTTTTTCGGTACATGCAATATTAGTTTTTGACAAGTTTTGGCAAAGACTATAAAAAAAAATCAAAAGTATCGATATCCAACGAACAGTTAAAAATATGGGAAACATTCCACAAAAATTTTTATTTAACTAATTATTGTCTTCCACTTTGATTATTTTCTAATAAAATTCACGTTAATGAATGCGCAAACGTTTTATTATTAATGTACTAATTTTCGAATTATCGTAATGACATGTTTCATGACATTTCATATTTACCCAAAGCAAAATATGGCAAAATAATCCAATTTTTTTAAAAAAACTTGCTTTTAATTCGGTATAGGAACATGAAACATCATTTGAAAGAAAATTCAATTGTCTTTCAGGATATTTGATAATATTTTCACCCAGTACTTCTTAAAATCCTATTCCATTTCCACCTGAACAGCTTTATCCAACTACGGGATGAAATTCTCTCGCCAAACTATTATATAACTGGTGAATAATATATTCGAAAAGTAGAATATATTGGACGGGCATTTCACGAGAAAGCTCGCTTTTGAAAGATCTCTCGTATTCACTCATGAGTGCTTCTGAACGGCCATCCCAGGGAGCTTACATTGTAAGTTGTCGGTCCCGTGCTGTCCATCTGCTTCGCTTTCTCATTCCTCGACTTCGGGTTATTTCCGCCCGATGCACTCCAAAAGTCCGCGTCAAACTTGAAAGCAAGAAGCTGGCTGCTCTTGCACCCACACATGTACCTTCATATAGGGTGGAATACGGTAATCCATGACAGAGATGATGACTGCATATTTCGTTTATTAATTTCTTTGAATCTTTTGAAAGCTGTGTAGAATAGTATATTCTTTAACAAGGTTGAAATGGGAGTGGGAAGTTTCGAGAACGAGCCGTAGGCGAGCGTGTGGAACCACGAACATCGCTAACTTTCATTTTAGTCAAGGAACAGACTATACTTTCGTCAGGAGCAATAACAGCAGGAATAGTTGCCAAGAGAACTCTCAAGAATGCCAAAAGAATATCATCGTTGGTGTGGCTGACAACCTTGAATACACTCTTGAATGTGATATCCTCCTCTAGCTCTCTAGGTGAATATTCCTCAGTGTCCCATGCTGGAGTATATGCTATACCCACCTGCTTCCAAGAAAATCTCGATAACATATGTCGGAGACCAACTGCAATTTGCTCAGACAGTAAAGCAGCGATACTGGCACTGGGATCACACGGGATCACATCCAAGCTGATGTCTGAGTGTATATACGCCTTAGAAAACCTGATGAGAAGAAGGAAAATGCCTCATATGGGTCCCAGGATCATCGGGTGTCCACGGAAACGACAAAGGAGACCTGCTAGCCAAGGAGGTATTAGGCAAACCACTGATTGGGCCAGAACCCACCCTAGAAATTTCTGACAGCCTAGCTGTTACTGCAATGAAAGAACCGTTACAATAGCAGTTCACAAAATCATGACTGGACATGCTTGAAATAAAACAATGAAAGTTCCACACACCCGGCCCTTCGAAAAAACTCAAAGAGGAAATCCTCTTACTTTGGAGACGATATCTCAAGCTAGTGACAGAGCTCCTGACGGGACACAATTACCTGAAGAGGCACATGGCCTTCATTGGGATCATAGATGATCCATTGTGTAGGTGATGCCTGGAAGAATACGAGACTTCGTCACACCTCCTCACGGAATGCCCTGCATTATTGCACTAGAGAAAAGACGCTTTTGGGAAAAGCATACTGACCCAGAGGACGTCAAGAAGGAAACTGCTGAATTACTCCTGGAAAGCTGGCATGCCCAGCTGAACCTAGATACGTGGGTGCACGAAGGGTCCAAGCGAAGAGGCCTACCTGTAGGAGTTTAAAAACTCGCCCACCAGTAAGAGGAAGTAAAGTAAAGTAAGTATTCTTCTCAATTGTCGAAGAGTTGTGATTCCACGCTCACTTCAACGAACATTATTGCCAGAGTTGACCAGCACACATAGAGGAATAACAAAAATGAAAAATCCAGTCAAGCCGCGGAATGTTCAGGTTCTCTTTCTCCTTTCCGTCTTTGTTAAAACAACCTTCCTGAACAACCACTACAACTTCAACGTTCTAGACGTGTTCAACGACTTCAAGGTTACCTTAATGATTACGTTATGAATTGTAGTTTGTAGATTGTATAGGAGTCGTGCATGTTGGAAAACCTCTCAAGCACCTCTATAATTCGCAATTTGAAAAAAAAGTATTCAACCGAAATAGATGGTATTCCTGCATTACTACTAAAAGAATTCCTATATGAACTCAGCCCTTATCTTTTTGATCTTATCAACCTCTCGGTGACTCCAGGACAAAGACCTAAGAAATACCGTCTCTACTTTGAAAAGGGCGACCCACTATCTATAGAAAATTGTAGATCTATTTGTTTCCTTAGTTATGCTTCTCCAAAGTTAAAAGTTATCAAAATTGCCGTATACAAGCAACTGACATTATCAGTAACAATACCCTTAGACAAGACAATTTTGTGACAATCGCGAAAGCAACGAGCTTGAGAAATTTGTCCTAAATATAAGGCATTTTTAAATGTCCGAGAGATATATTTTGCAAAAAATTTTATAACCCAACACAACCAGTTAATTATTTATTCATTAAAAAAACAGATAGTAAAAGAACAATTATTAAAATTTAACTTAACATTAGATTCGTTGCTGTTCTCTATTATAGAAGAGCTTGTATTACTACCCATAATATTTATGATCTTGTTGTGGTATTCTTGATCGAGATTGCTCTAACAGCAATCGATCTATTCAGCTTTGTCTTTCACTATTGGATACCAACCATGTACTACTTGTACAGCTTTAAGTACCAACTTGGCACGTTTTACTGAACAACGAGTTGTAATCAATGCGGTTTGTTGTGATCGTTATTTTTCTCGATTTGAAAAAATCCTCAAGACAAGCAACTGCCTCTTCCCCTTCGCCACGCCAATTCAACAGCAGCAATATGGTAAAACATTCGAATAAGACCTTAAGGGGTATTTTCTTCCCATGGCAATATTATTTTTTTAACTGTAGAAAAATTTAACGAAACTGAACTGGACTTACATTTACATGGATCTGCTTGTAGTTTCTTCCTGATTGCATCGCGGGCATCTCGGGCTGGTTTAAATACTATATTAGTAAACGGGTCAATCATAATATTATAGTTATTATAGTACGTTTCTTGCAAAAACGTTCTACTTCGTTTTCACTGTTGCTTCTCTCAATTAAGTCCCGTCTTTCTTGCTCATATTGACCATATTTTAGTATCAACGCCAATTCATATTCTCGTTCGCAGCGAAATTCCATAAATATTCCCCAAATAAATTTGTGACTGTAATTGTAATTCCGGGAATTTTGTCTTTGATTAGCCCGTTTATACTTTGAACATTCGCATTGCCAGAACGTGATATTTTGAAATTTATTTTGAATGAAGGTGATGAATTCAATTTTGTTGTCATAGTGATTGATAATTGCACTGAATGCAATTATCAAAGGTAATACCACGTGTGCTTCAAATGTTATCGATAATTTTTTCTTTTTCACAAAACTTGTTTATTTGGCAAAAATATGAAAACAAACCGATTGATAAAATTACGAGTCTGATAGGACGAGTGATCTAACTATATTCGGTTTCCTGAGGTATGGTTTCCGGGCTTTGACGCCGTGGTCGATTCACCTCCGTGGAGTGGCGTTGTTTATTGCAGAATTTATTAAGTATTTGAGTAGTCGCACTACCAAATCTAACGTTAACGCTCATTTGAAATTAAAAACAACACTTTGTAACAAAAAATATGAAAATTTGGTGTCATTTGGCTTTGTCGATAGCAACGCGTCCTTATGGGTATAACAGTGTCGGATTCAATAAAGTCATACGACAATTATTTTTAGTTGTTGCCGTGGTGAAGGTAAATAACAGTTTATCGACTTGCGAACAGTTACGTTCCTATTTATCTGATATCAAACTGCCAAAACTGACGTTTCTTATGGAAGATTTTATACATGAGTTGAATTATCAGTAGTAATACTATAAGTACTTCAAAATACATCGATAACTTGTTGCATAATTATAGTGTCAGTTTGACAGTTTAAATAATCCGACCGCGAAGCGGGAGGATTATTCTGTCAAACTGACACGATTTGTAATTATGCAGGAAGTTTGAGATGTATTACCGTATTTATTTTGAAGTACGTATTGTATTTGATACGATTATTTTTTGAGTAAATTAAGTAAATATATAAACAATTTATTAATTTAAATACAAATAGGTGCAATGAAAGTTACAATTATTATATACTACGTTTTTTTTTAACTGAGTTATTTTCGGCGCAGGAAACGTGGCCACTGCTCATTGAAGTGCTGGAAATACTGGCGGTGTTATTACTTGAACCTGCGTTTTTAAAATTGGATCTGATCTTATTTATTATGTTTTGGTGATGTTGTTCATCTATCTGTAGGTAGGGTTTGATAGAATTGCTATTACCATGTCCTGTTATTTTAATAAGTTCTTGTTCCGATACACCTGCTTTTGCCAATTGTGAAACAGCAGTGGCGGTGAGAATTATTTGAAAATTTTTTGTTTGTCATATTCAAATTTGCCAATTCTGCAGACTTTTTGGTCCATTTACTAATTTCATGCACTCCAATTGGCATATTTTTGTACCAGCCAAGGGTTTTTTCTTTTCTCCAGTTGGGATTTACTGTCAGAAATAACCTATCTGTTTTAATATTGATGTTTTCGCTTCTTTTCACCATTAGCTTATCTAGAAGTCTCACTGGACAACGACTCACTTCATTATGGTTAGGTACAAGCCATTTATTATTAGCACATGGTTTTGCTCCTCCCTGTGTGATTTTGGTAAAAATAGGATTATATTGTATTCTACCAGTTGGAGTATCATCATTTCCAGTTTCTTTTTGAAAATAATGAGTCAAGCATGACGCTCCTTCATTTCCTCTCCACGCAATTTCTACAGAAGCAATTAAGAAAAATTTCATTTGTAATCCTTCCGGTGTATTTTCATCCCACGCTTCTATCATTGCTATGTACTCGTTATCTTTAAATGCTGATGCACTAACCTTTCTCTTGTCCGGTAACATTTAAAGTTCCCTTCTTTTTGAATTTCTTGCGTTTCGTGCGGCTAAAAATATGGGACTAGAGAATAGATCAATTACTCTATTAAACTCCTTCATATATTTTTCTTGCACTTGTTTTGCCGTAATGTTCCACATCGTTTTAACCACATTTTCTTTATAATTTTCTCCATTACATTTTCGCATATTGAAAGCCCAATCTTTCATAATGGACGCTATCATTTCAGTGGAAATTGATTCATTTAGCACATAGTTTCTTTTACTGCAAAACGTAAGAAATTGTTTCCATACGTACTTTTTTTTGTTTTCTGTATTATGAGGCTCAGTATTTTGTATACTTTCGTCTATTGCATTTGATGATAAATCTCCGAATCGACTCATTTTTGAACAATTTTTGATAAACGTCACAATTTGACAGTTCTGTTTGTTGTATATTGATGTCGATGTGGTTACTATGAAAATGAAATTATTTTAAAATTTTCGATTGGTGGAGCTACTCTATGTATAATCAGGTATTATCGAAATTATACGCGGTAACTTAACTAAATTGGACATTCTGATTGGTTGAAAATCATACGAAAAAAATAATAAGTATAATACCAAATGATTTGCCAGAATAATGCATTGCTATTAGTTGAAACTACCAAAATGTCACATTTTGACATGTGAAAAAAATAATCAGTGTAATGTTGACATGAATGGGTGAAATTGTTTCATATGACACAAAATTACAAAATAAAATTCTCGATAAAAACATCATGAATACACCTTGTCATTATCAACACAGATAAAAAAGGTTTTTTGCGATTACTAAAGTTAGTTATCTCCAACGAAGTGGAAAATGTGAAAATCATACTCAGCGACTTAAAAAACAATATGTAAAACCGTTCGGAAAAATCTTCCAGAATTTCTTCCTGGAAATATCAATTTTGGATCTTGAATGCTAGGAGTATCTGGTCCACCTTGTCTTCGTCATCCGATTCATACAATAGGTAAGTTCAGTGTGGGTGCTGAGGTAAAAACACAAACGATCCACAGAAAATAACATGAACGTAAAACCTACCAGAAAACTCTTAATGAGCTGATACGACGAGAATTCGTCCGAATCAATTTCAACACGAAACATCGCTTGCTCGGTCCATCCGAGTGAATGATTTCGATTCCGTAAATACATTTCAGAGTTTCCAGTTCATTTGGCAATAAACGATTCCGTATCATATGCAGTTGCCCATCTATCAAATTACATTATTGGCAATATTCCACGAAACTAATCGTAATATGAGGGTGAACATGCAGATGTTCTGAAATTGTATCATTCCTCTTTTTGAATGATTTATGTGGTGTTTGTATTGCATTGTTCTTTGAATATATGGGAAATTGGAGTACTTTCGTCATTCCCATTGCTTTAACTTAGAGAGGAATTGTGCGAGTTGGACTATTATGCTTGTATAGAGAATGGAACAGTCGTTAACAATGTTTGGTGGATTTTGTTACCACTTTCCTGCCTTGATGTCATTGCTTGAAATCCGTTCTGACCTTGCAATGAATATGCAGAGAAGCAGAAATTTTTGGTACATAGCCAAGGCGAACATTCCGTTTATTGTGTCATAAGAAACAATAAAGGGGCGTTTTTTCTTGGTTTTTGTAACTGATGGAAGGAAAACTATTATCATATTGCCATGATCATAAAGATCTATGTAACTTTATACATAAATAGCTATTAAACGTCCATTCATGCAATCAATTCTTGATTTTATAAATTGTCCTAATAAACATTGAGGAAATAAAAGAGCCGACCTTCATATGTCAATAATCTCTATCCGAGACGTCTATAAAAAATCTTAAAATTTCATCTCTTTCAAAAGTCAGAGATTTCTTTGACTTGTAACCGCTGGCTTCTCTTTTAAGGAATTCTATTAATTTTGGACACTTGACGTCCTAACGTTTAGTACTGATCGTCACATATGGTTACAATTCTTTCGATCGCTGCGAAAAAAATACTAGGGTAGCATCTTCGGAGACTCTTTTTGCAGCTCCAACCATTTCTTGAACACACTATATTCCTTTTCATATCGCCCTCTCGATTCAACAGGAAGATGTACTGAAGTCATTTTTGCCTATTGTTTTCCTCACTGCTTTTCAAAACAAGACATTGTTCAATATCAAGTGGAGAGTTACGTGTGTGTGGTGACATCTGTACTATACATTTTCAACTATATCCGCTTGAAACCTGAATCAGAGGATAAATAAAGTAAATGATACTATATGTGGCGGCCTCTATCAATCAGTATCAAACTATGTGAATTGGTCACAATCTAGTAACAAGAACAACTGCACTTTGCAGGGCCCAGACAACATAAAACACTAGCGTACTCTAGCGGATCAGTTGTGACTTCAGTTAAAGATTTTCCTTTTTGGCCGAAGGAATCTGTGCCAGTTTAAATACAAAATACTGCAACATGAGGGAGATGTCGCCAAGTAACTCACATGTCATTGGCCGCAGTGGAGGGCCTGATTTGGGCCCACTCACGTTCAAACCTAACCTAACCTACTTACAGGTCAGGAGCAGTTATACAATAATTTCATTAATTTGAGTAGAGAAACATAAAGATATAATTATTGTGTGATTGACATTCGACGTGATTGAGGCCTTCGCCAGTTTTTTAATCAGAATAACTATTCACGGTATTGAGGCTAAATACAAATCCCATCACTGCCATCTAGTTTTTGATGCCATAGTGATGTGTCAACTGCATTGTTTAAATGACGCATTGTTCGAAGAGTCAAAGCATTGTATAAAGACTAACAACATAGTTACACGATTATATGGGATACCGATTGAATCCGATGGGAGATAACATGTAGATGGCGTTGGTGAAATATGCTGAAATTGCTAAGAAAGCTTCATGAAATATTTTGTATCAAGTAGAAACCATCTACGGTTTTCTGTAGTTCCTTTCAATTTCCAACTGAAAACGCTAGATGGCACTACCGTTTTGCTCAATAATTATTCCACAGGCATTGACCCACTATCTTATTTCTTTTCAAACAATGATACTGGAAAGGGGAAACAAAATATCTATTCGGAATCTGTTCTTTGGACTGGTGCAAAAAACGAAATAGTTTATAGATGAACCATATACAAACATATTAGGTAATGAAATTAGAGAATCGAGATTATTCCGTTTATTGCAAAGAACTGATTTTTATTAAGTAGAAAACTTCTACAGTTTTTCGTAGTTACTCTTAATTTTTAACTAAAATCGCTATATAGCACTAGCGTTTTGCTCCAATACTGATTCCACAGGCACTGACTATTCGCGACCTGCACGAAGGGTGCGACACCTATAATTATTTCGTTGAACTCATGTAATGTTGCAAGGTCTTGTTTTGCCATAAGAGCTTGTGTATATATTTAATCTGTTTTCATATAATTAATCGAGTTTTGGATATTAAATTGAGTTTGGTGATATTCCTTCATGTTCATAGTTTCAGAATATAATAACTGATATGGCGGCAGAATTAAGCAATCCAAACAATAGGCGTATTTGCTCAGTGCTCCAATGCTTAATGCAACATCATTAGTACCAAACACAAAGTTTATTTGCATAATTTTCCCATTGAAAACATAGAATTAGGCAAAAAGTGGCAATGACTACGTATATGAAAATGTTTGATTAACATATTTCAATTATCGACATCTTCAGCAATTTATTCAAATTTGAATGAGAATAAAGTTAAACACTATGGTCTCTCATGGAATTTGTAGGCTGATCACCATTACACAGTTTCGCGCCTTAATTCTGAGCGCCATCTAGCGGGAACGCATTTCGCGAATCTTTGACTCTTCAAACAATGGTCAAAGATGTCCGTAAAAGTGTGTGCTTGTATTTTACCTATATTTAATTAAGTTATAGCTGTTTTGTCCATTTGAGGAAAAATAAAATATTTTATAGGGGTTTCGTACAACATTTTTACTTACAGACGTGTTTATTAGGGAGTTTACGATTAATAATTTATCACTTTATCAGACCAGCACAAGTGTAAAGTTACAAAAAAAAATCCAGTTGGAAGGTAAAAAACTGTTGTGGTCTTCTTCCTGCGTTTTTGTGAGTTTTTCATCCAAGTCCAAGTACATCTGCTAGGTATCCCACGTTAAACGGTAAGACCCTCTTCATTCTCAGATCGCATGAGTCTCCTGAAGGCAGCCGGATGAAAAAACAACATATTATTTAGAAAATATCGATTTTCCAAATCCTGCAGTACCATAGCCAATCTTTCGTTAGATTTATTTTACGTATCGTAACAGCCCTCTTGAGGACAGAAGCTAAACCTTAGAAGAATCCAATCGAAAGTGACGTGGTCTATGATACAGAAATCTGTGAATGGAAGCGAGAACGAAGAGGATGCATACGTTGAAAGTTATAACCTCTGACTGATAGATGGCGATATGAGTAACGACTAGATATTTGTCAAATTGGGCCTGATACTCTAAACTCAAAACGTAAACATTAACAATGAAATCGATATTATTGTGGTGTTGAGGAATATACCTTCATTATTTCATTTTGAGAAAGCTAACAGCTGTAAGTTCATTTCCACATTTTTCAACACCGAAATAGTTTTCCTAGACACACTAAATTGTCTATGATCAAGATGGCTTTATTTCAGCTCTACCAGCAGAATGAGCTAACAACATTGTCTCTGAGACATTACGGATATTTTTTGAATTGCACCACTCTTAAAACCTCATTCTCATCTATTGCGGGATTTCACAAATACAAATTTTTCTACTGCAACATTTGCTAAAAGTTCTACTCATATCTGAATCGATACTTCCATCATCTGAGCTCACTCATGTCGATAACATTTATGATGAACTAAAGCCTAGTTCATGTGAACGTAAGGTAAGGTAATGGATATAAATATACGGCTCACAAAAACGTGATGTAATATGTTTTGCAAATGTTAGCGAGTTTGAATTTATTACGTAGGGTGCACAAAAATGGCAATTGTCACTGTATATATATAAATATTCAGATATGAATCAATAATAATAATAATTCTAAAATATGAATATACGATATAAATATTTAAATATAATGTATAAGATACAGCCAGATGGTTTGGTGGTGAAGAGAATATAGCAATCAATTGTTCTACTGAATCGGATTCAATAGTAAGTATAAAATGTTTAAATATTTTTTAAAAAGGTTGGATGAGTTTAGGGTATTTACATATGTTTTGTACATGTATGGTAGAAAATTGTATAATCTAGGTGCTATATAAGTGAAACATCGCTGTCCTAGCTAAATTTATCTGCACATTCTCCCGGAAACGATATCTTGTGGAGTATTGGTGTTCTATATTTCTGAGAAATTCTTTATTCTTATACCTATATTTGGCATCATTGAACAAATACAGTTGTCTTATATTATGCACTTCTGTCTCGGCAAAAAGGGATTTTGTGGGGTAAATATATTTTTTACCATAAATTATTTTAAGATTTTTTTTCTGAAGAATTTCTAATTTTTTCAGATGTGTTTGAAGAACTCCTCCCCAACTCAGAAAACAGTACTGTAATCGAGATTCTTCTAGAGCATAGTATATAATTTTCAGGTAAGTTGGATCCAGCATAGAGCATAGGTAGGCATTTGAATTTGAATAGCATATATCTCAACCTCTTAGCTACCTCTTTCACATGTTCGGTCCATTTGAAGTGGGAGTCAATAGTGATTCCAAGATACTTTGTAGATTTTGCAGATTGTATGTCAAAGGATACTCCTTGACAATGTGCGGAATATCGGTAGAGATGACAAACAACTTGCAAAAGGTACAAAATATGTTTTTTCAGGGTTAACTGTTAGTTGCATATGACTAAACCAATCAATAACTTTCGAAAGATCATTTTCAGCCTTGTTTTTCATTTCTTCCCAGGTTGTTGCAGAGTAAATGACTACAGTATCATCTGCAGAACTGTATATTTTTCCAGTTGAATTCAGATTCAATAAATTGTTGATATATCTTGAGAATAGGATTGGTCCTAGTACGGTATCCTGCGGAACACCGCAATGCACCACTTCCTCCAAACTTTTATAGTCGTGTATTTTGACTAGCTGTTTTCTGTTTTGAATATAGCTTTGCACAGATTTTATTGCTTTACCACGGATTCCTGCATTCTCCAGGATTTTCAGCAGCTGTGTGTGATTCACGGTGTCGAAAGCTTTTGTTAGATCCAGGAAAACGCACAATTATGGTCTACTTTTGTAGATGTTTTTGTAAAGTTCACTAGGAAGTGTAGCGATCGCATCACTCGTTGATGTATTTTTTTTGAATCCGAACTGATTCTTGGAAATAACATTGTACTTCATGAAAAACTTGTCTAGGCGGTTCGCGAAGGCTTTTTCGAATATCTTGGTTAACGTTGTTATTAATGAGATTGGGCGATAATTATTCATGTAATTTTTGTCCCCTTTTTTGAATATAGGTGAAACAATAGTTTTCTTGAAACCATCAGGACAGTTTCCATTATCAAAGATGGCGTTTATCAGGTGTGATATTGGCAAAGCTATCTCATCTATAATAAATTTCAAGTTCCGCTCGTATACCGTCTATCCCTGGAGATTCATTTTTCTTCAGTTCTTTAATGGGATTTGGGTTTTTTATTTTTTGTGCCAGTGCGTTTCCGATATTTGAAAAGAATTTTTGGAATCCATTTGCTTTCTCTGGTGGCTTACTATATTCTATGTCATTTTCATCTTTGATTTTCCAGTTTCTATTGATGTTTTCATTGTATTGATGCCATTCACAATTTTCCAAAGATTTTTTGAGTTTTCTTTATTTTTATTGATTTATTTTCTGTATTAATCAGTTTTTGCTATTTTTATAAGTCTATTCACTTGTTTCTTGTTAGAAGGTGCATAAATAGCAATCTAGAATCTCTGGTCAATACTACTTGCACAAGTCGTTTTCAATCGGAATACATCGTTTTTTTTTAACTCCACGCAAAAAGTTAAAAGTTGGTCAACTTTTGCGTTAGGTACTTTATGGTTCATAAATACTTGAAATTGGTAACTGGACTCCTCAATGGGCAGTGCCCTCTGGGGTATCACCTCAAAAATAGGCAAGTCAGAGAGTGATAGTTGCCGCTACTTCGAGAACTTCGCGGAAACTGCAGAACATTTGCTTTGCGAATACCCAGCGACCTTCTGCAAGAGGTCTAAATTCCTGGAATGGGCATTCTTAACGCCCTCCGACATCAGGAACTTACCTAGCTCCCAGGAAACTGATAAACTTCACACGAAGTCTCAGAATCCCGGGCCTCGAATAGATCTACCTTATCTTTCGTTCACAAGAACTCATCTTAACTGAATCAACTGATATTGCCGCGTTCTATTTTGACAACTCGTAGGATAACGATTAGCCATGCCAACCGAAGTCTCACAAGCTCATTATTTTGAGTGGATATCTAGAATTATTGATAGTCTATCAAGTATTTTGCTATATTCGTATCGTATGAAGACTCGTAGAAATATCCACTCAGAAATGAATGATCTTGTAATCAAGCTTATAAGGTGTCAATATCAGTTAGTTCAGTTAGTTCAACAAGAATGTTATCGACATGAGTTCAGATACTTATATCGTAGGTAAATATCTGTTGTATCACATCCCAGGAAACTGTTTTGCAACTGTTCATAATTGAAGGCCTCGTCCTCGGTTTCCTGCCTTGTGATACAAATACCTATCCATGGTTCTTGTCGCTGTGTGTCACGGCATAAATTATAGGTACATTTGACAAAAGGTTAGCAGGAGTTTGGATAATGGAATTATCCTGGTCCTGGTTCAACTTTCTGAACGACTAGACCATTCGGACAACAGCAGGAAGTGAAAGATCGACGCAGGGCGCCGCCTTGAAGCGTCGGATTGGGACGCTTTCGGACAATAGCAGTTGAAAACGCATTGTTTGGGAAAGCGCACGCTCGGTGGGAACAATAGAGTTCGCAGACAACGGCAGGCGGAGTCTCCTGCAAACAGTATTGTTCATTTGTCGGCATTGTAGGGCGGGACGGTACAACCTGAGTGTCCTTCAGCCAATAAATTCCACCAAAATCCACGGTATAGTATTGTTATTAGGCAAGAAGACTAGCGAATTAACGGGTTTTCCTACTCTCGAAAACCGTATGAGGAGAACTGTTATTGGGACGCATTAGAATCGGAGAAACTTCATTTTGAAACGAGATGACAATCATAGAATACAATCATATCGAAGTTAACACCAACAATCACTTTTTATGACCTATTTCAGAAATTATCGTCGTATTCACAAACCAGGCGATCAAAGAAATGTATTTATTATACAATGAAAGGTTGAATAAAGCAGAAACCAAGTAGGTAAATAAGTGAAACATGGAATAGCTTCTCACATACAAAGGGAGGTTAATGAACCGATGTGAAGTTGGCCGCCAAAGGTAGCAGCCAAATTTTCCGAACATTCCCGATTGACCAGTGGCGTGTTTCCTTCTTTTTTTTTTGGGTACTGAAATTGTAACTAATTCAGGATTTCATAAAATAAAACAACTGGTGGAAAGCCACAGAAAATCATAAAATTAAACTGGTGGGTGTAAAATGATGAAACTTAAAGTGTTTTTATGCCCCGATGACCGAATGCACGGATGAAAACATACTGACAACAAATTACCTATATACATGTATAGTCAGTCCATTACAAGTAGAGTCTAAAAGTATCAAAGAAATTCTCTGCCAAAACTGAATACAGGGTGAAACTTGAAAATTCTTAATAAAAATTATTTTCTAGACAACCACACATACTGACAATTTCAAGTTATGTATAGGTGTAGTCCATTACAAATACAGCCTGAAAGTATCAACTAGATTCTCTGCCAAAGCTGAATACAGGATGGAAATTGAAATTTTTTAAAAAACTATGGCTTTCTGTTATGTACATAATTAGAAATCTACAGTATGTTTAGTTTTCGAGAAAATACTTTTTTTGTAGTATTTGAGTTTACACCTGCAGTCAGTTTTGGCAGAGAATTTTATTGATATTCAAAGACTCAACTTGCGATAGAGAAAGTCATAGTTTTTTCAAAAACTTTCAAACTTTCACCCTGTAGTCAGGGAATTTCGTTAATACTTTCAGTTTAGTTTTCGACTAAGTATTTTATAATTTTCAAATGTTCACTCTGTAGTCAGCTTTGGCAGAGAGTTTCGTTGACACTTTTGGTCTCTACTTGCAGTGGACTACACCTTTACATAATTTGGACTTGTCATTATGTTTAGTTTTCGAGAAAGTCATAGTTTTGTCAGAGAATTTTGTTGATACCTTCAGGCTCTTCTTGTAATGGATTACACCTGTACTTCATTTGATCTTGTCAGTATGTTTAGTTTTCGAGAAAGTCGTAATTTTTTCAAAATTTTCACTGTATTCAGCTTTGGCAGAGAAATTCGTTGATACTTTCAGGTTCTATTTGTAATGTATATCTGTACATAATTTGATGTTGTCAGTCAGTATGTTTTCATTTGTGCATGCGGCCATCGGGGCATAAATACATTTCAATTTTTATCATTTCACACCCACCATTTTAATTATTTGATTATCTGTCGCTTTCCACCAGTTGTTTTATTTTATGAAATCCTGAATTAATTACAATTTCGGTACCCGAAAAAAAGAGGGAATCACGCCACTGATCAATCGGGAATGTTCGGAAAATTTGGCTGCTAACTTTAGCTGCCATCTTCACAGCGGTGGCTTTTCCTCTCGCAGGTAGTTTGATGCCAGATGCGAAGCGGAGGACGTTAATTTCCGCAAAAGAAAAAGCATTTTCCTTGAGGTATGTATACAGGGTGTCAATTCGAAAACTTCCCATCCTCAATATCTTCCTTCCAATAAACAATATGAGGAAACTGAAAAACAAGTCAATTTTATTTTTTTAACATTTGTAATGAGCTGTCAAGTTGTTTGCCCTTTTAAGTTGCTTCTAAGTTATGAAAAAGATCTCGCTGGAGAGGCAAAATTGATTTTCTCATAAATCGATAGAGCGACATAAAAAGGAATTGTATGGTTGGAAGAGCGTGGAGTGAAAAAGTCTCCGAAGATCCCACCCTAGTATTTTTTTTCGCAGCGAGCAAGATATTTAATTGGGCCATCCTCCAACGCGCGAAGGAGAACAATGGGAGAAACGTCGAAGGCACGCAAGGGTTTCCTTCACATTCGCAAAAAAGCTGAGATTGATACAAAAATATCTCTTCTATTCTGTTGATAACTATACTTTACTGTCTGTAATTTTCTACGGAGAGAAAATCATGTTGATCAAATACGAGTTTCAAGCCTTCAGAAATGTCACCTGACAATGAGTTTCCATCACTTATAACATCAAAATCTCATAGTATGAAAATGATATAATTACGGGATGTTATGAACACTCCTAACCATCTGAAACATGTTTCAACTTAAAAGTATGATAAAAAGTAGTCGATTTCACTGGTAGATGTTCTCGGACCCCGGGAATCTTGTTCTTTATAACTAGACGAAGCCGAGACTGTGGCGACGTGGTCGGCGTGACATCTGCAGGGTATCGCAACTTCAATGTCAGCCGCTTGTCTTTGATGTAATGATGCTTACTCTTCATTTCCTGATGCTTCTTGTATTTCCTTGCAAAGACACAATAATGTGATTTAATATGTTTACAACAGCCTCTAAATGAAGTATGAATAATGTCATCTGAATACAGGGTTAGTCGTGAAGGATGTGATGTGCGAAGTGACAAAGATATTTGCGTTTTTTTTGGTCGAACAGTGCACCTTTACCTCGAGTCATTCAAAGACGTAACCTTGTATTCTCTGAAGCTCTTGCTTGAAACAGTTTTGAAAAAGTTAATGCTTACTTTCATCGATATTACCCAATAGTGGGACAGTTTAGAATTTGTATCAGAAAAAACTGCGACAATTCCCGTGAAGGTATTTCATAGAATCGGTTAAATAGGATTGATCAGAATATACTTTTTTTTCCCATGTATATAAACATAATCATTTTCAACCGGATACCCTAGATGAAACTTGTAGGTTTTCACTCAAGAGATGAAAATTAAGCAAATGAACATTATCGTGCGACCCGATGGGAATATAGGTACTGAAAACAATTTGATGGATTTTTGACACTAATGACAATTAATCTCACTACCTAGCACTTGAATCAGCAAACGAATTTTACTTCGTTTGACAGTTTATAAACTTTTTCACGATTATATTTGAATTTCTTTCTATGAATATAATTAAAATGGACCTTGATAGCGAAATTCCAGTATTTCAAACAACATCTATCGTAGAAAAAATAGCATTTCATACTCGAGACGAAATGCGTTTTTTTCGTTCCTTGAGATTGCCACACTCGCCCCACTCCGCTTCTCTCACGAAAAAATAGTATATTGTGCAACAACAAGTGGTGAAAACCTCAAAATTTTATTGAATTTATGAGCACAGGCGACCCTGAACTTAATCAATTGAATTTATTACCTCAAACCTGGAGTGTGTCTTATAATTATGCATATATTATAATTTATATGTGAAAGGTCTTGTGCGGAAGATTCATTATTGTTGCGTGACCCCTTCATGTGGACGCATCTTGGACACTGGAGTGCTCTTATAAGGAGCATTCTTTATCGGAAGGCTTATCGCTGCGTGTTTCTCTAACACTCCGAGTAGTATGGAATCCCATTTGTATTTTATCTAATTAATAGGTGTAGACGGTGAGAAAAAGTTTGTTGGCCAACAATCTGTCGATGCTTCGTTATGGTGAACTGAGACTGAGTGTGATTTGATAATTTAGCCAGATAGTCTAAGATCCGAACCTAAATCGACCTTCACCAAGCTGGTAATAGAATAATACTTATTTTATAATAAATTTTGTATATTAGGAAATATATCCAAAATGGGTTGCTAAAAAAAATCCTGGACAGAATGTTTTTAATAATTTTTTTGAAAAAGATTTTTTATTAAATGCTGCATCATCAAGATAATAAGAAAAATTCATACCGGACTCAAAGTATAAAACATATAAAATGTGCAGACGTAGGGTTGTCTACAGTGTGTCCATAATGTAACCCCCCTGTTAAATTTTGAACGGATTGGAATTTTCGCATGAATTTTTTTTTGGAGGAATGGCAGTTCATAAGCTACTTTCTGACGACAAAAAAAAAGTGTTATGCTGTACATTACTAGAGATTGAATATACTGGGATCACACCAGCTGACTGTGGGCGAAATACCACGAATAGACCCCCTCAAAATCCTCAAATTCCTCAAGGAATTGGGGCTTGAGGGGCTGCTGTAAACGAGAACACCTTGAAATAGCAAAAGAAGATGGGGCACAATAAATCTAATTAGATCGCAGCGCATCAGTCACCATCCATACTAACCAATACCAATATCAATCACTATCTTTGTGAGAGTAATTCATTGACAGAGATCGGTTGAAGTCTTTATATGATAATTGAATGGGAATAATAATAATCGCCTTCACGTTGTTTAATGAGCTCCAACAAAGATTTCTTTGAAGAATTTCATCCAAATGTCACTTAATTTCCAGATCGAGATTTTGCTTATTTCGATAAATGCGTTTTTTCAAGAAATTGAAAATCACTCAGTATATCTGTTAGGGGCTAAGTAGGTTTCAAAACGAGAATGATTTATTTTTCAATCACAAATAAAGGTTTTCCATTTTCACTCACTTTTTGAATGTCATTGTATATTGGAATGACATCAAAATTACGCAATTTTTTTGTTAGCTTCAGGACTAGCATTCGATGAATGTTTCCGTTAGCTCGCTTATTGCAACTGATTGCTATGATGCAACATCAATATAAATGATAGGAGTCAAAGGTATTCACAGACCATGAAAAACATAATAAATTATTATTAATTTTTATTGCCACCCATTGTTGTTTTTAATCCTTGCTGAAGGCCACGAGGCAGCGTTGGTCATCACTGTTTCCATTTTGTTTATTGTCTATTCTCGACTTTGACTAATTTACGTTATTATAAAAAATGTTCGGTCCATTTGTTATATCTACCGACAAAAGTTGAAACCGTCATTAGATAAAGAAATACTGCGCCATGAAAAGCTGTCTGATTGCTGAATAACAATAAAAATGTATATTCAAAGGTCATTTGTGGTTGGAAAAAGTAACTCGAAACAGTCGTCTGTCTATTTTTATTATTTCTATCGAGAGATTGGTTACTGAAGTTGTTATAATGAAACTGTGGAATTGTGTTTCAGATCATTTTTGTCGTGATCGAAAAGATTGGGTTTCACGCTTTTGTTTCGGTTTATCGATTACAAGAAAACTTATCAGACGTAAAATGAACCCTTATGTGGGTAGAGTTTCACGAATTAGTTTTTCATAAATGACTAGTGATAGGGTCATTTGGTAATTTTTTATAGATTCTATCACAGATTTCTGCCCCTTCAAGACTAACACACCTTCAAAGTTTGTGAATGATGATATTGAGATCAAAAACGGATTTGTTGATCAACAATTTTTTTCTACCACCTGATATTTTTATTAAGGAACCATTTGTTTTTTTTAATCATATTTTATCTTGCTTATTGATAAATAATATAAAAAAATTGTTTTCATTTAAATTTTCATTGTTTATATTATGAAAAATTAAATTCATTCGATATAATTTTTTCTTTCCTACATATTAATGAAATTAGATGATTTCATATATACATAATTTCGTATATAAAATCCAATTTTATGGTGTAATCGGGCCCTTCCTGAAACACAGAAATTTTGAATTATAATAATCGTAAAAGAATATTTTTACTGGCCATTATAAAACTTCCTAGGGGACAAGAATAAAATGATATTTTCGCCAAACAAAAGCGCAGTTTTCAGTAAAATTAGTCGATTTCTCATATGGAAAAAGGGGGTATAACAATATATTATCAAAAAGTAGGATCCCCGAATCTCTGTAAAGTTTTTCGCAATCGACCACTTACAAGAACAAAAAAAACAAATTTCTCCTCATACGTAAATACTTTGTTTGTCCCCCCATCAGCTGAAGACCACCATGTTGTGATAGTGCTCCATTGAATTTGGCAAATTGAAAAAAATTATGATCCAGCAGTGGCGCACTACAAAAAAGTTATTAGGCGAAATAGGATCTGAACCCTGGAAAAATATCTCCCTGTTGATTCTAACAATCACTGGTCATGCCGGATGATGTGAGTTCTGAAACGTAACCTTTATTTCATATTTGATCTTGATATCTTAAAAAGTGAAAAGGTCACGAAGAGAAAAACTTGAGACTTGAACGTTTTGTAGATCGGTAACGAAGCGTTTGAGGACACATGTTTATGGAAAAATAGATCTTCTGGAAAATATGTCACTAAACACTGAATTTTGAAGTACCTTGTATATTTTGATCGTGAATTACCTCTTTATACTACCACTATCAATAAAATATTAATATCTGGTAATTCCGAGAAGAAAATTCTGACTTGGTGACACAGAATTAGCTGACTCCGAGATGTTCAGTTAGAATTCTGACTTGGTATTTCAGAATTAGCTGATTCCGAGATGCTAAGTCAGAATTCTGTAGTAACTCAGAATTAGCTATTTCCAACATGTTGAGTCCAGAATTCTGACTTGGTTTTTCAGAATTAGCTAATTTCGAGATACTGAGTGGGAACTCTGACTTGTTTTTTTCAAAATTAGGCAATTCCGAGATACTATGTCAAAATTCTGACTTGGTAACTCAAAATTAGCTAATTCCGAGATGTTGAGTCAGAATTCTGACTTGGTATTTCAGAATTAGCTGATTTCGAGATACTAAGTCAGAATTTAGACTCCGTAACTCAGAATTAGATAAATCCGAGATGTAGAGTGGGAATTCTGACTTGGTTTTTTCAAAATTAGGCAATTCCGAGATACTAAGTAAAAATTCTGACTTGGTAACCCAGAGTTAGCTAATTCCGAAATGTTGAGTTAGAATTCTGACTTGGTATTTCAGAATTAGCTGATTTCGAGATACTAAGTCAGAATTTAGACTCCGTAACTCAGAATTAGATAAATCCGAGATGTAGAGTGGGAATTCTGACTTGGTTTTTTCAAAATTAGGCAATTCCGAGATACTAAGTCAAAATTCTGACTTGGTAACTCAAAATTAGCTAATTCCGAGATGTTGAGTCAGAATTCTGACTTGGTATTTCAGAATTAGCTGATTTCGAGATACTAAGTCAGAATTTAGACTCCGTAACTCAGAATTAGATAAATCCGAGATGTAGAGTGGGAATTCTGACTTGGTTTTTTCAAAATTAGGCAATTCCGAGATACTAAGTAAAAATTCTGACTTGGTAACCCAGAGTTAGCTAATTCCGAAATGTTGAGTTAGAATTCTGACTTGGTATTTCAGAATTAGCTGATTTCGAGATACTAAGTCAGAATTTAGACTCCGTAACTCAGAATTAGATAAATCCGAGATGTAGAGTGGGAATTCTGACTTGGTTTTTTCAAAATTAGGCAATTCCGAGATACTAAGTAAAAATTCTGACTTGGTAACCCAGAGTTAGCTAATTCCGAAATGTTGAGTTAGAATTCTGACTTGGTATTTCAGAATTAGCTGATTTCGAGATACTAAGTCAGAATTTAGACTCCGTAACTCAGAATTAGATAAATCCGAGATGTAGAGTGGGAATTCTGACTTGGTTTTTTCAAAATTAGGCAATTCCGAGATACTAAGTAAAAATTCTGACTTGGTAACCCAGAGTTAGCTAATTCCGAAATGTTGAGTTAGAATTCTGACTTGGTATTTCAGAATTAGCTAATTCTGAGATGCTAAGTCAGAATTCCGACATAGTAACTCAGAATTAGCTATTTCCAACATGTTGAGTCCAGAATTATGACTTGGTTTTTCAGACTCAGCTAATTTCGAGATACTGAGTCAGAATTCCGACTCTGTAACTCAGAATTAGCTAATTCCGAGATGTAGAGTGGGAACTCTGACTTGTTTTTTTCAAAATTAGGCAATTCCGAGATACTAAGTCAAAATTCTGACTTGGTAACTCAGAAACAGCTAATTCCGAGATGATAAGTCAGAATTTTGACTTGGTATTTCAGAATTAGCTAATTCAGAGATGCTTGGTCAGAATTTAGACTAGGTCAGAATAAGCTAATTCCGAAATGTTAAGTCAGAAAATTAGAACACGTTTTGTCTCGTGTTCTGATTTCGTATTTTGGAATCAGATAATTCTGAGATATTAGGTCGGAATTCTGACATGACATGCAATCTCGGAATTAGCTAATTCTGAGTTACTAAGTCGGAATTCTAACTTAGTATCTCGGAATTAGCTAATTCTGAGATACTTAGTCCGAATTCTGTCATAAAATCTCGGAATTAGCTTATTTTGAGATACTAAGTCGGAATTCCGACTTAATATCTCGGAATTGGCAAAAAAAAATTCTTCATCAACAGTGAGCCTCCTGCGTCTTCGTATGATTGTATCTACAGCGGAAGCAAAATCAAACACAACTGAGTATCGAAAAGCCATCAACAATACCAAGTCATTCACGAATTTACGATCGGATTCTTCCTCCGAAATTTACGACGCACTCCAGCGTCAGAAATAATGTGAAGACAATTAGAGCGTTCGACAGCACGCAGAGACATTCCATCCGCGGCCAGAGAACACACGAAATCACCGGGTCCCGCTGATAATTGATGGGGGCAGCATTGGCCCTCCTCGTGCATCGGCTCGCGGGGTGCAGCCCATTCATCAAACCCCACGTTGTTTATTGAGGTGCAGCGCCACTTTACAAGACAACCACACGCGCATAACTAAACGGGCGCCTACGACACTGGTTTTATTCAAATTAGCTCCGATGTACATCTGTAACATCTACTGTTTTCGATGCAGTTGGAGTAGATTACTCCGATTTATTGCAGTTCGATGGTGACGGCCTGGGATGTTTTTCGGACTCACACCTATGCCGTTTTGTTTCAGTCCCTGAGCCAAGTAGTCCAGTAACCATATACCTCAGACCTTGCGTCAGCTCCGGTAGTTCTGATTTTTTCAACAGTAAATAATCAATATGAAAAATAATTAATCTGCGCTCCGGGGTGACTTGAATGAAAAGAATGGCGCATTCGCTTTTGCAGCTGCAGGGAAGCCCGGAAAAACCTGTAACACCACATCTGAGAGTTGGAAATAATTGAAAGGAATCTTCTGGAGATGTTCCTCGAATCAGGATTATCATTCTTTCTGTAAAATAGGATGTATGGTGTCCCCAGAGGCTCCAATTCGAAAAAATGCATCCTATTGACGAAACTATCATCAAATTTGTACTGTCTTTTGTCAAGTTACAGTAGTGGCCAGAATCAGCTCCAGAACCGCAGAGAACGATGACTGCATAAAGCTCTTAACGGCAGTCAGCTAGATTGGTATGATCTTCTAGCTTGATACTTTGTAATAATTTGATAGTTCTGTGAGTTTCTGAATCATAACTGAAAAGTATCAGAGCTAGGATCAGAAGTTTTTGCATTCCATACTGCATCTACTACAACGTAAAACTGTAAGGAATTTCCCTCCAAAAGTCTTCTGTACTGAAGAAGTAATAGGCTCAGTGACATCAGAGAGTCCAAGAACATCGAATGAATGATTCTTCTGCTCACGAAGTGTATTCAGCAGGTATGCCAAAAATTCGGAACACTTGTTGCGAAGCAGCATCACCACGTTGGATAGCAATGATTATTCTGTCTAACAAGAAAGTAGTTGAACGATAATAATTCGCTGCTTGGCCTGATTTTCTTCCGATATCGTTAATAAATGACAGAGATTCATGACCATAAACACCGAAAGTTTCAACAGCTACTGGACAAAACAAATAGTTATTACCAAGATTTTGGTATTTTTCACGATTCTACTTTTCAGCGGAAATGGCTGCAGATCCAGCGAGCTTAGAGCTTTCAGTTGAGTGGGAAGCTGCTACTGTGATATGTTTCTGAGTTGGCCCAATGAAAAATACGAGTTTTCGACCTCAAATGCAGAACGCAACATCGCGTAAAATTCAAAAAAACATGAAATTTCCTTCAAAGTTCTAAAGAGCTGAAGCATTTTTCCAAAATCCTGACTTCAACTCGAGATTCCGACTTTATTCTCGAGATACCGACTTCAGAACCGATATTATATGTAACAATTTGAATAGCCGTTAGACGGTGACCACCAAAATTAGTTGCCATTGGCAGCCCGTAAAGTTTATTTATTATAAAATTATTTAAATTGAATCACACTTTATTGTGATTAGGAAATCGGGCATTATAACGAAAATCAGGATCCCCGGTTTAATTTTGGGAAAATAGCTTCAAGACCAGAATTAGGTTGAATTTGGCAGCTCGTAGCAGTCTAACAGCTGTTTGAATTGAGTTATAATTTAATCTCAATATAATCAGGCCTTATTCTCGGGATCCTGACTTTAAAATCGGAATCTTGACTCTAATCATCATCGACTGTCGTATCGTGAGTAGTCACCTGTACGAGCTCCGCAATAATGAGAATGAGACAATTAATTCATACATTTTACAAAATTAGAGATATACTTACCAGGAAACTGCTCAAAACCAATTATTTTTCATCAGCTGAAAGCGTTATCAGATATTGTATAGTTGCATGAGGGGGAGCAAACAATTCTGTTAGAAGAAATGTACAAAAAACACAGAACACCATATTAACATTCTTATTTAAAAAAGATATACGTTTTTCCTCAAACTCTTTATAAACTCTTCAATATTAGAAATATCTTTGTTTTAAATGCCTTGGCGTGGACCTTTAAAGAATAAACGAATAGGAACGATTATCATACAAAGACCAGATTCACCAAACATCAATCAGCGACTCTACCGATTTTTAGAAAAACTGACACACACAATACAATATTTTTTTATGGCCCTAAATTATTCAATATGCTCCCAAATTCACTCAAGTGTATACCTAATATGAAACGCTTCAAAAGAGAAGTCAAAACCCTTATGCTTTCGAATATGAATATGTTCTCAACAATATTTTAAACTTTGCAACCACTGCAACCTTGCATTCACTCAACAAACTCCACCATCCTTGTATATTGTACATTATAAAAAAAACAAAAATTATTACAAATTAATTTCTCAGGCATCTAAATATAACTGATTATGTTGGATACACAACACAAGCTCTCCCGAGCTTAGGTGAATCCAACATAGTCATCTAGTTTTCCACATCTCCTATAATATAAAAGTGCCTGTATTGTATGGATATATGAATATGATTGAATCTCGGGATGTCGTTCGGACTACCCAAATTAGTTGCTCTTTGCAGCACGTAGCAGCTATTCAAATTATATTAAACTTTAATCTCGTTACAATATCTGACTATTTTCTTAGAATCACGGGATATCGACTTAAGGAGCGATTTCATAAGGATCAATAAGTATTATTTAGATAAAATTTTTCAAAATGAGATATCCATGGTAATGGTAATAGTAAAAATGGATGGTGACTGATGCGCTGCGACCTAATTAGATCTGTTGTGCCCCATCTTCTTCTGCTATTTCAAGGTGTTCTGGTTCAAAGCAGTCCCTCAAATCCCAATTCCTTGAGGAATTTGAGGATTTTGATTGATTCCAGAAACTATGGATATCCTCCATAGTTTCTGATGGAAAAATATTTGTTTTAAATGAGATACCCTATACCTTCCTACATATTTTGATAGAACTTTAAATTACCTTTCCAAAAATGTAGCACACTTGATGTTCTGCTGGAGCCATTTTTTAAATAAAGAGCTTTTAGGTTTTTCATGCAGACTTTGTAACACACGCTTTGAACAAGTAGGCTTTGGACGACACGGCGATAAAAAAAATTGTTCTGTAGTAGCTATCAAATTTTGAGAAAATTGACACAAATTTATACTATATTGACTACTGATGGAAGAAACTCCAACAATAATAATAATAATGGTAAAGAACAAACAATAAAATATATTTCTTTAGAGAAGGTGTTCAAAATATCTACCAGTTTCTCCCACACACAGGCATCCCCTTTTCTGAACGTTTTCTGCTGAATTAATTAGTTCAATAGGAGTGAGAGAAACGATTCCAATTCGTAAATTCGAGCTCTGTTGAAATATGTAGGAATGTACAGGATATGGTGTCTCGTTTAAAAAAAAAAATATTTTTCTAAGTAAGTTACTTACATCATTGACTTCAACGTGAAACAGTGCTCGGGAAATGTCGCAGAAACAAGAAATTTTTGACATGAAAAAAGTTATAGCAACTTTTCTCACAATATTGTACCGTTAGTAGCCCAATATCTCTGCGCCATTTGGGTTACGGCAGATATCAACTATAGATAGACAGGGTGGTATTTATAAAAGTACGCAAATACTTATACTCGAGATTTGCCTCTCTCTCATAACTGAACAAAATGACCAAGTCTGTTTCAATAAATCTGAGTTGAAGCATTCGCTCAAGGTTTGAGAATATGATCCATTGAGTTCTCCGAATAATTATATATCTCCTCAATGTTGGAAGACGAGAATATTCATCTGATTCTGCCAGCAATCCTTAATCGTGGTTTAATGCTCAGAAGAAAACAACCGACCAGCATTCTCTTTTGTCTGACCTCTTCATGGGATACTGTTGCAGGCGAGTAGCGTGTCGCATATCGACGACGATAAGATAATTAAATATCAATTTACTGAAATACATTTCAGTGGAATAACACGGGGATTTCGAATTCATTAAATCTCAAGCACTTCGGAGATAAGTATGTGTGACAGGCAGAGAACGAAAACGATTCCGTCTGGTTGAAAGAAGACAAGAGTAATCGCTTCGCTAGCCCGCAGGAATGCCGCAGGAGAACGAATCTTGGTGACGCTCGATCTGAATAAAGGTATTATTATGCTGTGAGATTGGCGCTGTCCAATTGACCGAACTGTACCATTTTTAACGATTACGGAGCAGGACGTTCCACGTTTGCTGGAGTCTCGCTGGAAAAAACAAAAACTAAGGTATCATCACCGTCATATTTTCGTGATTCAAACCAGAAATTGTCTGGTTGATTAAACATTGAGGAAAATTAAGCTGAAGATTCACATGAGAAAATTGCAGTTCATCCCATTAGTGATTCTCACAGAAAACTTGATAATAATTTTTAACATAAATTGTCCTGATCGCGAGGCTGAAGTTTTGAAGAAAAAAAACCTTGAATAACGGACACGATTAAAGACTTGCTGAATCTGACAAACAATGCGTTACAAAGTTTCAGAGAGAGTCAAATCCTCACCTATCATCAACAACAGCAAACTGACTTTGAATCGAATCAGATTCTTGAAAATTATTGATATTAATACTCATTTCAATTATTATTTAGACAATTCAGTATTTCATGTATAAAAAATCGCTTATGCCACAGGGCAACTGTTACTTTGACAGCAGCAAAAGTCAGCTGCAACTATTAGAGCGATTATTTCATTCATGATGAAATATACCAATCAGACACCACCATTTTTCGAATATATTTTGTTTAAATAAGTGATTATTTCACAAGAGCTGTTTAATAGCGATTAAATTTCTGTCCTCCATATTGGTTTTCGTTGTGTCGTTTTTCAGGGATTCTTACAATTCTTGGCAACAGTTTATAAAAAAACAATAATTTCTTAATCGTTTGAATGACCTAATATTGATTTTCATCAGTGAAAACCGATCAACAGCAGTTAGTAAGTTAGCTAAAGGCAAGAACAGCAATTAATCAAAATCACAGGACATAACAGCGCATCTTCTATTATACCATATCTTCAAATGGATCCCAATCATCATCTGGATATAATTAACAAAATGAGAAAAATGTATAATATTAAAACAACCGCGGTCTATCAACAATCTGTCAGCCTCTGATTTGTATGACAGACGGTTTTTGATTTGGAAAATAAAATGTCTCAATTTTCTTGTAAATATACTTATAATTTTTTTCTTAGTCTCAATGAAAGCATTATACTTTTTTAATAGGAAAGTACGAAAAATGCCATGCGATCATTTTTATAAGAATGATATTGATTTAACAGACTAAACAGTGGCATATCATCATTAATTTCTTTAAATTTCAACACCTTGTATCTCAGATATGAAGCGGTGGTGGACCTATGTTTATAGAAAGATTTTTTTCTTGAAATCATCCAGGTATTATCACCTTTCTTGCAGGATCATGGTTCAATTGTGAAACACTCTGTATATGGACCCAATTATATTTCAAAAATTTCTTGGTCCTGATGCGAACCATCAAATACCTTCATAATGAAGTTGCCCTACAAATTCTTCAACAATCGATTTATGGGTTTTCGTATCTTTGTGTCAGTTTACGACCACATTCCTTACCATTCAGCATCGGGATGAATGACTTCGTCCGGCGAACCAAAACTGGTCAGTTCCGGATCCGGAACGGGGCGTCGCGCGTCTGAAGAAACTGAAGCACGCACCATCGAGAAAAGTTTGCCATGATGTGCATTGTCCCAAGCGGGAAAATGGCCTAGGGAATGGGTAGCAATTACAGCACAGTCAACTCTGTGACAAAATGTTCGCAGTAGCTCAATTCATACAGATAGGAGACAGAGTTGTATTTAGTAGTTTCATAAATTTTTCTTCTTGTGTTTCTTCAGTTTTGGCATTATTTTTCAATTTTGGCTTTTTGGAGACCGTTTAATGAAGATGAACGGAATATAATTTGGGGACCGTGTCTTTTCCGAAGAAATGTGAATTTCTATCGTCTATGGAAGTCGTTTCCTTTTCCTGGAAGAATAATGTAAATTGTGAAACTAATGTTTCGAACGAAAAACTGCGAAAGTCCATGGTTGAGTCAGCAACATCAAGAGTAGAAACCGTAGATATTTTCAGGAATAGAATCTCCAAAACAGGAGAAGTCTGGATGGAACCAGCCAGTGTGAAATCTGAAGAATGATTCGATTTGATTAACACCATTTTTCTCACTGAAATATGCCCTGACGGATTAGATATAGATATAGATGAAAGTAGTCCCACTCTCGGTGTGTTTTTTGATCTTGCCAAGGCCTTCGACACTGTGAGTCACTCACAGCTGTTGGAGGTATACGCGGGATATAAAAAAAAAATTATTTGTAGCTGCAGTTTCTACGTAGCTTTTGTAAGTTCGTGAAAATTATTATATCTTCTTGATTCACTTGAGTCAATACAAAAATAGAGAAAATGTTTTTTCAGTTAGTGAATATTAGATGTGAATAGTCGACTATAAGAATGAATTATAAAATTTGTAGTCCGTCCCTGATCTTACGAAACTCTGTTATTAGTCTGTAGTTCTTCAGATTGGACAAATCTCCGTTTTGGTGGATTAGCACGGTTCACCCCTTGACAAAGCAATCCGGAATCTGCTGCTCCCCATCTAGCCATGAGTTGAAAACTCTCGCTAGATGGTGCCGGGTACATGAAAATTTTGTCCACCAATAGTCATATAGCCCATCAGGACCTGGAGCAGTAAAGTTCTTCGAGACTTTGAGGACACGTCAAACTTCTTTGGATTGCACAGTTCGTTCAGCTCAGGCTGATGAAGCATTCTGCAGAAAGCTAGACAGCTTCGAATTGCGCTAGGGCTGGAGTACCTACGTTGAGTGGTTGCGGAAACTCATATTTGATCTTTCAGAAGGATTTCACCGCCGGCAGGTTATCCACAACATGAGGAGGCTCTTGGAATAGGCGGGTAGGCGGAAAGCTCTAGGTGAACTCTTCAATGAATACCTTTGATATAGCGTTCGTCTGATAAACTTTTTTTCTACAGAGGTGAAAACAGTAGTGGGTAAATTGAGATACTCATATTTTATTTTTAAAACTTTTCTTCTCAAACAGCAGTGGTTTCATTTGTTGAGTGTAGGATGAATATCATTGAATAATTCGTAGGTATTATAAGAGAAACTTCTTCTGAACAGAGTTGTATTATGGGGTGGTGGTAGCGAAATATGACCTCTATGATGCAAATTGAGGTAAGGACTATCAGTCCTTCACTTTATTTCACTACATACTTAGATACCTTAGATATTGTTTCGTTGTAAAAGACTGTACTGAAATAGGAAGTGGAGATTTCGACGATCCTCTATTTTCAACCAATTTGTGGGTTTCAGCATATGTGACACAGGTCCAATTTTCTAATGCCATAAATGAATCTCAGACACGATCTCTGTACTTTTTCTATGCGGCCATAGAGAAAATCGCAGAAGCTTTTTCAAAGAGCAACAAGTTCTTTGGAGACAGCTAGTAACAAACTCCTTGAATCGAAGTTCTGTGTCCAGAAATAAACCTAAATTCTTAGCTACATTCGTGAAACCCAATTCTTTGCCTTCAATTGTGACTGCCATAAAAGATTCCATGTATTTTTTGTCTTTACCAATAATCATCACGTGATTTGAGAGCGTTCAGACATGGCACTGGATACATGTATTCCTGGGGCTTGATAGATTTTTTTGATTTTTGGATATATCATTCTACAGGTCAAAACAAGCAACTTTCTTCATTAGACTTTTTTTCTGGCTCTTCAGCTACAAAAATGGATTGTCTAACGTTAATTATGGAAAATATTTTCTGCGAATGGATTTTTCTTGATTTTTGAGTATATTATAATGTGAAAAAATATCAATTTCCTTTGATTATATCAATTATGGTGTACATTACTACAGGACGAGGCAGAAAACGCGATTTTTCTGAAACTCGTTTATTGACTTCTCGCCCAATTGTGGCCTTCTCGTTGAATTTCTTGAGTCATATTGTGTAGATGAACTCAACGAACTGTTCTTAATACATTTAACATCGTTTCTACACAGTGAGCAAAAGTAAGGTGGTTGATTAATGGGATATGATGGGATAGTGGATTTATTGTTGATGTCTGAGTTCGATTTTTCACAGAGAATGAAAATCAAGTTTCGTCTACTCTTTTTGTGTTACGCTACAGGGTGACTCAAAAGGACGAATTCTCAAATACCTATAGTTAAACGGAATTACGGCTACTGTAAGACTGTCGTTGAATTCGAAAATGTAAACTTTTTGGAGCTTTCAAGTACGTGCAGTTTGTATATAATATTGCTGGTGGTTCTTCGGGGTGAGGATTATACAGAGTACTCACAAAAGAGGTTACATGGTTCGCTCTGAATCGATTTTTGTCAACTACTTCTTGAGAAGTGAACCGTAAATCATCTGGTACAAATCTAGTCATCAAGCAATCCCTCACTAGGTTTATGGCCATACTAACATTCTGCCTAGAAGAATGGAGTATGAGAGATTTCAAAAAAGTATGAGACAATCCTTGTAGAAGCTTAATAAGGAATGTTAAAAGATGCTTTTTATCCTTCTAAAACTATTACTTACATAAACATGATTACAGTATTGGTACAACTCTAAACATTGATTTTTATTCAGTGATGTCCATTTGTATTACATATAAAACACGTTTTACTTTTGGAAATAACAACTTCCATAGGGACAGCAGTTTGAACTTTATTGACGCGTTGTCTACAGTTTAGGCAAATTCTTGTGTCCCTCTGTATTTCGGCTGGATTGAATCCAAATCTATCTCTGTGTAATGTAGATATTACCTGCCTCCTTTCTAGGAGCAATTGATCGACGGATACCTGATATTGAGCATTTGGTATATCACATATATAGCAACAAACCATGACATGAGGAACTATTGTCAATTTTGACAGATTATATAGTCACCATAACAACAATCATTTTGTTTTATAGTTGAACACTTTATAGGCCAATACGTTGATCATCGATACACTTAGGGGTATGTTACAAGAGCTAGTGAAGTGAGTTTGATTTTTTTTAACTCGTATATATAGGTACAAACATGTAATAAACAAAATTGCCAACACGAGCAACTTCGGGAGAACTTTTGGTTCCGAGAAATTCAATGAAAAGCCCCCAATTGGGCGAGAAGTCAATAAACGAGTTCAGAAAAATTGCGTTTTCTACCTCGTCCTGTAGTAATGTACACCATAACTGATATAATCAAAGGAAATTGATATTTTTCACATGATATTATACCTACTCAAAAATCCATTCGCAGAAAATATTTTCCATAATTAACGTTAGAAAATCAACCCATTTTTGTAGCTCACGCTGTAGAGCCAGAAAAAAAGTCTAATGAAGAAAGTTGCTTGTTTTGACCTGTAGAATGATATGTCCCAACAACAAAAAAATCTATCGAGCCCCAGAAATACAAGTATCCAGTGCCATGTCCTTTTGAATATCAGAAAGATCTACTAGCTGGTTCAAATCATTATTTATAACTTCCTGGGCTGTTACCAATTCTCCAGATGAAAACGAATGATACGACTGTGTTTCGTCAGCTTTATGCTCCAAGCTTGATACAAAAAATTATTTGTGTATATGCTGAAAAGCAAATGTCCAAGAATGGATCCTTGAGGCACACCACAAGTAATTTTTATTTTTCACATGGCTGAATTCAGAATTTGATCTACTTCGGTGTCGTGACGCTCTAAAGGATGAAACCTAGTGATGGATCTCTGCGTAAATGCATCTTCTACAAGTTTACCTTTTTCTGGGGATCGTATTTGACTCGACTATTAGCGAGATGTTCGCTGGAGGCTGTGAAGCAATGAGTGGCTGACCTGAGGCCAACAGGTGCATCGGGTTTATTGACTTCGTTCACTGTTCTCGATGGTCGGGCCATCGAGGCACAAGTGTCGTGGATCGCAGACTCCACAATGGAGGCTCGCTGCTCATAGACAACCGATCCACAAGCTACCAATTATTAATTTGTCTGCTCTGTGTGACACGCCGCCCACTATCTCTCATTGATAAAAATAGCGAGATACTGGTGGTGTGATGGGAGAGGGTCGCATTGGCTGGTATTTTTCAACTATTCCATTCATAATGATATCATTCCTATTGATATTATTGCAAAGTCGATCATTTCCGTGTACTTCGTCCATTAAAAATACTTTGATAAGGTTTTTTGATACCCTTTACTATTTCTCTATTGATAATACTTCATTTGTATCATTTCATTCTTCAATTATATTTACACTAGCCGTAATACCCGGTATTGCTCGGTATGACTAGATAGTCTTGAATAATTTCACTCACTCAGTACGTTCTGGGGCTTTCTAGATTTCCCTCTTTTATACAGGGTGTTAGTGAATAAGTGCGACAAACTTAAGAGGGTGATTATGTATGGAAAAATAATGACATTTTGCATCATAACTTTTGTCCGCTAATGCTTCGTTTTCCGAAATACGAGTTGTTAAAGTTTTACTCAAAAACTGACTATTTATTTATTGCTCTGAAAGCGGTTTTTTAAGAAAAAAATTATATGCCACTGTGATTTGGATTCTTCGTTCAATTTGTGATAAAAAACCTCTCTTGCTTTTTTATTATATAGCCGGCTATATAATAAACTGTCGTCATTTTTTCAAGCAGAATCACCTCCTGAAGTTTGTCGCACTTATTCACCAACACCCTGTACATTGCAATCTCCAGAGAGTTCCACCGACCACGTCACCTCTCTGGTGGTAAATCCGTCCAGAATTTAAATGCAGTATCTTGTCAGTACGTTCTATAATTTTCCTGGAGTAATATTTTCAGTACGTTCTATAACGACTCTCGAATTTTCCAGCATTTTTTAGTAGCTTAGAAAACATTCTAGACTTAAACCTGTTATATTGTAAAAAAATTACCAAAAGTTTTACTTTACTGGCGCCAATTTTACCACAATTTCACTTCAGTTTCTTTTCAATAAGTTCTAGAACGTTACGGGGCTTTTATTTTCGGTAATTCTACAGTTTTTTTGAATTTGCCAGCAATTTGCAGAACCTTCGAGTATATTCTTTATTGTCCTCTCTTATTCTCTAGAAATTCACAGAGAGTTCTACTTAATATGCCTCCTCACTGGTTATCAAACTTGCCAGTATTTCTCTTTATTTATTCACTACCGTTAGTTGAAGAAAATATGCTATCACGTACGATCTGTAGGTTTTCAAACGGCACATCACCAAAAACATGGAGAGATTCAATTATCATCATAGTAGGATTGAAACTGATACAGTTTTAACGTCCCTTTTCTACTGCCACCAGTATTTCAGTTACAACATCAAGATACTTCTCCTTTGCCGATTTCGTCATAAATTGTAGTTCTTCTACATGAGATGAATTTTTCGAGATAACCTTGTATAGAATGCCAAAATTGAGAAAGTGACAGAAAGAAACGTCATCAAGATTCATGTCATATTGATATATTGATTGAGGCTTTTGCGGCCGGGATTTTTGATGATGTTACTCTTCTTCGAAAAAGGAAGCAATTCCATATCACGACGGCCAACAAACCCGAAGAAGAGTAACATCATGTCATATTATTATTCAAGTATTGTCAAACGCATTTTTCTCTGTAGAAATTGCAAAATAAAAGCATTTAAATATTCGAAGTTACAGTCCACCCGAATGAACGAACATATTCGCTAGATGGTGTACAATGTTGAGACTGCACCGGCTCTCGGGGTGCGGCTGCTGTCACATCTCTGAAGTAGCCGGTGACCTACAAGGTTAGTTGACGGGACCGTACTATACAATGAATATTTACCCTGTTCTGCAGTTGAAAAGCTTTTCGTCTTGATGGTATAAATACCTGGAACTAAAAATACATGTCTTCAACGGCATCAAAATTTAAAGAAATATCCTGCATTACAATCAAAACTGCCCTTTGAAATTGCAGTTGGTTTCCCCTTTGTATTTAGAGAAGTACTGCAATTTGTCTCTGAGAGCTCATGATCCTTTATATTAAGGATATCTGCATATATGTCTGACTGTAATAATTCATTGTTTGTATAGGTATTAGCTAGGAAAGTAGTTTCCTGTTGAACATATACCATGAAAGGCTATATTACAGAGGTGTTGCCAATTTTGGAAGGATTATGTTGATTAATTAGTATTTTTCAGTCAGTATTACATAATTTCGCATTGGGATTGTCTTTACTGTGGTTTCTAGTCTAACGTGTGTAAAGATCCATGATGACAGGCTGCAATTAGAGAAATCCACTCAACTGATGGTCAACAGAAACTTGGATTATGTGATGCATGGAGTATAGGATATTGAACAGGCCTATGTCTTGGAAGACATCTGAAAGGATAGCTTTCATCGGAAGGATTTGTGACTTTTTACAGTTTTAATTCTAGCTCACTCTACTCTGTGTCGGATTTTTGACAAGGAGGCCTAGTTTGAAATGCCATTCCTCCAGTCTTTCCAGAACTCTCAGTCTGATCGATCTACGTTTTACTGAAAACTCTGGCAAGAAACTTGAGTATATGACATGATAGATATTCGTAGGAAACGTATATACCGTGTCTAATGTCTTATGGAACCACCCTTCACATTCTCTTCAGAGTACTCATAAATTTTTTCAACCTTTCTTTTGCGACTAGGAAATATTTCTACATAAATTGCAGTGCTTGCTAGTGATTTTCACTTATGTAGTGCTTCTATAATATAGGATGCCGTATATATTTTTGGAGTCTTAATGGAGGCTTGCGTATGAAGTGTCAATTTCAAGTGAATCTGACGAATTTGTATTTTTCATGAATTTTCGACTTTTCGAATAATTTTGTTTTGCTTTGATTGACTCGAAATTTACAGATAGGAAATACTAATTTGATCATTCTGAATCGATTGTCGTTAGTAGAATTGCTCTATCTTCAACCGTTCCCGAGTTGAAGAGTTCATCTGGGGTGGGAAGGAGTCATTATCCTCTATGTTTATTTTGCAGATATTTTTGACAATGTATTCCTTTTGTATGCCAAATGTTGAATCTGAGCAAACATAAATTACATATTTGCGGAATCTGCATGAAATTTTACGTATGTATTTTTCACTATTTTTTGGTAGGTATCGCTTGTTGCCATGATAACAATTTGTAATTTGGAGTTCCAATTACTTAAACAAGAATCGTATCTTTCGAAACATCCAGAGGTGTTGCAGTTTTGTTGTAATAAATGTATTGAATTTACAGGAGATTACGTTGTTGTTGTTTGCTTCTATAGCTCGCAGTTCCTCCAGAGTCACGAATATAGACAGATCTTTGATCGAAAGAAGTAGTACTGACAAGAGTAGCTCCTGCTGTATCTCGTTTCTGTCAATAAACCATTTGGATGGAATAACTTTCTGATAATTTCGAGATACTTTGTATAACTGGTTTATATTTTTACTAATTTAAATTTTTACAGAATGCAATCTGCATTTTGATTTCTGATATGATCCAACCGCTATAGTTATAGTTGGCAGTTGTTTTGTATTTATCTTTCAGTGTTTGTTTATTAAGAATTATCTGTAAGATATTTTGCTTTTCTGCTAAAATTCATGGACCCACTTCAAAGACGGTCATGTAGTCAAGTTAGATTGAATGCTGTATCATACCTTTATAAGCGAAACGTTATACATTTCACAAATATCGCAAGTAAGAGAATGCAGTTTAAGTGCATTTATTGAATGGTACATTTTCCTCTCGTACAATGCATCAGTGTATATATGCAGTTCGGATTGCTGAGGAATTTATTGGATATTGCAAAGTATAATGCCAACCGGTACATGGGGACTAGAAAGCAAGACGACTGTTTGTTATGATTTATTTTAGTATACAATGCACGCGTGTTGTTGTTTTACCAAGTAAACGCATTTATCTTTGCACTTTTCTTTCGGATGCAATTCCAGGAATTATTAATTTACAAGTACGTATGTACACTCTATAAATTCCTGCGCAATTTTACATGATAGATGGCACTTGAATAATGTTGAATTTTGTTGTTGCCTTGTTTAGCCGTTGACTATGAAGAAGACTGCGCGGTATGCATAGAGGGTTATTCCACAATGATTAATGTAGTATTAATATTTATGAATGGTGTCGGCCATAACTCTGAGATGATTTTCAGACAGAATAACCAACCAACTTTACCAGTTTGGCGAATCATCTTTCATTTATGGCAAAAACGAAGTGAATATAGAAATCAATCTAGGGATGCTGGCCAAAGAGTTCCTCATTACCATGTGGTAGAAAAAAATCAAGCCCACATGGACACGCATCAGTAGTTAATTTCAATGAAGCAAGACTTTAACATTTCTTTAACGATTTCAAAAGCCTTTTCACAATCTATACATGAGGTCCATTTTCCATTTTCCATTTTTTGAAGGAGTTCACATCCATAATATCTGCGTTAGATTGCTCGCAAGGTATAGCTCCGGGAAATTAAAAAATGAGGCCTCCCAATTGTACTTCCATTGTACTTCCACTACAAGTCGTTTGAGTATACACATTCATTGTTTGTTGTTGAAATTGTTTAAAACAAATTGTTGTTGTTGTTTCAAATTTTTTATTAGTAGAAATGCCATTCCTCCAGTCTTTCCATGACCCTCAGTATTTTCAATAATCTTCATTTTACTAAAAACTCTGGAAAGAAATTTGAGTACACCACACACTTGGAGGTAGAACTTCGCGAGACCAAGAAACTAGTCTTGGTCTTGACTTGCATATAAACTGTTTTACAATTGAATTGATTAGTTCAAATTTCTAGACACATTTTGATCCAAGACTATCAAGACCAAGACTGAGCCAGTCTCGTCTTGGTCTCGAAACATCAAGACCAATACCAAGACCAAGACTAAATGTATTTTTCGAGACAATCACCAAGATTGATCAGTCGTGGTCTTGATCTTGGTCTCGCGAAGCACTACTTAGAGTCAACTTATACACTGTGTCTCACATCTAATGCATGAAACCACCTTCATAACTTCCGTAATTTTTGGATTGGAATTCTGAATTTTGTAGCACATTCTCTCCAGAATACTTCTCAATTTTTTCAACCTTTCTTTGGAAAATTACCAGGAACTACATATATTGCAGTGCTCATCATTAATTTTCACTTATATAGTTTAATTTGTTGGGAATATGTAAAAAATATATTCTTCTGAGCGTTTTTAATATACACGATGCCTTATTTAAATCAAATCATAAATTTTCGGAATCAGCATGAAATTTTGCGTAGGTATATAGTGCGGATTGCGAGTAAATCTCCCGATCTTGTATTTTTCACGATTTTTAGGGGTCTACCCCTTTGAACTTTTTCTATTTTTCGATAATTTTGTTTAAAGTTGAATGACTAGAAATTCACAGAGTATACTAATTTCATCATTCTGAATCGATTAGCGTTCTCAGAATTGCTCTATCTTCAACCATTCCCGAGTTGAAGAGTTCATATTCTTTTTCCAGTCCTATTTGTGATATTTTGGACGATTTATTCATTTTGAATGCCAAACTTGTATCTGAGCATACACAAATCACATATTTTCGGAATCTGCATGAAATTTTGCGTATATAGTGCGGATTGAGAGTGAATCTGCCAAATCTGTATTTTTCGTGATATTTAGGGGTCTACCCCTTTGGACTTTTTTCGATTTTTCGAATATTGTTGTTTCAGGTCGATTGATTCGAAATTCACAGATTACACTAATTTGAGCATTCTGAATCGATTAGCGTTCTCAGAATTGCTCTATCTTCAACCATTCCCGAGTTGAAGAGTTCATATTCTTTTTCCAGTCCTATTTGTGATATTTTGGACGATTTATTCATTTTGAATGCCAAACTTGTATCTGAGCATACACAAATCACATATTTTCGGAATCTGCATGAAATTTAGCGTATATAGTGCGGATTGAGAGTGAATCTGCCAAATCTGTATTTTTCGTGATTTTTAGGGGTCTACCCCTTTGGACATTTTTCGATTTTTCGAATGTTGTTGTTTCAGGTCGATTGATTCGAAATTCACAGATTACACTAATTTGAGCATTCTGAATCGATTGGCGTTCGCAGAATTGCTCTATCTTCAACCGTTCTCGAGTTGAAAAGTTCAGATGAAGTTGAAAGGGGCCATTTCCCTCTATATTTCTTTTTTCTAGCATTATTCGTGAGTTTTTTGACATCCAGTCTTTTTTTTTTGGTATTAGCATAAAATTTTGCGTATATAGTGCGAATTTCAAGTAAATCTCTTGTTTTCGAATTTTTCACGATTTTTAGGGGTCTACCCCTTTGGACTTTTATCGATTTTTTCAATAATTTTGTTTTATTTCGATTGTCTCGAAATTCACAGATTATACTAATTTGATCATTCTGAATCGATTGGCGTTCGCAGAATTGCTCTATCTTCAACCATTCCCGAGTTGAAGAGTTCATATTCTTTTTCCAGTCCTATTTGTGATATTTTGGACGATTTATTCATTTTGAATGCCAAACTTGTATATGAGCATACACAAATCACATATTTTCGGAATCTGCATGAAATTTAGCGTATATAGTGCGGATTGAGAGTGAATCTGCCAAATCTGTATTTTTCGTGATATTTATATTTCGATTGTCTCGAAATTCACAGATTATACTAATTTGATCATTCTGAATCGATTGGCTTTCGCAGAATTGCTCTATCTTCAACCATTCCCGAGTTGAAGAGTTCATATTCTTTTTCCAGTCCTATTTGTGATATTTTGGACGATTTATTCATTTTGAATGCCAAACTTGTATCTGAGCATACACAAATCACATATTTTCGGAATCTGCATGAAATTTAGCGTATATAGTGCGGATTGAGAGTGAATCTGCCAAATCTGTATTTTTCGTGATTTTTAGTGGTCTACCCCTTTGGACATTTTTCGATTTTTCGAATATTGTTGTTTCAGGTCGATTGATTCGAAATTCACAGATTACACTAATTTGAGCATTCTGAATCGATTGGCGTTCGCAGAATTGCTCTATCTTCAACCATTCCCGAGTTGAAGAGTTCATATTATTTTTCCAGTCCTATTTGTGATATTTTGGACGATTTATTCATTTTGAATGCCAAACTTGTATCTGAGCATACACAAATCACATATTTTCGGAATCTGCATGAAATTTAGCGTATATAGTGCGGATTGAGAGTGAATCTGCCAAATCTGTATTTTTCGTGATTTTTAGTGGTCTACCCCTTTGGACATTTTTCGATTTTTCGAATATTGTTGTTTCAGGTCGATTGATTCGAAATTCACAGATTACACTAATTTGAGCATTCTGAATTGCAGAATTGCTCTATCTTCAACCGTTCTCGAGTTGAAAAGTTCATATGGAGTTGAAAGGGGCCATTTCCCTCTATATTTCTTTTTTCTAGCACTATTCGTGAGTTTTTTGACATCCAGTCTTTTTTTTTTTGGTATCAGCATAAAATTTTGCGTATATAGTGCGAATTTCAAGTAAATCTCTTGTTTTCGAATTTTTTACGATTTTTAGGGGTCTACCCCTTTGGACTTTTATCGATTTTTTCAATAATTTTGTTTTATTTCGATTGTCTCGAAATTCACAGATTATACTAATTTGATCATTCTGAATCGATTGGCGTTCGCAGAATTGCTCTATCTTCAACCATTCCCGAGTTGAAGAGTTCATATTCTTTTTCCAGTCCTATTTGTGATATTTTGGACGATTTATTCATTTTGAATGCCAAACTTGTATCTGAGCATACACAAATCACATATTTTCGGAATCTGCATGAAATTTTGCGTATATAGTGCGGATTGAGAGTGAATCTGCCAAATCTGTATTTTTCGTGATATTTAGGGGTCTACCCCTTTGGACTTTTTTCGATTTTTCGAATATTGTTGTTTCAGGTCGATTGATTCGAAATTCACAGATTACACTAATTTGAGCATTCTGAATCGATTGGCGTTCGCAGAATTGCTCTATCTTCAACCATTCCCGAGTTGAAGAGTTCATATTCTTTTTCCAGTCCTATTTGTGATATTTTGGACGATTTATTCATTTTGAATGCCAAACTTGTATCTGAGCATACACAAATCACATATTTTCGGAATCTGCATGAAATTTAGCGTATATAGTGCGGATTGAGAGTGAATCTGCCAAATCTGTATTTTTCGTGATTTTTAGGGGTCTACCCCTTTGGACATTTTTCGATTTTTCGAATATTGTTGTTTCAGGTCGATTGATTCGAAATCCACAGATTACACTAATTTAGCGTATATAGTGCGGATTGAGAGTGAATCTGCCAAATCTGTATTTTTCGTGATTTTTAGGGGTCTACCCCTTTGGACATTTTTCGATTTTTCGAATATTGTTGTTTCAGGTCGATTGATTCGAAATTCACAGATTACACTAATTTGAGCATTCTGAATCGATTGGCGTTCGCAGAATAGCTCTATCTTCAACCGTTCTCGAGTTGAAAAGTTCATATGAAGTTGAAAGGGGCCATTTCCCTCTATATTTCTTTTTTCTAGCACTATTCGTGAGTTTTTTGACATCCAGTCTTTTTTTTTTGGTATTAGCATAAAATTTTGCGTATATAGCGCGAATTTCAAGTAAATCTCTAGTTTTCGAATTTTTCACGATTTTTAGGGGTCTACCCCTTTGGACTTTTATCGATTTTTTCAATAATTTTGTTTTATTTCGATTGTCTCAAAATTCACAGATTATACTAATTTAGCGTTTATAGTGCGGATTGAGAGTGAATCTGCCAAATCTGTATTTTTCGTGATTTTTAGGGGTCTACCCCTTTGGACATTTTTCGATTTTTCGAATATTGTTGTTTCAAGTCGATTGATTCGAAATTCACAGATTACACTAATTTGAGCATTCTGAATCGATTGGCGTTCGCAGAATTGCTCTATCTTCAACCGTTCTCGAGTTGAAAAGTTCATATGAAGTTGAAAGGGGCCATTTCCCTCTATATTTCTTTTTTCTAGCACTATTCGTGAGTTTTTTGACATCCAGTCTTTTTTTTTTGGTATTAGCATAAAATTTTGCGTATATAGTGCGAATTTCAAGTAAATCTCTTGTTTTCGAATTTTTCACGATTTTTAGGGGTCTACCCCTTTGGACTTTCATCGATTTTTTCAATAATTTTGTTTTATTTCGATTGTCTCGAAATTCACAGATTATACTAATTTGATCATTCTGAATCGATTGGCGTTCGCAGAATTGCTCTATCTTCAACCATTCCCGAGTTGAAGAGTTCATATTCTTTTTCCAGTCCTATTTGTGATATTTTGGACGATTTATTCATTTTGAATGCCAAACTTGTATCTGAGCATACACAAATCACATATTTTCGGAATCTGCATGAAATTTTGCGTATATAGTGCGGATTGAGAGTGAATCTGCCAAATCTGTATTTTTCGTGATTTTTAGGGTTCTACCCCTTTGGACTTTTTTCGATTTTTCGAATATTGTTGTTTCAGGTCGATTGATTCGAAATTCACAGATTACACTAATTTAGCGTATATAGTGCGGATTGAGAGTGAATCTGCCAAATCTGTATTTTTCGTGATTTTTAGGGGTCTACCCCTTTGGACATTTTTCTATTTTTCGATTAATTTTGTTTAAAGTTGAATGACTAGAAATTCACAGAGTATACTGTTTTCATCATTCTGAATCGATTAGCGTTCTCAGAATTGCTCTATCTTCAACCATTCCCGAGTTGAAGAGTTCATATTCTTTTTCCAGTCCTATTTGTGATATTTTGGACGATTTATTCATTTTGAATGCCAAACTTGTATCTGAGCATACACAAATCACATATTTTCGGAATCTGCATGAAATTTAGCGTATATAGTGCGGATTGAGAGTGAATCTGCCAAATCTGTATTTTTCGTGATTTTTAGGGGTCTACCCCTTTGGACTTTTTTCGATTTTTCGAATATTGTTGTTTCAGGTCGATTGATTCGAAATTCACAGATTACACTAATTTAGCGTATATAGTGCGGATTGAGAGTGAATCTGCCAAATCTGTATTTTTCGTGATTTTTAGGGGTCTACCCCTTTGGACATTTTTCGATTTTTCGAATATTGTTGTTTCAGGTCGATTGATTCGAAATTCACAGATTACACTAATTTGAGCATTCTGAATCGATTGGCGTTCGCAGAATTGCTCTATCTTCAACCATGCCCGAGTTGAAGAGTTCATATTCTTTTTCCAGTCCTATTTGTGATATTTTGGACGATTTATTCATTTTGAATGCCAAACTTGTATCTGAGCATACACAAATCACATATTTTCGGAATCTGCATGAAATTTTGCGTATATAGTGCGGATTGAGAGTGAATCTGCCAAATCTGTATTTTTCGTGATTTTTAGGGGTCTACCCCTTTGGACATTTTTCGATTTTTCGAATATTGTTGTTTCAGGTCGATTGATTCGAAATTCACAGATTACACTAATTTGAGCATTCTGAATCGATTGGCGTTCGCAGAATTTCTCTATCTTCAACCATTCCCGAGTTGAAGAGTTCATATTCTTTTTCCAGTCCTATTTGTGATATTTTGGACGATTTATTCATTTTGAATGCCAAACTTGTATCTGAGCATACACAAATCACATATTTTCGGAATCTGCATGAAATTTTGCGTATATAGTGCGGATTGAGAGTGAATCTGCCAAATCTGTATTTTTCGTGATATTTAGGGGTCTACCCCTTTGGACTTTTTTCGATTTTTCGAATATTGTTGTTTCAGGCCGATTGATTCGAAATTCACAGATTACACTAATTTGAGCATTCTGAATCGATTGGCGTTCGCAGAATTGCTCTTTCTTTAACCATTCCCGAGTTGAAGAGTTCATCTGGAGTGGAAGGGAGTTATTTTCCTCTATATTTTTTTTCTGCTAACATTTTTGACATTTCATTCCTTTTGTATGCCAAATATTGATTTTGAGCATATACAAATCCTATATTTCCGGAATCTGCATGAAATTTTATGTATATATAGTGTGGATTTCAAGTAAATCTGCCGATTATGTCATTTTCATGATTTTTAGGACTGTTCTCGATTTTTCGAATAATTTTGTTTTACTTCGACTGACTCGATATTCACAGTTGATATATACTAATATGGTCATTCTCAATCGATTGGCGTCAGTAGAATTGCTCTATCGTCAACCGTTCCCGAGTTCAAGAGTTGTTGCCTGCACTATCCACGATATCTTCTGGTGTGGTAGTGTTCATCGTTTTTAATTTTTCACTAATTTTCGTTGCATCGTTAGGGAGAGAAGATAAGGTTGGTCGACTTAATACCATTTTGCCATCTGTTATTTTTTATCATGTTGTTAGTGTTTCTTCCATTATCTACGTTTTTGTGTATATTTCACCTTAATTTGAGGTTAGTTTCAGGCCCTTACTTTGTCAACAAGATTTTTTATCTTTGGACAATAAAGCATTTTCTCTCTCTCAAAAGGACAAATTAGAAGTAGTACTAAAAAAAACAGACAATGCTATTATATAATTCAGTTCTCCGCTTTGATCCACACAATCGGTGTAGTAGGCCACAAGTCACCAACAGAAGAAAACTACTGCCCCTTACGACTGTTGAATTATAACTGTTAGAATTTTTCAAGACACTACTAAATTGAAAATAAACAATGAAAAAAATGGATTAAGTAATCTAGTCTTCAACCCATACAAGTGCAAATATTGATGCAACTATAATCATTATTTATTCATTGTCAAACGATATCAATTTTTACTATCACCATCAGACTCTCAATGCAGCCGCCATCTTAAACACAAGGTGTGACGGTTGGCACTTACGCATCAATGAAAGTAAAATGACTGGGCTAAATCGTATCAGATAAGTGAGGAAGAGTGACAGTAGTCGGAGAGGCCGCGCTGAAGAGGCGCCAGAACATTGCCGCGTATATTTTCCATATACAGTAGATAAATTGCGTCAAGTTTTGATTTACATCCCGCATTCTTCGAGTAACAAACGCGTTTTCATTTTTCATGCTTTTCTGCTAAGAACTTGCAAACCGTCGGGAAAACTTACGGGCCGATTGATGGAAGAACAATGTCGCCATAAATATCTACCTACTGTTGAATGTTCACTCTATATTCAGTTTCAGTATATTGATGTTGATGGTTTACTGAGCACATTGGCAATAAATTTTGAATGATAGTTTTGAGGTGATTTTTCAGTGATATATTGTGAAAAACTATAGTACAAGGCAAGGGAAGACTATTCGATTTTTTTTTAACGACGATGTCAAGCCGTGACTGAACAAAATATTTCTTGAAGAGACCCTAAGCTGACTGTCAAGTTTTCATCAAATATAAAACGAAATCGGGCTCAGATTGATGAACAAATAACCTCAGAGAACGTTGACAATCTGAATTTGGCAGTGAAGGATGTATCTATCACCTGAAAAAATGGATAACTACGACGAGACATGCATGTCTGACGAGGCAGGCACGTATCATGAATTCTTAAAAACCAAACATGAGTGTCATGTTTTGTGCTATATCATATAAAATGAGATCACTTGTGGACTAGATGGATGGAAAATGGTCCTAAAGGAGCACGATATAACAGAACTACGCAGGTACTTCTGGAGACAGGGATGGTGATAACTGTGACAGAAGAAGGCACAGTTGTCGAATGCATGGAGCGAACTGAGAAGTTTTGGAAGTGAATTAAAGAAAATTACCTGTTCTTTTATGATTGGAACAAAATTGGAAGACTTATTGAACCTCCGAAACTAGTGAAGAGAAGCCCTTTCATTGTCAATAGATTGTAAAATCAATTTGCTGCATAGTTTGTACGTTTCAACATCTGTAACCTTTATTGCGTGTTCTTCATTTAGAAAGAAACAAGTGATGAATAAGTTTAATTCTTGAATAAATAATAGTCACTTTTCTGTTAGCGACGAAATTACCAATCCCTGAAAAATATCATACTATAATGATCTTCATTTCTGACTAAGGCAGGATTTCCTTTCCAAATTGATAAGTTTATACCTGTTTTTCTGTGGTTCAAAAGTGCATTTCTGCTAGTTTGCGAGAACTATTTCAATCTTCCATGATTTGTTGTTAATATGAGTCGGATAATTGATATTACTGATACAAAAATAAACTTGTTAAGTACTTCAATCAAAAGTCCGTATTTTCTGATATCCTTTGACTTGTTCCACTTCTTTCATGTTCCGCAAGGTCCTGCACCAATTTCAATGGAACTGTGTTCGTAAACTAATCTATTAGATTATATTGTAAACTCAAGGCACATACAAACGAGAAAAGTGGTCCTGGTTCGCATTGTTGCTTCTTGTATGATAATAAGAATTCAACAATGGGTACATCTCCTTTCCGATTACAATTCACAAATCTAGACGGCCCCTTTCATTGGGTTTTGTCTGAAGTGGCTAGAATTGGATTACAGTGTGAGCCAAATTCTTGAGGCATTGAGGTTGGAACAAATCACTCATAATATGAAATATTTTTTCTTTACGCCCATGTCTGTAAACGTCAAAAATCGCACTGTCAACATTCCTTGTAAATGACATTTAACAATAACATGCACGTAATGAGATCTCATAACATACACGTGCCTTTTGAGAAGAAAACTTAAACTTCTCGGTTTAATTAAATTACAATCAAATTTTTATTCACGTAACACTTTATTTGGTCTATTTACACAAATTTAGTCAATTAAAAAACATAAAAACTTACAGCATTAGCGAGATATATTTAGGATTGAAAGAGTGATGCCCCTAAATGTAGGCAGCACGTTATGCAATTTCTTTAAAAATAGGACAAGTCTTCTTAAGTAGCATGAAGTAGTATGAAAATAAATGTCACGTCATTTATATTGTCAATTTCTTGAACAAAATATAATTGTATCCGAACATTTTCTCAATTCAATTAACAACTATTATAATACAGTTTAAATGATTTATTTAATGTTTTTATTTAATGGGAGAAAATGAATGGACGTAGAAAAAGTATAGTACGTTACACGAGTTGTAAGCCCATTACGCACTCATGAAATTTATGCACTCGCCGCTGCGCGGCTTCGTGCATAAACTTTTTCATTTCGTGCGTAATGGGTTACTTACAACTCTTGTTACGAAATATACTAATATATACCAATTTATTCAATTTTGTATTTGTATTTACTATGACTTTATCTATGAGATTTAAATCTTCTGATAATCAAGTATATTTTGATTTGATTCATTTAATTGTTAGCATGATGAAACAATTAAATTTTATCAAGAATGTGATATTTTGAAGATTTTTAAGTTTGTACATTGTAAAAATAACCAAAATATTCAAGGTGGCTCATTCGAGCTACAAAATTAAGTTTTGGCGAAAACGGTTTATCAAATTTACACCATTGTAAAGAGGCTTCCAAGACCTTTTAAACGAAGTACCATGCACTCAACCCCTCTTCCCTATTCAATTTTGAGGTGTTGAAGCGCCCCCTAACAGGAGGTTGCTCGTTTGAGCCTCAAATATACGTCAAAAGATGTCCCCCAAACAAAATCATTCGACGTGTTTTGGGAAATGTTTCCACTTACTATGGAATAAGAAATATACGGGGTGGCTCGTTTGAGATGGAACACCCTGTGTACAATAATTAATAATACCTTCCAGGCATTTCCTGTAATTCCTGTTGAAAATAAAGAGCCATCTATCTATGGAGGATCACAAATGAAACGAAAAAAAATATTTTTCTCACAAGCCCATTTTGTGCATGTTTATGTATAAATCTATAGAAGTTATTGATATTTCAGAAAAGTCTGCACTTCGCAAATTTGTTTGGTCCACTGTGTATATCCTCGTGCAGCAAGACGTCCCCAACTGTTCATTGTGTAGATAGAAGAGGCATTATGCAAGCGTTTATTGTATTAGTCCGGATAGAACACGTTTTTACATGTTCTTCTCCACCCTCATTGTGTTCGTTCAACACTGAAAGAATCCTCAATTGGGGCGTTTGGACAGTGGCGGAGAAGAAGCTTGCGTGTGGGGAATATTTTCTCAAAGGTGTTCCAGAGTTCTGGATGCGACTCGAAGCCTCATTGTTAAAAAAACACGGATGGTTGGCTAGAATTCAACACTGTGAATGGAACGATTCGATGTCTATAAATGTTGCTCTCAGTATTCGCAAATAGTGATATCTGAAGCAAGTTCGTCCATTCTTTTTTATTATACATTCAATAATGATAATTCATAATTGATTTATTCACACAAACTGCAATGTACAAACACCACGACAGATCAATGTTATATAACAAACAATAAATAACATGAACTGTTATCTTTCCTAAAGAACAAACCTGATGAAGTTCCAATGTTCATTTCGAAACAGTCTACAATATATATTTCAACAAACTGACGATGGGAAGAGTTGAACCAGTCCACAAAAAATCGGACCCTCATCTTTTGGAAAACTATAGGCCCATCGCTGTTCCTTCATGTTTCTCGAAAATATTTGAATATGCATACCAACATCGTCTATTACATTTTATTGAGAGAAATAACATTATCTCCCCCATTCAACATGGTTTTCGATCAAATATGGCCACTATCACCGCTGTGACAGCTTTTTACTCAAAAATAAAAAAAGTTCTGTTTCGTATTTGATACGTCGATTTATAAGTCGATTTTAACTACTGACAGTTAGTAAACTATTACTATGCACACATAGAGTCAAGAATCAGATATGGCGTTTGCCTATGGGGAAGCTCCCCACTAGCTTCAAATGTATTTATTGCTTAAAAAAAGATAGTACGAATCTTAGCAGACGTTAATCAGAGATCTTCCTACAGGGACATTTACAAACAATTTAAAATTTTAACATTTCCGGATATTTTCATTTTTTAAATGTGTGTAGAAAACGAAATGATTTCCACATAAATCCTTACAAATATAATATAACGTCTAACGTACCTTCTTACTTAGGATTGAAACTATATAACAAACTGCCTGAATCATTGAAAAGTACTCATAGAATCCAAGTTTTCAAAGGCACTCTCAAAAGGTTTCTTTTAGATCATAATTTTTATACTATTGACGAATTCTTCAATCTGTGATATAATTTTACCATAAAATTGTATATTGTATGCTTATAACAATCATATACACTCTGTAAGTTTAACTTTAATTTTAGTATTATCTTATTATATACGTACAAATCTGACATATCCTATAACTCTGGTTCCACAGGATCAATAAAATGATTTGATTTGAACAATGAATCAATATGTAAACAGTAATCATTAATGAAAATACTTTATAATAAATAGATTTGGGACAAATACAAAATTATTATGAGTAAGTAAATACTTGGTCTGAGAAAATATAAAATGAATGAATTAAAATGAAAATAATTTCGAAAACAATCAATTTAAAAAAAAAAAGATGTTAATTCTATATATTTCTCATGTAGAAACCGAAAAATTGATAAAAATTACTTACAGGCTTTCATAAAAAAACAAAACTGGGACCCGCCCAGACAAATATGAACACCCTGTCTGTCCATCATTTTCAATCTGTAGAGCTCATAAAAACAGTTTGGAAAAAAGGTCGTTTGTTCGATGACCAAAAACCAACCGTTTTCGGAATAAAATATTTTTTGGTTCCTAAACATCAGCACCTTCGCCATTTTCTCGACACCATAATTTCAAAAAACCTCAAAGTTCAACAACCATCATACTTCAGTTAACCTAGACCTGAGCCACTGACCGTCCTTCATTGTTTCACGAAGGCTCCACAATCATCGGCATACGCAGAATGCGTGAGAACTTCTCCGCATACGTTGGTCCGCGGTATCCTGGAGGGACCTGCAATACGACATGTACATGACAATGGTAAGTCGGCGTGAGTGATATTCAAGGAATGGACTGCTCGTGTTAAGGGCGTCAAACGCTCGCGGAACGATACGAATTCATTTTGAGTAATTGAAGGAATTTCAACAAAAATTTGCTATTCTAAGCTTCAAATATACTTAGTTGGGTCAGAATTCTCCTCTCCTCAGGCTTAGTGATAGCTTCAATGAATATTGGTCAGAAACTGATATTTTCTGTACGTCTTTGTCTCATTTTGAAAATAGTTATTTTTGTATTATGTGCGTGAAATGGCACATGAGAGTGTTGATGTTCTCTCGAATGTGCCATGAAAACACGAATTTTATTCACGAAATACAAACAACACTTTTTGTACAACTGTAAATATGAATTTACATCGTCTGAAATGTCTTGGCGTGTTTTTTTGTCCCGATAAGTTATCGCTTTCAGTAAAATCGTATTCAAAAATGTTTCCTGTCTAAAAAAAATAAGTCCAAAATAACTGAATAGTATTACTCTTTTCCATACGTGTTATCCTAAATGTTATCAATACTTCCATCGATGTAGCAGGACCGTTTCCGATGACGAATGATGGCAACAAATACATCCTCGTTGCCTTGGAGTACTTTAGCAAATGGGTTGAAGCTTATGCCTTGCCTAATCAAGAAGCATCCACAGTCGCAAGTGCTGTGGTGAATACATGTTTTCAAGGTTTGGAATGCCAATGGAGATACATTCAGATCAGGGAAGAAATTTTGAGTCAAACCTATTGAAGGAAGTTTGTGAATTGAAGGAAATTAGCAAGACGAGAACAACTGCCCTTCACCAACAGTCTGATGGTATGATTGAAAGGTTCAACAGGACTCTGAAAGATCATCTTTCCATAGAGCACCAAAAGAACTGGGATTGACATTTTCCACTGTTCCTGATGGCCTACAGAGGGTATTTGTGCACGATTCCACGAAGTTCACCCCTGAAGAGATATCCGTTTGCCCTGTGATTTGGTGTTCGGATCACCATGTGCTGAAGGAAAAGACGTGCAGGATTACGAAGACGAACTGTTAAATAGCTTCGCACAATTATTTGAAAGCTGATATTGTGTTATCTGAAGAGAAAGAAAATCTACAACTTGAGAATAACAACTTTTGTGTGTCGTTGAGTGAGAAATCTAGACCCACATGTTTTTCCAACCACCCCGGTTTTTAATGTATTGGATTGATTATTTGAATTCCCATAAAAAACTATCTTGGTGACTTATCACAAAAAGAAGCTTACCGTCTGCGAATTGTAGATCTGACTGAAATGGGGCCTATTTATTTATTTATGTGATAGATCTATCATTTCCTGACAAACTGATTCTAAAATTTTCACAAGAGTTCTTGCTGAAACTATAGTCTCTCTTGTGAAAGAAACAACTGATTCTTTTTGCATTACTCGTATCACCTGGCAACTGAAATCACGCTGTAGTGTTGAAAATAGATTAGACGTGTTCAGTGACATAAAATACATTTAATTCAATTTGTTGCCTTGCGATACAATAATAACGATGGTTACCGTTGGCTACATGATGTCATTCCAACATTTACACCTGTGAACTTTTATAAAGTGTAGTGAACGGGAAATACTAAGTAATAATGAATATATAATGAGAATCTTCCTACATAAACAAACAGTATCATCGAAAACAAGATCTCAGGATGTTGTTACCATAACATTTGATTCACAAATCTGCCTTTCTATTTCTCCTAACAAATAACTAAACATTTCTTGCAACATGAACAACCAAACGGAACTCGTAGAAGATAAATAAAATAAACTCCATGTGGACATGCAGTTCAGTCCACTCAGTTTTGAGACAAGGATCGGTTGTAACACCACAAAATTTGGCATGCTAGTAGTGGGAACCATGTCAAACAAGAAAATAGTTGTTGCCAAAAATCCGGGGATGGAACCCAAAAAAAATATATATGCCAAAAAAAATGTATTGTCTTCTTGGAATAAAATGGTTTGAACAGAGTTGAAGATCATTCATTTCCCTACAAGATTCCCTACAAAATGCGCCCGTTTTCTCGGAAAACGTGATTGAACGCCGACATTGAATTTCATGCTCGTGTTTACCCGCCGCTGCAAGTTACGGCGGTGCCGTAACTTGCAGCCGCAACTCACAGTATGAAAAATAAATGTGCATTTTGGTCGTGAAGACTTTTACTTTTTCATGCAAATGTAACATGTCGGTATCTGAGTACCTAAATGATATTTTTACCACGTCACATAATCCTACTGCGTTGTTTTCGTAGGATACAAAAATTATAGATATTTTATAGATAGTTAATCCGAAATAATTGCACATAAGCAGGAACCATTACCCTCCTCAGATACTATACAATGATTTGAAAGTAGTGAGACAGGTCTTACTTACACATGCCAAAAAACACTCGTACATTATTTGTACTTGTGCTTTTTCACAACTTAACACGTCTTCAAGCGTATTGGTCAAAATTATAGGTAATTTTTACGACCCTTCATATATTACTACTGATATTTTCAGTTCAGTAACGATAATAAAAATAATAATTATCTTTATTTATTCTCTAGGATCATCATATAATATAGGACAAGTCATAAAATGTATATACAGTGTGTCCAAGATAAGGATGGGATAGCATTAGTATCTCGGTAACGGTTGCAGATAAATTAGATAAAAGTTGCACAATCCAAAGGCCTTTTATATGGAGTAAAATTTTCGATATTTGATCTTATTTATTTCTGACAAAAAATTCATTGTCATTGTCACTTTTTAAACTTAACAAGATGACGCTCACAGATTTTCAATACAACGTTTCGTTTCCGAAGAACCTTCATCAACTTTTTGTTTTGAATACGGGCCTGTTTTTTTAATTTCAGAAATCAAAGCCATTTTTTATTTTTAATTGCTCATATTGCTAATATTACTCAAAATCATCCATGAAAAACCTCCGTTAACGTCTATAATTACAAAAGATGTTCGAACAAGTGACCATTATTTTTTAAGCACAGATAACATCGTCCAATAATCGTCTAGTTATATCTCAAATGAGCTGGAAACATTCTTAAATAAGTATAAATGATATATGACGCAATTTAAAATAAAAAAAGGCTTTGAATTCTGAAATAAATAAAACAGGGCCGTATTTAAACGGAACGTTGTACTGAAAATCTGTGAGCGTCATCTTGTTAAGCTTGAAAAGTGACAATAAAAATGTATTTTTATTTTTCGATATTTACTAAAATAACGTCGGAAATAAATAAAATCAAATATCGAAAATTTTACTTTATTCAAAATATCTCGAAATCCGAAAAAGATACCCCACTTCTGCAAACTCTATATAAAAGGCCTTTGAATTGTGCAACTTTTATCTAATTAAACCAACATTGTATCTGCAACCGTTATTGAGATACTACGGCTATCCCATCCTTATCTTGGACACACTGTATACACATAAATACAGATATAGCACAGTACACAAATAACTTTAAACATATCATCCTTACAAACAAGCGAACAAAAAAATTAACAAATTGGGATTTTACAATATATTCGTCCATGTCATAAAAGCAGGTGCTTTGTAATTCTAAATAAATCACCATGCTTCGTAGGATAATCATGAGTCACAATTTTTTGAGAAGCTGCTGATGTTGGGTGTTAGAATTTTATAAATATAAGTTCCTGGTACACTCAGTAACTTAAACTTTTTATAATGATTTCTACACGTCATTCGGTAATCTAAGTCAAAGATTAGACGAATTATTTTTTTTACTAATAAAAACTCTACCCAAAGAACAATATTATATGAAATATGTGAATATGATAAAGCATAGTTCACATTAATTAATTGCTCTAGTGTGAATATAGTTTTCATTTGCAGAATTGCATAATAACTACTATTGAGCCTCCTACAAACCTGCTCAACATGTGTGTTCCGCAGTTCATATTTGCATCTAAATAATAATATGTGCCCAGAAATTTTATTGAATCCAAAAAAAAATATTTTTTGGATGTTGACGTGAACAGAATACTTATTTGAAATTTTTGTACGGGAGTAAAGCTGTAAACGAACCGTTTTGTCAGGATTGACAATAAAGGAATTGTTACTACACCAATTGGTGAATTCTTTCGAAAAAATATTAATTCTCTACACAAGTTCTTTTGGGGTTTTAGCATCAGAGGCGACTGTCGTATCATCTGCATCACTGCTCAAATAATTCGGTAACTCATTGGCGTACAAAAGAAAAATAGAGGGGCCTAAAACTGATCCTTGGGGAACTCCTAAAGCAACATCATGTAGTTGAGATCTACAATCATCCACTTTCATACAGATTTTTCGATACTCAAGATATAATCGTCGATACCTCATAATCCCAAAAGAAAGTGAATTTGTCCACAATCAACAATTAAACACCCTGCTCATTATGTCCACAAAGTATCAGTTAGTATCCTGTCTTTAATTATGGTGAAAAATAATTACATACTCCACAAGTTTGTGTAAAAAATTTGTACTCATTCGAGATTTAATAGGCCGGTGTAAGTTATAAATTAACCCGAGATGATTTAAGTGCATCTTTAAATAATAATTAGTTACAATTAGTTCACTTCAAGGATGGGGTTCATGTTTAATGGTTACGATATATGGCCAATTTTATGGTAGTTGCTCTGGGTATAGGATTATTGATTGGGCAACATTTCAAAAAAAAATTTACTGAGAAATGCCAGGAGTGTCATAGATGATCATTGTGTGACAAAACAATTCCTGATTGAATTTATTGATCGGACCTTTTTTGACGCATGTGACGGATTACAAGTTATTTCAATTCATTAATAGTTGTAATGATTAAAATATTCATTAAGGTAAATTTGAATATATTATCGAATCCTTGTGCGGGGCGAAATGGCTTGAAATTGAAACATGCATAACTGATCGAAAGATTGATTACGTGAGGGAATAGTTATTTTCCTAAAAAGTTCGGAAAGCAGTCAAGGGTGGGAAGACACGTCACGCATGAAGTGGGAAAATTATTTTTTCTGCGACTGCATAGAATCGAAAACACATTGAAAATATTTATTTGATTTTAACATAAAAACTTTCAAGAAAATCCACTAATGATTATTGATTTTAATATTAAAGAACAATTTATTGCATTCTGCAAATTAGTGAGAATAGCCTGACCAGAGTCTTCTATATATTTAATGGAAATAATGCACTCATTACCAAAAATCGCCACAGTGAATGATAGTTATTGATTATCCAATATTACTTTTTTGAATCTCATTTTGATGAATTGTATGGCTTTGGATTTTTTTCTAGGTGGATTGAAAAAAAAAAGTTCCATATAGCCTCAACCTTTCAACTATATATTCATTAGATTACAAACCCTAGATATGAGATCTGGAGTTTTGTTTCTGTATATTATATGCCAGTATACTGAACAAAATTGAACACGAAAAAATTATTACAAAAAAGTCACCATTACATCAGTTCCAGGACGATCATTAGGCCAATCACTTTAGCAAAAATTGGTAAAAAATAGCGATAGGGTGCAAACATTCATAAACGTTGTGTTTTAGTATTCGATGAAACTGAAAAAATTTGCGCTTTCGTACAAGGCTGGCAACTGTAGTTTTTTCCATAGAGAAAATGCTGCATAGTTGCAAAATGGTGAGAACAAAGAAAATATAATTCTTCATCATTCCCCAAATTTGCGACCGTTTTCATGTTTGGCATCAAATTATTTATTCATACTTTTAATAATAAATCTGCCAGAATAATTCGAAAAGAGGGGCAAACGACGAAGAACCGTTGCTCTTTATATCATAAAAAGTGAATGCATAATTTGATTTGCTTCTCGCGATAGGACGGGAACAGTTAATTATTATTATTATTGTTTTGAGTTTCAGTAAGAATCTACAAGATTCAGATCTACAAGGAGGCAGTCCACCACGAGATTCCGCAGTAGAGGGGATAGTACTCCCCCCTGGGGTCAGCCCCTCGTAGTCCTTACCTCCATTGTGTCCCCGAACAGGGAGGCTTGTACTACCCTAGAGCCAAGCATGGCAGATATCCACTGGTTCAGGGCTGGAGCAACGTTTCTTTTCGTAAGGGCTGATGTGATGGACGCATATGATGTGTTATCAAACGCCCCTTCTACGTCAAGAAACGCTATGAGTGCAATTTCTTTGTTCATGAGAAAATTCTCAATCCTGCCTACTAGGCTGTCCGACAACGTTCGAGGGAGCAAATTCAGTTTCTTCTGATCGGTTAAATTTGCGACAATTTTGTATTATTTCGAAAACTGAAACAATATGCCAATTTATTTTTTAATTAGACAAAATTCTCGAAATCTAGGGTAGTGACAAATTTTATATGTTTTCTAATAAATTACTCCATACGTTTCCGACCAACTCAAAAATCTTTTGCATTATTTCCATCATCAGTTCATGTTGCAAACAATTTCTTCAGTGTAAATTAAAAAAAATATATGTTGCCGTCATCAACGGAATTGCCAAACTTTTAAGAAAACTTATAACATACGGAGGAACGTTCCTTCACCTTTGCCCATTCTTTGTATTTTTTTGGCCGAGTTATTAACAAAAGTAAAAATAAATATTTTATTTACTCAGATGCCATACTTAGATAGTGATATTTTCTTTGTTTTCAACATTTTGCGACTCTTTTACATTTTTCCTTCACAAAATAACCACAATTGTTTACAATTTAAATTTTCAACTATGTTTGTACGAGGGCGCAAATTTTTATAGTTTCATTCAGCACTAAAACACAACTTTTGTGAAAGTTTGCATTCTTTTGCTAATTTTCCCCCCATATTTTATTTTAAATGCTAGATTGATTGGCCTATATTCCAAGTGATAGAAAACTAGCGAGTATATCCAGTTGTACTCGTCGATGATACCAAATAATTTACAAATCAATATAAGCAGATCACACATTCTAGTTCGCAATGAAAAAAATCAACAACAGATAAGATTCGAATTAAGCTAAATCAATCAGTTTGTCCTGCGCTTGATCTCATTTAACTGTGTGTCTCATAATGTTGTTAATTATGTTAGTCCACTTGGTTTGCTTCAATGATATTCACACACACAAATCACTCAGTCCAATCAAAATTCAATATGTTTTTAATCACCTCGTAATATGTTGAAATTAGCGTATACAATGGCGCGTGGGCAACATAGCAGAAAGTGTGTTAGAGATTTTTGTTCGGAAACAGGTTTTCTGAGAGCTGAAACTATTTCATGTCAATTGAGGTCATTCGTACATACCTTCAAAGGTCGTTTGATTTTTTGCTTCTGTTCCATTCATTATATTAGCATATAGTAGGTACGCTGTATTACATTAGACCCACTAATAGGTGCGGTACACGTACTGAATGAATTTCAATTTGTTTATTGACTAATGGTTATGACGGTAACATTGTCTCTTATACTTTATTGCCACTTGTCTGCTGTTAGCTTTCAGTTTTGCTTCCATTTCACAATTCACCTACATTACAGTTTTGAATCGATGATTCTGAATCGTGAAAAGGTTAATCCTAATCTTAGGTTAATGAAACCGTCTAAACAGTATAGTGTTATTCTTGCTCAAAATGACCAATAGATAGGTACAGAGTGGGCTAAATTGAAAAATTTTAAAGGGTAAGTCCTGTTTTCGAACTAGATACATGAAAATTGATGGCCGTGTCTGAGGGTCAAATTTTATGACAAACTTCATGGTGAAAACCGCATATCTATACCACCATCGTTTCTGAGTTACAGCAATTGAACTGAAATGAATGTTTTCTGACCAACCACAACACGCGCCAACTCAAATCCTATTTTTGCGACCAATTCAAAAAATAAAAAATCGGCCGAACCCCTCTGACGAACCCAAAATGACTTTCAATCATGAAAACATGTGAATTGAACTAAAATAAATGTTTTCTGACGCATAACAACACGCGCCAACTCAAATCCCATTTTTGGGAATACTTCAAAAAATTAAAAAAATCGGCTGAAACCCTCTGATGACCCAACAATGACTTTCAATCATAAAAAGTTGTGAATTGGACTGGAATCGATGTTTTCTGACCCACCACTGCACGCGCCAACTCAAACCCGTTTTTTTGAGACCGTTACAATGAATAAAAATATCAGAGAGGTTTTCTGATGACCCGACAATGACTTTATATAATAAAAAGTTGTGAAATAGACTATGGTTAATGTTTTCTGACCAATCACAACACGCGCCAACTCAAATCCTCTTTTTGAAACTACTTAAAAAAAATTGAAAAATCGGCCGAACCCCTCTGACGACCCGACAATGACTCTCAATCATGAAAAGTTGTACATTGGACTGAAATGAATGTTTTTTGACCAACCATAACCCTCGCAAACTCAAATCCTATTTTTGAGACCACTTCAAAAAATTAAATAATCTGCCGAATTCCTCTGACGACCCGACAATGACTTTCCATCATGATAAGTTGTAAATTGAACTGAAATGAATTATTTCTGACCCACCACAACACGCGCCAACTCAAATCCTATTTGTGGGACCAAATGGGTAGACCTCTAAAAATCGAGAATAATTAAATATTGGCAGATTCACTTGCAATCCGCACTTGTAACTACGTATAACTCTATTTCTATTTTGATTTTGATGAAAATATGCGAATGTCGGTTTTTAGCCTGTTTCAGCAACCCAAGGAAGCTAAAAGCTCATTCGCAATTCGTCTTTCCGCATAGTAATTCAATATGTCTATCAACATATAACTGAAATAAAACAATGCCAAATACTTTCGTCTCATAGCACATTAGATGCCATGGTAATAAATCAGGACGCTGCCTTGTGTACTTGCATACATTTAGAAAAGTAACTGAACGTCAAATATACACTATAAATTATGCTCGGTATAAAGGAATTATCCCGTAGATAATAGTTTGATCAGGTGTGTGTGTGTGGCAACCGTGATTACTGCTATTATCAATAAATCAAATGGTTACAACAATGCATTGTAAAATATTATTCGAGAGTACCGCTCGGTATAACCTCAATTCGAAAAAATAGTAATCCCGTGATTAATGAATGGCATCAAAGATTAACTACGGATAATACAATGATGAACGGGACATAATCGAAGAAGGATAGTTAGCTTGTTGATCTCCTCAATTTATTTCAATAAAATATTACTTTCATTTCCCTTTTATTCAATGAATACGATTGCTTAGATCAGGGGGTCCCAACGTTTTTGCACCTGCGTACCACTAAACTTTCTGAGAAATTTTGGCTTACCACCAGACCTAAATATTTTTGTAAATGTATAATATTTACTTTTCTAAAAGTGTTCCTGAGAAAACTTCATATTTAATGGTCGCTTCTTTCATATATCAAATAGCACTCGAGAGCGTTCGACGCATCTTCTGGAACACAGATGTCTCTCTCTTTCTAGCTGTTTCGGGAAGGTGACGCATAGTTGTTTACGAATGAGAAGATTGGTCCACTGTGATATTTTGGAAAATTGTCAAAGGGTCTGTGAATTGGGAGGATCTTAGAAGAAAAATTCATATCATCACAAAGTAGTTTTTTTTATCTGAAAAACCTAACGTAATCGTTATGGACTCCATGGTAGGTTTGAATTAGGCCAATAAACTTTAAATCGGGATCACTTCAGCTATATTTTTGAGAGTTCGATTGGAAATCGAACTACTGACACTTCTTTGGTTCCCAAACTGAGATACAAAACTTCAATATTTCATCAGACTCCAACGAGATTCCTTCAAGTATATCATCATGTGAATATCAACGATAAAAGGTAATACCTACAAAAAGCTATAAAAAGCACAGCAGTCGAAACGGTAACTCCAGGTAAGATATGGTATTAAACTGTGGTGAGATAATTATTATGACTAATAGATCTATAATTATACCACCTTATTTATTACGATAATTTTTAATTAATGGTAACTCTAAATCAATGGCGGAATGAACATAGGGAGTATAATAGTAATTACATCGGAAAAGACATTAATCCTCTGTTAATACGGATCGATAATTGGTAATACTACCTGTGGATCAGTTTTTCTGATTGCACCTACTATACAGGGTGAAACATAAGTATGTTGAAATATTCAAGTGACCAGAGCCGTCCTTAGCAAATGCGAGGCCCGGAGCAAAACATTTTTGCGAGGCCTTTTTTTGAGAAAGTGACCTGGTGGGGGTCTGAGGTATAAGGAACACCCCCCAGCACAAGGAGGGGTGTTTTGAGCAATTCCGATAAAGTCATTTCATCTCAAAACACACCAATTATTGGCCAATTATTTACGTTATTTTTTATACATTTGCCAGTATTGAATCTATTTTCATCCGTAGACAGGTAAACAGTAAATTAACTTCCAGTCGGCGCCTTTGATGTTTCGGGTTGATATTTAAGTTTTTACAGTCATGAAGAGGGAAAAGACCCAGCCAACACAGATACATATCTCTAAGATATTATATCATATTATTATTATATTATATTGCTGCGATGTCACTTCGAGACCTGCTACTCGCTTTAGTCACACTCATGATGCATGCTGGCGACGTCTATGCGATGTAGTTCTGAGACGCCGCAAAGATGCCTCCTAATAAACATAGCGACATAGCAACGATTTCTTCACTGTTATATTCAAGAGAAGAAACAACAAATAGAAAAAGAAAACAAAATTTAAAATTACCAACGTGAAAAATAAAAATAAATTAGTTAAAAAACCAAAAGTCAATTGCTTTGGTTCCTTTTCCTGTCGAGCCTTTGTTTGACATGCCTGAAACAATTGGAACAAGGCTGCTTTCACATTTTTTTCTCCGTGAAGGCTCATCACCACATCTGAAAATCAGTGAGACCACTGAAAGCTACAATGCCAGATAGTAGTGGGACATGAAGTAATCCAGACAGTAATGGAATACTTAGTATAATTTGGCACCATTGAATGAACACTGAAATTCGCAAATGCGATCAGCTCCAGCTGAAATATCACAACATAAACGGTATACAAAGCATTCAAAGCAACGAAGCTTCGATCTTCGATCTTCGATTACTGCATCTATACAAAGAACTGAAACTAAATATGGTTATACGAGACGGTAACAGCCGGTCACGCAGTCGCCTCCCGCTTTCAGGTTGGCGAACATTGTCTACGATTTGTGTTGCCAACTTCTAGCCAACTTACTGCGTTACTTCAAAATGAACATTTAACACAAATTGGGGATTCGCCTTTCGACCGTGGTGGAGGACAGACGGCGTCCTTGTTCTTATGGTCGGCAGTCAAGTGAAAGTTCTATTATCACCTGATCTGGAGATTACCCAATAAAAATATAGTAGCAGAGATATCTGAGTATAGATTTTGATGTCTGAATGATGTCGCAGTATGACGTCTATGGCAAGTAACAATTTGACATCGCAGACACATCTAAATCCAGCTATTACTAATTCAGATATCACAAGGATGTCGCCGTGTAGTATCACAGGAATGTCAACGATATGATATCACAAGGAAATCTAATTCCCATTTTTAACAGTGTTGACTGGGTAGGAGTCGGCTGAGCGTCATTCAACAATGCTGGAGATAGGGCTTCGCGAGACCAAGAGACTTGTCTTGGTCTTGATACAAGACCAAGACCAAGAACAGGACTTAATAAATCTTCTCAAGACCAAGACCAAGACTCTCTTCCAAGAGTCATTTCAAGACGCATTTTGATCCAAAACCAGGACTATCAAGACCAATACTGTCAAGACCAAGGCTATCAAGACCAAGACTATCAAGATCAAGTCCAAGATTGAGCCAGTCTCGTCTTGGTCTTGAAACATCAAGTCCAATTCTAAGACCAAAATTACATTAATTTTTCGAGACCAAGACCAAGACTGTCGGCATCGAGAAGGCCATTAAAATGCTACTAATTTGCCCATTTAACCGAATTCGTGGCATCAATATTAACGGAGTTGGCAATGGTGCCGAATTAATTTGAAACACCCTGTATAGATGAATTTTATATTCTGTTATCAGAGTGAATAAGTTAAGATTTGGATTTTTAATATAAACTGATGATGTGTATCAGGATGTAATTAATAAAACCCTACACCATATACTATGGTAACTGGTATTCTGATAATATATATTTCATTGTCATTATTTATTGTTCATTCAGATTCATTCAACAAAAACGTACCAACTGAAAATTAGAAGCGATATGAGGAAACACTACGTACATATTATAGCAGCAAAGAAATCTATTCCAGTTATAATAATAGATATTTGTTCTAATTACAGAGTCCGGAGATAATATGTAAACAGGACTGAGCCCATCGATAATGCCAATAACAAATACGGTTCTCACGGTCGCTACGATGGAACAGGAAACAAAATCGATTATCTTCGTAGGTTTTTGTGTCATTTTAAAAGATTATACGGTGATCACACCACGTTTGCATATTGAATTGTTTAATGGAAACGTCCATACGGAGAACTTGATTGCGTACAATGAATGCAATTAAGGTTTCGCGTAGGTCGAATGAAGAAGCAGTGGAAAGTTGATGCTGTCTTTTTGGGGAATTTGAATTGGTGATGAGGATTGTTGACCTGTTCAGAGTAAATGGCCCAACACAACACTACAGCAGCGTTGCTCAAAATAACCGATAATATTTTTGAATCAATCGTAGAAAAAAGGCACACCTGCCTGATTCTGCTCGACGTTAGTAAGGCATTTAATATCTTGGGCCATGGCATGTGTAGGACATCGCAATGGCTCAAACAAAGAATATTTCTGCACAGGGGAGTGATGCTCGTTTGCGAAAAATTAATGTGCAGCAGTTGACCACTCACAAAAATCCGGCCACCAATTTGATTACTCTAACGTCTTTCTATAGTTACTTGAGTGTCATTCAACCTCTGTTTTTAATATTGATTTTTCGTTGTTATGAAGTATTTTTTCAATTCATTTCTATATTCAGTAAATTCGTTTTTCAACTCGACTACGTAGTTTTCTTTCAGCTTTTTCTCATGATTCTCTATTTTTTACCGAGTGTATCAATCCCCGAGTACTTAATCGAGGGTTTTAGTTTGTAATTTAAATTTTTGACTCAAAATGATGTTTCAATTGCTTGGTTTATAATAATATATTGCATCAATCTGTTAATGAAATTATGAGGTTTGAGAGTCTTTACATTGTGAAATAACAGCCCATGTTTCATTAGATAGAACATCCTTTTGCTTGTTATGGTCAGTTTTTTTATTAATGATGTTTTTGTGTTCGTTACGGCAAGTCTTATTTTGATTGATATGCTGGTGATACTCAGTTACCTATACACTTTTCATTTTCGGTTGTTTCGGAAACTTTTCTTGCGAGTGTTGCTATTAACAAAGATTTCAAGGTGATCGCTTCTTAAACAAAGTTATCCTACACTGAAACTCCTACAAGTACAAAGTGTTCCAAATCAAGTCGGCACCATTGCCAACTCCTTTATTATTGATGCTTGGAATTCGGGTAAATGGGCAAACTAGTAGCATTTTTAATGGCCTTCTCGATGCCAAGAACAAAAGAAAAATTGACATTGAAAGAAATATCATTTTATGAAATATTCTGAAAACGCGACTGTCAATTTATTGATTTGTTTTCGGGATCGAGATGGCCATTAAAAACGCTACTAGTTTGCCCATTGAACCGAATTCGTAGCATCAATAATAACGGAGTTGGCAATGGTGCCGACTTAATTTGGAACACCCTGTATATAAAACAACTCCCCCCTTACGAATGATATAAGGTGGTATCTATGTGATTCGGTATTTCTGGCACGACCTGCTAACTGTTTCGAATATTTATATATCCCGAACTCCACGGATATGAAAATACTGAATTTGGAAGAGAGGTTTATTATCCTACTAGATGGATCAGTTTATAAAAATTGATCAATACAAAATCCCATCATAGTTCTTGAAGAAACTAAGGAAACTTTGTGACTATCATCATGTTTGACCAAATGTAGAAAACAGTATAGCGTCCCAAGTTATTTTTCATCTCAATTTTAATGTAGTTTTTGCTATAACGAAGTCAAAATGTGCAATATGATTTCCACAAACATTAAAAATCTTCGAACGTGGCACAATTTAATATAATTTGTAATACCAATCAAATTTGATATAAGTTTTGTTCAAATCATATTTTCGCCATTCTCATTATTGGGAATTTCCCAGTCAGGCCCTGTCACTGGGCAGAGAAGGGAATCTGATCTTCTGATGACTTTTTAGGCTCCATCCGGTATCATTCTATTCTCCAGGCTCAAAAGTCTATATATAAAATTCATGAATAACTGTGGAACAGACGATTTATCAGGCGAGCTCTTGAAAATAACTTGAAATTGAAGCAACTACGAGCAAACACAGTAAACAGTCAAACACAAGGCGTACCAACAAACCGTTTCTTTAGTAACGACACAGTGGTCTGGATTCTGAGAAATTGTACTGAAAGTATTGATATCATTAAGGATAACATGTATGGAAAAGAGAAGTTTTATTTAGTAATTTTGGACTTATTTTTTCAGGCAAGAAACATTTTTGAATACGAATTTACTAAAAATATTGAATGATATTGTAACGATTTCGAGACCGGCCCTGATCATCCAATCAGTCGACCTCAAAAGCAAACAACTTGTACTAGCCAACGGATCGCCGAGAACAATATCAAATAAAATCGATCGCTCCGATACGGTTTTAAGAGCCATCTAGATGAATCGTCCTATACTCCCGAATAATCGAGAGCCGTGGATGGAATCTGCTTTGGAGTATATAAGCTGGATAGCCGAGGGCGACAGGAACAGTCACAGAGAGTAACCAATATAGTTCAAGAGTTCGCGGATAGAGAATGTCAGAAAAGATAAATAAAAATAGTGACTTGAGATATAAATTATTGATTAAGACGTGTGTAAATAAATTAACAAAATTAGTTTTAGTGCAGTTTTACCACAATATTTTCAAGACAACAGTCATTTGAAAGTGATAACTTATAGGGCAAAAAACACGTCAAGATTTATTGGATGTATTTATTTTCAATATATTTCAGACGATGTAAATTCACATTCACAGTTGTACAAAAAATATTGTTTGTATTTCTTGTATGAAACTCGTGTTTTCATGGCGCATTCTAGAGAAATGGGAAATAAACACACTCATGTGCCATGAAAAAAAGCACAAATTTTACGCACTTAATACAAAAATAACTATTATTGTACTATTTTCTTGTTGATTATGTAACGAACTTTGTCGATTCAGTTAGAAGTTTAAATTTTGCTAATTGATGTCTACGTTTGACATTCTTACATTTAGAAAAGTGTCTCTTTATACAAGATAAAAAAAAATATTCATACGATTCTCTATTGTCAGTTACTTGTTGAGAAACTACATACCAAAATAACCGAATACGAAATTATGAAAACATAATGCTTCGTTGTCGAAATTCAAAGAAAACTGCACTCAGCGCCAACTTCTACCGGGTTCATGTCCACTAATTTTAGTATGCATCGTAAAGCGATTGTTGTATAACGGGGGGCGCTCCGAAACACCTGTTGAACTGGACTCGTTGAACCTGTTCAGGTTCTGACCGAATAAAACGGCTGCTGTGATGGCCCCGTGGCCCGCGGCCAACCAGGCAAGGTCGTATATAGTTTCTGTCGGTCATCAGAGCCTCTCGATTTGCATTGTTCTTCGGAATTCTCTGAATATTTGTGGAAGAAGAAGACAATGAGTTGGTTCAGGTCCTGTTCTGGATATTAGTAAACACTCTTTCATTATGGTATAATAAATCCGCGTAATAATAATTATTATTATCCCAAAAGAATAGTAGAAGCGACAGAAATGCAAGATTTCTTCCAAGGTGTAACTCGAGGGTCATTCATCAAATGGCATTGCATTAAACACCTCTTGATTCAGAATGAAAAGTTAATTCGAACAGTGTCATAAAATATCCAGGACCATATTTAAAAAAAATTGTTGAGGGTGGTCCTGAGAATACGAAACGTTGGATACAAATTCTGAAGACGTCAAATCCTAGAGAATTCACCATTGAATGAAAAACCTTTCGAATATAATTGGATATTTCTGAAAATAAATGAAGTAAAACCAAAAAAACAGAAATGATCGAATTTACTCTTTTCGTCATATCTCAAGAACCGGCCCTGATATTTTCCATTGGTTTACACAGATAAATTATGCTTCCAGATGTGCAAATTTTTCTCCCCATAACCGACCTTCTTACTAGTATGGTTTGGTAGTTACCCATACAATTCCAATAAAAAAGTGGCCTCCCTGTATACTATTTTTTTCACAAAATTTTAGAAAAAATACAAATTTAATCAAAGTGTTTGGTCGCAATTGGCAGTAGAAGTTGTTGAAACTGCTTCTGCAGTAATTCTTGCTACCAGTGAAATCCAGAAATGTCCATGATGCAGCCTTATGGTCGATTCAAAGAATGGTCTTAAGAAAACAAAGCGCAGAGCTTTACGGAAAATGTAATGTTGGACTACTTTGAAGAAGTTTTTTAAAAATATAAATCGTCTACTTTTTGGGCGCAGTACTCCATGATTAAATCCTGTTTACTATTATTATATGATAACACTGATATCAGCAAGTACCCCAAATTATTGCAGTTCTTGAAATGGAATTCGCAAGGACACCAGGCAAAAAAATCTGGGCTGGGAATAGCCAAATGAAGGATAATCTTCTATTTAATTACAAGAGGGGCACTTGCAATTGGGTTTTCTTGGAAGAACGTTGTTATTAGGAGTCAGTTTGTATCCATACTAAAAACTAATAATGATGGATCGTGTAGAACACAGTCAGAAAGAGCAACTATAGACATAGGTGTTCCTCAAGGATCAGTCCTGGGTCCGGTGCTCTTCATATTATATACTAATGATATCGAAACTGTGACTAGGGATGCCAACTTTGCGATGTATGCAGATGATAAATCTTTAATTGTGTACGAGGTGAATGATGACTTGTTAGAAATGAAATGCAACAAGGTTCTTGATGATATAAGTGAATGGTACTCTTCAAATAAACTGTACTTTAACATTTCAAAAACTAACTTTATAGGTTCCAGGTTCCACAATCGGCAAAAGAACTGCTCTGATCTGAGTTTGAAAATAAATGACATTGACCTTCAAAATGAAGAATCACTCCAATTTCTCGGAATAACCATAGATGACTGTCTAACATGGAAACAACATTGTAAGTTATTGATATCAAAATTACACTCGTCATGTTACTTATTCAGAAACTTACGTCATATTTTGTCTGAAGCGCAGCTGCTGAGTCTGTATCATGCACAGGTTGGTTCGAGGATCAGATATGGCATTTGTCTTTGGGGTACTTCCAGATATCTAAAAGGGTTTCGTGTAAATCGTTTTTCAAAAAATGGAACATCTTAACAGTAACTTCTTTGTATATTTATGAAATATGTGTTTATATCTAATCCAACCAGCGTAAATTTAAGATGAATAAAAGCATTCACAATTTTAATACTCGCCTAAAAAATTACTACCATGTACCGGTTTGTAAGACTAATGTAGTTTATAAGTCACCAAACAATATTGGACTCAAAATGTTTAATAAGCTGCCAACAAATATAAAGGTATCTTCAACATTATATTCTTTCAAGAAAAGCTTGAAAATATTTTTAACTGACAATTGTTTTTATAGCGTTAGCGAATTCTTTGATACGTAGTATTAGTTTTGTGTATTGTGACGAATCCTATACAATTTATGTAATTGTCTAAAAGGATAATAAATATATATATCCATCTATCTATCTATCTATCTATCTATCTATCTATCTATCTATATATCTATCTACAAATATCTGCCAGATGTAGTTCAATGTCATTGCTTAAAACGGATCGAACATAGACGATCGATTGCACTTTTCGATTTTTTGGTGAAGGCGCCAGGTATAAAAATGTTTTTGAAACACTTCGATTTCGTTTTTCTTTGAGATTGCATTTTCTATTTCAATCGAGTATTTGACAAGATGATCTATGATTGTAGTCGACGAAAAATTGCGTGAACAGAATGCCCAGAGAGTTTTGATCCCTCAGATAGAAGCAGTACATTTCTTCATACAATTATTATATTATTACTCGGTTCATTTATCCACTAATTCTATGCATGATTTCAGCAATTTCTGGTGGAACAAATCAAGGAGTTACTATATCTCCCTTAAAATTGAATGGAGTTTCATATAAATAAATGTATTTTATTAGTTTATATTTTCATACTGTTTAATTTTTCAACAAGTACTTTGACAAAAATCAACAGTTTCATATTTCATATTTCACACTGGAGAAAGTCCTGTCAAAAAAACAGTTATTGAAAAGGAACTGTGAATTGTGCCCAGCTCGCTCACTCATTATTTCGCAAAAATATGGAAGAAATTTATTTTTCTTCAAAATGGTTTGGATGCTAGTTCATTAACATGTCCCAAAACTACAACTTCACGAGCTCATTAACAACAGGATTTTCACTTTCTAGTTTTTTATCAACTATAATTCCTCTCTTGATTTTTTTTTTCTAACTGTAGTACATAGTTTGTAGTGACATGTGGGACTTGACGTTGTGCATTGAATAATAAGTTCAGCGAAATAATATTCATGCACCCTTTCCGCAATTTAATAAACCATAGTATTCAAATTTCAAAGCTAAGTTGAATAAACTACCATTCAACACTTCGAAATTCGTTACAGACATTCATTTGACAGCTACTAATTTGACGTGTAATATATTCAGGCCCGGATTAGCAATTTCCTGATCGTAACCATTTGTGTGATTTTATAGAAGTGATAACAAATCGCCACAAATCCATGCAAAGCAAAAAATAGGTACTAAATTTATACCATTAGCGTACTCAGTTCGAATGAATGACATGTTTACCATTAGTGATTGTTTGCAAATAAGTTTCAAATTTAAAACTTTTAAAATGTCAAGACTATTGTATAGTGAATTTTAAGATTGAAAGAAATCTTACCAATGCTCCCAATGCTATTTAATCATTTTGGGGCGATTTCTACCCTCGCTTGGGGGTGAGAGTGGTGGAGACAAAAATTTTCATTCAAAATATTCATTTAATCAAAAATTGACGAATTTAAGCGTTTTTCCAAAATAATGACGCAGTTCCTGAAAATGGCTTTATTTCGTTTTCAGTTGGTCACCCTTTATTTTGAATATATAATCAAGACATATGTGGATCATTGAACGCTATTATGACAACATATTATAGCTAGATTAAAATTGAGATGTGGAATCCTTTTTTTTATATAAACTTCAAAGGACTCTGTTTATTGGCCATATTTTAGCTTGTCAGATAAGAGAAAATGAAACTGAAAACTAATGACGAACAATTGGTAGCCAACAGTGGGTTGTGAAATTTCGAAATCGAATGGGATTGTTTGCTCCTAGAGATTTTTTTATCGAATCCAACTGAAACAACTAATAGGAATAAGTAAACGAAATAAAAAAAATACATGACAGTCCATTCTTTAATTTATCGTTTTTAATCGGTCTCACATTTAAATGACTCAAATACCCTATGAGGTACTTGAGGCCTCATAAACAATGATCTCGCTACTCAGCGTGAAAGAATCTCGCCTTCAGATCGACCACAATTCATCGAAGACACTTGTGGTGTTCCAAGGTTTCAGTACGGTAATTTTCCTTCATTGTCATTATTATTTCTTATTTGCTTTGATTTATATGCCAAGAGTCAAGTGATGTATTAGGGCTCTCATTTTTAAACGCACATATCGTATTATGAAGAGTGTGCCGAGATTTATTTACTGATATTCGAAATTTAATTTTATTAATGAGAACAGGAAGATGTAGAACAACTGGCTTGTCCGCTGAGGTCAGGTGAAAAGTAAGGAAAATTACATTTCAGAACATGCCGAACTCTTGTACAGAATGGCCTTTTTTCCCAAACCGAAAAATAAAGAAGTTTTCCATTTGTCGCCAACTTGAGGACACCCTGTAATTATGTTGCTGTACAGAACCTAATTCGAAATGTATATGTATATGTAAATGTAAATGTATACTAGATAGGAAATCTTGTAATTAGGACCCACCGGTCCTGTTTGTATTTCTTGTTCAATAAATAAATAAATAAATGAAATAAAAAAAACTCTAAACGATTTCGAGGGCACACACAATAGATATGAGTTCAAATCTCCTGAGCTCAATGAACTGCACAATCGAATAATCACGGAAGAATTTCGACCGGTCCTCAAAGGCTCTGATGAGTTGAATAACTGTTGGTAGGTTGCAAAGGGAACCTGCCCATCACGCGGTACTCCGTGTGGTATAAGCGTAACCCTTCTATGGCCTGGATCGATTACTACAAGGAGCTCATTAGCTGATGTCACTCTGGAGGACTCACAGCCCTACGATCTGATCAAGTCAGAGCCCAAACAAAGCACGCCTTCTGCATGTTCCAGAAAGACTTCCTCAGCCCTCTTCTCTTCTGTATCTCCCAATTGCCATTTTCCGTTGCACTACTGAAAACTAGCGGATGAAACTACGGTACCTCCAGCAACATGGATGATCTTGAACTGTATGCTTCGAGAGGAAAAAATCTACATTTGAGATTTGCAGACAATGCTTCAGTCTGAAAGACATTTTTTGGACTTCTATTGTCTAATTTTGAAGAAAAACCGTTTATCTATGGTTCCAAGTTCAAGTGTTTGAGCAGTTCAATTCGAGACAACAAAATTTCCATAATTACTCAAAACATGAGAAATATGAGACATTTTTCAGAACATCACCATCAACGCCCTTTTAGAGTCCCATTTGATTTATGGAATACCGTTTTGGGGTGTATGCAACTCATCAGCACTTCAGACTGTATTGGTGCTGCAGAAACGAGCAATCAGGTATCTATATGAGCTCAAACCTCGTGATACATGCAGATGCATATTCGCAGAGAAAATGATATTGACTTTGATTGCAATATTCATTTTAGAATCTGTTTGTCTCATTTACTAGAATTTGTCATTATATGAGACAGCGTCCAATCGTTACAACACCCGTTCTAATGCTTTGAAATTGCCAATTCCCTTAACAAATATGGCCAGGGATTCTATTTATTATAATGGGGTCAAGATGTTTAATTATTTACCTTCTAAGACAAGCAAAATTGACTAACAAAAAGTTTAGAAACACAGTTGAATCATTTTTAGCTGATAAACCCTATTATAATTTGCAAGAGTACTATAATGATGAATTTACATGATATAATAATAATAATGGGTCTTTATTTTTTCTTCACAAATACAATATTTAACAAAAGACGATTACTCTTGGGAGGCGATGTTCAACATAGTTGTTCTTCCACATAACCCCCCCAAAATACCAACCAGCTGAGAGGCCTCATAATAGATATAAAAGATAATTATAGCTACAACAAAAAATTACAAATTTGCTTTTCAAACTAAAATAGAAATTACAATTCAAAAATTTCTAAGCATAAATGTGGAAATAACACCGTAAACAAAATACTCCAACAACACGATTAATTATTATTTCTCAAGGAGAGTATTTTTTTTTATATAACACACAGCTTCAGTAAAATATGTAAACAAACATCAAAGAACATATTTATGAATTAAGAAAATTATAATTAATCAAAGAACAATGGAACAACATGAGTCGCTTGAAAGAAAGAAAGAAATGACAAAACAATTTTTATTTAGGTTGATTCTCTACGACAACTCAACAAGATAGTAAATAGCACAGAGATAAGGGCAGTGAAAAAAAAACTAGTAAAAAAAAAGTAAACGGGAATGGAGATAAGGATCCATTCCAATAAGAAATTATAGTTCTACCACTATGATAAAGTGTTAACCAAATACATTCACAAATCAGCTTCGCAGTCAATCGCTTGCTTTAAGTTTTCACGTAAGATGAAAATTTTTCCAGAAGTTGACCATGAATTGCGGGAACCATATTTTTCCTTGGCCTTGCGCAGAAGATCATATCTCCCCTTGGTTAAATCCTCGAAAATGGAAAATTCTGTACCTTTCAAGCTTCTCTTAGACGCCATAATAGTATTTTTCACGATATTGGTGGTCAGATTAACCAGCACCGGCCTAGGATTATTTGAGTTTTCCTGACCTACTCTGAAAGCCATATCAATATCAGCTTTTGTGCAAGAAATTTTGAGAGTATTCATTAGGAAATCGATCACAGTAATAGCAATATAATGTGCATATATGAATCTATGTTATAGGTGTAATTGCATTGCTCTGTGGAATTTTTTTAGAATTTTTCTACGATGTTTTTGATGATGTTTTTATGTTTGTTAATGTACCTATATGTATATATCTATTCATATTCCTTTTCAACAAAACTGACTATTTTAACAGAGTTTTAACAAAACTGTGCTGTTACAAAATTGAATTTTAACTCTATAGTTTTATATTCTAACTTAACTTCATTTCATCAAATACAAACTGTTTTACATTTTTATGCTTTTATATTTACATGCCTATTTATTTAACGCAAGCTTTGTTCACAACATTATTTCTTAATGACAATAAAGTATACTTTTTATTATTAATATTGACAAGGAATCTCACAGTCAGCAACCTTTTTCTTTGACCTCGTCCGCTCATTATTATTGACAGTTGAACTACCGAAGCGATAAGCACGAATAGAAGAGAAGTTTGGTGAAAGGTGAGTGGCCAAACCTAGGCAACCACAACTGCTCAAAATTGATTGAAACGAAATTCATCACGAACACATTGTTTCCTCTGGTAATCTACACACAAAACCCGAGATCAAAGCCAATTCTCTTCCGCTGGGCTCCTATACCATTACGTGTTCAGGCTTCCATTATTTACAACTCTCCACATATTATTACCCTCCCATTCAATAATTAAATCGTGTAAAGCAATTTATTACTTATTAGAAAATTATCGATAGAAAAAAATCTATGAAATTGCTGTATGGCATATCAAATATACCCAAGACAATGGACCGCGGTGGGAGTGTATATTAACAGCGGGGTCAGGCGAGTTAAGAGTCGAACACAGTGTATATTAATAATTACAGTGGAATGTCCGAGAATGCGCATCCACTGATTGTGTTCGTGTAATTACATATTCGTGGGTTATAATTAAGCGCGGAGAAAGAGTCAATGATCCGGGGAACCGTTGTTAGACTTTTAAAATTGACTAATGCTACCTCATATACGTTCTCTTCGCGCTTGCACGAACTCCGGACGAAAACACACCCCCCCAGCGGTTCCGGGTATTGGTTTCAATGATTCTCGTGAATAATTTGTGTGTTCCTGTCGATTATTATTGAAATTTGATGAATGGATAGGCGATGATTGGCGTGAATGGTGGGAAACGAGGTGAAATTATCCGAATATGATACACAGAAAAAACAATTGGTTGAATCAACTAATATTTGATCGTATCAAATGAATGAAAGTGCACAAATTATGCACGATAAGACAGTCTAGAAAATTTTTGAACTTCATCTTTAGGTTTAGGATCAAATTTGTAGTTTCAATCAAGTAAACTGAATTGCATGAACCAAATATCTTATTCTGATAATTTAACACAAAAATACAAATATGTGTCCAGAAATCTATGGTTAAAATGAAATCTGTAAAAGATGAAATCTTGGATTACTAGCAACATCCACCAAAAAAAGAAATAAATTAACCCATTAATGCCTGAGTAATATTTTTTTGTTGATTTTGGTTATTTTTCCAGGAAGAGTTCCAATTGCCATCTAGATTAACTATATAAAAATGGTTTATACTTATTTTTTGTTTAGAGTAGACTTTTTTGACGTATGATATATCATACGGTAGGCATATGGGGGTTGGCATTATGAGGTGTGAGGGTACAGAACAAAATAATGTATAAATGCCTGAAATAAAAATTTTATTGATATAAATTATTTAAACTTCAATTATTGTTTTCAAGTAGGCCAATTATTTTGATGGTGGCTGATATAAGCGGAAACAGCTGTCTGGATGTAATCCAATATTACACCTGACACAGGAAAATTTGATGGTCGACTCCGTCAAATCTCACGTCTTGCAGGATGCTTCTAGTGCACTTAGGTATAGGTCCAGCTAAATACATTGGAGAACTCAGCAGAGAAAGCACAATCCTTCGTATAAACTGAATAAGGCTGATTTTATGATAAGGAAATCTATATAGCATCCACATATTTACAATTGAACCTTTGGGACAAAATCTAATAAATGGCCAATACCATTTCCTTGATCGAATTCTGACACGATACAATCCTCGCATTTTGTCAAATAAGTCGACACCTCCCATTCCTTGATTTTATAGGTGTATTATGTTGGGTTGATCGACATCTACACGTTTCTTATCTTCTTTTGGCCATCTTTTGCAGAATCCTTCTGTCAAGCATGTACTATTTTCCATATAATAATTAGTCCCGATGGTAACTTGACTATTGTCATGCATGCCTGATCAAAACTAAATCAGTTTTCGTTTCCTTCAACACATGCGATGTACCTCGTTTCTGCTTTTTCAGATCAGTTATTGAAGCTTTTTCAATTCTCTGATCTGATCACAGAGTACCAATACAATAAATGGTATTTGCTGTGAGAGTTTCCAGTAGTGAAAGCGAATTGAAAAAGTTGTCGATAAAAACTGTTGACTCATCAGGTAAATAGCCGATGCAAAGAGTTTCAGTAACAATTAAACCCAAAGTTTTTCCTTCTATTCTGTCTCCTTTACCACAGTAGGGGTTGAATTTCAACAAATATCGTCACTTTCGTTGCCATATGTTGATGGAAATATTATCAAATCTAATCTTTGACAACTATATACTTGTTCATAATCTTCATCGTCCGAATTGAGCTCTTCTAAGTGATTCAAAAGCTCTTCCGCATCACGAGAATCTGATGGATCATAAAATTTCTTTCTGCAACAAAAATACATTCATTTGCCTACCGTATGATATATCATACGCAATTTTTTTTTCGGTGTAGTGTAAAGTACAGGCCACAGCCAAACTTTCTGTTGGATCGGAAATATTCCTTAGTGTATATTAGGTCATATTTTGATGGCTTTACTCCTGTTAAAATTACAGACAAACCAGATAAAACAACATCACCTTACCTGTGACTCAGTTTGTAGGACTCGAAAATACACTGCTACGTAAAACTGATTCCGAATGCAACAAACTTTGATGGAAACCGTAATAACCATTATTATAGTGTTAATAAGTGATTATTTGTACATATGACGAGATTTACAAGTGTTTTTATCATATAAGATGCACACGCCGTGAATTTAAAATGAAACATAACCTCCGTATGATAAATCATACCATAGGCATTAATGGGTTAAATAAAGAAAGGCACAAAGATTGGGAAAACGTTGAACTCCATGCAAAATGAATATAGAACGTATAGGAATAATCTCAATCTTCTTATAAAGAAAACAAAAGCAAATTTCTTCAAAGACGAAATTTAGAAAAATTAAAACAATTCTAAGAAATTCTGGGAAACACTAAGGGAATCAACAAATCAAAATACTTAATAAAACAATTGAAATATAAGAAATTCGCTTAGAAAATAATATAATATCGAATAATCCTTTGGAAATAGCAAACAATTTTGTATGGATAAATATACCAACGTAGGAGAATTTCTAGCGCAGCAAATTAAAGAAGCAAAACATGTTAAAGAAACTAGAATACGTATTTCAAACACCATATACTTAGAAGAATGTACTGAAACTGAAATAAAACAAATAATCCATAAACTTAAAAAAATAAGGCACCTGGGTTAGACTCAATAAGCTCAGATACGGTGAAAATTATATGTGACAGTATATGCCAACCACTATGTCATCTTTCGGATACAATCTTGAAAAATGGTATGTTTCCCAGATCATTCAAAATAACCAAAATTAAAACGGTTTATAAGAAAGGTGACAAGCTGGAGTGCCTGAACTATAGGATCATATCCTTAATCTCTTGCGTGGCAAAGATAATCGAAACAGTAATCAAATCACGTATTTGCAAATTCCTCGAAAAATATAATATCATCTCCCCCCTTCAACTCGGTTTCAGACAAGCTAGTTCCACTCAAGATGCAATAGCCTCTCTCATCTAAAAAATATAGAAATCCCTTGATGAAGGAAAACCATCACTTTGCATCTTCGTGGACCTGGCTAAAGCTTTCGAAACAGTAAGCCATGAGGAACTGTTTGAGACACTGGAGGATCTGGAAATGAGACCTTGTCTGAAGTTATTGAAAAGTTATTTAGAGGAAAGAAGCCAATGTGTCGATATCCGAGGTACTCTAAGTGAATTCAAAACGATAAAGTATGGTGTACTACAGGGCACTGTTCTAGGTCCCTGTTTCTTCAATATTTATCTGAGTAATTTATTTTACCTCGATATCGAAGGCCAAAAGCTTTTCAGATGACACCGCGGTCTTCTATAGAGCAAAGGATTGGACAACCTTGTTCAATAAAGCCCAAACAGAATTTTCAAAAATAAAACATGGTTTGACTCTAGCATATTAACCATTAATTTTGCCGTTCAGTATACAGAAAATAGATTTCGAAAACTTTCCACCAATCTATCTGGGACTGACTATCGACTGCAATCTGAAATGGGATCACCATATCAAAAAACTAGCAGGAAAATCTCGTAGTTTGCTCTAACAATTCAGGCTCTTCAAAATTATGGTAAATATGTACAATTGAAGTCTATCTACCACGCCATAGTTGAATTTCAGCTCAGATATGAACTAATAGCATGGGGTGGTGCATATAATCACCATATATCCCCAATCACAATTCTACAAAAATGGATCTTGAAGATCATTTATGGAAAAGACAAAAAATTCCCCACTGCGGAACTGTTCAACTTGTCGCAAGTCCTCGACATCAAACTCTATTTTCAGTGTGTGATAAATAAAGAAAAATTTTCAAATAATAAAAACTCAACAAAGAATAAATACTTGACACGAAATCAACCGCTCCCCTTACACATTCCCATCAAAGTGAATAAAACCTTGAGAAGTCCTATCTTTCTCGGTCAAAGATTATACAGTAAAATCCTCTTAGAAATCCGCGAAATGAACTCACCTGCAATGTTTAAAAAGAAAAATTAAACATTGACTGCAAGCAAATAAAATGTCTCGCAGACCTTCTTAATATAGGCTGTTATTATTTATGAAATATCTTACCGTATACATCATATTCCTAGTTATCCTTCAAAATATCTGAATCTCTCAATAGTTAAGAAAACTGAAATCTAATATGTTTTCAAATTCGTATCATTGAATTTCGTCCTTCTTTCAAACTACTATACTAGATGTAGATATTACCCCATTTCTTCAATTTTAAACAAACATCAAAATGTTTATATTATATCTAGTTGTATCCTGTATGATTGTATTCAATTTTTAATATGTCCACTGTCTAAATACCCTTTTATATTTTATATGTTTTGAATGTTGTTGTACGTATTCAGTGTTGTCAATTTTAGGCTAATGACCACATACTTAGACGTACAAAGCTTCTTGAATATGAAGAGCTCTCACCCACGCACATGTCGAAAGACTTAAGTGGATTTTTCTATTTTATTTCATTTTACTTTCATTACGATACTTGTAAACTACTTTATTGAAAAACTATTTGTATTTGAAACTTTTCAAAATTAATATTATTATTACTATTATTATAACCAACTGATTTCATAACTTAGACCTCTTATTCATGTTCCCATAGAAGCCCTAGAAAATGAAGCTCTTACACCAAATAATTTTCTGATAGGGACATCTAGTGCGTCATGTCCCTCCGGAAATTTTCCAGAACGAGATTTGTTGTCTAGAAAAGATCTCAATTCTCAAGTGACCTCTTCTGGAAATCAAATCTAGCCCCTCTCTCTCTCCAGGAAGATGTGGAAGGGAGATAGGTCTAGTAGGATTTCCATAGCTGCTGACGGTGTGCTGATGATGGCACCAGTGATCGCCAGACAAGCCTGACTCTGTTAACTTGAGAGCTTTACCTGGGCCGTTCGCTATGAATATTTTGGCCACCAGGTAATGGCACCGTATGTGATCATTGATCTAACAACCTTCACATATATCCAGTGGATTTGTTTGGGACCTAGGACCCGAGATCTTCTACAAAATTATCCTACAAGTACATAAGAATATTCTGGCTCTGTGGAGAAGTTTTTTCAAATGAGTGTTTCATGTGAGTTTTTTTATCAAAGAAGACCCCAAGATATTTCACTTCTGCTGCAAATGGAACAACCTTGTCAAAGCTGATCCAATAGAATTTGGTAATGCGTTATTGAATGGTCCTTCAATATCGACCCTCGTAGTTTGTTCCCAGCTGCCTGACTCCTCAGCTCGATTGAATGGTCGTCGAACTTTTTCCCAAAGCTTTTGTTCCACCATTGAGAGTTCCAGTAACTCAATCGATTCTCATTGGACAGTTTTAGTGATATGAGGAGATTACAGCACCACAAACGTTTTCTGTTGCAGCCTCTATCGTATCACAACTGTTGATTGTAGTGAATCTAGCTCCAGTCTGTAGCCTTCGAGTCACGATATTCCACAACTGGTCTTGGACCTGTTTCAGTAGTGAATAGAATGTGTCTGTGGTCTGAACAGGATGGTTCAGAAGATACTGTCCACTGCCCAATGCCGTCGTATCAGAAAAAGTTTGAGTTGATAGTTAAATCTAGCACCTCTTATCTATTTATATTTACAAATATTAGTTTGAAGCCTTTGTTAATTACAGATGGCTCTTTCCCTAGTATATACCCAAAAAGTAACCCACCTCTTCGATTTGTATTCATGCTACCCCATGAAGTATGGTGTGAATTAGCATCACAACCCATAATCAATTGGAATTTTTTCCTTTTGCTGTAGTCTATCAATCGGCCTGGGAAATATGCAGAGTAGGCGATTATATTCGTCGTACCCTTCATCACTTTAGGTGCCCTTGGAGGCAATGCTAAACTTTCCGCCATTGCACCTACGTGTAATGAAAGAAGCAGCAAACAGTGCCTTCAGACTGAGCCAGTCAAAAACTCAAAAGCAGGAGATCTGATAGGACACTTAAAGATTTTGGAACACATTTCCCTAGAAGCCATGTCTAAACCGACAGATTTCATGCCAGTTAGCTACGACTTCGAAATACAGTTTGAAGTGGTCATTAACAGCCACCAAACTTGCACAGAGAACAGACCTCAACTGGGAAGGGATGCATCAGTGTGATACACGGATTAAAAGTGGACGAAAGGGTTGAAGTGTGCGTTACAGGACCAAATTTCAGGCTCTCAAAACCCCTTGGTAACACCCCAACCAGCTTCCAAGCAGAAGTACATTCCATAGAATTATGTGTCCAGGAATGCCTTAAAAGAGGCACTCGAAGGGCATAAATCTATATACTGTTAGATAGCTAAGCAGCATAAAAAGCTCTGAGGTCATACATGTGTGAGTCTGAGTTGACTTGGGACTGTGAACAATCCTTTAGACAAGGTCAATCTGATGTGGGTGCCAGGTCACAGAGGAATTAAAGGAAACGAAGAAGCAGATTGCCTTGCCGAATAAGGGGCAAACACACAATTTCCCTGGCCTCGAATAGATCGATGGAAATGCTTGTGAGACTGCACAACCTGTAAGACCCCCTTATAATCAACAATCTACCCTTCATAACCAGTAAGGACACCTAAATGTCTACAACAACATAAGTGCAGAAGCTTTTAAGCACAAAAGAAATAACGAACGGACGACGTACGACGTAAGGTACGGTTGGTTAACTTTCTGTTTGTTGACTACGCTAGTTTGTTAGTTTTACCTGCCTTACACTTGTTTACACCGTGATGGTCTTTCACCAAATAGTGCCGTCCTCTCCATTTATTCTGGCTTGGCCTTTTTTGCACGAAATCGACAGTTTCATCAAACAAGATATACGAATATTATCTGTAGAAGATATATTACGAAGATGAACTTTTAGAATCAGATAAGATGCAACGATTGTTTGGTTTTAATTGGCTATTGTTTGCCTCGATAATAATGAGTTACCTATAATCATTATTGTTACACAAGATAACTTATAATAATGGAAGTCAATTATTATAATTGAGCTCGCGGTTTTTAATTTCGTTTGTATAACACTGTTATGATCGAAATTGCACATTGTCCTACATAATTGGATGAGGAGTGACTCACTGTCTTATTGTTGAAAGGGTATTGTTTCGCATCACGTTTTCGTTTTGCTTAATATATGGGTTACCATACCATTTTCTTATAAAGTTCATTCATGCCAAACTTTCAGAAACTTCACATTTGGAGTTCTTTATAGAACTAGGACATTTTGAACTTCATTATGCCTCTAAAATACAATGACATGACGATGTCATTATGATATGTCAGTAGATGATAACTGTGAAGAGATCTATAGAATGATTCATCTTGGCCGAAAAATTGAATGAAATCGTGAACATTTTTTTGCGATTATTTTTCACAACTTTTGACGTGGATTAACTCAGCAACAGTGCATCGATGAACTTACTTCAATTTTTGGCAATGAAGCTCTATCAAGGACTAGTGTTTGTCGATGGTATGCTGACTTAAATCGAGGTCTTAGTTTGCTCCAAGACGAATTTCGTGAAGGTCGTCCAAAATCAGTTGTTGTTCCGGAAACTATTGATGCTGTGCGCGAAGTGATATTGAAAAGATCGTCATGTGACCTATCGTGAGATTGAAACAACCTTAGGCATTAGTGGAACCAGCATACTATCAATATTGCATGGATATTCGACTGTCAACGAAACTTGTTAGCGTTGGATCCCACACAATTTGTCAATCGTGACGATTGGTCAAAAGAAATGCTCAAAAAATACGATCGAAACACGCCTATGACATCGTTATAGGTGATGAATCGTGGATTTACGCGTATGAGCCCAGAAGTAAACAGCAGTCGACTGTATTGGTGTTTCAAGATGAGCGAAATTCAACAAAAGTTGTTTGCGCACGAAGCACTTCCAAGCAAATGGTCGCCTGTTTTTTCGGAAATACTGGACATTTCGCAACTGTACCACTAGAACAACGCAGAATAGTCAATACACAACCTTTTGTTTTCCAGTTGTCTTCCAAGAAATGAGGAAAACCAACCGCCGAAGACGGATTACTCTTCAGCACGACAATGTGAGCTCAAACAACTGCACTCAAAACGTCGATTTGATGACTCATCCGCCGTATAGTCCTGACTTGGCATCGAATGACTTATTTTTATTCCCGTACGTGAAAAATGAGCTGAGAGGTCTACGTTTTTCTACAGCTGCAGAAGCGGTTGATGTGTTCAGAATGCATGTTTTGTAGATATCTCAATCAGAGTGGCAAACGTGCTTCGACAATTGGTTCAAACGCATGCAGAAGTGTATATTTTGAATATTTTGCAAAATAATAACGCAATTTTCGATTATTAATATTGGTTTTTGTTCTCTAATCCCGGAATATGAAAGGCAACGCTCGTACTTCCATCAAAACTCTTTGATTCATCGGCTAGCAGTAGTACTTCCAGTCCACTTCTCTTCTTTATCTCCCCTATTCAGTTCATCTTCGAAATAATCTGACATTGAATTAAATTGGCAGCTCGTGACGTCTCTTAACTCCTGTATAATTGGTCATAATCGTGGTTGCCGTGACTTTGCAGGTCTTGGTCGCAACTTCTTCGGAAACGGACCGCAGATCAGATAGGGCAGTGATAAGTAGAAACCCGAGGACATTTGTTGCCTGATCGGCAATTGTTCGGTCGTCAGGCAGCAAACAAAGCCCACTGTCGCATTGTGAACTAACTAGACGTCGTCTAATTGACAATTGTTTACAGTGGTTATCATTCATGTTCTGCAAATTCCTTGTACAGAACCGCTTTGTAGGGACATTTCTTGCGGTACCGATTTGGTGCGGCTTTTAACTGCGGTTAAATTAGTAACGTTCACATTATTTTTTGCCAGGAGAGACTTATTCGATGAAAGTTTCAAAGTATCGACTGCATACGACTCAGTGGCGGTGTGGATGAAATTGGTGGTGTAACTCACTCATTCCTATTCATTCCCAGCCCTAATAGAGTTGATAGAACTGGAAGAGGCGGAGGTTACGCCTTTTTTGTTAGACGAACTAGTCCATTCAAACATATTGCTTCACAAATAAGTGCGAATCTTGAGCAGCTTTGGATCTCAACCACTATCAGAGGAAAACTTTTCATTTTTGGGGTGTTATACCGTCCACCGGATGGAAGTATACCACTCTGTCTGTGTGAACTTGATGAAAGTATTTCTAATCTACTGCCAACGTGTGACTTTTTTCTTGCAGTGGGTGATTTGAACATTGATTTGCTCAAAAACGATAGACGTTGTACACTATTCAACAATTTCTTATCCTCCTACAATGTTAAGCAACTGGTACAAAAACCAACACGAATAACTAACAATAGTCAGACATTGTTGGATATTTTGATCGTGTCGGATGAGGAACAAGTTACTTCTGTTGATATCTCCGATGTCCACGGTATATCCGATCACTTAGCTGTATCTTGTGAAATTCAAAATTGTATAGTAGAAAACAAGGTAAGAATGATAAACTTCCGGGACTATCAGGAATTCAATTATGAGTCATTCTGTGACGGCTTGAGAAACATTCAATGGAATGTTATCTACGATTTGAATAATGTTAACGATATGCTTTCCTTTTTTCATCTCCACCTCAAGGACCTTTTTGAAAAACACACTCCTCTCAAGACGAAAAGGGTAACTAGACCCCCTGCTCCGGAGGCTCACTTTCACTATAAAAGAAATGATCAAACTCAGAGATCGAGCCTTCAATAAATATAAAAAATCCCAGTCTACGGTGGATTTTCAATTCTATAGAGATTTGAGAAATTACACTACGGGTGCAATACGACGTGAAAAGAAGGCATACTTGGATCATATTCTTCTTCAGAAAAATTCTAAATCTACATGGAATGCCCTAAGATCACTTGGCTTACTGAGACACAAAAACAATACTGAAATACCGATCAATCTGAAAGACAAAGATCGCATTAACTATCATTTCAACAATATTTCCCAGCAGGACCCTTCGAAAGCACAGTTGTCGCTTCTTGAAGTATACAATAGAACCCAAAACGAAAATAGTTTCAACTTCTCTAACATTACCAGTGAATTGGTGAAAGAATATATATATAAAATCAAAACTAATGCCACTGGGTCTGACAACATCTCCATTCGCATGATTCATTTGATTGTTGACCATCTTTTAAATCATATCACTCACATTGTAAATACGATTTTGGTGGAAGGTGTATTTCCCAAAGAATGGAAACATGCCTGGGTCATTCCTCTACCAAAATGCAACATTCCCACATATTTTTCTGACCTCCGACCCATCAGCATCCTCCCATCTCTATCTAAGGTCGCAGAAATGGCAATGAAAGATCAGATCTCTTCATAAGTGTACGAGCATAACATAATAACTTCTGTTCAATCAGGTTTCCGAACGCAACACAGTACTACTACTACTACTTTAGCGATTACAGATGATATTTTCAGAGCCAGAGATGACGGCAAACTAACATGTCCAGTTTTGCTCGACTACAGTAAAGCTTTCGACACCTTGGACCATGAAATACTCTGTAATAAACTCAACTTCTTTGGATTTTCGAATAGCGCAGTTCGCTTGATACAGAATTACCTAGATGGCCGCAGTCAAAGCGTTAATATCGACAGTGAATTGTCAAAGTCTCTACTGATGACTAAAGGTGTACCTCAGGGATCTATATTGGGTCCACTTCTTTTCAGTATATATATTTCTGACTTCCACCGTTCTATTACCAAATGTACTGTACACCATTACGCAGATGATACTCAAATATATTTCTCATTTCATTGTGGTAACCTACAAGAAGCTCAGAATACTATCAACAACGACCTTCAGTCAATATCTGATATTTCATCCGCTCATAAGCTGAAACTGAACCCAAAATAATCAGTAGTCATGTTATTTGGGTCACAGAAAATGAGAGAATCTGCCCTGGAATCATTTGAGGTGTATATTGGTGACAATAAACTTCCTATAGTTGTTGAGAACAAAAATTTAGGACTATACTTCGATCCAGAACTGAGATTTACCAGGCATGTTAGTTACTTATGTCAAAGTGCTTATAACACGTTACGACAGTTATACCCAAATAAAGACATTCTTTCCACAAAACTCAAAATGAAACTTTGTGAATCGCTGATTTTTTCAAAAGTTTCATATGGTGACTGTGTTTTTGGTCCCGCCTTATTACAATCTGATGCCGATCGTCTGCAGCGCATACAGAATTCTTGTCTTCGCCTCTGTTGTGGAGTTCGTAAGTTTGATCACATATCGACAGAAATTAAACAATCCGGATGGTTGAGACTAGAAAAACTCAGACATTTGCACTTATTAACAAATGTACACAAAGTTCTGATTTCCCGTAAACCTGATTATCTCTTTAACAGACTGGTATCATTTTCCAGCATCAACAGATTTGTGACACGTAACAGTAATATCCTCGATATTCCCAAACATCGCACTTCAATATTCACCAGAAGCTTCTCGTATATCGCACCAAAATATTACAATTCACTACCCAGTGAGTTTAGGTCTTACAATTTGCTTAACTTCAAAAAGAAACTGAAACTACGTCTAATCAAAAATTGACAAGAATAAGATGTCCAACTACCTCATTAACTCATCTTGACACGAGCTCTGATCTGATTTTATTAAGTATTTTTCTTTTTTCAGCATCACGTTTCAGTATTGAAAACAATTAATCCATTATCAACCTAGATTTAAATTACTGGTGATATAATGTATGAATATTGACTGGTGATGATTAGCATTAGCATTATCCACTTTTCTAATTGGATTTCTAAAGGTTGAGTTGAAAAACAGCTTCTGCTGATACTCCACCTTTTCACCAAACTCCATTTTTTCTGGTTTTTGATGAATAAAGTCGATTTATTATTATTATTATTATTATTATTAATACTCGATTACTTTTACGATTTTAAATTTTCCGAGCTTTCTTGTTTCTGACAGACTAGGAACATTGAAAAAGTACTCAGAAAACACCAAAACATTTTTTTTAAATACTAATTCATTAAAAAATTGAATACAACAGTTAAAAATCAACATGAAAAATAATGAATCTGCGATCCGGGGCAACTTGATTCGCTTTTGCAGCTGCAAGGAAACCCGAAAAAAACCTGTAATACCACATCTGAAGAGTTGAAAATAATCAAAGAAAAACTTCTGGAGATGTTCGTAGAAACATAGAATCAACCGTATTGAAGCTGTATAAGTAGGAATTTGGTTTGGAGAAATTAAAAACGAAGAGATAGATAGGGTAATCGAGGCTACAATCCCTGAAAATACAGTGTCTTCGCTCTCGGGTTTTCATCAGATTGTTAACGCCAAAATAATGTCTCGTTAAATTATTATAAAATACAGTCGAAATTTAGATGCAATAAAAATAGTCGATTATTTATCAAGATCTTGATATATTACCCTTGATAACCACCTGTTAGGTGTTCGGTTTTCAGGTGATGAATGAGTAGGTTCTGCACGAACTGGAATTCCGAAAGGTTGGAAATAACGACCTCTAATTCTACTACAACCTGAAACTGTAAGAATGTTCCCTCCAAAAGACTTCTGTACTGAAGAAGTGAGGCTCTGCGCCATCAGAGAGTCCAAGAACATCGAATGAATTATTCTTCTGCTCACGAAATGTATTCAGCAGGTATAAATAGTCAATTCTGAGCAAGGGGTGATTTTAGCTCCCCCTAGCACCAAAACTATCCATTTTTTGGGTTTATCACCTGAATAATTTCTATTCACAATAACATGAACTGCATCATATTGAAAATCCTGAAAAATCCACCGAAATTTTTTTGTTTTGTACCCTTCGGGAATAGGGGGGATAATCATGAAAAAGTGCTATCTCCCTAATTCAAGCATTTCAAAGTAATCCAGATATCATTTTTTGTGTTTCATAATATGTGGTGGGGGGAAGAGGGAGGGGGGTGAAGATTTTTTTTATAAAAGAGCATAATCATATGCAACATTATCTACAATGAAACGAGTGAAAATGTCGTTCCCGGTTTCGGAAATAAATTGTCTATTCTGAGAAAGGAGTGATTTTAACGACCCCTAGCGGCAAAACTGTTCATTTTTTGGGGTTGGCGCAATGGTAACTTTGGTTGAGAATTACATGGACTACATCATATCAAAAATTCAAATAAATCCACCGAGACCCAAATTCCATAAGGATTTTGCGGGGTCTTTTGTATGACGAACAATGACATAATTTTCGATTGACTGTTAATAGACTATTAGAGACTTTTCAATGTTTCATGTTGTTTGAGAAGGAACAAACTGTAATCTGGGAATAAGAACCAACCCTGGCGAAACACAGCTGAACAGCCTTCGTTCTCGAACGACTACGCCGTGATGCTTCTTCTAATGAATGCCATAAAGTGTCTTATCAAATTGCAGTACGGCAAACGAAGACCGTGCAGACCAGACTACCCGCAAATGTGTTTTTTCCACCTCGCTCGTCTATTACAATTTTCCATACTAGGCGAAGAACTAAGACGTATTTATAGGCAATACTTACACGAGAAGGCATTCATAGGGATTAACGTGTGATTTATTACGTCACGGATTCATAATTTCCTGGCTAGAAATTATTTTAATTGTGATGATCTGGCGGTAGTGAAAATAATCTTCACGTCAAGTTATGTTTGTATGCGTGCCAGGTTTTTCATAGATTTTTTCTTCTGGTGCAAGAAATTTATAGTTTACCACAACGCAATCTAATAAGATGCAATAATGATGGTTTTCAGGAGGTGAGAAAAGCTTCAACAAGTTTAGTTTTTTCCGACTGTCGTGTCCTAATTTTAGTTGAACAAGTTCAATCCTCTCAGTTCGAAATAGAGTGAAGACGCAAGAACTCCGTAATAACAGTACTCATTTAGGTAATTATTTAATAAATGCCTCTTGTTACCTATTTGAGTATTTTTCAGTGTGTTGCAACAACCTAACTCATCGATATATCGCAGTGAACATCCGCACAAAAAACATGTAATATTACTGGATGGATATTATGAAAGTAGGTGTAGCTAATATACTGGGTTTTAGTATACAGTATCATTTTATGTCAATATTGATTTTTAGAAAGAACGTTCATATAAACATAGGTGTGTTTTTCTGTTTGAAACTCAATACCCATATGACTGATGTGAGGACAACCTTGAAACTTGCCATGTATACAGGTGGTAGTTCAAAACCAGAAGGAGAATAATATTCGATGCTTGATTACAATTGGCAATTGGGATAGTGTGGATAAAAGGGAATTATTTGTTTCATTTAGTTGAAACTTTCCAACAAACTTTGCGAACTTTGTTCTATTTCGTAAAAAAGTCTGATATTTCACATATTATCAACAACAAGAGTTATACTTGATGAAAAAAATATGCGGTTAACTATACTCGGTAAAAAAAAACAAGAGAACAGCATATTTACCTGTATTCCATAATAAAATTTTTATGGGATTCTAGCATGGGTGTCGGTAGGTAAAACAATAATGAACAAGAAAATGGGATATCTGACGCCTGTGGTGTCACTCAATGAAAACAAAAAGAAGTTATCCCCTTCATCACACTAGTAATTTCATTTCTAGATGCGCATTTCGTTAACCAAGTTAACTTCATCAATAGGATTACTAAACTTGTAATCCATACTTAAAGGATGGTATCGAAACTTTGACGCAATGTTATATATGGCCTGTTGGTTCCCCTCTATTGTCAATTTCCTCCACAAAATATTCGAAATATGCTGCCGCTCCTTCATTTCCTGTCCAGGCCAATTCTTGACCAGCAACGTGGAAAAACTTTTTCTGCAGTCCTTCCGGAGTGTTTTCGCGCCAAAACTCAATAATTTTTCTCAGCTCGTCTGCTGGTAGTGCAGATTAACTTAAATTTTTTGGTTAGGGTCTCGCTTAGTTACCATGGCAACTCAACAGTCAAATCGACCACATATTTTATGTTTCGCTGGTGACTTGATGAAGAAAATAATTTGCATTGTTGAGAATCGAAAAGTAAATTTCAAAATTATTTGATTTTCCACCACAATTCGGCGCGGAATACCGAATACCAAGCGAAGTCAAATCAATATCCGAAAATAATTCGACATCTAGTGGTATTACTAGTGAATATTCCTCCAAACTCGAAACGCTCACATAATGTGACCAATCACAGACTTGAACTATAATACTTACATGGATAAGCATAGGTGATTATCGAAATGATATCATGCATGCAGATTTCTGTAACAAAACAGGATTGGGTTATACTATAATCGATGCAGAAATGGTGAAAAATAACTGCAATTTGTGGATACTTAAAAAATGTCTTCAACTCAGATCGAGTTTACTTTCAAGTAACAAATATTCCTACATCACGTCATCAAAAGCGACAACCACGTGGGAAAGTGATAAAGATCGCCTCGCACCACGTAAAGGCAAATGCTCGAATGATCGATGACAGTGAATATTTCCCTACAATAAGAAGCAGAAGAGTTAAAGTCCATCCCGCTGTTATTTCTTTGCCGTGACAATAAAAATTATAGGCTAGCTGAACTGGAAAACAACAGGTCGAGCAAGCAGTTACCGCGCGGATTGTGGATTGCATTCATTAACGATGGACACGCAAGCCATGGTACCTGTGGTACTGCAGTGGTATGGGGATTTACGAATTTCAAAGGGTTTGGTATTGGTTCGTATAAAGAACCTCGCTCTTGTATCGTGGACGAAAGAATCTTGGTAGAGTTTGATGAAATATTGATAGATAGATCCACGTGAAAATAGTCTAGAGGAGGAAACCAACGTAATGACGACCACATTTCGAACAAGCTATCTGGATGCTATTCCAAAATTCGAAGGCGAACCTGCATAACTTGCCGATTTCATTGAAGCTTGTGACCTCATAGACGATCAGTTCTCTAAACCATTGGAACCACTTGCATTCATCAATAAATTTTTGGTAACCTGTATCAAGAAAAAGCTTACAGGGAGAGCCAAAACTATTACAGGAGCAAGAGAAGTCAAGTCATGGGATGAACTTCGGAACTTACTCCAAAGAAACTTCGCTGATCAACGCGACGAAAATTCACTAGTCAGAGATCTCATGCTACTGAGACAAGAAATGAACGAATCACCCCAAGAAAATGGATCTAGATGTCAAAACGTAAGAAGCTCACTTCTTTCAAACCTCGCATGCAACGATCCAATGCACCATCGAGAGCAGTCGAAACCACTTTATACGATAACCTCACATTGAAAGCTTTCCTCACCGGACTGAAGGAACCACTTGGATCAATAATTCGTTCAAGAGGACCTGTAAATATTGAAACAGTACTTGCACAAGTTTTATGCGAGAAACAGAACGAACAATCTGATTCAGCAACAGAGATATGTATGAGCTTTCTAAAGCTATTAGACAAGTCAGTGTACAGAGTGGGCCAAATTGGACACTTCCAAAGCAAAAGTCCCGTTTTGAAACTAGATAGATGAAAACTGATGGCTGTGTCTAAGAGTCAAATTTTATGACAAACTCAATGGTGGAAACCGCATTTCGATATCTATCATCGTTTCTGAGTTACAGCATGTTTTTTGGAAATTTGCTGTAACTTTTTTCTGTCAAACATTTCTTGTTGCTATGAAAATATTCCCAGAGCCCTGTTTTACGTAGAAATCAATGGTGTGAAGATATCCATAGTTATTGATGGAAAAATATATTTTCACCTGAGACACCCTGTATATTTCAATAGAGCCTAAAATTACCTTACATTTGAGGGCGTAGCCCATTTCGGCCCGAGATGGCAGGTACCGTGCATAAAAAGAGCCCATTTCGGCCCCAAACACAAAATGTACCAATTTTAAATGTACCCATTTCGGCCCGGAGGGTTTAACGGTGGACTAGTAATTAGGTACCTAATTAGAATTTTAACTAGAAGAAGTAGTTCTCGAGTTAATTGAGTCACAAAATATTGCCAACATATTGAATGTAAGCAACTTCACTGTATTTAAAATTCTTAAAGAACAGCAATTGTATCCGTTCCATATTCAACGTGTGCAAGCTCTAGAGACTTTCTTCCGCACCTAGTTTTTTGTCATTGGATTCTTCATCAAATTACTGAAATTCCTAATTTTTCAAATGACGTTTTGTTTACTGACGAAGCTAGTTTTGGGCGACAGTGTATATGAAATTTCTATAACTATCACGTCTGGGCTGAGGAAAATCCAGATGGAATCTTTGAAGCTCATATTAAGTAAGTCAGTCCATTTTTCCTCCCTTAATGACTAACAGGCGACTCTTATCGTATAGTTATCTGTTCTTCTTAGCAAAATCCCACTACAGCTGAGACAACACTAATAGTGCATGATGGTGCATGATGGTGCACCAGCCCATTTTAGCATTAATATACGTAATCACTTGTTGCTTTGCACCGATAGATATATTTATTATATTATATTATATTAATATATAATAATGTTATTGTATTAGATAGTTCTTGATGAAGTATTAACCCCGCACAAACAAAAGGCAAGACAGATTTTTTGACAAAAATTGAACGAAGAATCCAAAAATTATTGTTAGTTTGAAATAGGTCAGTGGCGTACCATTTTTTTTATAAAAAAATGAGATTATTATCCCATGCGCGCCAATGATAAATATACAATTCTTAATTGCATGCCACAAAATGCACAATAACTACCTCTTGAAACCCACCAAATTTAATTTGCATATCTCTACCGGTTTCAGAGAAATAAATAACTAGTCAGTTTTTAAGAAAAACTTTAACACCCCATATCTCGGAATACGAAGCCAAAAAAGCTATATTGCAAACTGTCGCACTTATTCACTAACTCCCTGTGTATGTTTTCCACAATCTGAACATTTTGTGATCATCAGTTTCACGTGAACTAGAATTGTCTGATACAAATCGAAAATTACGCTTGTTTTGTAAGATTCTGCCAATTTCAATTCGAATTTGTCATCATCTGCCACTCTCATCTAACCACTAAGAAATCCAATCATCCGCCCCTGTTACTATTGTTCTCTTCACCTCCTGTAATGATGACGCCTGCAGCTTTGCGTGAGACGCCCAGAACCGAGCACCCCGCAGCTTTAATCTTCTTGCCCATCCAGCTTCATTGTAGTAGCTAACATGCCATGTCCACTAATGGCACATAATTTCACTATCCTCTTGAAACTCGCTAGTTTGTATGCGTTTAGATGAATGTCTGGTACTGAAAGAAAATATCTCGTTTCAGTGGAAAGGCCCATTGTTGAAAATATTTTCGAACTGATAACAATCAAGACGGTTGGAAAAATTACATGGAATGTCTTCTAGAACATAAAGCAAAAAAAATTGTGATATTGAATTTGTCTTACTCCTTCCTCTTTTCTTTATCAACCTTTACATGTTTTTGCATACTTTGCTCATACCACAAGACAGGAAGCACCAAGAGCCAAAGCCAAGAAACTATTCAAAATTGAATTCGCAATAAAATATATAATGGTAATGGTAATGGTGGGTATGGATGGTGATTGCTATTTCAAGGTGTTCTCGTTTACAGCAGCCCCTCAAGCTCCCAACTCTTTGAAGGATTCTGAGAGGGTCTATTCGTGGTATTTCTCCCACAGCCAGATGGTGTGATCCCAGTATACTCAATCTCTTGTGATGTACAGAATGAATAACACCCCATCAATATATGGTGTGGTGTTGCTGGATGTTCCCAACAGAATCTGCAGGTGCTGTCCTCCTATATGCGTAGCTTCCTTAGGTGTTCTTTGAGACTGCAGTGCCCCGTCGGAAATCCCGTGATTGTCTTTAGACTAGTTTTGCTGAGATTAATCAGTGTCTTCTAGCTCGGTTGAAGTTGCCGAGGAGATCTTTGGCCTGCCTTATCCATGGAAATCTTTGCCATTATGTTGCTTTCATTTCTTCTTCAGTTTTATTGAGTTCCTCTTGAAAGTAAGATTTTCCAAGTCCGCAGAATGGTTCTGGCCCGATCAGTGGCGTTGATGCCCCTTTTCGTGCCAGGGTATCTGCATGTTCATTGCCCTCCACTCCGACGTGCCCCGGCACCCAGAGGAGGATCACCTTGTTGTTCCTGCCTAGATCATTAAGTTTGTCTAGTCATTCCAAGACCATCTTTGAGTTGATGTTATATGAGCTCAACGTTTTGATGGCTGCTTGACTCTCGGAGAGGTTGAATTGAATTCACCTTTCTATGACGTGAATTTCCGCTTGAAAAATACTGGGGAACTGGCCCACGGGTTCGGAATGTTTGGTGCGAGGCCCATGTTATGGTGTACCATGTCATGGTATTATTTCCCAGTGCTCGAATGGATTCTATGCTCCATTCACTCTTGGTATTCAATTCCGTTCGAAAAAATGTCTCGAAAATAAATTTCCTGGTAATTTCGTCAGTTAGGAGATTGGCAAGGTGTGCACTTTCGGTGGGGGTTGAGCCCCTTACGTTGTGTGCTGTCCCTTTGAGCCCGACTTTAGCCAAACTGAGGTTTGCTCCCCAAGCAGTTCTCCTCACCATGATATGGTGCCAGTTGTTGTGGCTTCAGGGGCTTGTTGGTATGAAGCGCCCTGCGGCATGTGACGCCTTCCGTTGATGATATAATGTCCAATACAGCCTAATCGACACTGTCCCACAGTTCATCCATCCACTCAAAGCGTCTGTTGTCATTGCGGTTGTCATAGTTTGGCAAATCATTATTTTGGGCTTAATCCAAAGGGGTCGGTTGTGAGGGCCTCTTCCTCCTACATCTGGAACCGAGTAGTAGGGTATAGCGGGGGGTTAGCCTAATATACCCTCGACCGACAACAGAGGGAATGAGTTTTCCCTCCAGGGTGCATCTTGGCTGCCGGTCCGGTTTTGCACCGTTTGCTTAGGAAAGTGGTGCCGCAACTCACCAAGGCCTTGGGTGGTGGTTGGCACTCCCTGCTTATTCAGAACTGTTTCGTTTCTATATTCTCATTGTACCGCCAGTAAGGCACTTACACCTGCAAGTATGGATTTGGAACTGATAGGCCATCCAGATGGAAAGTCACACGGATATATAACCGGGGGGGTCCAATTACTAATTAATATTATCATTATTATTATCTATTATTGAGTTTTCAGTGGGCTCCCATTAAAACTATATGAAAACCGGGTTCGGGCGTTCATGGTTTCTCTGGATTCTTATGGAAAATATCCTGTTCCCATAAATTTGTTTATTGATTTCGAAATGTATTTGTGTCGTACATTTCTTCCTGGACGATTATCATTGAACATACGGATAGTTTGATTATAAAAAATGTGAACATGAACTTGTGAGTATTGGAAGACCACTCGTTTGAAGCAAATCAATATTTTAATTGATTAGAAAATGACGATTCTCAACGGAACCAGACTGAATCTTGAATGAAACATTAAGAATGGAATATTTTCTCTAATGATACCAAGAATTCTGCAAAGAAATTACTCCGTCTCGTTTTAATTGCACGTAGAAAATAGAATTTCAAATGATATCCCGAACAGATAATGACAAAAAGCTACCTGTCTGTTGTTTGTCATTTCACCCAGCAAATTACTCACCTATATTCACCCAATATGGAGAAGCACTTGTTTAATTATTTCAAGAGTCGTGTTCTCGAGCTCTAGAGGCTTGTAGATGGTACCAACCTTGGTAAATTCTCCACCTCACTGCTTGTTCTTCTCTATAATTTAATGCTCATTCCGATGATGAACTCACAGCGAGTTTGTGGAACGTACAGAGTTTCAAGTGATTATTTCTATATATCGCTGAATGAATTGTTTCATAATGAACATGAAACATATAGCGTGTTACTGAGTTCATGCGACGAAATTTGGGAGGCGATTTATTGTTGAAAATTATGGATGGGATGTTTTCTAAACATCTCAGTCTAACCACCTAAACCTCTGGCAGTTATATTGAGTTTTCTCAAATCCGAAATAACGAAGAAACTTTACTAAATCAAACGAAATAATTTCGACTACGGCCAAAAATACCCTTGTCTCCACACATTTCCACAAAGTAAAAAATGAGGCAAATATTTGACAAAAAACAACTACTTCCCCCTACGGTCATTGAATTACATCTGTCATCCATTTTTGAAGGACACTATTTACAAGTGCTGACTGTGATGAAGCCATTGAATTGAAAATGAATATTCTTAATTTTTGCGCTACAATGTTGCAAAATGGGTGGAAAATGCTTGCAAACATGACTGAAAAAGGCCTAGCCCATGAAAGCGGTCGAATAGTAGGAGAGATCAGGAGATGGTTTGATTTGAAAGCCTTAGTTGTGTATTATGAGATGTTTGGCGTCAAGTTCGGTTATATTATTGTTGTTTTTTAATTATTCTGGAGTAGGGATGCAGTTTTTTCTATGTATTCCTTTCTATCCATTGCAATAGTACATTTGCCTTTGTTTGACTGTATATTATAAGGGTCCGGGTGATTTTTTGGGAAATGTTTGGTTTTGTTATAAGCAAAGAATATTTCTGCACAAGAGTGATGCTCGTTGGGGAAAAAGATCATGTGAAACAGTTGACCACTTACAAAAAACCGGCCACCAACTTGAGTATTCCAACGTAAAAAGTTTGGACCGGGTTAATAATCATAAAACTAGGTTGTTTCTTGAACAAAAAAAAAACAATACTGTAAATTATAAAACAGATACAGGCCAGTTAAAAAATATTTACATTGTTATCCTCTTCGCTCCGTATAACATAATTCGTCTAATTATGCTATTATGAATATTTATTTTACTATTCTTTGTTAATATTTTACTTTTTTGGCGAAGTATACTCTGTTTGCGTTCAATATTTTTTCTTGTATTTCTTGTCTTCTCTCTCCCGTTTTACTTATCGTTACTCCTAGATATTTGAACTCTTTTACTTCTTCAACCTCTCTCGCTCCTGTTTTGATCTTTCCCTGTATCTTTTCCGTTCCTTATCTCAATATTTTCGTTATTTCTTGGTTAATCCCAAGCCCCATCATTTCCCCTTCTTGTATAATTTCTTCCAGCATATCTTTTATTACTCTTCTGTTCTTGGTAATTATGGCCATATCATCAGCATACGCAATAATTTGTCCTCCTCCTGTTCTAAGATTCCTTTTATCAATCCCCCTCATCACATGTTTCAAAGTTAGGTTGAATAACGTCGTTGAAAGTTTTACCTCTTTGTTGATTGTGAATTCCTCTGTTTCTCCTTTTTGTGTTCTTATTGTAATCTTAGTTGTTTTCATCGTCATTCATTCCAGCTTTCTCAATTTTTGTGGTATTTTTAACTCTTCCAGTGCTATCATGAGTTGGTTTCTTTTTATTGAGTCAAATGCTTACTGGAAATCTACAAGGAGCAGTTCGAGGTTTATGTTGTGTTCATGGGCTTTTTCTGCCACTTGCTTTAGTGTATGACGATATAAGCTTACAATATCCTGGTCAGAAATTAAATTCTGAGGTATGGTTTCCGGGCTTTGAGGCCGTGGTCGGTTCACCTCCGTGGAGGCGGTTCCACTGGACGTTTCGCTCACAACTGCGGTGAGCATCTTCAGCATACCGACCACGGCCTCAAAGCCCGGAAACCATACCTCAGGATTCTACTTCCGGCCGTGAAAGCCTTCATACTATGCTCAGAAATTAAATTGTTCAATAGTGTCACTTCAGTGACTCAGTTACAGTTTCCACACAAGATGTTTCCTTCCGAATACTTGCCTTTCCATCATGTATCAAAAGTTCAGCAATACTTCTTCGATTTGATTCAGGACCGCCTCTGACTTCAGGCAATAACTCACTCATCAGGTCGTACGGTCCAGTCCATCCGGTAAACAAAAGCATATGGGTGAAAGTTGGAATTGTTTGACGAACAATAACCATTTATCAGTCTTCAATTGGAGTAGGTAAATAGCTTGCAATGGATAACACTCCACCATAAACTCTCCCATATACACATTCTAATAGACTTGCTCTAACTTCTTTTGTCTTTAAAAGATTGTTTCAGATGGCTTTGTCGCTGATATGGATGAACAGTTTCAATTCCGTGAGGCTAATTAAAATGATTGTTCGCATCGACCAGTCGGATTGGATCTAACAAGTCGATCGAACAGTAGCAATAATACGGTAGGATTATTTGCAATATCTATATTTACGCTGGGAGGCATCGTTTGCGAGAAAGCAGCATGACCGTTTTGTTCGATCCGGAATGCGATATAAGTAATTATCCGAAATTGTATCTCCTAGATTTCTATCTGCTCGATGTTTAGACTTTCGACATTGATATTAGACTGTGTATTTTGAGTTATAGTAACACAGGATGTTCAGTTTTTTCTGGGCGAGTCCCAACTTTGTTTTTTTAAATGGCAACCAGTATTTTCATCAGTTTTTCAGTTTCTACATGAAAAACAAAAGGTACTTTATACAGATCTTTTTTCGAAAATATTGACGGTTTTTAAGATTTTTAGCATGAGAGCTTTTTTTTCCCAAAATTCGTCACTCATACTATTTGAAATTATGAAGTTGTGCCCAGTCCTATCGTAATGAGTTTTTGGTCAAATTATGTACGTTGATGACTCTCTCAAACGATATATCAAAAATCGACCTGTGATATGCAGGGTGCGAAAAATACCTTGCCAAACATTGTGAATAAAAATGTGCAAAATCTTCCTTATTTCAAACAGAGCACCCGGTATATTATCGATCCATAAGAAGCGCCAACAAGTGCTCTACAAATTTCATTAAATAATCTCTATGGATAAAATCAATAGTTTTTCTTAAAAAAGCATTTTTGTTGAAAAATTACAATTCTCATTTCTTCGCTATAGTCTCAAAGAACGACTTTCTTTACCACAAAATCCATTTGAAACGGATGAAAAAAAAAAGGTCTAAATATCATTACAAAACTGTTATAGGGATAGTTTGATGAAAGTTAATAATATAACTTTAACAAAATATGTTCAACATGTCTTCCATCTTCTTGAACACAGAGCTGAATTCTATGTTCGAAAGACCGTTCCACCCTGCGCAAAGCATTCGTTATTCGATGTCGCATATTTTCGTAAGAAGTTTGTGGCTCAACAAAATCAATATTTTTTATCCCCCTGAGAAAAAATCCAGTTTTGTTAGGTCGGGTGATCTAGTGGGCCACCTGACAGGCCCATTCCGTCCTACCCATTTATTGGAAAATGCCTCATTTAGATTATCTCTCACTTCTCTCGAATAGTGAGCAGGAGCGCCATAATATTATAACCACATTCCATGGCGAAGATCAAGAGGAATATCTATATATACATATTCTCCAATGATTTCTCCCCAGACATTAATTGATCACCTATGTTGATAATCTACCTGTCTTAATGAGTGAGGATTTTCAGTCGAATAATCATGGTAATTACGTCGGTTTTCAAATCCATTTTTATGTCGATTCATCTGACCATAATATGTTATTGAAAAAATTGTCGTCTCCGCGAATGTTTTCCATGGCCCAATTGCAAAATATTATTCTTTTCTCAAAATCTGTAATGCAGTAGTTCTTGATGTACATAATTGAATATGGTATAGACGACAGCGATTCTTCTTCAAAACTCGTTGCACTGATCTTTCACTTATATCCACTATTTCACCAATCTGCCGTTGACTCCTATGCGCATCTTCTTCAACAGCAAGAAGAACTCTCAATTCATTATCCTCATTAGTGGCTGGTTTGATGCGCTCATGTTTGGAGTAATTGATACAACCAGTTTCAACAAATCCAGTTAGAACCATTTGGAATGATCTTTCATGTGGATGTCCTCTATCTGGATACCGTTGAGAATACATTCTACTTGCCAATGAACAATTCCTGTCTGATTCACCTAATATGAAAATTATATCAATCAAATCAGTTTAATTAAACCGAAACTTCTCGATACTGCAACGTGCACTAAAGATTTCAATACCTAAAATACTGACAGGTAGGTAAATATTTTGACCTGCCACATTAATTGACTTTCAAACAATCAATTAATCTGTTCTCCTTGAAAGGGTGTTATTAAAATTATTGTAAATATTTCAAAGAAGGGGTTGGACAAAACAGATGAGGGAATTTGAAAGTGTTTCACATAACATATCTCTCGATCGCAGTTGTCAAATATGGATTTAGCCGTAAAAAAATGATGACAGGAAGAATTTCCATTTTTCGACAATAATGCTTTTTTAAGAAAAACTATTGATTTTAACCATAGGGAATATTCGACGAAATTTGTAGAGCACTTGTTGGCGCTACTTATGGATCGATAATATACCGGGTGTTTTATTTGAAATAAGGAAGATTTTGCACATTTTTATTAGCAATGTTTGGCAAGCTATTTTTCAAACCCTGTAAATCACAGGTCGATTTTTGATATATCGTTTGAGAGAGTCATCAACGTACATAATTTGACCAAAAACTCATTACAATAGGACTTGGCACAACTTCATGATTTCAAATAGTATGAGTGACGAATTTAGGGAAAAAAAAGCTGTCATGCTAAAAATCTCGAAAACCGTCAATGGTTTCGAAAAGAATATCCATATAAAATACCTTTTATTTCTCATGTAGAAACCGAAGAACTGATGAAAATACTGATTGCCATTTAAAAAACAAAGTTGGGACCCGCCCAGAAAAAACTGAACACCCTGTGTGAGTGCCATCATTTTCAATTTGTAGAGCTCAGGAAATAGTATCTTTTTTCTCATTGATTGATCTATCTATCTATTACCATAATGGAGATATGGAAGACCGCGCCATTGCTGAAGGACCCTGTATATCAATGAACCTGTGCATCTGACAGTACTCTAAATGAATACATCGTCAACGTCAAAAAGAATCAATCGTTTTTAAGCTGTATAATTATTTGAAAATAAATCGGCCTGGAGAAACCAAAAACGGTAATCGAGGCTACAATCCCTGACAATACAGTGTCATTATTATGACTGATATAAAGAATTGAATGCATCAAATAGTCTTCATAAATATAACACGACCTTGATTAATTATCGACTATTTTATTGCTGCTAAATTTCTCTTGTATTCATTAATTTTACTCGACATAATTTTGGCATTAATAATCAGAGATGAAAGCCCTCGGCTCTCAGGTTTTAATCAGATTATTAATGCAATAAAAATAATCGACTATTTATCAAGGTCTTGTTATATTACCCTTGATAACTTCAACGAAAGTCAGAGATAGAATCGAAGTAGAAATCAACAAAATGAAGAAATAATTAGTAAGTTAGAAAAACGAATAGATGCTGTGCAAACCACAGAAACCTTCAACGTAGATTCTTTGATGGAGCTGGGTGTAAATTCAGATGGAGTTCAATTAGACCTAACAGATTTCAAAGTCAGTGTTCGAATTTGTTTCCGATCGAAGAAATAACTCGCTGAGTCAATTACCGCCGACAATGCAAATCCACGACTAAAGCAAACTGATGAAATGCAGTTGAAAAAGCTGTAGCAATGACAATGACTTTGCGTGGTGACGCAACAAATATTTTGTAAACTCAGAACACATTTATACCATTCACAGTCGAAAAACTTCTGCCAGAAAACTAAAGAATCCCTGCAGGAATTCGGGGCCAACATATAGAATGATAGGTTTGTCTTGCATATCCAGCCAGGTCGGAAATTGTGAAGCAGAGACAATATTAGATGGGCTTCGTGATTCTCTCCGACAGTCAGGTGGCGATTGAAGCCTTGCGTTCATGCAGGTTCTCTTCCAAACTGGTTTGGGAGGCACACCAAAACCTTAACGACCTGGGAGCACAGAACAGGGTGAAACTTGTCTGGATACAAGGTCATAAGGGGATCCAGGGAAATGAGAGCGCAGATGTCCTGGTGAGAGCGGGAACAACAACAACTCTCATTGGTCCAGAACCTGCCTGCGGAATTACGTTTGGGGATATTAAGCACGACACAAAGAAATGGATTGAAAACCGTCTATCTGGGAGAGTGCCTCAGGCACGGAAAAATGATGATGATGGGGCCAACCGACCCGCTATCAAGACACCTCCTTGAACTAAGCCGTGACTCCCTCAGGAAGGTGGTAGGACTGATGACAGGCCACTGCCATCTGAGAAAACACCTGCAACTATTGGCGATACATCAAAAGTCCACATAATGCAGATTCTGTGAAGAGGAGGACGAAAGAGCCTTCCACATAGTGTTTGAATGCGAAGCTCTGGCTCGCATGAGGATGGACATCTTCGGACACCACGGTGCAGAAGATATCATCCCGCAGGAAAACCTTGTGAGGAATCTCCAGGAGTTCAATAAAAGATCTGGAATACTCACGAGATAGACCTGTTAGCGGGGTGCAGAAAGGTTCTATACAGAACTATCTACATTCCAGCCGCTGGCCAGCCCCGCCATCTAATAATAATAATAATAAATATTAGTCGCTTGCTGTCTTGTAAAGAAAATAGTGGTTTCCTGACAATAATTCCCCACTCTCTCAATTTATTTCGCATCCTGACTTTCCCAAATACAAACAAGATCAGTTACTAGAAGAAACATTCGTCGATTATAATTTTTCTAAGCGATGTTAAGAATCAACTTACTTCCATAATACAAGTTGTCAATCGATTAATAATAGTCGAAAAATAATAATTGATGCCCTAAGGGAAACGGAAGTGTGCGACCATGATTCTATCAATAACCACGACTCATGGCACTCAATTCCAAGATATAATTCAATCGACAACAGTCATTTTCTAGACCACATCCTCTACCTGTTCGTGACAGTGTGAATGGTACTTAAACCCTTCGTAGGTGTTTATATTTCTATTAGGTAGGCGATCCGCTTCTTCTGTAGAGAAACACTGTCGATGTCTTTCATTCATGGGTTAACACTGTTAACACTACCATTATCTTAAGTGATGGCTTTATTAGGTCTGTAAAAACAAGTTCCAGGATGTTGACGTTCCAGGATAATTATTCTGAATGTTTCACAGTGCGAACAGAAATGAGATATTGAATTTGTCTGAAAATCATTGGCAACTAATAGAACTTCTAGATGGAAGTCCATGATTCTGCATGAACTGCAGAAAGCTCTGTAATTTCACAAAAATAGATACTTGCCTTTTATCATTATTCAGTATTTAAAGGTGGTAAGTAGCCAACCACGACGACTCGAGGAGTAGGCAGACATAGGCCTTGCAGTCAGTCTCTTGAAAATGGCTCCACAGCAGGAGCCGAAACGTCGAGTTATAAAATAACAACGCGGTTCAACCCATGAACTCAGTTATGTACAAATATCTGACCGCGGAAACCTTTATCCCGCATTCAAACACTATGTGGGAGGCTCGCCAATAGTTGCAGGTGTTTTCTCAGATGGCAGTGGCCTGTCATCAGTCCTACCACCTTCCTGAGGGAGTCACGGCTTAGTTCAAGGAGGTGTCTTGATAGCGGGTTTATATATATATATATATATATATATATATATATATATATATATATATATATATATATATATATATATATATATATATATCTTCAGGAAGAGCTACAATTAAAAAGGAATATGAGTTGTTGAAGGACTACATAAAAATAACATGATAACTTACAAAATTCACAGAGTTTGTTCTAACCTATGGAACATTTGGGAGGACAATTGTTATTCTCCGCTGCAGACTAATCGCTTAATTTACCTGACTGGAGTGTTACTATGGTTTGAATAAGGATTCGTTTAAATACAATGGTGTTAATTAGTGTAGGTATTCCATTGGCACCAACTGTCAAACTACACACAACGTTGAATGGAATTTAAAATATTACAATATATACTACTAAGTTGTCCTGTATCGGTTTTGTAGTTAACTGTGTTAGGATTTTTGTTGATATGGACCATCTCAAGGAATAACCTGTTTTTTTGATTGCTGACTTTGTCTAGAATTTTTGGATTTGAATAATCAAACCGGTGGCCTGTTTTCTGGGTGTGGTCGACTGCTGCACAGGAGTTTTTTCCCAATTGGGCATCACTCTTGTGCAAAGCTAGCCGTTGTTTTAACCACTGTGAGGTCTGTCCGACATAACTACCTTCACAACCTTGGCATGGTAGTTCATAAATTACATTGCTAAGGAGTGGAGTTGGTGTTTTGTCTTTGATTTTGGAGAACAAGTTGGAAAGTTTTGTATTATTACGCTTGGCTATTTTGATTTGTGGAAAGTCTTTGAAAATTTTTATTATGCGGTTGGATACTTTGTCGATGAATGGGATTGATTTATACTTATATTGTATTGTAACGTCATCAGTTGGTCCGTCATAAAAGTTAGAGTTATAGATTAGTTTTTTTAAGATGTGTTTTGGGTAACCGTTGTGTGTAAAAATGTCTCTGTGAATTTTGTAAGTTATCATGTTATTTTTATGTAGTCCTTCAACAACTCATATTCCTTTTTAATTGTAGCTCTTCCTGAAGAAGTCAATAAAGGTTGACGAAATATTGAAGATTTAAATCGAATGAGTTTCTTTGTTCAACAGACCGCTACCCGAGAATTCCTACTTAATTATATATATATATATATATATATATATATATATATATATGTGTTCAGATAGGTTTCCGCGGTCAGATATTTGAAAACTAAAAGTTCGGGTTGAACCGCGTCTGGAATTTGTTGAAATTCGACGTTTCGGCTCCGATTTTGGAGCCATTTTCAAGAACTGAAAAAGAAAGAAAATAAGAAAATTTATAAATGGTTGAAACGTAATTCTACGCTGAGGTCTCAATCTGCCTACTCCTCAGGTTTAATTACGTTCGGTTTTTGTGACTTGACGTCGGGGTCTCAATCTGCCTACTCCCCATGTCTCGTCACTGGTTCTCTCTAAGGTCTCAATCTGCCTACTCCTTCGAGAGAACTATATATATATATAAATGAATAGTAACTTGTGACATCTACAGTCACTAGTTTGAAACTTAATTCGACACGAGCCATGGAATCCAAAGGTAGATGTTTACCTACAACATTGACAGGCAGACAAATGTTTATTTGTTCTGTCCAACCCAAGACTCCGAGAGCTCACGATCCGTGGACAGCGCTGTTTCGTTGTTATATATATGATTGTTCAAACACCCAATTTTGGTACTCATACGAATGACAATATTTTGTTACTACTAGCAAAATAAGAGAGTAAAAAGAAAAAATTGCGCTGGGATGTGAACTCGTGATGATAACTTTGAAGCCGTTTTTGTACAGAACAGAAAATACTGGGGTGTCATATGAATGTGGTTGGAAAAAATGTGTTTGATTCGATACAACATAATTATTATGAGCAAGCAAGTTTCCTTGAAACTTTTTTGCAATGCTATTTGTCAAATATTCTTAAGTATATCATGACAAAGTCATAAATTATTGTAACTGTCAACTACTGTTCGAATATTTTTCGAAATACCGTTTTCCCATCAACCCATCAAGAAAAATATGATATATTAGATTCCTACTTGGTTTGACAGAAAAATACTCCAACACTACAGCAATTCGTTCACCGATCGTGAATTACCTAATCGGTGTTTTTTTTACTGTGCTTAATCGTCGATTCAGGAATAATGAAAAAGTTTTTGAGAAGATGAAAACTAAAAAACGTTTTGTAATATCTGAAGATACATGAATTGACGTTTCATCCTACTTTGAGGTATATAGATTTATCTAGAGAAATAGCAGTTCCAATGTCTGGTATTCAACGAATTCTGAAAAAACATAAGATTTCTCCTTATGAGTCAAGACCAGTGCAAACACTAGAATCTGTTGATCCTGAGAGACGATTGGGGTTTTTTTGTTTTCGGCATCGAGAATGCCATTAAAAATGCTACAAGTTTGTCCATTTAACCGAATTCGTAGCATCAATAAAAACGGATTTGGCAATGGTGCCGACTCAATTTGGAACACCCTGTATACATTTTTATATACATATATCGATGCGTGTGTATATTTGTTTGAATGTGATATATTTTATATTTTTACTTGTTTTTTTTAGCTGACTAGATGAGTTTTTCATGTAAATTGTGATTCATTACATTTATTTCCTTTTGTGTTCCTATGGAACCAATTTTTTGTTCATTCTTTGTTTGTTTGTTCATTTATATTTTCATTGTGAATATTGTAAAACGAGAACGAATAATATACTTAGGTACTATCTATTTATCTACTTTCTCTCGCATTGCGCTATTGTCAATATACTACAGTAATCATCCAAATTCCTTCCACACTATTCTTTTCCTTGGAGATTATATCCCAGACATGGAATCAACTCGACTGTTTCAGACACTTTAATTGTTTCTCCATCGTGCAATGAAAATAAGCGGAATTTTTATCAACCCCCCGTCATCACAATATATGCAATTTGTCGACAGCGCCCCTCAGCGGGAGGGGCGGGAACCAAGGCTGCTAATTATATTGCAAACGCTCTCCCTTTGCTGATAAAAGGATACATACAAGACATTTTCGAAAGGCAAATTTGTTTCCAGTACGAAGGAAATCTTGAATAAAAAAAATACAGCGCAGGAGGGTGATAATAGCCACGAAGACATCTTAAAAGAAAAATATAATTAGAAATATGGAACAAGGAAATCAAACGAAAGACGGGTAGGTATATTCATTATGTTCGAGAAGTGGGCGCTACTCGAATGCGAATTACGAGGAGTTTCAAACAAGGGGCGAGTCTTCTGAAAAACATCAATACTTCATCATAAAGGCAAATTTTATAATGGAGCTCAGTACGGGGATGTTTTCTACAGGAAATAAAAAACCCAATGTAAGAGTTCAATTATGTATAAGCGTATAACTGGAGAGGTTTTTCTGGTAAAAATGTCTCACTGTTTTCCGGTCAACGGAAAGTGCATTTTGCTCTGTTTTTCGGTGTGTCTTGCTCACTTGATAGGAGAACGTATGTCGGTGCACTTTTCTTTGACTTATCGAAAGCATTCGACATTATTGACCCTCATATTTTATGCGATGAACTTCATTCACTTGGTTTCAGCGGTAACTTTCTTTCATGGCTCAGAAAGATACATGTTGAAGTTGACAATTGTCAGTCGCAGCGGTATGACATTGATCTTGGAGTTCCTCAAGGTTCTATATTGTGTCCCCTCGTCTTTCTTCGCTTCATCAACGATATGCCTAATCATATAAGCACAGATAATATGGTTTTGTATGCAGATGATACAACGATCACAGCGAATGCCGATAATCCAGAGGAACTTCAAGAAAAATTGAACAACTCGAGTCTCCAGTTTACAAATTGGTGTTATAATCACTAGTTGTTTTGTTGCAGTTTTTTCTAGTAGAAATAGGAAAATTGAGAATTTCCACGTTAGGGTAGGTGAAGAAACTATGTACGTAAGGAAGTCAACAGTGGGTATACAATCAGAAAATTGAGGTCCAACTTCATCAAAGCCCATCTTTCAGATGTTGCCGTTGTAAATTCCTATTTCTCTTACAATATTGCCGTTTGGGGTTGCTCCACAAAACTCAACAAAATATTTGTCTACCAAACAAGGGTGATGAGCCTAATCTATAAAATAGATCATAGAAAATCTTGTAGGCAACACTATATTGGGAATGAAGTCATATGCGTACTTAGTATCTATAATTTACAAATGCATTCTGTTGTTCAAGAAACAAATACAAAATTACCATCGATATTGTGACTTTCAAGCATATCCTACGAGACACGGTGAGTTGATACGGCTTCATAAACGTTCAACTCGTCAGTATGGAAATTCTCCATCTTATAAGGAATCTAGACAGGGAAAATCTTTTGAAAATTAAGCTTACAGAATTTTTGATTAACGGTTGATTTTACAGTATCGAATATTTAATCAATATATATATTTATTTTGTGGAACTATATGTTTTGTAGAAATAGACTGTGCCTATGTTTGTATTTGTTGTCTGACATATCCTATATCATTTTTACAATCGTAAATGATTTAATAAATTGTATTATTTACTATTATTACCTACCCTATTATGTACTACTTCCTTCACACTTGTAATTTCATTCCTAGATGGGCATTTCATTAAACAAGTTAGCTCAATCAATATGATTACTAAACTGGTTTAGTTTGAATTGAACATAACAATATTTTTATATATGACAAAATAAATACAATATAACAAAACTCGCTTTTAAAAGTTAATTTATGGAAGGAAAATGGTCAAAGTGAGTTATTAAAAATTTATAGAAAAAAAAATGATGTCACGAAGACGTTTATTCTTTAATAATCCCGACTTCAATTTCTGAATTCCGACTTCAATCCCGGGATCCAGATTTCAATCCCGGGATTCAGACTTCAGTGTAGGGATTCAAAAGCCATTTCACTTCAATTTCTCACCAATTTTTTTTCTTAATTCGGCGTCAGCTCGCTGATATACATTTGAGGAGACATGGCAATATCATGAGAACGAAAAATTCAAAACTTTCGAAAATGTGATGAAACGAGTCAATTTTTGAAGTTTTTGATTTTGTATTTTTCATGATTTTTAGGGGCCTATCCCTTGGAACATACTTGGATTAATTTTTTTTTGTGTGGGTTATCTTCAACTTTCCAAGGAATACTAATTTTATCATTCTGAATCGATTGGCTACAAAAATTTGATTTACCTTAAACCGTTCGCGAGTTGAAAAGTTCATCTGGAGTTGAGAGGGGTAATTTCTCAATTTTTTTTTTCTAAAGTCAAAATTAGCTCGCAGAGATACATTGGAGAAGACGTAGCAATTTTATAAACAACAAAAAATTGAAAACTTTCTAAAATTGGATGCAACGAGGTAGTTTTTGACGTTTTATTATTTTTTTTGCAATTTTTAAGTTTCTGATCATAAAAAATCACATCTTTTTGGAATCAGTATAAAATTTCGCGTATATTGTAAGTAAATCTGTCGATTTTGTATTTTCATGATTTTTAGGGGTCTACCCCTTTGAACTTTTTTCGATTTTTCGAATAATTTTGTTTTCCATCGATTGACTTGAAATTCACAGAATATACTATTACAATCATTCTGAATCGATTGGCGTTCGCAGAATTGCTCTATCTTCAACCTTTCCTGAGTTGAAGAGTTCATCTGGAATGAGGACTCATTCCTTTCCATATTTTTTTCAGTCTTATTCGTGACATATTCGACGTTGTATCCTCTTATAGGCCAAACATTGCATCTCAGCATTAAAAAATCATATATGTTCGAATTCTGCATAAAATTTTGTACTTTTCATTATGATTTTGTACTTTTCATGATTTTCAAGGGACTTCCTTCGAGTCATTATTTTTTTGTAGATTAACTTCAAATTCACAGAGTATACTAATTTCATCATTTTGATTCGATTGGCGTACGCAGAATCGATATATCTTCAACCGTTCGCGAGTTAAAAGTTCATCCGGAGTTGGGAGAGGTTATTTCTCTCTTTTTTAAAATTTGGAATTGTATCATCGAAATCTCATGTATATGGGGCGTGATATGTACTTACTGGTTGTAGACTATTATACAAAGTGGGTAAAATTAGTTTTGTTACAAGAAAATGTTCATTCACTTACAGTGATCAACCGTTCAAAAGAGATATTTGGAAGGTTAGGTATTCCAGCAAAATTAGTTTCAGATGGTGGCCCACAATTCAATTCAAGTTCGTTTGAGAATTTCGCAAGTAAGTGGAACTTCCAACATATAAAGTCAAGTCCTAGATATCCACAGTCAAATGGGATGGTGGAAAGAGCTAAACAAACCATGAAAAAGTTGCTTTGGAAGGCATTCGAAGATAAGAAGGAGAGAGAGATAGTTTTGTTGATGTATAGAAATACTGCAGTGGAAACTGGCTTTCCCAGTTGATGATGTCTCGTAATCTAAGAGACATTTTACCGAATACTGACGATGAGCTGAAACCTCAACATATTAACTCTGATAGATATAATAGAACAATGAATTTGCATAGACAAAGACAGAAACAGTATTACGATCGTTCCAGTAAAAATTTGAACAATCTGAATGATAACAACAATGTGATATTTCAAAATAAATTGGGTTCAGAATGGACATTTGGTAAGATTATAGATAAACCTAGAGAGTGTTCTAATTGAAAAAAAAGATGGATCAAAAATAATTAGGAATTGAAAGTTTATTAAGGTTTTGCCTGATCAAACTGATTCACCTACTCATCCTAGTAACGATAAATCTGATACTATAGAAAACGATTTTACATCGTTATTTGAGGATTCAGTTGAAAGTAATGATAATTGTTGTAATGTTTCAGAATCTACGTCATCGGGAAGAGCAATAAAAAAGCCTGATAGGCTTATGTACCATTAGTGTTTATCATTTAAGAATCAATTCATTAATTAATAATTTAAGAATAAATAGAAAAGGGAGATGGCACATGTAGTCGTTTTACGTTACAGATGTAAACGCGGTATCGATGTTTCGTTTTCACCTACGTTCTGTTTTTATGCATACACTCTCTCTCTCTGTTGGGACTCTCGTTTTTTACAAAACAAAATAAATCAGTTTACTCTAAATCGTGCTTCATTTAACAGTGGCAATTTTTGAAAGATTGAAAATTTTATAAAATTTAGCTTTCTTTCAATAAAATATTGCATTAGTCGACTTTAATAGTCTTTGACTTTTTTAAAATTCGTAAAGTTCATATTTTCCAATCAGAACGTAATTTTTCATCAGCATAAGGTCACTTGAAAATTGCGGATTAGTGTCAGCATAAAACTCCAGTATAGTCGATACAAATGAATATTCAAACTTGAAACATTTTAAAATTGCTTTTAATTTTGAAAATTCACCAAGTGGTAAAGTTTCCAGTCCATTTCAAAAGTCCTTTTCAGTAGCTAAGTCCACTCAAGTGCTCTGTGCTCAAAGTTGATCTCAAGTAAGCCTTGATAAGTTTGAGCTTTGAAAAACGTCTGCTGGCTACTGGAATTGGAAATGTCAACAAAATTGGCAATGCTGCAGAAACATTTAGGAACGTTTTCACAGAACCAAGATCATCTTCGTTTACCTCACTGTTTACACAAAACAGTCTAAAGATGTCCATAGGCTCTCTTCAGATCGTCTTCATTCAACTTTTCGTAAGCATGAATCAATTTTCTTTCTCATTTCTTTTTCGAAGTAGATGGAACACTGATTTTTTTTCTGTAAGTTCGTTTGCATTCATATTGACATTGTCTAGTCCCTAATTTTTTTTAGAAACAACTAAAATTTCTTATCAGTCATGAGAATATTCAGAATAAATTGTACCCAATGATACCTCATTGCCAGTTTTATCATAGAACCATAGTATGGATTTGAGGAGTGCTATAAAACCTTTACGAATCTATTTTTCTGTATGGACTCTTTAAGAACCAAAAAGAGTTGTAAACCTTCATAAAAACAAATATAATCAAATTCTGGATGATTTCGTCTTATAGTTTTCAGAAGTTCTTTCAATATGTACCGATATGGTCACAGGGTCCTGATGGTATAGCTTAGAAACAGTGTCTATTAGATAATTTATTTCCCAACATTTCAAAATTAATTTTCATTTCTGTAGTATTATCCATAATGAACTCAACCGAATCTTCGTGAACATCTAACTCGTGTGTTGTGTTTTTTGTATTATTAATAATAATTGAACTTGCTTCTTGTTCAGCTTAACTAAATATTTCAAAAATCCCATTAGTCTCGATTCAATTGAACTTTTCCATACGGCAATTACATTCTTCCTTCTATAATCACAAGTATTTGTGGTATTTATAGATGAAAGCATTCCATATTCCTGCATAAAAGTTTATAGTTGGTAACACCAATGGTCGAAATCAGCTGAAGATATCTGAGGCATTCCAAAGTACTTTCGAAATTCGATGATAACAAAAGAAATATCCTTAATTAACAACGTTTTCAGGTCGTAAAAGCGAGACTGTATAAAAGCTGTATATAACAGCTCTTTCTTCCATAAACTTCAACAACTACAATAAACCGCCTTCTTTATTGTTTATTAAAATGAGGTTACGATGTTTACTGAACGCCGCGGATATTTATATATTTTTGTATTAGGCCCTTTTGGATGAAGTTTAATACCGTGTGATCTCTGGGATGTTTGAAAGCAATGCAATTAGATGAAATTGCTAGGACAGGGATAAAAATGATTCTTTGCATCAATATATGATTACATTGATTCTAAAAGATTATGTTCTAGGATAAGTCGAACGAAATATTAGTTTGATTTTTGAATTAATGTTCACTTGTGAACTTGTTTATAAATATAGGCAAAGAAAGCTATTTCCAGAATGTGAAATACAAATATGCTGACATTCACTAATCAGAAAATTTGAATTCAAATCTACAGGTAGGCTGTAGTTTTACCGATTTTGCAAAAGTCTTCGATGAGTTGAATCATGATATAAGCCAGAACAAACTATCACGGAGTGAGCAATTGAGACCTCAGAATATTACATATGGCAGGAAGACATGCATCCCTTGTTCATTTAGCAAGATTGAGTTTGCCACAAGGTTCGAATCTGGGACCTCTCCTTTCTCTGATTTCAGTAACGATGTTCTTCTGAAAATTTTGTCTGACTGTCTGCTTCAGGACTCTAAAATTTATAATAAAATCTCAGACATAAACGAGCTTGGTGCCGGTCGAATTTCTGACTGGTCTATAAAAAATAAGCTACTGTTTAATCTCCAGAAAGAGGAGTTCCAAGTTCATATATATTATGCAGTGTTGGAAATAGTTGTGTGAATTTCTGACAGGACAATCATAATGTTCTCCGACCTACCCTGGCACTGATGAGAGGTGGTCATTTTCAGCCAAATGAAGTATAGACTACTGTTTAATTACAAGATACGCACTTGCAATTAGGACTTCTCGGAAGAACAATTATCTGTCAGATGAAGTTCAATGTCCGTCGTGGTATTAGCCAGGAAAGTAGTTGTTTTCTGATAGACGTTTGCCTCATTTTTCCACTTGGTGGAAACGTGTCAGTTTATAACTCTGAGAGATGTGCTCTACTGAGTTCTAGCAGTTTGTCGAAGTCCTGTTTTTTCCTTCTGCTAGCAATAAATGCTTTGGAATGTGCTAGGCTCAGTAGACTACGCTAATATTCGAGTATTTTGCTAGAGCGACCGCTATTACGTTTCCTTCAGAGCCCGTGGGACTTGGTATCCAGACTAGGTTAACATTGTTGTGTTGTGCCAGTCGGTTAAGGTTTCTCTACAGTTCCATACTGCTCTGGATTCAAAGCAGTTGGATTCAAGCGCTTTCATTGCTGCTTTACTATCTTAGAATATTTTTATTGTTTTTTCGTGTGTGGTGTCGATTTTACAGCTCCTTTGGACAATTTCAATGGCATCTGGAATACCGTAGTTAATTTACCGATACTGAATGAGCGTTTCACTACTGGGTTCATCCCTTATATTCTGGCTCCGACGCCTTCCAGAGTTTTGGAACCATCGGTAACCCAACGTTCATTTGTCCTACATAGGTCAGTTTCATTCCGAACCTAGTTTTCTCTTTCAGGGAAGACCACAGTGTAGGGCGTGTGAAGGTTGATAGTTTTGGGCATGATGTCTGAGGGCATTCCTAGAATGTTGTGAGTTATTATGCCTTCCAGCATGCTGCTGCTTCTCATGACCACTGCCTGCGGTAGACTAATGACTACTTGGTGGAGTCTGTATGTTGCCCATGTTGCCTCTCTCTCCAGAAAGACTCCAGGTTGCTACAAATTTGCATCGCCCTTTCCACCAACGTTCTTACAATTCTCCCCTTTGTGGAATTTGGGCAGAAGTTGAGATATCGGATTGTATGAATAAACCTTGAGCAAATGATTTCACTCATATTTCTTGAAACAGAATTATTCATCCTGTAAGGTAATGAAAGTCACAAAACTATAGTATAAGCATTTGCTAGCTTTTATTCATACGACCGACTGTCCTGCGTGGATTTTTTTTTGCAAACAGAGGTGCGGATGTCAGTGTCTGTTCTTTCGACGTTTACATCAAGGAACGGTAAGGTACCATTGCGATCCTTTACCATCCTGAACTTCATTGAGTTCCTCATGTTGTTTATACTCGGGAGGAAGTTCTCAAGATGTCCATCTCCGTGGTTCCATATGATGCAGGTGTCACCACGTATCTTAGCCATACTTCTGGCATGTGTTCTGACTTTTTGATAGCCAATTCCTCGATACACTGCATGTATATGTTGGTGATTATTGGGAAAAGAGCAAATCTCATCGGCAGTCAGTTGATTCGGAGAATAACGGTGTTCAGGCTCTCCATGTCAAAGTTGATGAAACGATTTTCAGGCCCTACTCGAACTCTTTGATAGTGTCCACGAATGGCTTTGACGAATGAACTGCAAGAACTTTGCAAGGGTTGTGGTGCTGGTGATTAGTCCCAATGGCATGTCTGGTTTATGTATTTTTTGTAAGACCATAAAGATGATGTGGTTCACTTTAATGTGGCGTCAGATGTGTCTGTTCCTTATCTGAAATGAAGGTTTTGTATTTTCTGGGAGTGGTGTAGATTTTTTTTTCTATCGTGGAAGTTTGATCCTTCTGTAGTAGTTTCCTGTATAGAGTGAACCTTCTTTTTTGTAAATGTCCATTATTACTGCAGCCTTTTTTTTCTGCAGGAAGAATTCTAATGGTGGAGTCTATTTTCAGTGTTGTCAGGGCCTCCTGTTCTCAAGCACTGATGTTTTTTTGGTTGTTTCGCTCCTTCTCCAAGACTTCTTTCACTTTCCATCTAAACGGTTGCGGATGCAAGCAATCGAAAAGTTGTGAAAAAGTGAAAGAAGTCAAACATCTTTCAACCCATTGAGACGATGGATATCCGAATTCTGAGTAGTTATGTACAGATATATTTTTTTGAACATATTCTCTTATCAGTGTACACCACGTTCCAAATGTTGGCATATACGGGGTATATGACGATGATATTTACTGAATGAGCTCGTTGTCTGAAACAATTTGTATGAGATCGAACTATCCGGAATTTTAGAGATTCAGTATCGAATTCCGGTCAAGCCTTCTGAAGATAAGACGTTGCCCGACATCTTAACAGATATTGAAATTCGTTCTGATAAATTTGTCATGAAGTTTCTTCGCAAACGCTACTAACTTGGTAGAACAAGATATCGCTAACTGAAATTTCTTGTTTTCGTTGTCGACATTGTTTCAAAAAAAGCAGGTCACATAACTTCCGTATTTACAAGTGTTACGACCACTGCCTTTATCAACTGATATATGATCGACAATTCTTTTTTCGAAAATCCTAACAGCAGGGATTCTGTCAATTAACACCTAATTTATTGTCGGAGTTGCGTGCATCCACGAAAGAAAACCGAGTTATTGTGTAACTGTACTAGGTGTTCGGATTTCCATAGTGATTTTTGATTCTAGATTAATGAGTGAGTGGCTATTTTATTCAAAAGATATATTCGCTAGCAAGATCTCCACAAACGAAATATGGTTTTACTGAGGTGTTGTGAATAACTGAAGAAAACGTGGATTGAAAAGTTTTTAATACTAAACAAATTGACATCAGTGACAGTAAACAAGAATAATCTTTTTTTTTTGGTAACTAATACGTAAAACAAATTTCAAATAAACTCATGTCTCAACACTCCCACTAGTTTATTGAAATAAAAAATTCTCTTGAACGTAGCCCCAACTTCTTTCGAAAATATTCAAACTTCATCTTGCATAAGGGCTTGGTGAATATATTAGCAAGCTGTTCTGCAGTTTCGACATAATGAAGATCCATCAATTCTTCATTATATTTTTCTCTGATGAAATGATACTTGATCTCAATATGCTTCGTTCATTTGTGGTATTCTTGATTCTTGATCAAACGTATCGCACTCTGATTGTCAACGTATAAAATCGGTTTCTCCAAATCACAGACAAGATCGGAACATAATTTATTCACCCATACTAAATCTTTGACTGCTGTACTTGCTGCGATATACTCCGATTCAGTAGTAGATAAAGCAACAGTATTTTGACGTTTCGAATTTCATGTAACAGCTCCTGAACCCAACTTGAAAATGGAGCCTGTAGTTGAACGTCTTGTATCGATCTCACCATATTTTATTTCAAAATCCGCTCTCAGATGCCCCAAAATATCAAACACATCCTTTTCATCTGAAGCAGCAATTAGATCGTCATCTACGTGAATGGCCATGATGACATTACGATCGTCTTTGACAAATACACAGCAATCGGCTTCTGTAGCTTTGAATCGATGTTTCGACAAAAAACTCTTGAATTTTTGATTGCACTTCCTAGGAGCTTGTTTGAGGCCCTATAAACTCTCTCGTAACTTGCGAACTCTGCCCGTTCCGTCGTCAAAACCATGAGGTTGATACATGTAAATTTCTTCGTTCAAATCTCTGTACAAAAATGCAGTTTTAATATCGAATTGAGCCAATTGTAATTTATTTTTCGCAGCGTATGACAATATGATTCTGATTGAGACAAATTTGACAACTGGACTGAAAGTTTCACCATAGTCGACTCCATATTCTTGTGCATAACCCTTCACGACAAGTCTTGCTTTTAAATATCAGTTATATCGGGTTTTTTCTTTATTTTGTACACCCATTTGTTACGAATTGCCTTCTTGTTCTCAAGTAGTTCAGTGAGAGTTTATGTTTGATTTGATTTCAGGGATTCCAATTCTTCCGTCATTGCAACTTTCCATTTCTCCGAATCATCAAAAGATATTGTTTCCTCGGATGAACTCGGTTCGTTCTCAGATAAATTTACTGCTGCCTAGACAAGATTTCCATATCTCTCTGGTGCCAGGATTGTATCTCTATTTCTGAGATGATACATACAGCCAAACTCTTGGGAGGATGCCTCTGTTTTATCTTTAGTTTCATTATCTTGAGATTCATCACTCAATCGTGAACTTTCTGACTCTTGAGTATGTGATTCCTTAACACCAAGCAAAGGTAACTGAACTGTTTCTTCCTGTGATATTTCAGGTATAATGGGATCCACTTATTCAGTTTTGTTACCCAACCAGATTCGGTAACCTTTCGATATGTCGGAATACCCAACGAATATGCCACTTTTACTTTTTGCATCCCACTTTTGGCGTTTTTCTCTTGGAACATGAACGAATACTTTTGCCTTCCAGCCAGCCAGACCAGACCAGACCAGAAAGTTTTCCCAAACCATTTGAGTTCCGTCTATGAAAATCATTCTGACCTATTTTAACTCATCTACCACGAAGTCCTGCACTCTCTTGTTGCCGAATATTGATTTCTTCAAGTTCTTGCTTTCGTAAATTATGAAATCGTTCGAAGAATTTCGCCCATTATCTCCTGAAACTATTAAAATATCGTCCACGAAACACTACAGTTGAATTATGAGCGTGAACTCAGAACAAGCAACCCATTGAAGAGCGGGTATGCCGTCACCGTATAAAAATTGACCTGCCAACGTGACAAAAAGCGTTTAATAGTATATTGAAAGAATCGTGGCGGCATAGTGGAACGCGGTTTACCGCTGGTGCGCCAATTAAATAACTTAATTAAGCGGTTTAATCAACTTGTCATACGGGAATCAATCTGGTCTGATGTGACGAGATAAAGAGTGCACAACAAAACGTAACGCTATTATGCGTACAACGCTGCGGAACAAAACGAACAGGAAAAAATCAGGGAATGCACGTATATGTTTCCCGGTAAAATTGAAAGATAACACGGAAAAACTTTTAATGATGTAGAAAATTATTGGTATCACCTTTGACATTCTCCACTAGAATATATACAGGATGTCAATTTGAAACTTCCCACCCTTTATGTCTTCCTTCCAGTAATCATTATGAGGAATCCAAAAAACATGTCAATTTCATTTTCAAGGGGAACACTTTCAAGAAATATTTGTAGCCCTCGTGGTTCAACCCCCTAGGAGGGGTAAATGTTACCCTTAGAATTTTAAATGAGAAGGGGTTCAAGTGGCACATCATTTTGATTGGCGTTCAATTCTTTTTCCAATGTTATCCTGACTTAATTATTTTTGATGTAATTAGAATTTTCCTGTTCTGAGATGCATCATTATATTGACTCCTTTTGAAAAAAAAGGTTGGAAGAGTAGGTGACACCCTTCCAACCCTTGAATTACAGGAATAAATTTATTACACGTGGGATGTTTTAATTGTTGGTCATTTTCCTTTCACAAAAGTAAATTTAATTTGTGAGAAAGACATTGCAATCATAAAATCTACTTACGCTTAGCATATAAACTGTTCGAAATGTCGTCCATTTTGCTCTAAACAGTAATAAAGTCTGTTTTCGAACTACCCTCGTACATTACGGAAAACTTTACTAGAAATTGACTGGCATGCTGCTGTAATTCGTCTTTTACGATCTTCAATATCAGAAGGTTGTGCTTTATGAATAATGTATTTAAGATGCACCCAATGAAAGAAATTTAAGTGAGTTAAATCCGGTGATCTCGGAGGCCATTCAACTGCTCCCTTTCTGCCAATGCATCTATCCGGAAACCTCTCGCTTAACCGATGTCGGACGGGGAGAAAATAATGAGGTGGAGCACCGTCCTGCTGGAAATGTAACAGACCCTCTTGCAAAAGTTCATTACCTTCTGCATCAATTTGAGTTTCTAGCTCGTGAGTTATCATAGTCTTTTCAAGTATTTCAAGGTACAGATTGCCAGTCCAGAAATAATGGACCAATAATGGATTTCCAAGAATACCATCCCAAACATTAACTTTTTTTGGGTTTTCGTCACTGCAATAGCAACTATTTTGACTATTGACAAATGAGAAAAAAAACACTCATCGCCGAAACAGATGTTTAACAGAAGATTAGGGATGGTATTGACTAGATTAGACATGATTTCACAAAACTATATTTTTTTTATCATAATCATCGTCGTGGAGCTTCAGAAGAATCTGCATTTTAAATGGATGGAATTAATGCATTTTCAATGCATTAGAATATTTTTTGGTGCTAATGAAGGGTTGGAACGGTACCACCTAAAATTTTGACCAGTTCTGGTTTCGGTATAGGTAAGTTATAATAATTACTTTTGTTAGTTTAGAACGCCATTTTTCGGAAAATGCTCATCAAAAAATAATGTCAGGGTACCATTGAAAAAAGAATTAAAAGCCAATCAAAATGATGTGCCACTTGACCCCCTTCCCATTTGAAGACCAAGACTCGACTTTAGAGACCAAGACCAAGACCAAGACCAAGACCAAGACCAAGACCAAGACCAAGACCAAGACCAAGACCAAGACCAAGACCAAGACCAAGACTGAGCCAGTATCGTCTTGGTCTTGAAACATCAAGACCAATACCAAACCAAGACTACATTAATTTTTCGAGACCAAGACCAAGATTGATCAGTCTACATGAGTGAAATGATATATCAGTGATGTTGGACAAGAGTTTTGAAGTCTTTTATCCAATGGAAACGATCACCTGTTTCATCTCATAAAATATCAGTGTCATGAAGAATGCATGTTTCAGAAAAAAGGGGTTCCTTTTGTTTTATGGGGTCGTTAAAAACAGTGAAATTTTCTGTATGATCTTTTGCACCAGAGCAGGAAATTTTGTTAAGAAGATTCGATGATAGTGAACCTTCATGTTTTTTATTATGTTTACCTCTCAGGTCATTCATTATTCTTTTGATTTGTTATCAGCTTGTTCGATTCTACTGTTATAGTAACTTTATCTATCAAATATGTTCTCCGCAGCTTTGGTTAGAGTAGAAAGTGGATTGCTTTCAGATATTCCACTGTATTACACATTACAGTGAAACAAGCAAGGGTCGCCTAGGGACATAATTCCAGGACACCAATCATTTATAGCTCCTTCCTGCGATAACCTTCCTACTGAATATTGAAGACCCGAAGACCATACACGCATCAATCATAAATTTTTATTCGGCCTGCGATAAAGAGAAACCGATTTATTGATTTACACTAAGCGGAGTGGCAATTCATCTTGTTACTGCAAAAAGAGCACAATATATAAAATTGAAGGTACGAGAGATCTTTTATTCTGCGATATTTGATTTATCCGGTCGATATACAAACAATCGAATCGAACAAGAATAAGATACGTTTTTCCTATTGTGTGCAGCTCGTTATTTCTTCCGATTAACTGTAGCGCCTGAAAAGGCAGATGAAGCACAGCCGGTTCAATGACTAGTTCTTGTCGCGCTCAGTGACATCTCGAGGGTTTTTATCCAAGGGATATTGCATCTCTATATTGAAGAAAGAGACTGCATACGGGGTGTTATGTTAGTATGTGGCCAAACTTGAAGGGGTGATTATTTGAGTGATTCTAAGACGAAAAGTTCATGTCAACATAGGTCTGGTAATGCTTCTTTTTCAAGATAACGAGCGTCAACATTTTTGAAAGGAGTCTTCGTATTCGTAAATATCTTCATAATCCTTCAACCAATTGTTTTGAACGATTTTGAAATTTGGCAGTGTTATTAACGGAAGTAAGAGACTAATTCAGACCTAACTATATCGAAATCATCATGTCCAGTGGCGTCCCGGAAGGCACCTTGACCCATATTTTTTATAGAAGAAATGTAGGCCATTGATTCTTTCGCTATTTTTATATCGTTTAATATTGAGCAACTGACATAACAACTTTTTTCGTATCTTGCTTTGTTTTTGAGAAAAACATTAAAATCACCTCATTGCACGTTCCCGGCGACAACTCGTATTTACGCACTCGAGATTAATCAAAAAGAGATATCTGAAACTTATACTGTCAAAATCTCACAGATACTGATCGAGTATGCTTTATTCAGAAGCCAAGATATTTGATATCAGGCAATTATATTTTCATAGAGTGAATATAAAGTACCATCAAAACAGAAACTCATCCAAATACCTACCCACTACCCTGCAACTAAAGATGAACACTTATCCTTATTTGCTTGTTCTTTTTTTACAGCAATGCCTATGAGCTGCTCAGATTATTACGGGAGGTCGTGGGTATCGTTATCTGCTAGTACGTCAGATATATCCTTTGACAAATGTAAGGTATGAAGATAAAAGATATTAGGTATGCATGGGCACCAGGTTCTTTTTTTATTAAATGAAAATACCAAAAATACTGATTTGTCAAAGGATGATTGATCTTTGTGCTCCTCAACAATAAAAAAAAATTCAGAAAACACTATATTCACAAAAGTCCCATGTGTGACAAGATTCTAAGGAAGTGACAAAGTTACAATCAAATTTGTTATTTTAAAGTTACAAAGGATTCTGGTCTCTCAATATTTGCCTTGAAATGACTGGTTGGTTTATTCACATTTTATGATCAGTTCTTGCGATGACTTACTCCAGAGCTCTACTTTAACGAAGAATGTAGGAGCCTTGTATGGTCTCTCGAGACAATAGCTGCTCTACTAGCAGGATACTATCTGGATACAATCTGTAGTCGGTCTGGGGTCTTTCCTGGATCTCATAAGATGTTCGAACGAACGCTGTGAAAAATAAACACAAACCAGTATCTTGTGGCAGGTTGAGTCACACGACTCGAGATATGACCATGATTGTACAAATCTAATCTAGATTTACTTATAGATTATCAAAATGAATGATGATGAAATGAAAGAGTTTAAATTTATAATATATAGATTATTCAGGGAATATATAAATGAGATAAAGAATTTAAATTTACAATAAATGTAAGATTTGCTGAGTTAAACAATGATTGAAATATTCAATAGGTATGGAAAGAATTCAATTTTACAGTGAAACTCAAATTTGAGCATAAGAAAAAAGATTTTCATTAAAATATGGTTTTCTATTATTTTTCAATTTAATAGTCAATTTCCAACGTTCAGTGGAACTGACAAGCAAAATAATGATAAGAAACTTGATCTATCTCATCAAGGATGAAAAGGAAATGTATATCTCCTGACGGAGGAGATACAGAGACAGAGAAAGCAAGAGAGTTGAGATAATGCTTTCTTATAGTCACAAAGAAAGCAGATGGCTTTATTTGTGTCCAGAACTACTGAAAATGAAAGGTTACCAAAATATATCAAACTTCTTTTGGCTAGGCATCTAAACATGGGTAGTGATGTAGAAGAGAGCGAAAGATCTTACCAAGAGCTCAAAGCTTCATCAGTGAGTGTAGCTTCTTCTGATTAAGATAAAGAAATGAAGAATTCAAAGCATTTACTCACCCATGAATCCTGTTCTCCAAGCTGCCAGATCAGACTTTCTCAGCGATCACCATCCAGGTTCAGGAATTTAGATCCTAGTTCACTGGTCTTGCCTTTTAAGCAGATTGATAACTTCTGAACATTCAGGAAAAACTTGTGGAAACACTTGTATCACTGAAAACCATAAAGCACGAACAGAAACAGATCTAATTCATAATCTTTTAACTTCGAGATTGATAGAATTAATGAAAATTATCTCCACACTTTGTTTCGACTTTCACAGGTTAGAACTTATTTCAGCTGTGAGCTGTGACATTTCAGGATTCAGGACCGACTCGTCAAAAGAGGGCACGAGTATAAAATGACATTCGATTACGATTACGCATAATACTCAAACTTTGAAGATTTTCAAATTAATCATGAAATTCATGAGTGACAGAGTGACGCACATACGGCCATTTTACAATGTATTAAAATTGAAATTTCAAAGTTCAAATTAAACGTGCCAAAAGAATATCGATTTGTATATCGATTCGATCAGCGAAATAGATAAAAGTTAATTATGTTACAATTTGTGTTTAAGTTAATTATTCAAAGATTTGGAGATTTCAAAGATAATCATAACTGACGCACTTACGGCCATTTTGCATTCATGTTAGAAAGTAGCAAAAATGAATTTTAAATTTCAAATAAAACGTGTCAAAAGAATATCGATTTTTATATCGATTCGATTAAGGAATCAGATAGAAGTTAATCATTTTAAAGATGATAATATATACGACCTTTCATTTCCTCGCTCTAGAAAAATTTTAAATTTCCCGAAAGGAAATACTGAGAAAACAAACCACCGCTTCGAATGCTCACTTCAGAAAGGGAGGATAGAAGTTCTCCAAGGGAGGAAGTCAATCACTCTCACTCTGTCTATCGTCAGTGTTACCAATCGCATAGCACAATTGAATAAATTGGAACAGCTCAATGAGATGGTGTTACCAACATAAAATTCAACAAACCGAAAAAATGATAACGCAATGTTTTACATTTCGTTACAACCCACTGTACACGAAGGCGACATCATCACAATATCTCAATGGTACATAAAACGCTATCACAAAGGTCATATTCCTTCATGGCACTTAAACTGTACAACTCATCAGCTGATATAGTCAAATCATGGAATGGATACCTGCCATTCAATGAGAAATTTAGAAAATATGCATTTAATACAACCAGGAAAATGATAAAACACTCAATAGAGAATAACTGAATCATTTTCGTGCGTCGAACACAATCCAACCAATCAAACGTACTTTCTAAAAAATCGTTGAAAATATTATAGTCTCCATTTTTATACTCTACAAATACTTATTTTTATAGCTATTTATGTACAAAGTGCGGTATATAGATCCTTACGCCGGGGGGTAATTTTCACCCGAGGGACTTTGGCGTTCTAAGGGTTTTTTAAATAATAAAATGACGCTGCATTTTTTTAAGATTTTACAAGCTTGTTAGTGAAGGAAACTAAAAACGGTTGTGTTCATAATAATTATGGAGATCCCACAGAATGTGATGCTCAAAGCTGAAAAAGCGTTAGGAAATTTATACGAGGAGTATGACCATTTTTTGAAATGGAAAGATGAAAACAGAGTGAATACCGTAAATGAAACTGTCTTAGTGGCATACTTCCAGGAACTGGTGAGTTTATCTCATGAAAAATGTTATTTTTTTTTATGTATTTTACATAATTTAGTCTGAAATATATAGTGGACCAAATATTCACAGCTGCGAAATCGACATTGATTATTAAAGAAAACTACATAAAGTTGTTCTGGTAATGGGCGTATGTGGAGGCTCAAGACGTGATGAAATGGTCAAGATGACAACTGATGACATTGAAGACAGAGGAGCCGTTTTACTAATCAAGGTACCAGAAATCAAGACCTGCACCTCAAAAAGTTTCACCATTGTTGAAGATAGCAGCATAGGAGCCTTGAACTTAGTTAAGAAGTACATTGCACTACGACCGAAAGTATGTAAACAACGTAGGTTTTCATTAACCCACAGGAATAATAAATGCATTGAATTACCTGCAGGTAAAAATACAATAGGAGGTGTTCCTTCTATCATAGCGAAATACCTTTGGAAAACCCGAAAAGTTACACCGGATATTGTCTACGCCGAACGTCGTCAACGCTTCTTGTTCAAGGTGGTGCCTCCTCTGAAACACCAAAATTACATGGAAAATGGAGGAGCAGTACGGTAGCGGAGAGCTATATTGAAGAAAGTATCTCCCTGAAGAACAAAATTGCTACAATGATAGCACATTCCGTTTCCCAAAATGTTAACGTTCCGAACGAAACCGAATGCACGTTCATCATCGTTCAACTCACACAACAATTTCTATTTAGTAATGATTTTCTTTACTACAGAAAAAAACATTCAGCAGGCGTTATGATTCATAATGCCCTCTATAACGCCCCGGGCGTTATGGGTCTGTTAATAGCAACCGTGGACAAGTTATTATAAAGTAGTAATGGACAAGTGAAAAATAAATTAATTTTAATCACATATTCCCGATGTATTTGTCCTTTTTACGCTATACTTTCTCGAAACAAGTATTACATTACTTATAGAATATCACCATTTATTGAAGACCATAGACTTGAAAGAATAATATATCTTGTTTAATTAACGCCACTGATCGGGCCAGAACCATTCTGCGGACTTGGAAAATATTACTTCCAAGAAGAACTCAATAAAACTGAAGAAGCAATGAGAGCAACATACTCGCAGAGACTTCCACGGCTAAGGCAGGCCAAATATCTCCTCGGCAACTTCAACAGAGCAATATCGAAGACACTGATTAACCTCAGCTAAACTAGTCTAAAGACAATCACGAGATTTCTAACGGGGCACTGCAGACTCAAAGAACACCTGAGAAAGCTAGGCTTAAAGGAGGACAGCACCTGCAGATTCTGTGGGGAACATCCAGAAACACCACACCATATATTGATTGATTGAATATACTGGGATCACACCAGCTGACTGTGGGAGAGATACTACGAGTAAACCCCCTTAAAATCCTCAAATTCCTCAAGGAATTGGAGCTTGAGGGGCTGCTGTAAACGAGAACAACTTGAAATAGCAGAAGAAGATAGAGCACAATGTATCTAATCAGGTCGCAGCGCATCAGTCACCATCCATACTTACCAATACCAATACAATCTTGTTCAATTATCCATTTTGTTTATTGTTAAAACCCACTTTATTAACAATAAATGAGATTGATGAATTGGTAATATTTTGATACTGATGTATTATGATTTGTTGAGACGTTATGATGTTAAAATTTTGTATCAACGATTTGACTTGATGAAAGCTTAATTTTCAACGAACAAAAATTAATAAAATATTGTTGAGAAAAAACAGCCGGAATTTGTTCCTGGAAACATCAATGTCGGATCTCGTATGATGGAGTATTATTCAAACGAAACCAACAAACAACAGACTATAACTCAACATTTTAACTTCAAATTCAGTGCTTTCGATCATTCCTGAACAGTCGAACAGCAGTATAATTTTTATCAAGCTACCTCTGTTCGCTACACGGCACGAATTCTAGCAATTTTTCAGAAACACAATCTAGATAGCGCATCGCAATTCCTTGTCGTCTTGGCGGCCTACACTGTCCAGTGTCATCGACTTGTCGCCATATTAATATCGCATTCGAGAAACATGACGATGTAATATGCATAGTTGTAACGTTATTTTCTCGGACTTGCGATTCTAGAATGAGTTTGATGTTGGACAGATAAGGTGTTTTATGTGAACTACAGAACCACTATGAAAATATTGCAAACTGATGGTCGCTGTTTCTTGATTTTCCCAAGAGATTCCCAAGAAGGCTCTGAAAGAACAAAGTTTTTTTTTCAATATTCCCGACTTCCATCTCGGGATCCCGACTTCAATCTCATGATCTCGATTTCAATCTTGGGATCCTGACTTTGACTTCGGGATTCCGACTTCAATTTCAGGATATCGACTTTAATCTTGGGATTTCTCGAATACATTAGGAATGAGCAGTTTTAAAAATGCCTGCGTAATCAAATGATATTTCCCTTCTTAAAAAGAAATTAGTTATTTGTATGCTTAGGTCGTTAAGAAGTTTCGCGGCCATGGCATGCACACTATCTTTATGTGTTTGAGTCACAACGTTTCGACAGTTAACATCCACCGGTTAACTCTTTTTCACACACTTGTATAACGACAGAAAACAGAAAAAAATACTCTGTATGTGTTTGAGTCAAGACGTTTCGACAGTGAATTACTACTGTCGTTATCAAGTGTGTGACTCTCTTTCACACAAACAAAAAAAAAAGAAAATTAATATTCCAATTATCTGTAAACAACACAAGTAGAACTCATATGACAACACGCTCTGAGTACGTCCACAATTAAAAATGTCAAACTTCGCGTTGACAATGTCAGATTTGACATATTGACATCAGTGTTGCCATATCTCGAACCATTTCTCGAAAATTAGGAGGCAGTCCTCGTCAGGTTTTCATCGAGACGAGAAATCTCGTCTAAAAGGCACTTTCTCATCTCGTCTTGATCATCGAGAGATTCTCGAAGACAATTTCTCGATCTCGATTCGAGAATCCTTGATGTTTTAATTTAATCTTTTATCCATTCATTTAAAATTTTCTTTGGTACGAAATGAGAAAAATTTTAAAATTGTTCCTTCGTTCGAGAAGAGAAGAATGTACCAGCACCAGCAACAAACTCATTTTTTATAATCGAAACAGACGTCTGTTGAAAATTATCTCAATAGAAGGGGTCGCAGTACTGCATAGTGAAATTTATGCAAAAATGGTGCCATAAGTCTGCCATAAGATTATCCTTAGAAGTAATATGGTAATATGCTTGGACTAACATATTTATAGAAATAAAGTTGAATTTATGGCCCTTTCCCTTCTTGGAATTTCTTCACCCTGAAAGGACAGACTTACCGAATAGTGTCCTATCAATTAATTTTTAAAGTAATAATAATTATCTTTTAATTATTGTAATAAAGAAATGTAAAATAGCTCTGTACAAGACTTTATAATTATTGTTTAAATCTAATAAAAATATAATGATATATCGCAACACATATATTTTTTCGAGATCAAGAAATCTCGAAATAATTTCTCGATCTCGAAAAATCTCGAAGTGTTTTTCTCGATCTCGTTCTCGAAAAAACCCATTAGTCTTCGAGAGTCTCGTGAAATACTGGTCCTCGTTCTGCGTCTGTTTTATAGTTCTATTCTACACAAAATGTCAGAGGAACGGTTTCTATCAAAAATCTTTTTGTTGCAATAAGTGAACATTCAGCAAAAAAGAGGGTGTGTAATAATGTCCATCCTGTATGAACAGTAGATTCCTCGAACCGTTCCTCCAGAATGCAAATTCGCGTGATAGATGCATTTATTTTCTCCGGCTTCAATTCTAATCGGGAAAACTGATAACTTGTCGAATTATAATCGAAAATTCAATTATACGGATAATTTATCATGTAAAGTTTCCTCATGACAAGTACGAAACTTTGTTTTATCATTAGACACATGTCTGCTGCTAATATTCAATAATAACAAACAGTTATTCATTTCGATTAGAACTTTTCCCCGTTCGACAATAATTAATTGTGGCTTGTCAGAGAGTTGAGCATTGACAGAATTCAGGACGATTAAGGAGATTCTGTAGTGGAATAGGAGAACTCATTTGAATGAGAGTGGCATTTTAAAGAAATATCACACTAAAAAAATTGATTCTTCATCTGACGTTGATTTGTCTAATACAATGTCTTTCAAAAGTAATGGAACGGTCTCATATTTCAGAAACGGCCCTGAGAAAATTTACGAAATTTTCAAGACCACCATGTCGAATTTTTTATAAATTTTCTCTGGGCTGTTTCTGAAATATGAGACCGTTCCAATAATTTTGAAAGACACTGTATCTAGCAGAGCCATATTTTGAGATCTCTGATATTCCCAAAGGGTTCTAGGTAAGATTATAGACTATTTTCTATTATGTAGGTTGTTCTAGAAGGTAGAATTACGAAGATCACAACGATCACCTTCTTCAAAACTATCGATTACGCATTGAACGACTTTGAAGACGTCTTCTAATACCAAATTGTGATATCTTTTTGCTGAAGTCATGGTTTCAAAAAAGCTCAACATTTTTGTTTTTCTATAATTTCTGTTATTTTGCCAAACATCGGTATGGCTGGGAACGGGCTTCAGATGTCAGCCTCATCTTTTCTATTTTAGAAAATGGTACAATTTTTGTGAATTTTATGGAATCCAAAGTTGATAAACTCTACAAGTATCTCCTTAGTTGTGTTTGAGAAATTTTAGGGCATCTAAGACTTCCATGTGTGTTGCATCTCAGAAAAAATCAAGATTCTTTTCAAGCATATTTCGATGTTTTTCTATATATAGAACATTCTGGAGGACGGAAGAATACCAAAAAATCTACTCTGCTCGAATTGAGTATATAAGGTGAAACATTACACTCGAAGGAATAATTTTTTTTTGAAAGATTCAGCTAGTTTAGAAATTCAAAAAGATCCAAATGTTTTCAATTATTATTAGCTAGTTTTGTAGTTGTATTTTTATAGCGAAGTTAATAATAACACTTTAAGTGTGCTCGGAATATCGTAACAGTGGTGTCGGAAGTATGATATTAGTGAAAATCAGTAACTATAAACTATTTATGTTGAATACGAGTTATCCAAAATCAATTCGTGGATTTGGAATGAAGGCGCCAGGAGGAGAAACAAGAAGAGAACAAGCGGCGATAGGAGGAAAAACAAGAAGAAGAAACGTGACGGTTGAATAAAAAAAGAACGAGGAGAGGCACTCCAGAAAATTCTCGAAGAACGGAATAATGAATTAGAACGAATAGAAAAACAGAGGAAATCAGACTTCCTGAAGGTTTTAGAATATCAAGACAAGTTCTTTCAACATGTATTACCGAAGTTCTAATAAATGGGACGACGAAGAAAAAGCTACGGCACTCATAGTAGCTTTGAGATGGGCTAGATTTGGGTATGGTGCAGATGATGGTGCGATCAACAACAAGAACAGCTGTATCGCGCTCAGAATAATGCGCACTCAGAAATCGGGTGAAAGTCTAGAAGAATTTGAAACAGATATAGGACGCCTAATTGAGCTGGTTTGTAAATTGGTGGGAATTAGCGAGACCAGAACAACTGCCTTCCACCAACAGTCTGATGGCATGGTTGAAATGTTCAACAAGACTCTGGAAAAATATTTTTCCAAAGTAGTAGAGGAGCACCAAGAGAAGTAGGTTCGACATCTACCACCCTGAACAAGTAATTCAACAGTTCGACAATTTATTCAATATGAATTATGAGATAATTTTGGTATCAAACAAAATGAATTAAGTTTTGAAATAGCGCAATTCTTGATAATATTCTATAGTCAATCCACCATCTGAGGCTGACGGAAAAACAGTTTCCCATCTAGAGAAAACATATTTTTCCAATTTTTTCAATTCACCAATATAATACCGGCAACATGTTTAAAATTTGCTTATTTTTCGTTGGTTTTGTATTCGTATCTTTAAAAATAAATCATTGGCAACTTTTTTTCTGTCCAGGTGATGTTTTTTTTGTGGTTTATTTTAGTTGGCGATTTCAACAGTTTGTCTCTTCTTTCACTGAATTATTGCCATTTTTAATCGTAGAGAGGAAGCAAAGTGTTTTACAATAAAAACATAACGTGGATTTTCTTCTGTTTTAATTTTCATCTCATAAAATGTATAGAAATTCTTTTACATCCGTTACATCTACGAGAGATGTATGACAGCAAATAATCCGAACTAGACTGTCAACTGCTACTCCCCTTGTTCCCGATTCATCCCTTGCGGCAACTTCCTTCCTGTTGAGGGTGCGAACATTGAAAACTCACGTAACACGTATTAGGGACTATCAGGACAAATTATCTCTTCTCGTCATCAGACAATAAGGATATTGCCTCGGAAACTGCCTATTTTATTGTCAACTACCAACACAATTCGATTCGATTGATTGATATTTGGCACGTGTTATTTATTTTGAATCGAGAAAAGGACAAAGGGGTTTACTATTGATGAAAATATTTCAATCTAACGAAGTAATTTATTTTCTAAGAAGAGGTTTATCATTGACAGAGTTCAAGTATGCATACATGTAAGTTATACAGAGTCGTCATTTTTCTTGAAAGCTAATGTTGGAGTAAACGGGAACAACTATCTCAGTGAATTTTAATGTGTAAATATAAAATTCAACAGGTAAAAGGTAAAACACACAAATATATACATATTCATACCGTGTGTCACAGACTCATGGTACACGCCCTTTTCTCCTTTGTTTGTAATTTCTGAAATTTGGAACATTGAATATGCTCACTATTGACATATTTGAAGAAATCCAACTTCCGGTTTTTCCGGAAATGACATCAACTTTCGATTTTCAAATGGGACACCCTGTATATTATTACATTTTTTAAATCTTCCTAATCTTCTGAATCCAATGATATTTCATAGTTCTCGGTTCAATAAAAATAATTTATCAAGGTGGCTATGGAACAAACAACAATTTGACATTTCGACTTTCACGGAGATCTAGTCAATATTTTATCCCACCGATAGAGCTCCTAAATCTCGAAGGCTTAAAGCATTGATTCAAATGTAAGTAAGTAATAACAGTTAGGTGTTCTCACAAAATTAATAACAAAACAAAATGAAAAAGAGAAAGCTTATAACAGCTGTTCGAAATGTCCACCACCAACATCCAAACATTTTCGCAGGTCGTTGGGTAGGTTTTGTAAACAATGTTTTTCAAGTGGCCCCAAATAAAAAAATCTAAAGGGGTTAAGTCAGGTGATCTTGCAGGCCACCCAACAGGACCATGTGTTCCGATCCACTTTTCCCCAAATCGATCACGAAGGTCATCCGTCACGATCCTGCTATTGTGCGGAGATTCACCATCCTGCTGAAAGAACAGTCGATTTTCCAGATTTAGCGGTAAATCTTCTAAATAATCTTCAATTTCATTTCTTAACTTAGGTTTCTGCCACCATTCAAAGGTCCATCAAATATTATGGGACCAATTATTCGATCTCAAGCTAGTCCCAGCCATACATTAAATCATAATTCTCTTGCGTTTAATATCGAGTACTTGTTTAGTTAATAAACCAAGATTTGTGAATCTTGACTCATCTGAGAATACAATTGTTTTCAGGAACTCATTATTTTGCTGTACACTATTGCGTAGAAATCCTGCATATTGAATCTCATGTTAGTAAATACCCAAATATTTTACAATATTCAGAATGTTACTGAAAGCTTGACGAATTTTAAAGAGTTTGCTTTAAATAGCCCTTTACCTGACTGCATCCCCACGCGGTGGTGTGCGGGAGGAGTCCTCGCCTCATAAGCCAGAGAGCGTGAGTTCGAATCTCAGCATTGCCACCGATCTCGTGCATGGCATCACACGTATTAAAAGGTAGCTCGCACAAGTCTCTGACTTTCAAGGGTTGCACGTAGGGGTGCAACCGGTTGACGGATATAACAATTTCAACAAATTCAATAATAATAATATATAACTATAAAATCAATCGATATATCAATAATATTCCATAATATTAAAATAATCAAAACATAAAAAAGTCACATAGGTTAAAACATTAAAATCACAAAGGTAAAACATTTGAATACTCACATAACATGTAATAGTATATTTCGTAACATGAGTTGTAAGTAACCCATTACGCACGAAATGAAAAAGCATAAATTTCATGAGTGCATAATGGGCTTACAACTCGTGTAACGTACTATACTTTTTCTACGTCCATTCATTTTCTCCCATTAAATAAAAACATCGCAATCATTTAAACTGTATTATAATAGTTGTTAATTGAATTGAGAAAATGTTCGGATACAATTATATTTTGTTCAAGAAATTGACAATATAAATGACATGACATTTATTTTCATAGCATGTTTAAGAAAACGTGTCCTATTTTTAAAGAAATTGCATAACGTGCTGCCTACATTTAGGGGCATCACTCTTTCAATCCAAAATATATTTCGTTAATGCAAATTTTTTTTATGTTTTTTAATTGACTAAATTTGTGTAAATAGACCAAATAAAGTCTTACGTAAATAAAAATTTGATTGTAATTTAATTGAACTAAGAAATTTGAGTTTTCTTCTCAAAACGCACGTGTATGTTATGAGATCTCATTACGTGCATGTTATTGTTAAATGTCATTTACAAGGAATGTTGACAGTGCGATTTTTGACGTTTACAGACATGTGCGTTGAAAAAATATTTAAACTAATTCTAAAGCATTTTTGTTTGTTTTTTGGCCAAAGTAGGGTATTTGCATTTTATTTCAGTAGGTTTGAAGTTATAGTAGGTAAAGTGTCGTATTTGGGTGATATAGGGCGGTCTAAAATTCCACTACGTACCTGAATTTCGTGAGTAGGCCTCTAAATTTGTTTTTCACTTGCTCGATATGTTAGTCCCATCTCAAATGTCTATCAAGTGTAACTCCTAGATATTTCAACCGATCTTTTTCTCTTATAATAGTGTCGTCTCCAATGTTCAGGGTTCCCAGATTTGGAAGTTGATTTGAGTAGGATGTAAAAGGTAAATAGTATGTTTTTTGATTGTTTAATATTAGTTTGTTGTATTTAAACCAGTCACATAAATTTCTCAAGTCTTGTTCTGTTGTAGTTTTTAGATCTGCCCATGTTTTCCCTTTGTAGATTATTGCCATATCATCTGCAAAACTGATGGAAGTGTCATTAAACTATTTATGTATATAATTAATAACAAAGGTACAAGCACCGTACCCTGTGGGACACCGTATGTGGTAGTCATAGGATCGCTTTTTATTCCTTCAATTTCTACTACTTGTTTTCGATCTGATAGGTAATCCTTCAGCAGCTGGTATGCAGGTCCTCTTATGCTGTAGGAGTAGAGCTTTCGTAGCATACTGCATATGAGAGGGATTTTTTTATCTAATGCTTTGTAGATTTCTGATGTCAGCCCAAGAATGGCATCTTCTGTACAACGTTTTTCTCTGAATCCGAATTGGCTGTCAGACAGTATGTTATATTTCTCCATAAATGTATATATTCTTTCTTTCTTTATTTTTTCGAATATTTTAGATATTACTGATAATAGTGTTATTGGGCGGTAGTTTTCAGTATTTCTTTTATTTCCATTTTTAAATAGTAGTTTAATAACTTTTAAGGCAATTAGGGAATTTTCCTACCACAAAACTTTTGTTGATAATATAAGTTAGAAGAATAGCTATTTGTTCTCTTAGTAGTTTTATTGTTTCTGATCTGATGTTATCCCATCCAGGTGATTTTTTCAGTTTCAAGTTATTGTTGGTGTGAACAACTTCTCTTTCATTGGTGGGTTTTAGGTATATACTATTATTTGAGTTAAGAATGTTTTCCGTGTAATTTTCTGGAATGGTTATCTCATCAGCATATTTTTGGTCTAAATTACAAAAATACTCGTTGAAGTGATCTGCGATTTCATTTTTCTTCAATTTTTATCAATGATTACAAATATTTTTAAAGGCTTATTGTATATTCATATGGAGAAGCTATGTATCAGCGAAATATGTCGTGATATTCAAAATAAAATTTGCGAAGTTTGAATCGTTTTCCGTGTAGTTTGTACAATTACTATGGATCAAGTAACGGCCGAATCTATCAAAAATTCTTGGTATACTCCATTGTGCAATGTTGCAACCCGTTATATTCACTAAAAAATATTACATTGAATTACGTGGGAAAATCAATAATTAAGATACAAATTAATCGACGTTATCGTCAATAATTTATGGTCGCCAAGTCTCGATATAAGTTCATTCATTTCCCTCCCGATTAAAATAAATAGTAGCGACGTCTTCAGTTCAGAAGAGTTTCTACTTTGAATTCTATCCCGTAATATCTGTAACATTGTCTTGCCTGAAACAAGAAAAATCCGGCGGCGTCCTTTGTGGCATAGAACCCATTCTTCCGTGCGTCCGTACACAATCTAAATACGTATAAGGACATTCTTTAGCCGCTAGATAAGTAGACATGTCAACCGATTCCTTTGGATGTAAATTTGTTCTGGGGCACTTGGTGCGTAACCGCGAGAAGTCTTCTGTTTCCTACGGATCCTTCATTGTCTTGCTTATCCGACTAAACAGGCATGCTTTACATCTACAGGGTATTTTCTGACAACACTTCGTAGATTTGGACCGCTAATTTAATTACAATTGATTTGGCGGAAATTTGGTCAAAGTTGCGTTGGTACATTAACAATATACACAGAGCTGTTCAAAAGCACTGTTTTACAACATTTTAATTTTAAATTCAATTTGTTACCTTGAACAAAGTTTACTGAATAAATATATAAGTTGTCCAATCCGCTGAACGCGACAATCCACCCCCTGCCCCCGATTGGGAGGCCCGCAGTCCACAAAAGACTCTCAAGTTATAGACCGTCAATTAATGACAAATTTTGCTGACTCATTTTGTTTTTTCTGGGAGTTTAACCACTGAAAATTACGTCAGTGTTGAGCAGAAAAAAATAAAAAATTTAAAAATCTAACTGTTATGAATATGAACATTTCATTTTATCGATCTGACTAGTTCTGGCTGTCTAGCGTCTACCAATGGTTATCAAAATCACATTCCTATTTCATTCTCACGGCAGCACGCTCTGATATGAATGAAATATACTATACAATGGTGCTTTCTATCCAAAAATTGACAAAAATCAGTGAGAATGTCGGTAAGGTAGGAACTATTTCGCGCCGCTATATATTTATTTCAATTTGGCTATTCGCCACCCATTTCGGAAATCAAATTAATCTCTCAAGCGACATTGTCAGGAATGTCAGGATATTCCCTATGAGTTGGAAGTTGCACTGTTTTCATGGGTCTTTCTATTGAAATGAAAAAAAGCAAGAAGGTATTGACTCATTTCCTTCAATTGTCGACCAAAAAAATCTCAAGACTCCCGAGCACTTTTCAAGAGTGCTTAGTACTCGAAGCACTTTTTGTCAGTACTCGGCACAGCTCTGAATATACATCATCATCATCAGACACATATCTTGTGTCATAATCCCTAGTTCTGATGTTTTGCCCAATAGTTTATGATGTTGACTGAATATATATTACATTAAATTTTCACTCTCATTGAACATATTTATCACTAGTGGAGAGGTTGCTGCAGCAGTATTTTGTGATTTCTTGAAGGATTGAAGTTTCGGTGATAAATTGAACTCATATTACTCTTCAAACATGTCCCCGTCCATTTCTTCACTATAATTTTTAGCCAAGAATGTCTTATCAGAACCTTCAATGAATCCATTTTCGTTTCCTGTGTGAACGAGAACGAATCGTGGTCCTCTTCCTCTCGGAAGTTTTAACCCGGTGGTGAGTCGTGAATCTTCTTATTTCTTGAAGGAATCGAAACCTACAAAGATTATTTCTGCTTTCTCAATTAACAAGGAATTTCAATTTTGTTTTCCGTAAATGAAACCAGTAGCCTTCTTGAAGTACTCTTGCTAAAACTTGGGAGATGATCCGTTTCATTCACCATTTTCAGGATATTGTTGAGAGTTGAAGGTGAGTTTCTCAAAAAAAGGAACGCACAATTATCCTTATTTGTGAACATGTCGGCTATTGGAGTAACTAGATCTTTTTCGTTCCTTGCTGGGTTACAAATGGGACCATGATCATATTCGTTTCAATATCGATACACAGATCGCTCACAAACTCCAGTCACATCAGAAACTTTACTGACTATTTCTGATATAGTCATACAATCAATGTTCTTTTTCAGATAATTAAATACATTCCTGCCTGTATCAGATTTACGTCGCTCTTCGAGAAGACAAAAGCTATGCTGAAGATGCTCACCGCAGTTGTAAGCGAAACGTCCAGTGGAATCGCCTCCACGGAGGTGAACCGACCACGGCCTCAAAGCCCGGAAACCATACCTCAGGAATCTACTTCCGGCCGTGAAAGCCTTCATTCTATGCTCATTCCTGCCCTGTTTGAAATTAATCACATAATTCAGTACAGATTTGAATTCACAATGGTAGTAATATATACCCTCATTTATTGTTTGAAGAATAATTGATACCAATCATATACAACCTATGTACATTTTGAACAGTACTAAAAAACGAAAGTTATTTTTCAAATCGATTCAACAAATCAAAGTGTTGAACCTAAAACTTAAGGGACACACTGTATTGCTTGGCCGGACCTGTAAGCGACGTAGGCTACATTGGCGTGAAATGTCCCATTTGAAATACATTGACGTATGTCACGTTCAAAGTTTCCAAATTGATAGAAAAATGGCATTGTGATACGTTTAACTAAGAGTAACACCCCCTCTGATTTTTCTGACCTGAGGACCATTACCATCATACCTGGCATCTCAAAAATCGTTGAAATGACACTGAAAGATCACAGCAACTCATTTGTGAACTTCATCAGTAGGATTATTTAACAGTTTAGTAATCCTACTGCGCATCTAGGAATGAAATTACTAATGTGGTGAAGGGGAAAACTTCTTTTGTTCTCATTACCCCTATACTAATTGTTTCTTTGAATTTTATTTCGGTTCATCATTCTGAGTGTGGTAAGTATTTAATTACGTAATATCGTTTCTTATATGTGAATCAGTATAGAATCTAGAGGGTGAGCTCAGCATTCATATAGCTGGGACCCTGCATTTTTGACATTTCACTACAATTTGTTTTTTATTACCCACCTCCGTCCACACTAGAAAAATCTTCTAAACGAGTTCTAGAAAGATGAGATAAGGGTCAATGTATACCAATGAATAATAACAAAGTTTTTTAGATAATATGAATAATAATCTAAACTGCTATGTAAAACAATACAGATCGATTATAGACAGAATAGATCAAATTTCTGACATTCAACCACAACTTATTTTCCTCAAAAATGTCTTCCCTCGAGGCTTTGTTCCTATTATCGGGATTCTAATCTCCAATATGCAATCAAGTGAAGTAACTAATAGAAAAAACCGATCGAATGACGTTTCCAACAAGCCATTATTAACCGCTTCATAATATTTAAGCTGTTACTTATCAACGTGAGAAATGACCATCTTAAATTACAATTTAATAAGATAGTGAATATTAAAAATCCTATTACATATCGTGAGAGATTTCCTAAGTTTGTAGCGCCTTCTGTGAGTTAATTGAATGGAGTCAGTTTTAAAAAACGTTGAAACACTTTTTGCGCATCTAAATCATCTCATGACAAAGCTAAAGATTATAGTGCTAATTTTTTTATTTCAATGAATAATTTAACTGGTTTTCCAGTGGATACAAATTGGACTGTGGGTTCTCGATTCACAAAAAACTGTTTCCACAAAATAATATATCTACCGAATGTCTATACAGGCGGCCCCTCCGGGAACTACATTAATTAACCCGGTATAGCAAACCATAGGTGGGCCAAATTTGAAAACTTGGATGTTCACTATTGTTGATAAGTGCTATCCGGCTAAAATATTTTGAAGAATGTGGTACTTCTAGATATCAGATCAGATTCACTTGAAATTTACCCTACATACGCGAAATTTCACACCAATTCCAAAAATTTATGATTTGTGTATGTTCAGATACAAGGTTTAACCTTGAAAATGAATTATATGTCAAAAATTCCCTTGCAAGATCGTATTTTTATACTCCACTTTTCAATAAATTGCAGGCATCCTTCGATCACATTTTGACGAGCTGATTGAGAGTCATACCTCACAAATGAATTTCGATGAAAAACTGACAAAATTTCAAAACATTCCAACTCAAAAAGCACTTATTGATATTTTTGAAGTGAAATCACGTATTAATTGAAAAATGCCAGCTGATTTTTTTCGCATTTTCAAGTGATTCCCGACGATTGAAGTCAATTAATGTAATAATAGATTTTTATTTTGAATTTTTTCAAGAATCGTCGGTTCCTTTTCTGATTCCAACTAATGAAAAAATCTGCGGGAAATTACCCTTCTCAACTCCAGATGAACACTTCAATTCACGGACTGTTGAAGATGGAGTCATTCTGCTGACTCTAATTGATTCAGAATGATGAAGCTATTCATTTACATGATACTTTCATGAAGGGTAGTATAATCTTTATAACCTCCGAAAAATGTCCCATAGCTTCACCAGTTCAAAAAGAAAACCTTGTGATATTCTGTACTACGAACAGAATGATCACAAATGATACTTGGTGAAGTTGACAAAATTATCTGAAAAAGTTACAGTAGTTTCACTCCCCAACACCTGTGCCTTTTGACATTATCATCATATCCCTCAAATTTGCCTATTTCATTGTGGTAGATATAATAATTTCGTTGTAGATTCTGATAAGAGCTTCATAAAGCATATACCCGATTCTGGTTTTCAAGGATTTTATGAGAACCATTTTTTTTTTATACGTGCATATCTTCATATTTCATTTTGATATATTGAGATGATATAAGATTGTAATCTATTAATTTTTCAATGCAGTTTTACTTTGCTAATGAATTATTCCATGTTTTTTATACAAAAGGATAAGATTGATATACTTCATTTTAATCATTTACTTTGTCAATAATATTCATTCTTTGGACAATATAGCAAATTTAACATTAATGCTACTGTATGCACCTGAATGTTCAAGAAATACGTTCGATGTCTGTAATGATCATGACTCAGTAATGATCATCACCGAAATGCCACAAAAAATCTTCATGGAAATTCTTTAACTCATCTTCTTTTGTTCGATCTGCCCCCAGCCCCTGATACATTTCTCATTGATTCGCTACTGGTCGTTCTGCTCATTCAAAGGGATCTTCTACAAAGAATTCCCGGCGTATTTTAATGTTCATCACCTGACGTGTCATTAATTACCAGTAACAGCCGTCATATCGAACATTATATCACCTTGCCAGACAATGCTAAAAGCATGGTATTGTTGATGTTCACGTGTGAAGAGATTTTTACGTGTCATCACCGCTATTTATCGGCAAAGGATAACTGGAAAAAGGATATGGGGAAAAAGAAATATATTTAGTTAGTATTTTTTCCATTTTTGATGAAATAAATTTAATGTAAAACCTGTAAATGTGTGCATTTAGCTGCCAACCCATAGAACTAACATCGCAATAGTTATTAACGTTACAAGGCCGATATGTATAGCAAATAACGGATAAGGTTGAATATTGTAATCCGAGGCGCAGCCGAGGATTATAACAACCGAATCCGTTATTTGCGTATCGGCCGTGTGTCGTTCAAAACTTTTCGTAATTACGCTGAATGATTACATTTCGATTCCAAGGCAAAAGAAACTATGTACCTCGTAGTTCTACAAAAAAATCTCAACATCGTGTTGTCATGGAACAGCTTAATGATATCACAACAATATTATAAACAACGTCAGTTCTTTGTGTTCGAGAGTTCGCCTTAACAACGACCATGGATGAAATGAAGAAATTGAGGAACAAAATCAAATTTCTTCAGAAATATTGGGAGAATCATGTGCAGCGAGTGTTGATTTACAGCCGAAATAAATCAAGCGATATCAAGAAGAATATGAAAATTTTAAAGAGTGGCGTAGAAGCAAAAATGTAAAAAATATTTGAACAAGTAATTTCTTAACGGTTGCGGACCGTTCAAAAATCTCAACGAACGGAGGTTGTTAACATTAAATTTTCAATTATCTTCTGAATACCGTTAAGTCTAAGTTACAGTATGGAATTACGAAAAATACTGTATTTGTATCGTCCATAAAAATGACACTAACGACAGTAACTCTCGATACTTGGCACTTGCATCAGCAAACGAACGTCACTTCGTTTGACAATTCATAAACATTTTCATTTTCGATTTTTCGAATAATTTTGTTTTATATCGGTTGACTCAAAATTCACAGATTATTCTAATTTGATCATTTTGAATCGATTGGCGTTTGCAGAATCGCTGTATCTTTGACCGTTCCCGAGTTGAAGAGTAAATCTGGAGTGGGAAGGAGTAATTTCCCTTCATTTCTTTTCCAGAAATCACTCTGTCTTTGACCGTTCCCGAGTTGAAGAGTAAATCTGGAGTGGGAAGGAGTAATTTCCCTTCATTTCTTTTCCAGAAATCACTCTATCTTTAACCGTTCCCGAGTTGAAGAGTTCATATGGAGTGGGAAGGAGTAATTCCCCTTCATTTCTTTTCCAGAAATCACTCTATTTTTGACCGTTCCCGAGTTGAAGAATAAATCTGGAGTGGGAAGGAGTAATTTCCCTTAATTTCTTTTCCAGAAATCATTCTATCCTTAACCGTTCCCGAGTTGAAGAGTTCATATGGAGTGGGAAGGAGTAATTCCCTTTCATTTCTTTTCCAGAAATCACTCTATCTTTGACCGTTCCCGAGTTGAAGAGTAAATCTGGAGTGGGAAGGAGTTATTTCCCTTCATTTCTTTTCCAGAAATCACTCTGTCTTTGACCGTTCCCGAGTTGAAGAGTAAATCTGGAGTGGGAAGGAGTTATTTCCCTTCATTTCTTTTCCAGAAATCACTCTATCTTTAACCGTTCCCGAGTTGAAGAGTTCATATGGAGTGGGAAGGAGTAATTCCCCTTCATTTCTTTTCCAGAAATCACTCTATTTTTGACCGTTCCCGAGTTGAAGAATAAATCTGGAGTTGGAAGGTGTAATTTCCCTTCATTTCTTTTCCAGAAATCACTCTATCTTTAACCGTTCCCGAGTTGAAGAGTTCATATGGAGTGGGAAGGAGTAATTCCCCTTCATTTCTTTTCCAGAAATCACTCTATCTTTGACCGTTCCCGAGTTGAAGAGTAAATCTGGAGTGGGAAGGAGTAATTTCCCTTCATTTCTTTTCCAGAAATCACTCTATCTTTGACCGTTCCCGAGTTGAAGAGTAAATCTGGAGTGGGAAGGAGTAATTACCCTTCATTTATTTTCTAGAAATCACTCTATCTTTAACCGTTCCCGAGTTGAAGAGTTCATATGGAGTGGGAAGGAGTAATTCCCCTTCATTTCTTTTCTAGTGTTTTTCGTGATTTTGTTGACGTTGTATTCCAATTATATGTGGAATCTTTCATCTCAGCGTGCAAAAATCATGCATTGCATGCAATATTGCGTAATTTGTGCGGATTGCAGGTGAATCTGTCGATTTTGTATTTTTCATGATTTTTTTGGACATCTGGAGAGGGGAGGAGTGATTCCCCTCCATTTTTTTCCAGTAATACTCGTGATATTTTTAAATTATCAAAAATTTTGACGTTTGAAATGCCACTTATGTGGTATCATTGGATTCAGCAAATTATGCAGATTTCAGAAATTACCTTTAAAACTAACGGAAATTCGGGGGCTGTACCATGATCCTGTTACACCCGGTATATGAAGGTTATCAGAAACAGTTGAATTTAAAAAAACGAAAAAATTTTATCGGAACTTATGCAGTGTCTCTTTTCACTTCTCTCTTTGTCAAGAACTTCAATGACTCAGTTCTCTAGTTCCTATCAACGTCTATTGCATGTGCAGAACTTCAGAGTTTGATCAATTCATTAGCAGCCTGTGAACTAATTGGACTCGTACATTGATTTTTTGAAACTTCAGTGACTGTTATTATAACCAGTGAGTAAAATATGATTTAATATGAGAACATTTCTCAGCCGCTATTTGTCTCGAGATCTCGAATTTCTTTATGCGAGGTTCAAGTCCGAATGGCTAAAGTAATGATACAATAAATACCATGTAGAAGATAATAGCATCAGTTGTATTCTATTTTGTCGAGAACAATGACAGTTATAACGACAAATTATGAAACAGCTTCGTTAAAATTCCTGTGTCAGAATCGACTCTTATTTATGCCGCGGCTTTTTCTACGGCTACATGCTATGTGAACAATCATTAATAATTTCATCCGTATTATAATATTTGTGATGAATTATAGCGAAGTTTTTTCGGAAAATATAAATTAAACTTTGGTAATTGGTGTCGCTGGAACTCTTGAAGATACAGAAATAACTATGATGGATGATTGAAGCAAAAAACTGGGCGATTTCAACGGCTCACAGTTTCTTTCTGGAAGTTATTAATCAGGTAAGAAGACATAACCACCATTATATAACTGAATCACATCATCGTGTCGGACTAAACAGTTTGACCTCTCTAATGCCCTCTCAAAGGCCTTCTCGAAGAAGTTTGGAAACAGGAAATGGAAATGAAAACATTCCAGTTATCGTCTATCATCGGGAGTTGAAAATTGCGTTTTTGATACATATTTGTAAACATTTTTCCTTCCAAACTTTGGACAATGGATAAACGTCAACTCGAAAAACAGCATTACCATATCAGCAATTGGCGGAAAAACACTAACATCAAGAGAAAACCGGGGATTTTCTCAGGGAGGAGTGCCATGGCCCTTACTCTGGGCCATCTTAAAGGACGAACTGATTAAAAGGTTAGCATCCAGATCATGAAAAGCCTATGAAATTTTCAAGTGACTATAGGGATAGACTCCAGATTGAGTGTGTATTTTCAAAAAAGATCGACTTTCAATAATTTGGAAAAAAAAAATTCGACGTTTTGGGGAGAAATGGTTTTTCTCAACTCCAGATGGATTTTTCAACTCGAGAACAGTTGAAGATAGAGCAATAATTCTGCCGTAAAAAACCTGAGAAATTTTGAATTGACCTAAAAATGGCATCATATTGGGTGTGCATATTAAAAAATGATTGAGTTTCACTGATTTGGGTAGAAACATTATTTATTGAAAAGTTTTGAGGAAATAACGTTTCTCAACTCCATATGAAGTTTTCAACTCGAGAACGGTTGAAGATAGAGCAATTCTGCGAACGCCAATCGATTCAGGATGATGAAATTAGTACACCCTATGAATTCAAAATGGAAGTATCAACTGACAACAATTTTTTAATGTACACGTTAGCACATTCTCAGAATTTTCAAGTCGAAAGTGCGAAGTTCCGTAAAAAACCTGTGAAATTTTGAATTGACCTGGAAATGGCATCATAATGGGTGTGCATATTAAAAAATGATTGAGTTTCACTGATTTGGGTAGAAACATTATTTATTGAAAAGTTTTGAGGAAATAACGTTTCTCAACTCCATATGAAGTTTTCAACTCGAGAACGGTTGAAGATAGAGCAATTCTGCGAACGCCAATCGATTCAGGATGATGAAATTAGTACACCCTATGAATTCAAAATGGAAGTATCAACTGACAATAATTTTTTAATGTACACGTTAGCACATTCTCAGAATTTTCAAGTCGAAAGTGCGAAGTTCCGTAAAAAACCTGTGAAATTTTGAATTGACCTGGAAATGGCATCATAATGGGTGTGCATATTAAAAAATGATTGAGTTTCACTGATTTGGGTAGAAACATTATTTATTGAAAAGTTTTGAGGAAATAACGTTTCTCAACTCCATATGAAGTTTTCAACTCAAGAACGGTTGAAGATAGAGCAATTCTGCGAACGCCAATCGATTCAGGATGATGAAATTAGTATACCCTATGAATTCAAAATGGAAGTATCAACTGAAAACAATTTTTTAATGTACACGTTAGCACATTCTCAGAATTTTCAAGTCGAAAGTGCGAAGTTCCGTAAAAAACCTGTGAAATTTTGAATTGACCTGAAAATGGCATCATATTGGGTGTGCATATTAAAAAATGATTGAGTTTCACTGATTTGGGTAGAAACATTATTTTTTTAAGTTTTGAGGAAATGAAGTTTCTCAACTCAAGAACGGTTGGAAATAGAGCAATTAAGATGGGGTGCCATTGAAAAAATTGGCTTTGGTTTCGAGATGCCCCAATGGATGTCTACGAGAAAAAATCATCGAAATCATATAATCATTTTCGAGATATTTGCTCGCGGACTTGTATATGGGATAACCTGTATATAACCGTTGAGAAAACCACTACCGGAGGTTCATCCTGTGAAAAACTCGATATGATTAGACTAATTTGTACAAATCATGAATTCCTAGTCACGCAGGGATAGAATACGTAGTATATAGAAACTGGAAGAAACAATGAAGAAAATAGGTACCTATTAGAGCTGAAATTATGTCTTTTATATAATAATTTATTAACAGCGCAACATTCAACAATTTGTTCAACACTGTCTCCAGCAATTAATTTTTTTCCAAAAAAACACGAACTATAAAACAGTCATTTGAAAAGAATAATAACAAATGGATGTCGGCCGACATAAACGAGAAGAATGCGAGTGGCGCAATCTGTTAGGTGGTCAGTGTATTAGTTGAGAATGTCCACCGAGTATTGTGTTCTTGATGGGGATTGATGGCCGCCGCTGCCGCCCTCCAGAGACCCAGAACAAATATCTAAAACATTTGCATTAGATAGATCGCTAAGGACTTATCTTCTTTCTGCGGGGTTTTTCGTTACGTGAAATAGATGTCTTCGTTTTATATTTGACGGGGATATTTCTAAGAGAAATTCTTTATTAAATAATTTATTTTTATTGAAATCACGGCAAGGAGTAATCTTTGAACGTGTATGAGTCTAATGCCGTACTAAATGAGGTATACCATATAGTAGGACTCATCAATTCACCGAAAAATTTGTATTACAAGATCATTCCGAAGTCTCCTTGACTCACCTATAATCGATGAATAGGTACTTTTCTAAAACTGAAAAATTGTCGAGATTACATCATTATAACAGTTTTCTCTTTGAGCTTGAGCTGAGGATACCTTACGATAGGAATGACTAAGGTTATGTAATAAAAATGCACTCAAAATTATTCTGTAACTAACTATATCGGCAACTGATATGCTATCTCATGTCGATTTTTCCACCATTCCGGAACCATCAAGAGTCTACGTGAGAGATTGCCATTCAGGATAGTTTGAAACACTTTGGAGTAGCCCAGATAAATCACCGTCACTCGACGAATCTTCTAGATATTTCTAACATGGTTCTCGTTACTCCACAATATGGTGATGTCATGCATGCATCATCAACGAGCTGAGCTTTAATATCCAAACATAACCGGTCAGGTTCGTTATTCAGATCCGTCTCCTGCACGTTACACCTCCTCCCTCTTGAAGAACTTTTGTCCCGAAATATCCTCATTGGAGTGTGTCGATATCTACAAGATTTTCCATATCTGCACCTTGAAGTCCGATGGAAGATGGTTACAGCTCACCAAAATATTTACGCCGCTAGATCCGAATATCGTCTCCAACATACCTTCTCCATAATCTAGTCCATCAATCCCAGAGGACAATTTTGGGATTGGCAGGTCCACAAGATTCTGGTCCAGCATCGTATCTCTCAATACGCTTAGGCTCTTCCAGACCTCTTCATAGCATTCATCTCGATTATGCTTCATGGTGACCAAGTAGAAGATGTTTCTCTGGCCCTTCTTCAACTGAAGCACCCTTCCAACTTTTAGGTTCTGTCCCCGTAGTTCCTGGATTGGACCGGTGCGAACTTGGTCGTGATTCCTGCGTAAGGGAACACTCTATTGACAAGAACGACCCCAGATCACCCTCGGGGTGGTTTATAGATTCAATAAACGAAGTCGCTTGTTCCACTTCTTTATGATCTTAGATAGAGCTTCCACCACTTTGGTGACAGTCAGCGATGTCGTTCAGGGTTGCACAGCCAAACCAGGGCATCAACTTGAAATCCCCCAGCATTGGTCCTGATGTCATATGACTCCTTAATTCTGTCGCTGGTACTCTTTGTATACAAAGTTACCTGACGTAGTCCTCTCCGGCTGTCCAGGTCACGTACCAAATTTTAGGTCACAGGAAAGTCGTAGCAGTGGTTTGGCTGGCTGACTGGTGTAATGCGGAACGATCGGTCATCGGGAATAAATGGAGGGACCAACGATATCTATGGCGATTCATTCAAATGGGCTGCCTACGTTGGACTGATGCATCAGAGCCTCAGGTCCTGTCAGAGGTCCATTGCTGGTAGTGCATACAGCACACTTTCTGTATCAATCCTTGACGATAGCTTGGCAATTGGCCCAGTGAAACCGTTGCCTGAGTTTTTATTTAGGGTCTTCGTTACTCTCAAATGCTCACCAGTGATACCATTATGGATTTCTTGGAACACCTCCTGTCTTCTGCTCCTGTGTACTACTATCTGACTTATTTTTCCCTACCGTAATGGCTGGCGAATGATTTAATATTTCTTGCTATGTTGGTCTTCGGTTGCTCTTCATCCAGGAGATGACTATGCTAAACCAAGGTCTAGATCTCTCTCTCTCGCTTGATCTTTCTGGATATTGTTAACACTTCAGTTATCATCTACTGCCGTGGTTCTACAAAGTGTTCCTTCTTTTCATTCTGCTCGTCGGTAATTGGAGCATCTGCATTCTTATGGCTGGTCCCCGCTCAATGTTTGATTTAGAAGTCAAATTCTTGGAGCATTCCGATCCAACGTACTACTTGACCTTCGGGAGCTATTTTAGAGCTGCATGGTCAACTAAACGTGCATTGTCATCTTCGAATTCTATTCATTTGCTTTGGACGCAGCTTCAAACTGTCGATGGTAATTTCCCCATGGAGTTTCTCTGTCGAACTGGAACAGCTTCATGTGAAACTTTCCCCTTTAAATATTGACATTAACATCTTCCAGCCTCTTTTGAACTTCATCATTTCCTCTATTTTGTCTCATTGACCGAGAGATCAGTCTATTTTAAAAAAACAGTTTATAAGTTTATTTTCTGGTAGTATGCAAAACTGTTCACTTCGCGAAAACTTGAACGCGTTACTAGTCCATTTTGTAAAAAGAAAAGTCCATCAGTTTTTCTTTTTTCCCGTTACATGAAGATTGTCCATCACACTAACATTTATTCATTTGAAAAATCCTATTTCTGATGCCACTGTTATGAAAATACACTTTACTTCAATCCGCTAATTTGTTTACATGTATATAACCTAAAATTTTAAAAGGTTTTGTTTTCTATAATATCATTACCAAGCGGTATATTTTCAAGATCAAGTTAATGTTAGTGTTCGAAATATTGAGAGAAAGACGATTTGATTGACACCAATTCTTTACTTTCTTCTTATCAGTAGATATGATTTTTTTCAAATCATCTTAGTGCCAAAAAATGGTGGTATCGTCTGCGAAACTAGTGAATTCAGGTATAATGTTGGCCCCAGTATTGAACCTTGAGGCACGCCACTAAAAAATCTTCGCTATTTCTAAGCGACGGTTCGTTGTCACTTTCTGACTTCGACCTGATAGATATGTTCTGAACCAGCTCAGTATCAATCCTCTGAAGCCATACTAACGGAGATTCCGCAGCAGTATTTCATGATCAACAGAAAGAAGTGGATTTCGACTTTGTCGAAATTTATCGTTATACCTAATTTAATAGACTTCAGCTAGAATTGTGTTGAATAATTCACTGACAAAAACTTATGATCATTTATTTCTCACCACTTGAAAACTTATAAAGAATAAACAAATGACTGAATCCGTTCCGCAGGCATGTTTTCATTTTGTTTGAACAATCCCAAAGTTTTCATTTACTGTATTTATTCACGATGATAATGTAATACATGTTACCCTTGTCTGTATTCCAAATAGCAGAAGCAAGCGTACGCGTATTTGCAAGCTTCTGAATAAATGTTTATTCTGGAATCAAGCACATCAAAGAAGCACTAATAATTATCATTGTAGAGATTGATGTTTATTCTCAGAGGTCTGCACCGCCTGGGATGAAATGATATGCCAAAGGAAACGTTGATAATGTAGTGAATCGAAAGTAGGTATCTGAATTTCGAAGTGGTTCAGCAAATTCCTTGTTTGTTTTTCTGTCCGTATATTTTCAAAATTTCTAAAATGAAAGTCATAACCAGTTCTCGTTCTAGTGTTATGAATGTGTACATTATCAATTAAGTAAGTGATCACACAGGTAGTTTGGCAGCATACCATTCTTCAGTTTGAATATGAACACCAACACATTGAAGTGTATTATTTTTGTTCCATCGACATTAAAGACGATGTCTCTAGCATACTGATCATCATTAAGATCCACATCAATCGTTAGGTTTGCATGTTTTGACCTGCCTAATAAGCATTATAAATAATATTAGCCCCAGTATTGAACCTTGGGGAACTCCATGCTGAGTTTATAATTCATGGGAAAGGACATTGTTACACTTCACCTTTTGTGTTCCATGTTGCATGTGCGTATGACTGGAATAATCTTATACAGTGAGGACCAAAAGTCCGTCCCCCCCCCGTAACTTCTTCATTTTCCATATTACAAAAAAATGTTAAATACATAAGTTGTAGGGTTTCATTCGATCTCTTTAATGGTTAAAGTTTCATTCATACAGAGTGTCTCAAAAAAGCACGGTGACTTAGAAGTTAATTTTTTTCATTGCATTATTACATTGTACGTTGAATTCTGAACAAGTTTGATTAATGGTTTTCTATCAAAAAAGTTAATAGTTTTGGACTTATGAACACTTGTAAATAATTATTTCGACTACTTTTGCGCCAGTTCAATGAGAAAATCGTAACAAATGGATCACAATGTATTCCACTTTCCTATCCTAACTTTTTGAAAGCTATCCAATGTTGCAAACTGCTGATGGCACCATGTGTAACTTACCTCGTCGTACCATTTTACAATTGTTAGAGTTGTTGAATCTCACGAAAAAGTAGTACAAATGAAGTTGAAACATTTTATTAACAATTAAGGTAGTCAAGAATCATTAAAAACTGAAGAGATATTTTAATTTATAACTGAAAACGGTGAGTTTTTATCTATTTCAAAAGATGTTCGACATGTCCACCATGCATTTCTTGACACATAAATAGTCGGGTTGTAAACTCTTCCCTAACATTAATGAAGGTTTGAGGTGTTATTTCTGAACACACTTCAATAATTCGACGGCGCAGTTCATCTAACGACCCACAAACTGTCTTAAAAACTACGGATTTCACATAGCCCCAGAGAAAGAAATCCAGCGGTGAGAGGTCCGGTGAGCGAGCTGGCCTCTCTGTTGTACCTACCACCTACCTGGATACCTTTCATCTAAGTAATTTCTCACCTCCCGAACATAGTGTGATGGCGCTCCATCTTGCTGAAATGTTACATCCAAGTAAAATTCATGTGGGTTTTGCGCAACGATCTCATCGATACTGGCACTTATTGTGTCTTGCAGCATTTGGAGGTATCTGACCATTTAAATTTTCTTCCAAGAATATGGGACCTACAATGTGGTTACCTAAAATACCAGCCCAAACATTAATTTTCTGGAGAAATTGAGTATGCCCCTCGCGGAATTCATGGGGATTCTCATCACTCCAATATCTACAATTCTGGGTATTCACATTTCCATTTAGGTAAAAAGTGCTTTCATCACTAAAGCAGATGTGTTGCAAATAAAGTCGATTTGCAACAATTCTTTCTGCCATGGTCTCGCAAAATTCAAGTCGCCGGTCTGGATCATCTTCAACCAATTGGTGCAAAATTTTTATTTTGTAAGGATGGAATTTATTTTGTTTTAAAACCCTCTTTACTGATGTTTTAGAAACATCACATGTCTCAGCTACTTGCTTAGTTGATTGTTGTGGGTTATTTACCACTTCGGCTAGTACTTGAATTTCAACATCTTCCGTAATTATTTTCGGCCTCCCACATGTCGGAGCATCTTTCACAGTGCCAGTTTGGTTAAATTTTGCCACCAATTTCTGCAGATATTTTCGACACATCGGACGTTCTGGAAACCGTTCATTGAAAATGCGAATAGTAGCGTGGTAATTTCGGTTAGCTTCACCAAATATGATAACGGCTTCAACTTTGTCTGCTACTGAACGAGCCATATTAATCAACAAGAGAAATTGAAAACCGTTTGAAACAAAGTTTTGAAAACCTACAAAATGTCAATGACATTTGGCAAAAACAGATATGAGTTTTTTTTCTTTGTCATGGACAAAATAAACGTGCCTAGCGTGCATAGCCTACCTCATTAATTTATTCGTGAACTGGTGCAAAAGTAGTCGAAATAATTATTTACAAGTGTTCATAAGTCCAAAACTATTAACTTATTTGATAGAAAACCATTTATCAAACTTGTTCAGAATTCAACGTAGAATGTAATAATGCAATGAAATACAGGGTGTCCCATTTAAAAAAATTAACTTCTAAGTCACCGTGCTTTTTTGAGACACTCTGTATGAATGAAACTTAAACCATTAAAGAGATCGAATGAAACCCTACAACTTATGTATTTAACATTTTTTTGTAATATGTAGAATAAAGAAGTTACAGGGGGGGCGACGGACTTTTGGTCCTCACTGTATACAAATAAAAATATCTGAATTGAATGTTCTCATTTGTTGATAATCATAATAAAAGATAATATCTGAAACATCGCCTCACCTTGGCATTACAATCCACTTATTGATGCTACCAGTAATGTTATTGCAAAAATCCGAATTCTCAGAAATTTGGATCGATTAAAAAAAATTGTAGTGCATCAATTCAAGCGACCCTCGTAATAGGCTCCACAGTAATTAATGTTTCTCTTGTGATGTGAAATAAAAACTCTGCACTGACAGATGCATTAGCAAGTCGGATTTTAATCTTTACTTTCAATTCAGATGCAAGTGTCTGATAAAACGACAATTATATACAAACTGATTTGTATTCGGAGAAAAAATAAGGACAAGTGAAATTTATTGCAAATTGCCTCCTCTGTGCCTTTACAACATGATCTGAAATTGAGCGAAGAATTTTTTTCTATACCTACTAGTAATGTATTACAATACAAATGCGATATTGTTACTTGTTGATTATGTAAATGGAACAGGCCTTGTGATGATTGTATAATATTCAGGACGAGTTATCTATTTATTAAATTGTGTATGGTCATGTAAAATAATAGCCTACAGAATTTGAAGGAAAAGGTGGAAAATTCTCTGTACAGAACCAAAAATAGCTTGTATGCGATATTTCTCATGAAGTATATTGTTATGATTTTATTTAGTTGTCATGGGATATTTCGTTCAAAATATAAATTTTAATTTCTGATCAAGAACTATGGTTTTTGAACAGAATACCATATACCAACGTGGGGACAATAATTGTTCGAATTCGAACTGTTTATATTTTATACATTGAACTTCAATAATTGAAATAGCAGAAAAATTGTTGCATGAAAAATCATATTATGTGAATACATGAAATACTTTGTGGAAAAATACTAAAATATTCACTTCATGAGACATCTGTCTGGCTGTACTCAATATTACCTGTAAGTACTCTATTTCACATTTGCCTTACTTATTCAACTCAGTGGTGGTAGGTCATGAAACTGCTAGCTTCTACCAGTAGAATTCAGGAAACAAATTGTTGAATGAAAAATTCAGGAAAACATTCTGTATTGAAAATTTCTACTGATTTATTTCAAAATGCAAAAATTGAAAAGAAAGAATTCTACCAATATGGTGAATGTTCCGAAGAAATATCTATTCTGATTGCTGATTACTCAATAGCTTATTCTATCATTCAAAAAAGTAACAATTGTTAATAAGTATCGCCCTCTTTTGATTGGTTGGTGAATCTCTAAAAACGTAATTTCTAAAATGTTTTTTCAATATCATCAAATTTATCGACTGTTTACAAATTTTGATGACCGCCAAATAAAGTTCAACACGCAGTTTTGATGGGAAAAAATCCTATATAAACTCGTATGGGTACTTCGTAGAATATTGAGAAACTTTTCTTGAAACTGTGATACGTAACAAGATGCCAAATTTTTATATAATATCTTCTAGCTAGTTTGTCTGTGTTTCATCCCAAATTCAGTAAAGATAAGAATCATTTCAATCAAAGATGTTGATTTTTCTTCCCGAGATCACCCAGCTTCTATTAATTAATCTTCAGTTCGTTTTCAGTGTCCCTTTTTTTGATGAATTGTCATGTCACCAAACATTCTGTTTTTCTTCATTTCCACCAATCACAATCCAAACACTGTCTGTCGTGCTGTCTATACCGTACGAGTGTCTTAGTACAACACTCGTAGCGCCGCGTTATGCATGTAGATCTAGGCTGAGACCGCATAAGTTGGACAAGCTGACAGCAAATGCATTATGGTCTCAGCTGCCCCACGACACGCGACTGCGGTAGACGAGGGTGTTGAAGACACCATCCTGGCTGGCCATTATGAATCCCTCGGTTTCTGACTTCAGCCCACTTGCCCTGTAAAAAGGTCAGGTTTCTGGATAAGCCAAGGTCTTCAATGTTCTTGAAGAAGACTACATGCATTGGCTTATCCTTATGTAGCTGTAGGAGCCTCTCACACTCCGCAGCTTTCACGTGGGCTTTTTGCTGAACGGGTTCCAACTCGGTGACAGAGTTTGGTCGAATATACGAGACCGAGTTCATGGGCTGCACGGGTTGCTCCCGTGAAAAGAAATACTATTATTATTATTTAATTGGAAATGAATTCATGACTAAACTTATAGAGCATGAATGTTGAATTAGAGAGTTGAAACTTCAAATTCAAATTAACGTATGGAAATTCAAAATCTTTATTATGGAAATTAATCAATAAGGTTTGAAAAAGTTTGTGGAAAAATATTTATTGTACTTGTTCTGAATATGAAGAGAGAAAAAATTTAAATGAAATATGTTACGTGAAATGTCGTTTTATCGAAATACTTCCATATAAGTGTCTGTCACGCAAATATTTTCCATTGCCCAAAACGTTGTGGAAAATTTTGACAAAAGATATCTTCCAACACAGTCGAAGTAATTCTTCTTATTTATGATTCTCTCCCAAAAGCCTGTTAAGGCTGAAACACAATAGACGTTTTACGTTTTTAGTTTGAATTTTAGTAATTTTGGTTATTTTTTAAAACGAAACCATCATTGCCGTTATTATTCTGATTACGACTCCTAAACAATCTTGTTGGTAAAATTCAAGCTCAATTTTTCAATTTTGTTTTGCATCTTGTTTCATTTGTGAAATTTATATCCAAAATCCCAAAACTTATTACATAAAACTTCCATTGTGTCTACGGCTTTAGACTCATTGTATATCACAATACTGAATTTTATTATAATTGCTTTTTTATATCTACTTTCACTCTCATCCCACAAAACGTATACTCATGAAATTATTCTTTCGACGGGTTGTATTTGGAATACCCCGAACATCTATTTACTATTTAATAAAATGTAAACTCGGAAGTACGGAAGTCCCTAATTTGAGATCAGGCTTGTTTGAGAAAGACGACTGAAACAAACGCCCGTAAGGCATTTCCATTACCATATCCAATATCCAGACTTCGGAATATTCTTAGATTTTGAAAGTTGAAAACTAATTCTCTGTTTATTTCCTCTACAAACCCAGTCAACATCGCAAACTTTGAGCAAAATGCATTTCTCTTAGGACAATTAATTTTGTAAACTTTTGTATTAAGAGCGTTCACCAACTTGGTGAAACTGAAAATCGTTTCACATATTCCAGAGATTCCTTCAATGAGAACCATCTATCACAAAAAAAGCCTCATTTATTGTAACTCCGGAGTTTCAATGATTTTTTTCTACAATAACAAATAGGAATGTACTTAAATAATCGAAAAAATAATGACCTTCCCGTATTCTTATATACCATCCAAGTTTTCAATCGCTAACAGTTTTCGTGGAAAACTTTCTGTTTCTGAATGAAACGTTTTCCAAGACTGGAAAATCTTCATATGATTCATGCTGCCACCTTCATAGGTTTGTAGAGCTCAAACATTCTTTGATACAAATGAAACACCGCACATCGTCATTATTACTACCCAATCTAGTTTAGAGAACAATATTGGTCGCTGTCTTTGTTTACTGCCTAATCTACGCGATCTACACGATCGTCGTCGGGTGTCTCAGATCAATATACTACGCTATTAGATGAATTTTAATCCGATTTCAAAGGCGTCTCCATAATCACAAATTATTTTTCATTTCAGTCTGACTATTAGAGTAGGAGTTATTCTTGATGTTGTGAGTGATGGAACAAAAATATGCGGGACGAAAAACAGAAAGGAAGCAAAAGGTAAACGAAAATAATGCTTGAATACCTCGGTAAGAATTTGATTATTTTTCTTTATTGCTTACAAGATTTATCAAAAATATGGGAGTTATCTATTTTATAGTTTGGAAATTTATATGGCAAGTTTTGACAAGTATAAAAATATAAATGTAAATGATTGTTACGCAAAAACCGCTTAATGGAATTGAATGAAATTTGGTATACAGGCCGTTTCTTTTATCATGTGGTTACATTGCTATATTCTAAACTGTAATAGAAACAAAGACGATTAAATGGGAAAAAATGTAACTATTGTGGTGAGCAGTACATTGGTCAGAGAAAATCTACGGGGACTCTCGCCCTTCCCGACTCATACAGGGAAAACTAAAAATGGTGTTTTCGTTTTTTTACGAATAGAATGGTTATTTCAGAAAATATAAAAAAATGAAAAAGGAATGTTTTATTGTATTCAAAATGTACTAGAACTAAGTAATGATGAATTTTTAATTAAACGTAAAAATCCGAAAACAGCATTTTCAGTTTTCCCTGTATAAGTTGGGAAGGGCGAGAATCCCCGTAAATTTTCTATGACCAATTTACTGCTCACCACAATAGTTACATTTTTTCCCATTCAATCGTCTTTGTATCTATTACGGTTTAGAATATAGCAATGTTACCACATGATAAAAGAAACGGCCTGTATAGGATTTTTATCCTTATAATAATGATAGTAATGACGTAGTATCTCGGAATTAGATCATTCTGAGATACTTAGTTGGAATTCTGACCTAATATCTCAGAATTAGCAAAAATAATTTTTTTATCAATTCGTATCTTGCCAATTCTGAAAGGGTTATATTCAACCACGCCTCATGGAGATCCACGGGGAAAAGGATAGAAAATATCATACGAGGTGTTATTTTTGTAAGTATGAACACTCAAATAACTTCAGTATTCAGAGCACAAACCTCTCCTCTAAACCTGAACTCTATAATGACGATAAATATTGTCACATATCATACATATTCATTAACTCGTAATTAACAATCAGAAATTTCCTAAAATGGTCATACTGATTAGAACATTAGATAACACGGAGAATAATAAGAAGGACCCGAGAGAAAAAACACCCCGAGCTATAATCCCGAGATTAATCAATAATCAGCAATTATGAATGGAGTATATAATTAATCAGATATGCAACGTCCAGATTTATCTTAAATCTGATTGATCAGTTATGAATTAATTACAATCTAATGATACCGGTGTTTTGGACACCTGTTTTACTATTTGTAAACAGCTTAACAATTTCTCTCGAGCAATTATTTACTTTTGATTTTATCATAGTTTGGAATTGGTGAGTGGTTTCCTCATCGTACGGAGTTTGGAATAAGAATTGTTTTTTGCTCAACAATACAGAGTGTGTTCCAAAGTAAATTCAAGAAAAATGTATTGTAAATTTGTAGCAGTGACTAATGATAACTTACTGGTTGAAATATTAGGTGGTACCCTCCCAACCCTTTGTTGGGGTTAACATAAAAAAAATTACATATAAAAGCAGTTTAATAGTAAAACGTAGATTTAGCCATCCTTTTTTCCTACTTCTTCTGTGAAAAGTTTCTGTTTTTAGGCACAAAATTGTTTAGCAAATTTGAAAGATCTGGTAGTAGTGTGAATACACTTTTACCTGTTGGACTGTTTAGAGTAACAACTTTAATGAGTGTATGAAAGTGTGAAAATGGTTAACATTAATGAAAGATATCAAAATTGTTGTGCAAGTCACTGGTATGTGCTTTACTTGGGGTATGAGTTTTACGAAATAGGTTCAGTGACAAATAAAAAAAAAACAGCTCTAGAGTACTGAATGAAGAAGATCAGATTTAAGTTTTGGAAACATTTGCTGCAGAGGCCACGAGCTCCTTAGAATCAGTATCAGAACAGTTGGAAATATCAGGCGAGACTGTAAGAAAACCTTTGAGAATGCATAAATTTCATCCATATAAAATGCAGATTTTTCAAGAGCTCCACAAGGATGATCATGATAGAAGAATAGAGTTTTGTGAAACCATGTCTCATTTAGTCAATACCATCCCTAACCTTCTGTTAAAGCAATAAATGGTAATTTTTTCTGAATGGCAATGTTAACAGACAAAATTATCGCTAATGGAATGACGAATACACTCATATTTTTCACGAAGTGCTTACGCAACACCCACAAAAAGTTAATGTTTGGGCTGGTATTCTTGGCAATGCCATTATTTGTCCATTATATCTGGACAAAAACTGCTAATTTGTACCTTGAAATGCTTGAAGAGACTATCGATCCTCTTATAACTCACGAGCTAGAAACCATTTCTCTCGAATACTCCAGCATACTGACCGAATATTTTGTAAAAAAACTTTTTTTCCAGGTATCAATATCAAGAGCTTCTTGTAGTGAAAAATCTCTCCTGACAGCTTATTGTGACAGTGTTCCTGCATATCAACAGTCAGATTTGCTTGTATATAGCATTCAGATTTATGATGACACTAACGAAACAGATTTGGTAGTCAATCCTAGTTTAAACGTCTCACCATTGTGCTGATTTTGTCGTATTTTTTTCTGGTTGAGAGAAAACCAAGGGTATCGTTTTCTAGTTCCTCAACAGTATATTGCTTATTGTTGTGTACTAGTTTTCTTTTGAAATTTTTCGTTTTGATGTTGGAAGATTCGGCTGTGCTAATACTGATAAACTGGGTTTGACTAAAAAGGCTCTTACCGCTATTCAAGGAGACTTTCAGAACAGAGATTTCATCTAGCGACAGAACATTCCCCAGTTATACCTTAAAGTGCAATTCGTTGCCATGCAGCTTCAATTTTCTATGCTGTTTGTTTTCATCAACTAATTCCATGTGATCTTTGTGACTATTTAAAGTTGAAAAGTGTATTCTGCTTTCGTGGAAAAGTAGCAAGTAAATTAAGACTAATGAAATATTGAAAGAACTACCATTTTTGAGAAAGAATGATGAATTCATTTGCCTATAAAGATTCAGTTCATCAATTACTTCAGGTGAAATGACATAACAGAAAACTTGTCCTTGGGAAAGCTTTTCATTTCAATTCAATACAAAAATATCATGTCTCAAAGCCATGGTTAGTTGTACATCCCTACGATTCACATGCACACTTCTACATTCATAAAAAAAGTAATAATAATAATAATAATAAACACTCGTAGAGTGTACCCAAAGGCATATCCTGTGCGGTTACAGGACGACTATTATTATTATTTGCCGTGGTGCATGAACGTTTCAAATCGAGAGCGGTTGAAATCAGAGCAATTCTGCGAACGCCAATCGATTCAGAACGGTTGAATCAGTTTACTTCAAAAATTTCAAATCGATGGAAAATGCCTAGTTCAAATTTTCGAGTATGTTCGACTCCAAATTGCAGAGGTACTATGAAAAGCCTGTGAACTCCCTAACTGACCAGTTATCGAGATTATATTCGATGAACAGAATCAGGAAAGATGGAATTTAACTTATCTGAGAAGAAAAAAGATTCCAAACTTCATCTGGAGGCAGATGACCGCTCTAAACTCCAGATGAACTTTTTAACTCGAGAACGGTTGAAAATACAGCAATTCTGTGAGCGACAATCGATTCAGAAAGATGAATTTCTTCGCCAGATCGAATTTTCGAAAATGTTCGGCTCCAAATTGCAGAGGTTTCATGAAAATTCCGTCAAATCTCTAAATGATAAGGAATCGACCTCAAATTTGGTGTGGTGTGGTTTGAATTTCACTTGTAAGAGTAGAACAAAGATTCAAAAATTTTTTTGGAGGAAGATGACCACTCTCATCTTCAGATGAAGTTTTTAATTCGAGAACGGTTGAAAATAGAAACATTCTGCGAGCGCCAATTGATTTAGAATGTGAAAACGGAACAGAAACAATCCCAAACGTTTGGGGAGTTAACCCTTAGTTACCCTGCATAATGAATTTCAAGTTCCCAAGAAATCCTAAATCACAAATAAGAAAATCTAAGTTTGAGAAAGGGAGCAAGAACAAGTGATAGTAGATGTTTCGGTGGAGTTCTTCTTCCTGAATATTAGACAAAGTTTGCCTTCACTGACCATCAGATCAATAAATATATATCTATTAGGTATTATTCAGTTCGTTTCTTCAGACAGCCTGAACAATGAAAAGGGAACAAATTGTTTTGTTTTATTTATTTTTTCAAGACTTCTATCAAAACTCCACGCTTAGCACTACTCACCCCTATTGGGAGCACCAGCAGCGGTGATATCGAGACCATACAATGCTAAATAGAAATGTATTCAAGCCCAAGGCTCGTAATACGTTTACAAATTACGATCCAGATACAGAAGCATTCCTTGGGACGTGTAGAGGCGGTGCCTTAATTACTCATTTTATATACTTCACTCACTATTTGCTAATAGATTATGGTTATAATGGTATTGCAACAGGCAAACAGGTAGCTAGAAAGTTGCTGCTGATGATTAGTTCTTCGCAAAATGGAATAGAAAATGATATCGTATTTGTAATTTTCCTATGTGATGTAATCCGTGGTACTCCAGGTATATTAGACGAAAAACGACTCGTCAGATGGTCAAATGTTTTGCAAACATCAACTGATGGAACTTCCTTATTCCTGCGCGGAAACAAAATCAGTCCATTATCCATAAGTACAACTTGATGAAGAATTTGGATTCAGAAAAGAAATTTCGACCGTGATTGTCATACTCAACCTCACAAAAAAATACATACATCTATAGAGAATGGAAGGCCGTCTGTGCCTGTTTACAATCATTAGATGACGCATATGGTGTTGAGTTTATTCAAAAGATACTCAAGACAACGAGTACTAAGAGTGGGGAATTAATAAGTTCACAAACTGTATGTTTATGTATATATAATCTCTGAAGGGTAATTTTGTACTTTTCGACGTGCTCAAACCATTGTGTAAATGAAAATGGAGTACCGCAAGGAACGGTTTTGGGTCCAATACTATTCAATGTATATATTAATGACTGATTCAGCTTGTAGATAACTAATGAAATAATGAGATTTGCAGACAGTACTGCTGTCTATTATGAAGCAGATTCTTGGATTGAATTCAGAGAAGAAGTCGAAAAAACTGGTTCGATCATTTCTTCTTACCATGAACCTCAAGAAAACTAAATGTCCTGCTGGTATGACAGATATGGAAGAAATCAACATGGCGGTAAATGGCAAGGAATATGGTATTCAGCCAATGGAAGAAATAAAATATTTAGGACTCAGTATTCCAAGGAACACAAGGCAACAACGACGTTTCGTCTATACCGTACGAGTGTCGAAGCTTCGCGTTATGCCTGTGGAAATAGACTGAGACCGCATAAGCTGGTCTGACAGAAAAAGTATTATAGTCTCGGCTGTTCCATGACACACTTCAAATCTAAGGTCAAAAACATATATCACGCGACTACGGTAGACGAGGGTGTTGAAGACAACATTTTGGCAGGCCATCATGAATCTCTGGGTTTTCGACTTCAACCCACTTGAGATCAGAAAAGCGAAGGTCGGGTTTCTGGATAAGCCAAGGGCTTCAATATTAATGAAGAAGACCCCATGCATTGGCTTATCTTTTAGCCAGAGGAGCCTCTCTCTCTGTACGCAGCTTTGACGTGGGCTTTTTACTGAAGGTACCACGCAGAGAAGGGGATCTGAACCCTTGATGACTTTATCCATCTAGTACCATTTCAGTAATCCAAAGGAGTAAAGTACAACTCAAATGGCATGAAAAGCATATTAGTGGCAGCAACTGTTCCTGATGACCAGATCTGTCGGAGTTTGTGCTGATACTTGCCGCGGAGAGAGTTTTCAACAGTAGGTACCTCTTGGGTATGGCGTTGTTCCATCAAATCGATGTAGGATGCTTTCGTCTACGAGCTGAACGTTCTCTCCATATTCTTCGCAACATCCTTTTTTGAGATGAGCCGTGGCATATTTGTCGATTCCAAACTCCATTCCGATAGCATGCGTGTACTCTTGCTCCACCCTTAAGGACCGATAAAGATCGTTTTTTCCGGAGGCATAAAGTTTGAGGTCATTCATGTAGAACAGATGGGTAACCTTATGCCTCCGGTTGCTGAGGGTGACGCAGTTATATCCGCGGTTTTTCCGTAGTGACTTGGCCAGGTGTTATGATGAAGCGAGTCCTCTAGCAAGGCATTTAAGCAAATGCTTGATGAGCTCATGCGATGTTGTATCAAATGCCTTGCCATAATCGATCCAGGCCATTGAAAGGTTACGCATGTATAAGATGCGAGTAAAAATCTTATAACATGAGCTCGAAACTCTTACTAGATGGTGGTGGGTACATGGAAATTTTTTCTACCAATCAGAATCTGGAACATCAAGGTTCTTCGAGACTTTGAGGGCCCGTCGAACTTCTTCCGGGGTCACTGGATTGCGCAGTTGGCCTTTGATGATAATTGGGCTCCTCTGCATTATTCTATATAATATTATTATGATTATTATATACACTGTATCCACTGAAGTTTGCGATAATGGAAAAACTTTTGATTTTTTATTTTAAAAAATAGTAATTTTCTATTGAAAACTTCTTCTAGAACTGAATTTTGGATAATCATATCTGGTAATTTGATAGTTGTATACGAATAGTGTGGAAAAATATAAAGTTTTTTCATTTCTAATATTTCCTCCGATATGATAACTATAGTGTATGAAAAATAATGAAAAATATGTTTACTCTCTCATAGACCATTTCAAGAGCCTTCTTGGCTCCGATATAATAACCATATAGCCTTGATAATGATAATAATAAACAATATCAGGCTATTTCATACTGAGTGTAGGAATATTTGCTGTCATTCAATAATTTCCATAAACTGGTAGAACAATTTCCAAACATAGTTTCGACTTGTATGCCCTTCTTGCCCTTCTCACCCCACAATCAACTGTTTATTTGGCGGGTGCAAGTTCAATAGGATGTTGTATTTGGAAGTTAACGGTTCTGTTGAAAGCAGCAGCATGCGGGGAAACAAAGCAGTTCATAAATCGTTCGCAACACATGGAATTGTTTGAGTTGTACGTGATGATTGAGTTCATAAAACGCTCCCGTAAATAAACATTGTTTTATGAAGTTCTCATTAACAGAGCCGGTCCAGTTTAATTACACATTGTAACATATTTTCTGGTTTATGGTGATTGCTTCAGTGTCTTCGATAATTGACGGCTTGTGAGTAACTGAAGGTTTTTCGTAACTACGAAATTTGTTTTCATTGAAACTGTGCTGAATTAGGGCAAGAAACACTTTTGTAAAAAGTATGAATGTAAAGTGAAATATTAAACAATATTGAACAATTTTTTGTCTTTTGATTTAATGATGATATTATGTTTACTCTATATCCAATGTTCAATGCTCCCATTCACACTCATCCACATCATAATATTCATATAGGCCCCAAGATTCTATTTTGGATCTACACAACTCATAAGTCCTATGTTTCTCAACTCAAATATGATACAAAGTGTAGTGAAAATGCAGAGGCAGAGGCAGAGGCAGAGGCAGAGGCAGAGGCAGAGGCAGAGGCAGAGGCAGAGGCAGAGGCAGAGGCAGAGGCAGAGGCAGAGGCAGAGGCAGAGGCAGAGGCAGAGGCAGAGGCAGAGGCAGAGGCAGAGGCAGAGGCAGAGGCAGAGGCAGAGGCAGAGGCAGAGGCAGAGGCAGAGGCAGAGGCAGAGGCAGAGGCAGAGGCAGAGGCAGAGGCAGAGGCAGAGGCAGAGGCAGAGGCAGAGGCAGAGGCAGAGGCAGAGGCAGAGGCAGAGGCAGAGGCAGAGGCAGAGGCAGAGGCAGAGGCAGAGGCAGAGGCAGAGGCAGAGGCAGAGGCAGAGGCAGAGGCAGAGGCAGAGGCAGAGGCAGAGGCAGAGGCAGAGGCAGAGGCAGAGGCAGAGGCAGAGGCAGAGGCAGAGGCAGAGGCAGAGGCAGAGGCAGAGGCAGAGGCAGAGGCAGAGGCAGAGGCAGAGGCAGAGGCAGAGGCAGAGGCAGAGGCAGAGGCAGAGGCAGAGGCAGAGGCAGAGGCAGAGGCAGAGGCAGAGGCAGAGGCAGAGGCAGAGGCAGAGGCAGAGGCAGAGGCAGAGGCAGAGGCAGAGGCAGAGGCAGAGGCAGAGGCAGAGGCAGAGGCAGAGGCAGAGGCAGAGGCAGAGGCAGAGGCAGAGGCAGAGGCAGAGGCAGAGGCAGAGGCAGAGGCAGAGGCAGAGGCAGAGGCAGAGGCAGAGGCAGAGGCAGAGGCAGAGGCAGAGGCAGAGGCAGAGGCAGAGGCAGAGGCAGAGGCAGAGGCAGAGGCAGAGGCAGAGGCAGAGGCAGAGGCAGAGGCAGAGGCAGAGGCAGAGGCAGAGGCAGAGGCAGAGGCAGAGGCAGAGGCAGAGGCAGAGGCAGAGGCAGAGGCAGAGGCAGAGGCAGAGGCAGAGGCAGAGGCAGAGGCAGAGGCAGAGGCAGAGGCAGAGGCAGAGGCAGAGGCAGAGGCAGAGGCAGAGGCAGAGGCAGACGTAGAGGCAGAGGCAGAGGCAGAGGCGAAGACAATACTAATAAAAATAGAGACAGCGATAACAACAGTTAATTGGGGTTTCATGGGTGGAAAAAGTACGGAATTTAATCGGGTTCCTACAAGGAGCCATTCTTTTATGGAATGATTGATAATTGCAACAGATTTGTTTCAATAGCTAAATTTGAATTATTGATACCACCAATATAATCAATTTTTTTCAGGAATTGGGAACTCATTAACAGTCAACAGTCAACAGTCTACTTGTTGAAAACCACTAGATAAAAAAAATATGTTTACAACAAAAGAAATGTTGAGACTACTGTTAGACGAGTCAGCTGTCTCCTCACTAGTCCAATTTTAACGGTGGAAATTAACACACTGAAAACTATGGCGACACCCAGATTGCCAGCCGTAGATGCAACATTGATAATAATTTAATTATATAAGAGTTATTTTCTATTATATGCATGAGACTTATCATTAGCAGTATTTTTATGGCGTTGCTCTCATAATAGCCAGACGGTGATTTCAATATCTGCTACTGGAGGCGACTCGATTCTGGGCTACAGAAACAGTCGTTAATTGATATTAACGGTTCAAATATGCTATACGTTTAAATATATTATATTATGAGCTATTCGTTGTACGTTTTACTGAATAGGCGGTTTGTTTTTGTCTCGTATAATAGTAATTTAACAAGCGCGTTTAATTCACGCACTACGCTTCAACTTTGGTGTTTGAATTACTTAGGCAAAGTACCCGAGAACATATCCTAATATCAGTGGATCCAACCTTGGTATCAGAATGAATAAATTCACAAGAGTAAAGTTACTATGTTTTTTATGAAAAACAATAGTTCGAAATAGACAACGCAACTTTCAGTACAGGGCTCTCTCCGAACTACGAATACCTCAAGGCTCAAAATTGGGCCCATATTGTTTGTATCATATATTGATAAATTGCAGTATTCAGCCCCTGGAAAATTTATTGCATTGTATGCATATGATACGTTAATTATAATCCCTGACAGATTAGCTGCTCAGTTGGATTTTAGAGATATAGAGCGGAATTCGGGGGTCTTTTCTCTCGCTGCTATATTATTTTACGGCACAAAAAATGTTTACGAATAATGAGTTTTTAGTAATTTTCTACTTTTTCGGTAACCTATTGGGACGCCCATGGTCCACTTTGAATTCTCCTTTAGTTTCATTGAATAATGCAACAGCACCTTTGCGTTTGTCATATATTTATGAGAGACCAATATAACATTCACATATAGCCAGATACGGCGGAGTTATGTTTGTATAATGAATTGTCTCGCATTTGCAAAATCAAATTATTCCCAGGGAGATGGAATCGCGGCGTAGTTTCTGCATTATTCGAGTCTTTGTGTCGGTTCTAGTCGTGTGCTGCTTAGGAAATCAAACGTATTGTCAGCAAGTTGCCTGCGTTTGATGCCTGACACATGCTGTTCTGATTTTGACAAACAAACATCATAATTACGTTCGCTAGATTCGTGAACTCCCGTAATAATTTTGACCGTAACAATAGTTTCTAATTATATTGATTCAACTCTGAAGCTATGTAATAACTATTTGTTCTGTCCAGTAGCTGTTGAAACTTTCGGTGTTTATGGTCATGAATCCCTGTTATTTATTCACGATATCGGAAGAAGATTAGGCCAAACAACAAATGTTAATCATCTACTTTTTTGATAGAGAGAATAAGCATTGCTATCCAACGTGGTAATGCTGCTTCGGTTTTTGGAACTATTCCTCCTCCAGATTGTTTGGACAAAATTCTAAGTTTTCCTCATTCCATTGAAAGAACGAAATCTCTTTGGATGAAGCACAATTCATTGCATTTTAACTCTCCACTTCATGATAAACCATTGATAATTGATTCTCCTTCTTTTCCAGAACAGTCCGAAATCTAAAATCAAAGACTTCAAGGAAGAGCTAAATCAATCCCTCTAGAAGATCCCCCGTCATTAGGAAGGATTGATCACTGCGTTCAAAATGGTCTGATTGAAGATGCTGCTGTTCTATTCAGCCAGTCTTTGGATAAGTCTAGAAATCAACTTGGAAGTCATGGGAGCAAAGTTGGATTGAAAAATTTGGGAAATACTTGTTTTATGAATAGCGTTTTGCAAGCGCTACTTATAACAGAATCGTTCAGAGACTATATATTAACCATCAATAATATTATATTCCAGTTATTCTTACAGATGAGACAGATGTTCAAACAACTTACATTTTCGAAAATAGTTTCTTCCTCTTCTCCGCATGATTTCATAGATTCATTGGGAGCCAACCGGTGCTCAGGAGCACTTTTTGGGATTACTAAGCACTAAGCCTCTTCTCAACTATTGATCTATGAATGTTGTTGAAAATATAAAACGCGGTCAGCGGCACCCCACCCCCAAGAACTACTGATTTTGTAACAGTGATAAGGTGAAGGTTTGAACAAAAATAATTTAATATTTGTTTTGCTTACTGAACTTTTTCAAATGGAAACACTTAATTTTGCTTCACCACACTAGATGAACATTTCATTTTCTCGATCTGACTGACTAGTTCTGCCCGTCAACCGATGGTTATCAAATTCCTATTTTATTCTTATGGCAGCACGCTCTGACATGAATGAAATATACTATACAATGGTGCTTTCTATCCGAAAACTGCCGAACTAAGAAATCAGTGAGAATGTTGGTAAGGTTGGAACTATTTCGGGCCGCTCTATATTTCAATTTGGCTATTCGCTGTCCATTCAGAAATCAATTTAATCTCCCAAACGTCATTGTCTGGATATTCCCTATAAGTTGGAAGTTGCACTGTTTTTATAGGTATTTCTATTGAAGTAAACCAAAAGCAAGTATTGACTAATTTTCTTCAATTGCCGACCAAAAAAATCTCAATTTTCGATATCGAATCAATGTCAATATATTCAATAAGTACTACAATCCTTTCTGAGTTCACCTACCAAATTTGAGCTTTCCGAATAAAACCGTTTCCAAATGCAATATGAACTTGGAATACACGAAATTAAACGCCCACCCTAACGGTCTCGCCCTTTTGAAAAGTGCTTAGTGCTCAGTAAATCGTATTACTTTTTTGAAAGTGCTTAGTTATCAGTCAGTGATCGGCACATCTACATACGTCGTCAGACCCCCAAACGAGAGACGGCCGTATCCGCTACAATAATCTAGTCGAAGACACAATAATAATAAGCAGTCATCGGAGGATTATAAGAATGTTATTCACTATTGCTGATCAAATGTTCTTTCACTCATCCAAAAATACATCTCTGTCTAGGAAGAATAAACCACCCATCAATCATATCATCACTTGCGGCGGAATCACGTCATTTTATTACAACAAAGGCTACTCAAAGCTTCCTGTAACGAATCTTCTAATTGAAAGCACTCAGTACGAAGTTATACTATGTGTAAAAATAAATAATGAAAGTTACAATACAAAAAGATGACGTAAGACCAGTTGTTGAAAATCTCAGCCAGAGGTATTATGGAAAGCTTTTATTTCAGATGACTTGCTTTTTCAGTTGGAGGCGTGAAATTAATTGTAATGGTTCGTTTTTGAGAAACAAAAACTGTGATTGAAGAGTGCCAAAGTGTGGATGCAGTGAACTGAACAGCAAGTTTTGTGATCAGGACTATTTTTGATGGCTTGTTGGCAATTCTTCTCTATTCTCGAATGTTGATTTGGGTCACAAACAATCCGAAGTTACACAATCAAATGCAATTCAATAGCCAATCAAAAACCTAATACAAATTTGCAATGCATGGTTGAATATAGAATTGCTTAGAACCCAAAGCACTTTTTGTCAGGCCTCGACACAGCTCTGGAATTCAGAGTGTTCAAGATTCTTGTACTCATCTCAAAATAGAATAAGAATAAATGAACCACCTTGTATATCTTGAAACTCAGAGATACCCATATATTAGTGGGTTCAATATTCCCAGAAATCAATCCATAACTACAGAGATTTGAATTGATCTATAAAGAAAATTATTTCATATTGAAACATATGAAACATCCAGTAGAAAAAATGTGTATTCCTCGAAATACTATATTATATTCACCAATTTATTACTTAAACAAGTAGTAAACGTATGTATGCATTAGAAGTTCAGTCTAGCTCGTGGTTGATGGTTCAACACGAGTAGGCTCTGCATTGCCTGGAAAAATGCGAAAAAACCGGAAATTTCAAATAAAATCCCTTAAATGGGGATATATATATTAAGTACTTAATTTTAACATGTATGTGCGTCCGATCAAAACCAATGTTAACCATGGTTTTGTTGACCTTTCAGTATGGCTCCTGTAGAAATACCTGAAGAGTATAGCACCGATGATGGCCTAACAGCCGAAAGCGCTTTGCGATTTTATTAAATCCACTTACACGAAATACAACTATTTCATTGCATTGAATAGTTACGTTCACACAGCTTTAAGAACTTCACCCAATAAAAAATAAATCCGAAAATCTGAGCCGTTTTCATTTTCAGCATGTATCTCATTTGTACTCAGTTGATACTGTAGAGATTTCTTCGAATTGTTAATAAAACAATCGGAATTTCGTGCACCTCTTGAAGACAAAACATCCAGTTCCCACTTTAACGATGAAACTTTCACCATTATGATAATTTATAGGGCAATAATAAGAATCCGAAAACAAAACCGAATGGACATCCATATAACTGTCCGCAGACCGGTTTCGGATTTTCTTCGATACATTAAGATAATTTAAATTGACATTCTTTTAATACGGCATGATATCAAAATTCATTTGGGATTTTGTTTCCTTTCACGATTCAGGACAAGTTACATCATTGCCTGTTCAGAGTTCATTTACATGATTTGTATCTTTCAGTTAATTGGACAATTTTATAGATGCAGCAATTAGGAAACATTGGAATTCCATTAGACCGTATTTTTGATTTTCATTAATATCAGGTTGATCAAAATTTTTATTTTCCAAGTTGAGTTATTGAGTTGTTTTCTGACAAACAATCCAAAATACCTGTCATTTTCCATTGTCAAATTGATCATCAAACAGTGTCAGTCGATAAAAAGTGAAAAAGATCTGAAAAGCTTTTGCTTATGCCTTTGCTGATGGTCTGAAACAATCATTTCTGAAGTCACAAACAAGTTTGCGTATTATTATTTCATATATGATTTCAATATGATTTCTTCGTTCAACAATCTAATTTAATTTATATAGAAACTTGGCTGAATTTAAGTTTGTGCTATAATTTATTCATTCCCACAGATCTGGAACAATACAGATTACTTGAAAAGAGGGATGTTTAAGAAATATATTCAGGTACATCATGAATGTTGTAAAATGATCATCGCCCATCAAGGTGTATTTTATTATTTTTCTATTTTTCAAACAGAAGTATTGTTTACGTTTTTTAATACTCTAGTTCGATAATTTCTTTCCATTCGTATTCCTATAATTCAATGTTTCTCCCATACTTTCACCAAATTACAAAGCGATCGCTAGTCGAACATAGTTTCTGTAGGCGTTTTAACGAACGTCTGCATTTTCAAACGGGTCGAATATGAAATTTGATTTTTATGATTTTTGAAAAATGTGTCGTATGGAATCGATAGCGTAGAATACGGAAAAAATAAAGAAAAAATTCCACAATTTTCTAAAGTATTTGTTTTTGTGATAATATGGGTTAGGATACCGGATTGGCCGTTTGGAGGTGACATGCGCCCGCCAGAATTTTTTTTATTTATCTTCCATATGGTTTCACTGAATTTCGAAGCGATCGCTAGTCGAACATAGTTTTTGTAGGCGTTTCGGCGAACGTCTGCATCTTCAGACGCTTCGAATTTGAAATTTGATTTTTGACAATTCTTCAATCGGTGGCAAAAAATACGGAAAAAATCAAGAAAAAATTCCACAATCGTCAAAAGTATTTTTTTTTGAGTTTATATGGGTTAGGATACCAGATTGACCGTTTAGAGGTGACCTGCGGCCGTCAAAAAATTTTCTAGTTTTTTTCTATATCATATTCGTAAGGAACAATTGTTTAATGTATGGTTTCATCAAATTTAAGGGTGATCGCTGGTCGAACATAGTTTCTGTGGGCGTTTCAACAAACGTCTGCATTTTCGAACGAGTCAAAGTTGAAATTAGATTTTTTGCAATTTTTCAAAAATGTGTAGTGTTGAATCAATGGCGTAGAATACGGAAAAAATTCCACAACTGTCGAAAGCTTTTTTTGGTGATAGTATGGGTAGGATACCGTTCGGAGGTGACCTGCGCCCGCCAGAAATTTTTCAATTTTGTCTTCCATATCATATTCGCCATATTCAAAGTTTTTTGTATAGTTTCACCAAATTTCACAACGATCGCTGGTCGAACATAGTTTCTGTAGGCGTTTCAACTAACGTCTGCATTTTCAAACGGGCTGAATTTGAAATTTAATTTTTTGCAATTTTTCAAAAGTGCGTCGTGTGGAATCGATAGCGTAGGATACGGAAAAAATAATGAAAAATTTCCACAATTATTGAAAGTATTTTTTTTCTGGTGGATATGGGTTATTATGACGGATTGGCCGGTCAGAGGTGACCTGCGCCCGCCAGAAATTTTTCTAATTTTTTTCCATATCATACTCGTAAAATGCAGTGTTTTTTCCATACTTTCACCTAATCTCAAAGCGAACGCTAGCCTGTCATTGTTTTTTCAATATTCTGGTTCCATAGTAGTAAACAAAATTATCATCATTATATTATTAGATTCCTGAAAACAAATCTGGAATATCTAAAACATAGATAATTTGAATCTAATCCCCAAATGACTACTAATATATTTGTCTCCTTGAAAACTTTCAGTTCTGAAAAATTAAAATTACGTTGAAGATTACGGAAGATACGGGGGTGTTTCCATGAGAAGTGAAACACACTGATTCTTGGGGTACTTAATAAAGTTAGTTGATACATTGAAGTATTAGAAAATACTACAACTTGAAACTGAAGGGAAACCTTTTTGTAAGATCTCAACCACCTCATATCGACGATGAAACAATCAGGATTATTATCACTAGTATGCTTCTGGCTTGGAAAGTAATCATCTCCTGTCTCTGGTCCCGACAAGGCGAATAGGAGTGAGCACAATGTATCCAATTTATCGTATGAATGTTCGACAAGGCAAAGCAAGGGTTTTTGTCCATTGTTCCACTTGATAGACATAGATTAGACATTGTTCACGAACAACCAACATCCACTGATATAATGACCTATTCAAATCAGTAGGCTGTTCAGAAAGTAATGGTTGATTTAATGAAATATGTCCGTCAAGATTTTTAAAGTTTTCTGTGAATATAAGTTGATGAAAAAAAAAGAGGACAAAATTTTCAACATATCCCGATATACTTTGATACTGTCGACTGAATTTCGCCCTGTCATACTGTCGATAGTTATATTTCGATTATCTTCATTTGTAAAAAGAAAATACAGTATGAATAAATTATTATTATATTTACCTTGGCGGTGAAGTGTAGCGGAACGTCATGAATGGCTTTCTGACAAAAAAAGGTTCAATCTACTATTCAAGTTGCCCTTAACACAATCAGAAGCCCTAGCCCATTCACCAGGAGACGAAAGTATGAATTTGAAGCCCTAACCATACCTAGGCGTTACAATCGACTAGAAGCTACCATGGAACTGCCAAATCAACCACATATTTTCGAATGCTATAGCGGCAAGCTGGACATGCCGCAGAGTTTTCGGTGAAATATGGGGTCTGAAACCTAAAATGGTTCATTGCTTGTACCAAACGATCATTAAACCTACGGTCACGTACGCATTACTAGAATGGTGGCCGAAAATGCAAATTTCAACACAAGTGAAGCTGCAGAAAGTGCAGCGGCTAGCTTGCCTTGGAACCACAGGAATCCCAAAATGGTGTATTGGACATACAACATTATGGTGAAACCCATGATCACATACGCAACTTTGGTATGGTGGACGAAGGTAACCCAAAAAATAGACGAGGTTTTGTTGGAAGAGGTACAAAGACTTGCCTGTCTTAGCATAACGAGAGCTATGAAAACAACACCAACATCAGCCATGGAGGCACTATTAGATCTCCCCCCGATTGTCATAACAATCATGGGGGAGGCAAGAATGGGACATCCTAGGCAACATAACATGTGTGATAGATCGGACCACAACAGGATAAAGGAAATAGTACCAGACAACATGAGTCCTAGATATTTCTTCAACATTAACTTAGAGGTGATCATACAAGATTGAAGCGAATGGACAAAGAACAACATCAAAGGCAAACCTGGAGATAGAATCTAGTATAGAGACGGATCCAAAATCAAGGAAGGAACTGGTGCTGGAATATACAGTGAAGGAAGAAACTCCCAAGTAAGTGACTCGCTAGGAACAAACACCTCCGTATTCCAGGCGGAAATGTACGCTATCTTGCAATGGGTGAGAGAGAATAAAGGGAACTGCGCAATGCAAGGATCAAAATATGCACAGAAAGGCGCAATGGACCCAAAAGTGACATCAAGACTTGTATGGGAATGCCGCGAAGAACTCAGTATTTCCGCAGACCACAACAAAATAACCTTGATCTGGGTTTCGGGACACTGTGGCATCGATGTTGACGAAAAAACTGATGAATTAGCCAGAATGATGATGAATGTTCCAGAACCCGCATTCAGGGTTACTAAAACGGACATCCGAGGATGCATACGGAAATGGGTCAAACGAAAACAAAAAAAGGGGTGGAACGAAGCCCCTCTCATGCACATTCATCAAAGAACCGTCAAAACACAAAATTTAGGAACTGCTTAGGTTAAGCAGGAATCAAGTTAGGACTATAACGGGCATTTCCCACTGGACCCAGTCCAATGAGAGGATACCTACACAAAATGGGGCTGTAAAATGGAGAACTTTCCTGCAGACAATGTAGCAGAGGGGCAGAAACGTCCAAACACATACTGTCAGAATGCGAGGCATTAGATCACAAAAGACAGGCAATATTCGAAAAATCTATGCTTACTCCCGAAGAATACAACAGCCAGCCGTTGAAGAACATCTACAGGGGATTAGAGTCATGGAGTGGGTGCTGTCAACTAACCAGGAAAACCTAAGAGGCTGAGGTGTAGCTGACGACAGGACTTGCACCCAAGGAAAAAAAATTCCAAACGAAAAACTTGAAAGCAGGAAATCTGATTGGACATCTGAAGATTTTGGAGCACATCTTCCTAGAAGCCATGTCATGGTCATAAACAACCACCAGATTCACACAGAGGACGGTTCTTACTTGGCAATAGATGCCTTAGTGTGGTACACAGATGAATTCAAGATGGACAAAGGGGTTGGAATAGGCGTTACTGGGTCAAATTTCCGACTCTCAAAATACTCAGCAAGACCCCATCCATCGTTCAAGCAAGTACATGCTATGAAGATTTGTGCTCAGGCATGCCTTGAAAAGGGAACCCGAGTAGCAGAAATGTATATCAGCCAAGCAGCACTAAAAGCTCTGAAGTCACACACTTGTGAGTCTAAGCTGATTTAGGACTGTGAACCAACCTCTGAAACAACTGGCAGCAAAAATTCAGGTAACCATGATGTGGGTGCCAGATCACAGGGGCGCTAAAGACAATGAAGAAGCAGACTGCCTTGCCAAAGAAGGAACAAACATACCACTTCCTGGCCCAGAACCCTTTTGTGGACTCTGCAAAGCCCAGTTTAATCAAAAGTTTTGACAATTCGATGAAATGAAATCTTACTGGAATAAAGAGTCAGGACAAAGACGAGCGAAAAGGCTAGTGAACCTATCGCCAAGGAAAGCTAAACAGCTTCTCGAATTGAACAAAGAAGATTTGAAATTGGTAAGGGGACTATTCACTGGGCACTGACATCTGGGGTATCACTTCAAAAAGATAGTCAAGTCAGAGAGTGATGGTGGCCGCTACTGCGAGAACTTCGCCAAAACTACAGAACATCTGCTCTGCGAATGCCCAACGCTATTCTGCAAGATATTCAAATTCCCGGAAGGAGTTTTCGTAACGCCCTCCGTCATCAGGAACTCGGCAGGTCGAGGTGCTTGTGAGGCTGCAAACTACTCAATCTGCTGTTGATACGACTCAAGGTAATTTTACGTCCATAATTTTTTTCTTCTCCTCCTTTCTTCTCGTTAAACGCTTCAGTCTTTTCATCGATTCTTGTTAATCTGAAGACTTGTCGAATACTTTTTTCATTAGCGACACGTTGTACACGCGCTGTGAAACTTAAGAATTTACTACTGAAGCCCCGGAAGCTTTCCTTCAATAACCTCAGGAATTTAGACGAGATGTTCGATTGACACATGGAGTGAGAAAAAAAAATGTATAACGACCGATTTGAGTAATGGTTCATAAAAATAATAAATTGATCCGTGTCAAATGTATCAAATAAACATTTCTCTACCTTCATAACAGACAGAGAAAGAGCACCAATACCGTTTCTTCAATATTTCCAAAGAGGGAAAATTTATGTACCCCAATCGCATTAAAAGGAGTTTATGCAATTGTTGGGTCTGCTTGATATAAGGAGGTACAAAGGCCCAAGTGGAGACGATTAGGTGAGTGGCACAAACATTTTGCCATTCAATAAACAACTAATGACACTCTTGCTGAATCTAAAGACCTTAAAAGTTGATTTTATCGTACTAAATATAGGTATGTATGCCATCACAATGGAAAAACGAGTTATAGATTTCCATATATTTTTCATCGACCTGAATTTGGAATTGCCGCTCAACGTTTGGTTTGTTTTGTAAAATGAACCTGCGAGGTCGCGTATTGATAAGAAACACCCTGAGACACTGCACAAGAACGTTGCAATCCGTCACGAAATTGTCTGCTGCGTCACAATCGTTGCATCTCGATGTATGGGTTGACAGGGAGAGCTTTGATGCACATTGATAAATGAATAACTGTGGAAGTGGAATAAAAGTTGAGTCTAGTAATCGTAGAAAAATCTCAACATCGTGTTGTCATGGAACAGCTTAACAATATCAAAACAATATTATAAACAACGTCAGTTTTTTGTGTTCGCGAGTTTGCTCAACAGCGACCATGGATGAAAGTGAAGAAATTGAGGAACAAAATCAAATTTCTTTAGAAATATTGAGAGAATCATGTGCAGCGGTGTTGATTTACAGCCGAAAATAACTCAAGAGCGATATAAAAAAGTATATGAAAATTTTGAAGAGTGGCGCAAAGGCAAGAATGTAATGGTGGTTAATAAAGGTGGATTATTAGCCTAGACGAAAGGAAAATCAGACGTTTATTCTTCTAACTCGCTGTGGACCAAGATTTCAATGTTGAAACTTGCTCTGGAAGTTTATGACAACATTGAAATTTCAAGGTTAGTTATTTTTAATCGTACACCATATTATACTATTACCTACAGAAATGGTATTTTCAGATTTGGAAAATTATTTTTGTTTTTGAAACGAAATTCTGATCGATGTTTTTGTTGGAGGCAGATGATCATACATGGTTGCTTGAAAGGGTTGTATTGATGTGTAATATTTTTGGCGCCTGTAGACGTGACGAACTTGTTAGGCTAACTGTGGATGATATTAAAAGCATCAGTACCAGAGTTTTGGTTACATTGAATTATATTGAAAACAAAAAGAACAGGGTATTTGTCATTCCCAAAGAATGACTTCCTTTTGATGCCTATGGTTTATACCAAAAATACGTAGATTTGCGGCCATCAAATTTGGAAAATCTGCGATTTTTCATTGGTTATGGGAATGGTAAATGTGTAAAAAAGTTGTGGGCATTCATACTATTGGAGCTGTTCCAAATAAAATTGCAGCATTCCTGAAATTGGGAAATCCTCAGCTCTACACAGTGCACTCGTTTCGCAGATCCTTGGCTACTATGCTTGTAGAAAATGTTGGCGATCTACTATCGGTAAAAGAACTTAGAGGTTGGAACTCCTGTGCGGTGGCGGAATGGTATATTCAAATTTCAGTTTCAAAGAGAATGAAGACAACGAGACAACTATTTCACAGTAATAAGGCCACACCGACAACAAGTTCAAATTCTGGTGCTATAGATGGTAAATCTCTCATCGATGGAATAGAAATTTCAAAATATAGCAATTGACAAATTACTTTTCAAATTTATAAATAGTATTATTGTAATCTTTGTAAGCAGAATGAAGTTTTGAAGAAAATATTTGATTTCTTAACGGAGGCCGGTCTTTGAAAAATCTTGACGGACGCAGACTAACTTTTCAATTGTCATCTGAATACCGTTAAATCAAAATAACAGTATGGGATTACGAAAAAATAATATCGATTCTGGAGTTGAAATAAGGTTGGTTCAGAGGGGGATAATGATATCTCTACAATTCCGATACGTGCCGCTCGCCTATATTTTTGATTTGAGTAGTTACAAAGGTCTTGGGGAGATGCAGAGGGCCCGAGTGGAGACGATCATCGTCCGGTTCATCAGGGACCACTAATGGCAGAATGACAACATGCTATCAAACTTTAACGGGTTGGGGGATGGAATCCATCATCATCTCTCCGTAATGTAGCCGGATCGCCTTTCCTTCGACCTTTAAAATATGCATGAATGGCAGGGGACCGAAATTTGTCAGCGGATCAATTTGGATTCAGACCAGTTAGTAAAGGCCTTCATGTTGGCATGGCTATAGAAACTATTGTTTCATCGATACAGAGCAATAAAAACTGTTTGGTTAATGAGACACAAGCTGAAATTGAAAACCATCATAGAAAGTAACGAAAAACACATAAGATCCTTTCTGTTTGATGATTTGAACATATAACTCTTCTGATAAGGATATATTTACAATTAACCCTATTGAGGTGAAAACTGTCAGAGCAAAGTCAAGAAATGATAAATATTCATACTATAATGGTATACGAGCGGAGGTATCGGAAGAAATTTCTCATGAAATTGAAACACTTCTCTCTTTGAACAAGTTTTTTGATAACGGGGATCTTCCAAGAACAGCGGAAAATGCATCATCAATTCTCTAACCCATAACCCATAACCTTGATTTCGAAACTAAAAAATGTGTATACTCAGTATCTTAGTCGATGTTTTGAAAGCATTTGCTCACCGAACGACAACAGCAGGTAAACATGCATGGTATATTGAGAGCGGAACTCTTATTGTTACTTAAAGTGTATCACAAGGAACTGTGTTAGGTCCCCTTCTCTTCACAATATATCTGAATAGTCTATTGACCATCAATAATGAAGGAAAAATAGTCAGTTTTGCAGATGATAATACATTAAGCGGGAAAATGGGATGAATTACAAATAATAGCAGAAAGAAAAATTATAAAAAAATGCTTTCAGTTGAACAGAGTAATCTTGAATGCGAAAAGTATTAATTTACCTTTCGTCTCTTATACGAATCATTAACCAAATTTGAGAAACATCAAAATTGACGATGTTACCGAAATTTCCGAAGATGAGTCTATAAAATATTTGAGTTCTCAATATAAAAAGTAGTAGAGAAAATCATAGGACTGTCATCAAGGTTCAGTTATTTGAAAAAAATCTTGGGCATAACCCAACTTAAAATAATGTACTATTCATTAGTGCTGTTTAATCTTTCCTACAGAATTCTGGGCTGAAAAATAATAACGTACATCTTGAAAATCTGTAAGTTTCAGATATAGTAGAACTTACAATGAATTCAAAACTGATACAAAGAAATGGATACTAAAAAGGGCGGCAGTTTTTCTGAAAATAATGAATAACTATCGATTACAAAAACCCCCTCTTAATATATATATTATATCCACATGATATATCCACATTTATTATTCTGAAATATTAGATATTTCAATAAATTGCTCATTTCAGACATTTTCTTGAAATCATTTAGTAAATACCTCCGAGTACGACTCTGAATGCTTGAAATGTATTAATTTGAGAATGTCATAATTGAAAGTCAATATTTCTTCAATGATAATCGATAATATTGATTATCTAGTGTTTAGCCTAGTGTTATTACCAATACAAAAATGATTTGCGTACGTAGTGTTTCAATTTATTTAAAAAAGGATTCAAATTTTACTTTCCAGCAAAAGTTCGACATGTTAAAGTGTTACATTCTGTGCCATTTCAATACTCGAAAAACCGAGCAAATGTGTTCACATAATTTTCCGGAAAGATTAAAGCCAAATAAAAAGATATTTGGAAGAATGGTTGTTTTACTAGAGTATGGCTATAACGGAAGAACCCACAACATCGGTTGGGAACACTGAAAAAATTACTGGACCGCCAAAATCTACAGCAGCGGGAGACGAGCTAAGGACATTTCGTGAGTGACACAACAGAAAATGTCAAGTGAATGAAAATTTTGTTGATAAAATATTATGGTCTGATGAAAGTATGGTAACCCACAACGGAATCTGCAACAGGCGAAATACGCATATTTGGTCTAGAGAGATTCCGCGCTTGTACAAAATATCTAGTCACCAACACCGTTTTGGTTTCAACATGTGAGAGGATTGTTCGAGCATATCTATCCTGAAAATGGATTGGTGTGCATTCAGCGGTTGCCTGGCCTCCTCGATCTCCAGATCTGACACCTCCTGACTTTTACATTTGTGTACCAACGTAATTTTCAAACGGAAGGAAAATGACGTCAACTGGTTTAAGAAGCGATTCAAACCTTTACATCAGATATACTAAACAACGTTTTGGATTCCACAGTATAACGATGTTTATACCTATGTTAAGAAAATAATGGTCACTTGTTCGAACATCTTTTGTAATGGAGGCAGAACTGTAATTTAAACAACTATGAATGATTTATGACGTATTTCATGGCTTTGAATTTTGCAATTAAAATAATAGGGCCGTCATGGGGCCGTAAAAAAATTAATGTTTTTCAGAAAAGAAGCGTCGTAGTGAAAATCTGTAGACGCCATCTTGTTGAGCTCAAAAAGTGGCAATGAATTTGTATTTTTCATTTTTTGATATCTTTTGAAATAACGTCAGAAATAAATAAAAACATATTTTGAAAATGTTACTTTATTCAAAATACCGGGTGGCTACAGAAGTATTGCCTACGGAATATCTCAGTTATTGTATGAAGTAGGTTTGTGAAATTTGGAGCGTCGATATAATGACATAAGAGCTAGAATTTGAGCATATTGACATGTCGAAGTCAACTTCCGGTCTGACCGGAAGTAACATCAACTTTCTTATTTTAAATGGAAACCCTTTTTTTTTCTCTTCGCTTTATTCAGCATTCAATTCCCTTTCTAATGACATATCACAAGTTGGTATCTAACCAGAAACTAGATCAGAAAAAAATTATTATTTAAATTCACCGAGTAGGCCGTGGAAGCAAAATGAAATCCAAAAATTGAAAAGTTGGCTATGGAAACCATACGTCACTTGATATTAGTTGCTACTACTGTGATATTTTATTTTCATTCGTTGGCGTTATAAAAAGCCGCCAAAAAAATATTGGAAAAATTGGGAAAAAAACAATACTCTGTAGGTCCATAACTCAAATAGGAACATACAACTTTTTCTTGCCTGTACTATTCAGCATAACCATTCCTTTCTAATGATATAATAGAAAGTAATTTATGGAAATGAAACACCAAAACCAAAACAGTTTTGTTATTTGAAGAATAATAATTGGATTTTTTGGTATTTCATTTCAAAAAATTACTTTCTATTATATCATTAGAAAGGAATGGTTATGCTGAATAGTACAGGCAAGAAAAAGTTGTATGTTCCTATTTAAGTTATGGACCTACAGAGTATTGTTTTTTTCCCAATTTTTCCAATATTTTTTTGGCGGCTTTTTATAACGCCGACGAATGAAAATAAAATATCACAGTAATAGCAACTGTTATCAAGTGACGTATGGTTTCCATAGCCAACTTTTCAATTTTTGGCTTTCATTTTGCTTCCACGGCCTACTCGGTGAATTTCAATAATAATTTTTTTCTGATCTAGTTTCTGGTTAGATACCAACTTGTGATATGTCATTAGAAAGGGAATTGAATGCTGAATAAAGCGAAAAGAAAAAAAATAGGGTTTCCATTTAAAATAAGAAAGTTGATGTTACTTCCGGTCAGACCGGAAGTTAACTTCGACATGTCAATATGCTCAAATTCTAGCTCTTATGTCATTATATCGACGCTCCAAATTTCACAAACCTACTTCATACAATAACTGAGATATTCCGTAGGCAATACTTCCGTAGCCACCCGGTATATTGAAATCGGAAAAAGATATCCCACTTCTGCAGACTCTATATAAAATGCCTTTGGATTGTGCAACTTTTCTCTATATTAACAATAATCTTGAACACAATCAAAATAATGGTGGTGATAATTACCATTTAGAAGTAATTTGCAACCATCGACAAACTATTCAATGTTCCAGATTTGTCAACTAGTTGATGTGTATTATGTGCAAAATGGATTGTGGGCATGATGATTTTCTGCACCAGAATATTATTTATGGTGTTTACGTTAAATTTGTGGATTTTGAGCTGTTTTCTAATATGCTCTAGGATTGACAATTTGAATGCCAGATAACGTACAAAAAATCACTCTTTCATGTGGGCCTGAAAGAAGAATACTTTTCTCACTTCACGTCGTTCACTGAATCCAACTGTGAAACGTCCATGATTACCGTAATAACAAATTTGACAGGCTGATGATGAAGTACCAGAACATTACGAAACCGAGAACAATACCCAAAATAGCACCTGCCGCAGCGGTGTTTTATGAACACCGAATTCAAATTTATTAATGGCACCAAATAACGCACATTAACATCTTCTCGGTGTACGCACAAATCACTTAGCCGGCAATCATTTAATCAAATGAAGATTGTGTACCGTATCATTTGAGTAAGCGGTCTCAAAAATTACCGCTCGCGCAACAAAAGGCATGTAGCCGAGCTCCAAGCAAGAATAATGCCTCTATAAATTATATTATTACCTTGTCTGGTGTGTATGATATAAATTGATTGGAATTTCATACCGTGTATCAGAGCAATTGCAAGTAAAAAGTACCATCTCCTATGGAAAGCGCACGCATACGTAAGTAAAAATTCCCGGGTGAAGAAATATGGCCAGTCGATTATGATTTGTACAACAGGTATGCCGAGAATAGATACTGAGATTTTTGCACTAGGAGGATGCGGTTTGGCTCAGCACAAATTCAGTAGCGTAGCTTCAAGTTATATGATATGGGAGATTCGGACAAAGTCCAATAACCACAGGCAAACTTTTGCCAAAACTGAAGGATGAATTGTAACACTATGAACCTTGGCACGTGTCTTCTTGACATTATGTTTTTTGGCAAAAAAAATTGTTTACCAAAAAAACATACAAAATTTTATTCAACAAAAAACAGAAATTGAAGTCTCGGAAAGTAGATAATGGACAACGGCTTCGATAAAACAAAAGGAATTACAAAGTAGTCTTGTTTGGTATGGTTCGATGAGGTTAATCATATCTGAAGCAAATCCATCTCTTTTAGCTCTGGAAACGGTGTAAATCGTCCTAAAACTACAATATGAAGAATATCTACCATTGTAGACGAGAAGTGAGAATATTCATGAATATTATGAGAACTACGAGGATGGCCAGTCCCGGTGATATTTTGCAAAAAGCGCTACTAAATCTACATGAGCTAGTCTCTTCATAACTACTTTCGAAACTTTATCCAAAAAACAACTGTCCTAAACGGTCAATTTCTTTCTTGTGCACATTTTTTTGAAAACGGATGAAATAGCAATGCGAGGAATCGAAGCTTTCTGAATTGTTCCTTAGTTTGGATTTCATTATAGAATATGAACAAATACGAGGGTCAGGGCTATGGAATTTTTCATTGCCATACTTGAACTTCTGACAACTTGTAGCCCTGAGTATGTATATCTGTCGACATTTTTCATGTAGATACTTGACGTCCGCCAGTTCATCACTGAAATCAATGATTCCAGCCCTGCTGGAGTGAAAAGACACCAATTCTGGCAAAATATATCTGTATTGCAAATAATACAAATTCATCCTTTTGTGACATTCTAGAAACAAACGCATATTTCAAGATACAACTATTTAAATCTACACCTAAGTATGTCCCCTCTTTTCCGACCGACATTTATTTCTTCATAACATTCTTTCAAAGCAACCCAAAAAAATTATATATTATTATTTATAAAAATATATTGAAAACATATATCTTCATATAACGGACCTTTACATTCACAAAAAATTAATTGTTGAACTCTTTTCAATCGATTGTTAACAGTCTAAAATGTCTATTTTTCAACGAGTGCCACTATACTTTTTTCATTTCAGAAAAATATCAAATTTCAAAGTGTACCTCTGACGTAAGGTTCATCGGAAACATCCACGACCATAATCCACGTTCCGAAATGGGGAATATCGTTCTCCCATCAAATATAGCTATATACTGGTTGATAATAATCAAAATATCAAATTTCAAAGTGTACCTCTGACGTAAGGTTCATCGGAAACATCCACGACCATAATCCACGTTCCGAAATGGGGAATATCGTTCTCCCATCAAATATAGCTATATACTGGTTGATAATAAGACATCGAGAAATAATTAAAACTTTGTCACTGCATCAACACATCAAAAAATTTTACGTAAAATCAATTTTTTATATTATTTGTAACTTTCAAATTTTCTGAACGAATCTGCCTTTTGATGAAAAACTATTGTTGGCAATACCGCAAATTATGGAACAAAAGTTAGAACAACCGGGTACGAAGCAGTTTTTAGAACATTTTCACTGTTGAAAAGAATACAGGGGCTATCAAACCAACACCACTGCCACCTCTCCACTTCGTGGTTCAGAGCAAGGCAAGTCTTGGTACCTCCAGACTGCAGATTGCACCCAATCTGAACGTTGGAACGGGACACATGAAAATCATTAGAATTGTGATCGGGGACGGGCTAGGAACGAGAACGGACTACATTTTGAAACGGTACTAGTCCAACAACCAATTAAGAGTGCTGGTGCTAAACAGAACTGAATGGAACGGCTCACGGCTCAAGGACACTCTACAGGGAAAAATGTGGTATACAGATGGATCCAAGTCTCACAATATTTATTGAGTTTGGAGAACAATGTGAGATTGAAGAGCTCAATATTGTATACTTTCGTATATAAATAAATAGGTATCAAACAATGAATCAAAGTACTTTATTGTCAGAAATTTCAAAGCAATAATAGTTATGCGTAAAGAATAAAAATAAAGTAATTGAACAACTTTGACTCATGAAATCGAACGAAGTTCGGAGAACTTTACTTCTGCAAATGACAGTCTCACAGGAGAAACTGAGATGGTTTATCAAGTGATAAAAAACTCAAAACATTGATGTGAATGAAGTTTTCACATGGAATGATTGGCCACCCAGTTTCTTACGACTATGATGGCTTCCTAACTGTGACAGCACCATAATACACTTTTTCAATTACTATTCATCCATTTCAACATAAATCATTCACATTTTCCGTCAAACTAAAATTATCTTCCACCATCTCAATACATTAACAAAATCCACATTAGAACTGTAGCGTATAACGAACCTATCAACATGACTTCTTATAAATGAATAATTATTGTTTGACTTTCATGATTGGTTGTCCGGTAACAGTCGCTTGAATTGACCCCTGCTGCGCGGTCTTACAGGGGGTCAGGGATCATTAGGTAAAGGTGGTCTACTTTGTGCTCCCCGGTGACCGTTTTGAAATCCCTCACATGATATGATAGGAGTTCCGTTGAAATTGCTGTTACGTAGTTATAGTTATCAAACTCTCACTCTGAAGTTTCTGTGAAATTTCCAATTCGATTCAATCAATGTTTTTTACTGCTCTAGATGAGTATAAAGTTAATAACATTATACTGAGTCTGAAAAATTAAACTTCCAATAGCTTATAAAAAGCTTAATGAAATAACTCCCTTCTTGAGAAGAATTATAAATCACTCCGTTCTGCCAGGAAAGTTTCCAGAAAAACTTAAAGTTTCAAAAACGGTCCACATATTCAAAAAAGGTGATTTGCAGCTAGTTGAGAACTATAGAGCCATCTCCATTTTGAGCCCACTTTCAAAAATTATTGAAAAAGCGGTATATACTGTTCTAATGAATTATCTTAACAAATATTAAATAATAACTCCCTGCCAACATGGTTTTCGTCAAAATATTGCAAACTATATCAAACATTGTGATGTGCATTCGTACCCAACAAGAAATAACAATAAATTATGTACTAGAAAATACAACCATAATTACTTCAAGAAATCCCCGGAAGGAGCCGGTATTCAGATATACAATGTGCTACCCACGGACATAAAATCTATCGAATCTACCAAACATTTCAAAAATAAACTCAAAGGTTTGTTTGATAGCGAACTGCTTTCATAACCTCGGCGTATTCATTACTTACTGCAAATCATAACTGATTTTATCTTCTTTTGTGATACTTACAGATTCTTTATTTTTGTTTTGTTTTGTGTACTGTTTTTGGAATTATGTGATATTTGTTATCATGTGAAGCTTATGACGACGCTTATCCTGTAATGGGCCTGTAGTTAATAAATAAATGAACGAATGAATGAATGAATGTGCTCCTTGAACCGTTCTTTTAATGCCCTTTTAGTTTGACCCACTTACTTCTTTTCGTAGTCATTGCAGCTAATTTTATAAATCCCCAACTCTTCTTTTCCTTTTGTAGCTTTTACGAGGTTTTATATAGCACTTTCATATTGAGGGACTTGAGAATACTGTCGAAACCTTGAGTAACTCGAGGTTCGTATGGCATAACGGTATATTTCGGACGGTTTTCCTCTCTTCGAAAAGTTGAAGAGTCACGAAGGGATTTCTTGAATCAGTTTGTCTACATCCATAGAATAACCGTTCAGTTCAGCTAGTTCCCTAATAATAATTTTCTCAGTGTTGAATCTCTCTTTTTTGAGTGGAAGCGAGTGTGTACTAGTGCCTTTCCTGTAGACATCGAACTCAAGCTGATTTTGGTCGTTTCTGATAACTAAAACATCTTAAAATGGCAGCTGTTCTCAGTTTCAGAGTTTTTGGAGATACGGTTTTTTTTGCTTAGGACGGCAGTATACTTAAATAAACTACCTAAAAATTGTTGAAGCGTAGATCACTAAAAATCATCAAAAATACAAAATCGTCAGACCCACATGAAATCCACACTTTATATGCAGAATTGTATGCTGGTTCCGAATATCTGCGACTTTTGTATGGTCAGATGCTCAAAACATCGAATTCCACTGACATGAGTAGAAAAAAAATTCAAACAGTTCTTGACGGAAAATCACCCCACTCAACTTCACACGCAAAAAATACCAAAGGAGCTACAGACAAACCCCCGGAAAGGAAAGCAAAGCGCTGTATCATTCAAATACGAAGATTTCAAAGCCAAGGTGATATAAAAAAATATAATTGATAAGAGGAATTGACAGAAATGAATGCGAAGTCTATTTCATGAACAACACAATCTCCTGAAAAATGTACCTTCTTATTTTCGCTTACAAAATTAATTGAACAAAGGAGACAAAACTATTTTTGGGTGTAAATTACCCCCCCTTACTGCAGATGAACTTTTCAACTCGAGAACGGTTGAAAATAGAGTAATTCTGCGAACGCCAATCGATTCAGAATGGTCAAATTAGTATACTCCGTGAATTTCGAGTTGGTTGGCGATCGGAACAAAATCACTCAAAAAGGGTCCAAGTGGTAGACCCCTAAAAATCTCCAAAAATACAAAATCGGCAAATTAACTTGAAATTTGCACCTGTGTTGCAAAATTTCACGCTGATTCCGAAAATCTGTGAATATTGTATGGTAAGATACCAAGTTTGACTGAAAAACGCGATGAAACGTCGTTTTTTTTCCTTACATTGAATTGTCGAAAATGTTCAACTCGATAAGGCAGATGTTTTATTTAAAGCTTTGGACACTCCAAGTGAACAAAAATTTACTTCAAAAATTTGGTGGGCATATTCAAAAAAGGTACTTTTACTAATATGGATACAAAAATGATTTTGAACATTTTCTGGAGGTAAATAACCCCTTTCAACTTCAGATGAAGTCTTCAACTCGAGAACGGTTGAAAGGAGAGCAATTCTGCGAACGCCAATCGATTCAGAATGGTAAAATTAGTATACTCCGTGAATTTCGAGTTGGTTGGCGATCGGAACAAAATCACTCAAAAAGGGTCCAAGTGGTAGACCCCTAAAAATCTCCAAAAATACAAAATCGGCAAATTAACTTGAAATTTGCACCTGTGTTGCAAAATTTCACGCTGATTCCGAAAATCTGTGAATATTGTATGGTAAGATACCAAGTTTGACTGAAAAACGCGATGAAACGTCGTTTTTTTTCCTTACATTGAATTGTCGAAAATGTTCAACTCGATAAGGCAGATGTTTTATTTAAAGCTTTGGACACTCCAAGTGAACAAAAATTTACTTCAAAAATTTGGTGGGCATATTCAAAAAAGGTACTTTTACTAATATGGATACAAAAATGATTTTGAACATTTTCTGGAGGTAAATAACCCCTTTCAACTTCAGATGAAGTCTTCAACTCGAGAACGGTTGAAAGGAGAGCAATTCTGCGAACGCCAATCGATTCAGAATGGTAAAATTAGTATACTCCGTGAATTTCGAGTTGGTTGGCGATCGGAACAAAATCACTCAAAAAGGGTCCAAGTGGTAGACCCCTAAAAATCTCCAAAAATACAAAATCGGCAAATTAACTTGAAATTTGCACCTGTGTTGCAAAATTTCACGCTGATTCCGAAAATCTGTGAATATTGTATGGTAAGATACCAAGTTTGACTGAAAAACGCGATGAAACGTCGTTTTTTTTCCTTACATTGAATTGTCGAAAATGTTCAACTCGATAAGGCAGATGTTTTATTTAAAGCTTTGGACACTCCAAGTGAACAAAAATTTACTTCAAAAATTTGGTGGGCATATTCAAAAAAGGTACTTTTACTAATATGGATACAAAAATGATTTTGAACATTTTCTGGAGGTAAATAACCCCTTTCAACTTCAGATGAAGTCTTCAACTCGAGAACGGTTGAAAGGAGAGCAATTCTGCGAACGCCAATCGATTCAGAATGGTAAAATTAGTATACTCCGTGAATTTCGAGTTGGTTGGCGATCGGAACAAAATCACTCAAAAAGGGTCCAAGTGGTAGACCCCTAAAAATCTCCAAAAATACAAAATCGGCAAATTAACTTGAAATTTGCACCTGTGTTGCAAAATTTCACGCTGATTCCGAAAATCTGTGAATATTGTATGGTAAGATACCAAGTTTGACTGAAAAACGCGATGAAACGTCGTTTTTTTTCCTTACATTGAATTGTCGAAAATGTTCAACTCGATAAGGCAGATGTTTTATTTAAAGCTTTGGACACTGCAAGTGAACAAAAATTTACTTCAAAAATTTGGTGTGCATATTTAAAAAAGGTACTTTTACTAATATGGATACAAAAATGATTTTGAACATTTTCTGGAGGTAAATAACCCCTTTTAACTTCAGATGAACAATGGTAAAATTAGTATACTCCGTGAGTTTCGAGTTTTTTGGCGATCGGAAAAAAATCACTCAAAAAAGGTCCATAAAAAAAAGAATACAAAATTGGAAAATCAACAGAATCGCAGAATTTCACGCTGATTCCGAAAATCTGAGAGTATTGTATGGCGATAAAACGTCGAAATTTTTTTCGCTAGATTGAATTTTCGAAAATATTCAACTCGAAAAAGCAGAGGTTCCATCAAATACCAATTGACCTAAAATCGACTTCAAATTCAGTTTGCATATTCAGAACAGATTCAGTTTAACTTATGTGAGTGAAAAAACGATTTAAAAATATTTTCGGAGGGAAATGCCAACTTCAGATAAACTGTTCAATTTGAGAACAGTTCGAGATAGAGCAATTCTGCATATGCCATTCGATTCAGAAGCCTGTGAAATAACCAATGATATCGAAATGGATTTGAAATTTTGTGTGTACTCAGAAATATTGATTTTCACTAATATGAGTAGTAATAAAAAATATTTTTTAATGGAAATGACCTATCTAAACTTCAGACGAGCTTTTCAATTCAAGAGCGGTTAAAAATAGAGCAATTAATTATAAGAGCGCTAATCGTTTCAGAATCAGTATACCCGCGAGTATCAAGGCAATTGGAAATTGAAAGGTTCTAGAAAATCATCAAAAATGCAAAACTGTCAGTTCAACTTAAAATTTACACTTAATGCGCCAAATTTTAGGCCGATATTTGTTTGATTTTCCAGACTTAATTCAAAACTGACTATTCGTCATTTTTTTAATGTGATTATCATACTATAAAATACCCACTCAGAGATTTTTGGATTTATATTTGGCAAGAAAATCAATCTATAGTTATCGATACTAGTATAGTCCACATTTGTGTAAACTTGTATATTCTATTCAATTTATAATAATGCGGGAAAACTCCTGTTTGAAATGATAAGTTTATTATAAATTCAAGAGTTTCTGAAATCATATCGATTATATGCTGGATAAGTGTAACATTAGATTCACCTATAGATCGTTTTTATCATCATTATCACTGATAATATCTATTTCGATGAAAACTAAGCAAAACTATTCGTTTTCCAATTATTATTATAGGTAGGTACTATTACTACTATTTCCGTTGCACTAATGTTTCATTTCCCTAGGTTTATTATTCAAGTTTGCAGCAAAATGCTGAGCATTTGACATACTACTAACAGTTATTATTTCATTACTTATATTAAGTTGAATCTTATATATTTTTATTTCATAACCGACTGTATTTTCAAAAATCATACAGACTTTTTTCTGTTTCTTGTTACTTTTCGAAATTAGTAAATTATTATTTTCAGTCATAGGACAATCAAAGCACAATACAGATGTTTCCAACCTTGAGCTTCCAGAAATATAACTATCATTTATTTGTGTTGCCCTTTTATCATACCTTTAGTTATACATATAATTAACCAGTGCATTGTTCAATCCTATTTTCCTAAAGTATATGGAAAAACGCCAATGTCATTCCTTTACCCAAAATCAATAAACCCCTGGAATTTAAACATCTTCGATCCATAAGCGTACTACATACATTCTCCAAAATATTAGAAAAAATAATGGAAATTCAAATCAGAACTCATCTCACTACAAACGATATTTTACCTACAAAGCAGTCAGAGTTTAGACAAGGTCACACTTGTGCAACAGCACTTGTTGATATTGTCGATGATTTACTGAGAGCTACTGATCAAAATCAAACGAGCGTACTGATTTTACTTGATTATACAAAAGCTTTCGATATGATATCTCATTTTCTTGGTTTCACAAATAGTGCTGAAATCTTTTTGAAATGTTTCTTAACTGATAGGTTTCAACAAGTTAAGATTGACGAGAAAATTTCTTCTCCAATTGAAGTGACATCGGGTGTTCCTCAAGGGAGTATTCTGGGGCCTTTATTGTAGACTATGTACACTTTCAATTTCCAATGGTCGATACGTCATTGTAATTATCATTTTTATGCTGATGACACCCGGATATATTTTGATTGAGTCTGTCCAAAAAATTAATAATGATCTGAATTCTTTGTACAATTCTTTTACTGAACTTTCATTAAAAATAAATCCAAGTAAATCGTATGCATTACTTTTCAGCAAAGATACCACTCGCGATTCCATATTGGAGGATACTTTACAATGCAAATTGGGAATGAAATAATTCCATTCCTTGAATCTGGAAAAGTCTGGGTCTTATTATCGATAGTAAACTCAAGTTTAAGCAGCACATCTCAAAAAAACTGCAATTAGCCTACTATACTTTGAAAAAGATGTATAGTCACAGGTTATCACTAGATCGAGATTTGAAAAAGATGCTGTGACGTTGTCTATGGATCCTGTCTTGATAGTGTGGATATAAAACGTATACAAAAGTTACAAAACTCGTGTCTCCGACTAATATATGGCATAAAGCGCAGTCACAGGATTTTTCACAAATTAATTGAATGTCATTGGCGTTTAACCGCCGTAAATTACATTTTGCGTGCTTCTGCTTCAAATTACTAAAGTTTAAGTGCCCCCCTTACTTACACGAAAAATTAAGTTATCGTACCGATTTTCATAATTTGAATATTAGTTAGACGCCAAAATATTCTCACCATACCCTGTAAGGAAGTATTCAAGAGTTATTTTTCCAATAAAACCGCTAAAATCGTAAATGAGCTGACTAAACTTCAATATTTTACTTTCAATTTGACTCCAAATGCTTTCAAATACAAATTTAAGCAGTATCTATTTGGTATGCAGAGTAATTAGATAGGTCACGTGTGTAAAAATTCTCCCCCTTCTCTTCTCTTTCTCTCTCCCTCCATTCCTCACTCTCTCTTTGTCTCTTTCGCTCGCTCTCTCTCGTTCGCTCTCTCTTCCAGTGTTATGTATATGTATATTTTAAGTTCACGGGTGCTCATCATCAAATTTTTCATTGTTAAAATTCATTGTTTCATTGTTGGCTTTGGTGGAAGAACAGACTGGTTCATCTTCTGATTCTGTCTACCTTTTCAATTCAATTCTAATTGCCAAATTATGTATGATTTCATTTCTGCTGTATTATTATGTGGGTATATAATAAACGTATTTATTATCATTATTATTATATCGATGCACCCATTCAAAACACCCGTTTACCGAGAATTCCGAATGATGTGAAAATGAACCGTGCAACATTTGTCCACCGTCAGCCTGTGTGGTACGACAAAAATTGATGTCCGCTTTTTTCAGCCACAAAGGAATTTGACTCTTTCCATCGCATTGCCTTCATCGTGCAGGTATTCAGCCGCTAACAAGTGTCTCCCGTTCTCCATAAACAGCGAAATTAATGCCTGGTCCAAGTCTCTTAATGTCTCTAATCTGATGCGCCCGGCAGTAAACTCTTGCGGAATCCCGCAACTATTAATTCCCAAGACTGGCTCGTATATTATACGACACAATGACTTACGCAGAACCGACAATATGATTGCAGGTATTCAATTTCTGCCAAGATCGACCATAGAGTACAAGTTCTAACTCGTACTCTAGCTGGACATTCTCCAAACGCAGGCAATTTCTCTAGAACATTTTTGTCTCAAAAATGTCCAAAAATGTCCCCTCTTCTTGGGCACATATTTGGGAGGCGAGAGCGTTGCTCGACGTCACTCGATGATGCCCATAAGGTCCAATTTCTGGCACTGAGAATACGCTTTTTCTCAATTGTGATGTTTATGGGACGCTATGCTGAAAGAAAGATTCAACTCCAACTTCAAACAAGTCACATGAAAATATAAATAATTAATAATTTTCGTGCTTATCTACAATAATAGACCTGAATGTTTTCGACAAGTAATCAAAAGAATGGGTCCTCTAAGTCGAAGTAATAAATTATGGTTCTTGCTGTCTTACCTAGTCCGAATGCGTTCAAACCTTACATTATCAGACTTTTTACTAAGGAATCACGACTCTTTGGCTTCGTTGGCTTTTTTCTGGGTTCCCACAATGATCTGGCTTGGATCTGTTTCTCTATATTCTTCTGTACATGACATTTCCATCTGATCAGCTTTACAATACTATCACAGTCTTTACGATACCATAAAATGCTTTACTGCTATGGCAAAAAGAAAAGAAAAATTTAAGGCGTTTTCTTATAAAAAAACATTTATGTTTAATTCTCGTTATAGGCGAGTTATCTCCAATGGATCCCTTAATAACTGAAATATTCATCTCTCATTTGTGTGATCCCAGAATTGCCAAAATAAAATAGACTTCAAACATGTCATAGAATTTTGCACAGCCAAATTTACGCTCCTCAGAAGCTTCTATGATATTTTCGTCGAAAATTGCATCTACAGTAGATCTTGTCTGTCTATATCCAAATTGATACGAAATCTACATGTAGATATTCTTAGGACCAAACCCCTTTTTCGCCATATTAATTTTTTTGGTGGATTTTAAAATATGGAATGAAATCTTTGTCTTGTTTATAAATATTTTTTTAACTGAAATGATAGTGAGTTGCAACGATATAAGATCTAATGCTTATACCATGCAATTGGGTGTCCCCCAAGGACCCCTGTTTTGTACAATTGAATACCTATATTATCATATATGCTTGCGATACGACTGTCACAGTTTCATGAGATAATGTTGAAAGGGTGGGCCACCGATATCGACTAATTCTCAATATGAGGATGAAATAATGATGAACAATTTCCATCTCAGGAGAGACATAACATGAAAGAGTGAAGTTCGTAGGTCGTTGGGTTTAGTGGTAAGATTTCCAGGCAAATTTTTTGGGCATTCTAGTTGTAGGACAGGCTCAGTAATCGAGAATCTCTTTTCTTGAGTATATGGTCTCTTTAGGCGGTCACATGACTTGTAAATCAAGTGTGATGTGAGTTGCCTGGATGCCAATCCCGACGTCTGGTGCTAGCTTGAAGTGAGCACCGACCACCCTAGGTGGTGCTGTAGGTTTTCCGGGTTTTCCTACAGCTGAAAAGTGAATGCACCACCGAAACATAAGTAAGTCGCCTCGGAGGGCCACGACAAGTGATAATAATAGCCATCCTCTATACAGGCACAGGGTATGGTCTTGGGTTCACTCTATGAAAGTTTATGAGATAGTATTATTATTTGCTATAATGTTTAGAGGTGCTTTTGATAATGATATTTACCTGTTATTTACAATGTTTTTTTGTAGTCTGATCCCGGGATTAAACTAGGGAACAGAGCTGTCCCAAAGCACTGTGCTTAGTGCACTTGGAAGTGCTCAAAGCATTTTAATGCTCGTAACCACTGTGCTCCCGAGCACTTTTTGGATTTAGTGCTAAATGCTTAGTGCTTCGAGCATTTTACGAAAGGGCTTTCAGCACCTTTTGGGATTACTAAGCACTAAGTCTTTTCTCAGCTATTGATCTATGAATGTTGTTGAAAAATAAAACGCGGTCAGCGACACCCCACCCCCAAGAACTACTGATTGCGTCCTTATATTATGCACATTCTAGGTTCGAGGGATCAGTCTTGACATAAATGTAGTTGAAAGTGTTTAATGTATTATAAATTTTACTATTTTTTTGTAACAGTGATAAAGGGAAGGTTTGAACAAAAATAATTGAATATTTGTTTTACTTACTGAACTTTTTTTTTCAAATGGAAGTACTTAATTTTGCTTAACCATACTAGATTATTTAGTGCCACACACAATAAATAATAAATCCACAAAAAATATAAAAACATTGTTTTTCATTTGAACCAAATTATTTATTAGAGCTAATCAATATAAAAAAATCAATTAAAGAAACTAAAAAATTAGGCTGCGGTAACAAGTAATAAAATAATCTTTTCATAAAGAAAAATTGGAAGTAGCCGAGACCCATTCTATTTCTATAGATTTTTTAAGCTAATATGACCGGCTGCTTCCAGTTTTCATTTGATTTAAAAAGATATTACTTCTTTTTTGAATTTGATTTTAAAACAATCGGGATATTTATTTTATTTATTTAGTTTTTTATTTCCAGCTTTAAGTACACAATTATTATGTTGTATCAAGACGGCAAATTTGACGCAAAAAATCCACTATTTTGATTTTTCATAATTTCAATATAATAAGTGTCACTTGCGGTATCAAGACGAAGCTAACGACCGAAAATTCTTGAAAATCGGTTCAGCCGTTAAGTATTTACAAGGAAAAAGCGACTTTGTTTTACAATATTTTGATTTTTTACCTTAAACACAGTTTACCGCCTACCCTGCCTCTCGCCCCGATTGGAGGACCGCGGTCCACAAAAGATTCTTAAGTTATAGACCGTCAGATAATGAAAGATTTTGAATATTTCATTTTCTCGATCTGACTAGTTCTGTCTGTTTAGCGTCTACCGATGGTTATCAAAATCACATTCCTATTTCATTCTTACGGCAGCACCCTCTGACCTGATATAAATATACATTCAATCCGAAACCTGCCGAGCTAAGAAATCATTAAGAATGTTGGTACGGCAGGAACTATTTCGCACCGCTCTATATTTCAATTTGGCTATCGTTGCTCATTTCGGAAATCAAATTAATCTTCCAAACGACATTGTCTGGATATTCCCTATAATTTGGAAGTTTTACTGTTTTTATGGGTCTTTCTATTGAAATAAAACAAAAGCAAGTATTGACTCATTTCCTTCAATTGCCGACCAAAAAATCTCAATTTTCGATATCAAATCAATGTCAATAGGTACTCCAAAAAGTACTCCAATCTTTCCTGAGTTCACAAATTTGAGTTTTTCAAGTGAAACCGTTTCCAAATGTATATGAACTTGGAATACACGAAATTGAACGCCCACCTTAACGGTCTCGCCCTTTTGAAAAGTGCTTAGTGCTTAGTACTCGCTAAATCGAATTACTTTTTGAAAGTGCTTAGTAATCGCGAGCACTTCATGAAAAAAGGTGCTTAGTGCTCAGTACTAGAAGCAATTTTTGCCAGTGCTTAGCACAACTCTGCTAGAGAAAGAAAAACTTTGGCCCTGCAGCGCCATCGTAAGAAATAACTGAACCAAAGATGATTTTTTTAACGCGCAATTTGTCGAATAAGGAATAGTTATGTTGAAATTTTAATTATCGTATCCAAAGTATCCACTGTACTATACCTCATGTCGCTACTTCAGGAACAGTCACGTCTATTACTAAAAAATAATTAAGGTGTATCGTAACTAACCGCCATAGCGGCTACATAAATCAATTAGTTCATAACCGAATTCGACGTTGAAGCGCGCATCTTCGATTTCTTCAGTTTCTTCAATCATTAGCATACTCCGATCGTTCCTTGTCTTAGAGAAGACTGAGAATACAACATACTAGTTTTTCCCACCATCGGTCATCATATGGGCATTTTATTTCTATTTTGTTCGGATGATTTAATAGACAATCGCTTGCACAACATGAGCAGCGGACATTATCACGTACTGGATGAGCTTTTACATACAACATTTAATTATCCAAGCGAGTTCGTAGCCGCCGTTGATCACCCACAGTTGTAAGGCCAGCAGTCCGCAGCGGTACTCACGTACACTTTTGTGTTATCCGGATTATGTCAACGAATAAAAAATTGGTACAAACTCAGCAAAAAATTATTCACCGTACAAAATATACTTTCATAGTCTTTAGCGCGAAACTTGTTGTTGGCCTGTGATTGATATCAACATTAGGAGTAATGGAACTTATCTTCACTCTCAAGTCCTCTTCAACACCTATTCTGCTTCTATGTTTATTTTTTTTGTACAAGAGTTCAGAAAATCCACTCTCACATACGTAACTCGTACCCGAAAAAGGATTCCTGATCCAGTCCACTTTTGAATAATCTTCAGAGAAATACTTACAGCTTTTTTGAAGGCCTTCCAAGTGAACAATGATATCTGCAGCCACATCTGGCATTGGAGATATTTCATTTTCTTCAAGAAATGACGATGTGGTTGGAAATGCAAATAAATTTATGTGTTTGGTCCCTGAACTCCCAAGTTCAGTGTGTTGAGTTTGTCAAAAATGTTGGCCAGATAAGCCAATCTTGACAACCATTCTTCAACAGCAAACAACAGCATCTGATAGAACTAATGCTAATGCTTCTCGATATATACTTTTGCATTCAGGAGCAAATTCCTTTATTTTTGCTGCTAGCCCTGTCAATCTTCCTGGACACTTGGACCAGGACACTTGGACACTTGAACCTCTGACTGTTTGGGAACCCCTGCTTTAGCATACTTAAAAGACAAGACACTCAATATTAATATAACAAGTTTGTAAAAAGTACTTCAGTAGAAATAAATTGAGGAAGCTGTGCTATTTAATTCAAACTGAATAATGTTTCGTAGTATATATCCTGTATGAGATACCAGGAAAGCTGGTACATATTTTCCATTCTGGTCTCCACGAAAAGGAGACAGAGAGAAAAATCATTCAATCATCTGATAGCTAGCAACAAAAACGTTGTACAGTATTAACAGTTATCCTAGAGCTGAATTGAAAACGAAAATGTCAGCCATCCCAGGGTCAAAAACATAAGACACTAGAGAATATTCATCAATACAACAAGAGTATAAAACTACATTTTTTGCACGCATGAAAACTGATCAGATCGAGCCGTAGGCGAGCGAGAAGAAGCTGTATAATCGAGTTGAGGTGAACATTCATCGAAACGACGATTAAAACACTGATAAAACACTCATACTCATTGACTTAGTGATATTAATTTCTGAGGAACAGTTTTATCATTGACTGTTTTAAAATCTAACTAATTAGTTGTAAACATTCTGACCAACAAAGTCCTGAAAGAACAATCTTCCTGTGTCGAAAATCCAATTTTTTCCATCATATTATGTATCATCGAATAGTGGGAGAAAATGAAATAAAAATTGATGGAAAATGACCCCCCTCAACTCTATATGAAATTTTCAACTCGAGAACGGTTGAATATAGAGCAGTTCTGCGAAAGCCAATCGATTCAGAATGATGAAAGTATTATATTTTGTGAATTTCTAGTTGATGGGCAAACAGTTGGAAAAAGTCTCGAGGGAGCCCCATGAAAATCATAAAAAACACAAAATCGTCAGATTCACTTGGAAGTTACACTAAATACGCAAAATTTTATGCTGATTCCGAAAATGTATGATTTGTATATGCTCAAACACAAGGTTTAGCATAAAAAGGAATAAAACAGAAAATTGTCTTCAATATCGAAATGGTGGAGGCGCCGTTAAAAGCTTGTGAAATCTTCAATTAATTATGAATCGATTTGAAATTTGGTGTGCATATTCAAAACAGATAGCTTATTACGACTAGTGGTGGAAAAAATACTTGAAATAGTTTTGATGAAGAATAACCCCTCTTAACTCTATATGAACTTTTCAACTCGAGAACGGTTAAAGATAGAGCAATTTTGAGGACGGCAGTCGATTTAGAATGATACACTAAAAACGCAAAATTTTATGCTGATTCCGGAAATGTATGATTTGTATATGCTTAAACACAAGGTTTAGCATAAAAATAATGAAACGTAGAAAATTGTCTTGGAGATCGAAATGGTGGAGGATCCGTTCAAAGCCTATGAAATCTTCAATTAAGCAGCAATTGACTCGAAATTTGGCGTGCTTATTAAAAAAATATAGCATCATAAGACTAGTAGTAGAAAAAAATACATGAAATATTTTTGATGGAGAATAACTCCTCTCAACTCTATATGAACTTTTCAACTCGAGAACGGTTGAAGATAGAGCAATTTTGCGGACGGCAGTCGATTCAGAATGATGAAATTTGTATCTGTCATGAATTTAAATTTGATAGGTAATAAAAAAAGATCGGTCGGAAAAAGTCCTAAGAGGTAGACCCCTAAAAATCATGGAAAACACAAATTCGTCAGATTCACTTGGATGTTACACTAATTACGCAAAATTTTATGCTGATTCCGAAAATGTATGATTTGTAAATGCTCAAACACAAGGTTTAGCATAAAAACGAATAAAACAGAAAATTGTCTTCAATATCGAAATGGTGGAGGCGCCGTTAAAAGCTTGTGAAATCTTCAATTAATTATGAATCGATTAGAAATTTGGTGTGCATATTCAAAACAGATAGCTTATTACGACTAGTGGTGGAAAAAATACTTGAAATAGTTTTGATGAAGAATAACCCCTCTTAACTCTATATGAACTTTTCAACTCGAGAACGGTTAAAGATAGAGCAATTTTGAGGACGGCAGTCGATTTAGAATGATACACTAAAAACGCAAAATTTTATGCTGATTCCGGAAATGTATGATTTGTATATGCTCAAACACAAGGTTTAGCATAAAAAGGAATAAAACAGAAAATTGTCTTCAATATCGAAATGGTGGAGGCGCCGTTAAAAGCTTGTGAAATCTTCAATTAATTATGAATCGATTTGAAATTTGGTGTGCATATTCAAAACAGATAGCTTATTACGACTAGTGGTGGAAAAAATACTTGAAATAGTTTTGATGAAGAATAACCCCTCTTAACTCTATATGAACTTTTCAACTCGAGAACGGTTAAAGATAGAGCAATTTTGAGGACGGCAGTCGATTTAGAATGATACACTAAAAACGCAAAATTTTATGCTGATTCCGGAAATGTATGATTTGTATATGCTTAAACACAAGGTTTAGCATAAAAAGAATGAAACGTAGAAAATTGTCTTGGAGATCGAAATGGTGGAGGATCCGTTCAAAGCCTATGAAATCTTCAATTAAGCAGCAATTGACTCGAAATTTGGCGTGCTTATTAAAAAAATATAGCATCATAAGACTAGTAGTAGAAAAAAATACATGAAATATTTTTGATGGAGAATAACCCCTCTCAACTCTATATGAACTTTTCAACTCGAGAACGGTTGAAGATAGAGCAATTTTGCGGACGGCAGTCGATTCAGAATGATGAAATTTGTATCTGTCGTGAATTTAAATTTGATAGGTAATAAAAAAAGATCGGTCGGAAAAAGTCCTAAGGGGTAGACCCCTAAAAATCATGGAAAACACAAATTCGTCAGATTCACTTGGAAGTTACACTAAATACGCAAAATTTTATGCTGATTCCGAAAATGTATTATTTGTATATGCTCAAACACAAGGTTTAGCATAAAAAGGAATAAAACAGAAAATTGTCTTCAATATCGAAATGGTGGAGGCGCCGTTAAAAGCTTGTGAAATCTTCAATTAATTATGAATCGATTTGAAATTTGGTGTGCATATTCAAAACAGATAGCTTATTACGACTAGTGGTGGAAAAAATACTTGAAATAGTTTTGATGAAAACTAATACCTCTCAACTCTATATGAACTTTTCAACTCGAGAACGGTTGAAGATAGAGCAATTTTGCGGACGGCAGTCGATTCAGAATGATGAAATTTGTATCTGTCGTGAATTTAAATTTGATAGGTAATTAAAAAAGATCGGTCGGAAAAAGTCCTAAGAGGTAGACCCCTAAAAATCATGGAAAACACAAAATAGTCAGATTCACTTGGAAGTTACACTAAATACGCAAAATTTTATGCTGATTCCGAAAATGTATGATTTGTATATGCTCAAACACAAGGTTTAGCATAAAAACGAATAAAACAGAAAATTGTCTTCAATATCGAAATGGTGGAGGCGCCGTTAGAAGCTTGTGAAATCTTCAATTAATTATGAATCGATTTGAAATTTGGTGTGCATATTCAAAACAGATAGCTTATTACGACTAGTGGTGGAAAAAATACTTGAAATAGTTTTGATGAAAACTAATACCTCTCAACTCTATATGAACTTTTCAACTCGAGAACGGTTGAAGATAGAGCAATTTTGCGGACGGCAGTCGATTCAGAATGATGGAATTTGTATCTGTCGTGAATTTAAATTTGATAGGTAATAAAAAAAGATCGGTCGGAAAAAGTCCTAAGGGGTAGACCCCTAAAAATCATGGAAAACACAAATTCGTCAGATTCACTTGGAAGTTACACTAAATACGCAAAATTTTATGCTGATTCCGAAAATGTATGATTTGTATATGCTCAAACACAAGGTTTAGCATAAAAACGAATAAAACAGAAAATTGTCTTCAATATCGAAATGGTGGAGGCGCCGTTAGAAGCTTGTGAAATCTTCAATTAATTATGAATCGATTTGAAATTTGGTGTGCATATTCAAAACAGATAGCTTATTACGACTAGTGGTGGAAAAAATACTTGAAAAAGTTTTGATGAAAACTAATACCTCTCAACTCTATATGAACTTTTCAACTCGAGAACGGTTGAAGATAGAGCAATTTTGCGGACGGCAGTCGATTCAGAATGATGAAATTTGTATCTGTCGTGAATTTAAATTTGATAGGTAATTAAAAAAGATCGGTCGGAAAAAGTCCTAAGAGGTAGACCCCTAAAAATCATGGAAAACACAAAATAGTCAGATTCACTTGGAAGTTACACTAAATACGCAAAATTTTATGCTAATTCCGAAAATGTATGATTTGTATATGCTCAAACACAAGGTTTAGCATAAAAACGAATAAAACAGAAAATTGTCTTCAATATCGAAATGGTGGAGGCGCCGTTAGAAGCTTGTGAAATCTTCAATTAATTATGAATCGATTTGAAATTTGGTGTGCATATTCAAAACAGATAGCTTATTACGACTAGTGGTGGAAAAAATACTTGAAATAGTTTTGATGAAAACTAATACCTCTCAACTCTATATGAACTTTTCAACTCGAGAACGGTTGAAGATAGAGCAATTTTGCGGACGGCAGTCGATTCAGAATGATGAAATTTGTATCTGTCGTGAATTTAAATTTGATAGGTAATAAAAAAAGATCGGTCGGAAAAAGTCCTAAGGGGTAGACCCCTAAAAATCATGGAAAACACAAATTCGTCAGATTCACTTGGAAGTTACACTAAATACGCAAAATTTTATGCTGATTCCGAAAATGTATTATTTGTATATGCTCAAACACAAGGTTTAGCATAAAAAGGAATAAAACAGAAAATTGTCTTCAATATCGAAATGGTGGAGGCGCCGTTAAAAGCTTGTGAAATCTTCAATTAATTATGAATCGATTTGAAATTTGGTGTGCATATTCAAAACAGATAGCTTATTACGACTAGTGGTGGAAAAAATACTTGAAATAGTTTTGATGAAAACTAATACCTCTCAACTCTATATGAACTTTTCAACTCGAGAACGGTTGAAGATAGAGCAATTTTGCGGACGGCAGTCGATTCAGAATGATGAAATTTGTATCTGTCGTGAATTTAAATTTGATAGGTAATTAAAAAAGATCGGTCGGAAAAAGTCCTAAGAGGTAGACCCCTAAAAATCATGGAAAACACAAAATAGTCAGATTCACTTGGAAGTTACACTAAATACGCAAAATTTTATGCTGATTCCGAAAATGTATGATTTGTATATGCTCAAACACAAGGTTTAGCATAAAAACGAATAAAACAGAAAATTGTCTTCAATATCGAAATGGTGGAGGCGCCGTTAGAAGCTTGTGAAATCTTCAATTAATTATGAATCGATTTGAAATTTGGTGTGCATATTCAAAACAGATAGCTTATTACGACTAGTGGTGGAAAAAATACTTGAAATAGTTTTGATGAAAACTAATACCTCTCAACTCTATATGAACTTTTCAACTCGAGAACGGTTGAAGATAGAGCAATTTTACGGACGGCAGTCGATTCAGAATGATGGAATTTGTATCTGTCGTGAATTTAAATTTGATAGGTAATAAAAAAAGATCGGTCGGAAAAAGTCCTAAGGGGTAGACCCCTAAAAATCATGGAAAACACAAATTCGTCAGATTCACTTGGAAGTTACACTAAATACGCAAAATTTTATGCTGATTCCGAAAATGTATGATTTGTATATGCTCAAACACAAGGTTTAGCATAAAAACGAATAAAACAGAAAATTGTCTTCAATATCGAAATGGTGGAGGCGCCGTTAGAAGCTTGTGAAATCTTCAATTAATTATGAATCGATTTGAAATTTGGTGTGCATATTCAAAACAGATAGCTTATTACGACTAGTGGTGGAAAAAATACTTGAAAAAGTTTTGATGAAAACTAATACCTCTCAACTCTATATGAACTTTTCAACTCGAGAACGGTTGAAGATAGAGCAATTTTGCGGACGGCAGTCGATTCAGAATGATGAAATTTGTATCTGTCGTGAATTTAAATTTGATAGGTAATTAAAAAAGATCGGTCGGAAAAAGTCCTAAGAGGTAGACCCCTAAAAATCATGGAAAACACAAAATAGTCAGATTCACTTGGAAGTTACACTAAATACGCAAAATTTTATGCTAATTCCGAAAATGTATGATTTGTATATGCTCAAACACAAGGTTTAGCATAAAAACGAATAAAACAGAAAATTGTCTTCAATATCGAAATGGTGGAGGCGCCGTTAGAAGCTTGTGAAATCTTCAATTAATTATGAATCGATTTGAAATTTGGTGTGCATATTCAAAACAGATAGCTTATTACGACTAGTGGTGGAAAAAATACTTGAAATAGTTTTGATGAAAACTAATACCTCTCAACTCTATATGAACTTTTCAACTCGAGAACGGTTGAAGATAGAGCAATTTTGCGGACGGCAGTCGATTCAGAATGATGAAATTTGTATCTGTCGTGAATTTAAATTTGATAGGTAATAAAAAAAGATCGGTCGGAAAAAGTCCTAAGGGGTAGACCCCTAAAAATCATGGAAAACACAAATTCGTCAGATTCACTTGGAAGTTACACTAAATACGCAAAATTTTATGCTGATTCCGAAAATGTATTATTTGTATATGCTCAAACACAAGGTTTAGCATAAAAAGGAATAAAACAGAAAATTGTCTTCAATATCGAAATGGTGGAGGCGCCGTTAAAAGCTTGTGAAATCTTCAATTAATTATGAATCGATTTGAAATTTGGTGTGCATATTCAAAACAGATAGCTTATTACGACTAGTGGTGGAAAAAATACTTGAAATAGTTTTGATGAAAACTAATACCTCTCAACTCTATATGAACTTTTCAACTCGAGAACGGTTGAAGATAGAGCAATTTTGCGGACGGCAGTCGATTCAGAATGATGAAATTTGTATCTGTCGTGAATTTAAATTTGATAGGTAATTAAAAAAGATCGGTCGGAAAAAGTCCTAAGAGGTAGACCCCTAAAAATCATGGAAAACACAAAATAGTCAGATTCACTTGGAAGTTACACTAAATACGCAAAATTTTATGCTGATTCCGAAAATGTATGATTTGTATATGCTCAAACACAAGGTTTAGCATAAAAACGAATAAAACAGAAAATTGTCTTCAATATCGAAATGGTGGAGGCGCCGTTAGAAGCTTGTGAAATCTTCAATTAATTATGAATCGATTTGAAATTTGGTGTGCATATTCAAAACAGATAGCTTATTACGACTAGTGGTGGAAAAAATACTTGAAATAGTTTTGATGAAAACTAATACCTCTCAACTCTATATGAACTTTTCAACTCGAGAACGGTTGAAGATAGAGCAATTTTGCGGACGGCAGTCGATTCAGAATGATGAAATTTGTATCTGTCGTGAATTTAAATTTGATAGGTAATAAAAAAAGATCGGTCGGAAAAAGTCCTAAGGGGTAGACCCCTAAAAATCATGGAAAACACAAATTCGTCAGATTCACTTGGAAGTTACACTAAATACGCAAAATTTTATGCTGATTCCGAAAATGTATGATTTGTATATGCTCAAACACAAGGTTTAGCATAAAAACGAATAAAACAGAAAATTGTCTTCAATATCGAAATGGTGGAGGCGCCGTTAGAAGCTTGTGAAATCTTCAATTAATTATGAATCGATTTGAAATTTGGTGTGCATATTCAAAACAGATAGCTTATTACGACTAGTGGTGGAAAAAATACTTGAAATAGTTTTGATGAAAACTAATACCTCTCAACTCTTAATGAACTTTTCAACTCGAGAACGGTTGAAGATAGAGCAATTTTGCGGACGGCAGTCGATTCAGAATGATGGAATTTGTATCTGTCGTGAATTTAAATTTGATAGGTAATAAAAAAAGATCGGTCGGAAAAAGTCCTAAGGGGTAGACCCCTAAAAATCATGGAAAACACAAATTCGTCAGATTCACTTGGAAGTTACACTAAATACGCAAAATTTTATGCTGATTCCGAAAATGTATGATTTGTATATGCTCAAACACAAGGTTTAGCATAAAAACGAATAAAACAGAAAATTGTCTTCATTATCGAAATGGTGGAGGCGCCGTTAAAAGCTTGTGAAATCTTCAATTAATTATGAATCGATTAGAAATTTGGTGTGCATATTCAAAACAGATAGCTTATTACGACTAGTGGTGGAAAAAATACTTGAAATAGTTTTGATGAAAACTAATACCTCTCAACTCTATATGAACTTTTCAACTCGAGAACCGTTGAAGATAGAGCAATTCTGCAAACTCTAATCGATTCAGAATGATGATTTTAGAATATATCGTGGATTCAAATCTAATAGACAGAAAAATATAATCAGTCGCGATCCGGTTGCTTTTATGCAGCGAGGAACATTCAGAAAGTTTGTTTTGTTTCTTGTGTTGTAGGTGTGAGTAACTTGCTTCAGCAGAATTTTTCCTTTTTCTTATGTCGAAAGCAGAAGCTTCTTTATACACACTGTCGCAGGATTTTTCCTTCATTCAACATAATTTTCAAAATCCATTCACTCCCCATCCAACTATTCCACACATGTGAATTGGGATTGAACTAGTGCAAAATACAGAGTTCTCAAATGCCTGGCGTCCACATATTTCCATATTTTTTAAATCCTTTTCTTTCTGAGAGTGAATCTATGCCCTTGGCTGTAGAATCATTCTGTAGTTCTAGGTTCACGTAGTAAAGGAAAAAATCGAAAGATAAAAGCTTGACGCAAGGCGGCAAACTTTCATTTTGAATCGATAGTAAACTGACAGTGTCGTTCCTATTTAAAGCTTTCACCGGCATATTTTCAACCATTACCGAATTCAATTATGTTCACATTCCAATCGATATGTTCTAATAAAAGTAATAATAGCTTGTATTTTCATTCTTCTACTTCCATTAGCATTTTATATTACCTACAAAAGTTAATGAGATTCTGAATATGTGAAAACCACTTAACAATTGGTCATAAAACTCAGTTTACTGCTGAATATAACCACGTGGTCTCGCGAAATATATTTCAGGCAGTGATTGTAGTCTGAAATAGCTGAAAAACGAACAATTACGTTCGTGGAAAGGATCGAAATGACTTATTGGTCTATAAACGCTGGTTATCCACGATTTCCGATGTTTGCTTGGGGCTTCAGTGCGTATTGCCGTAAGTTTTATAATAATAAACGGGTAGTAAATCTCATGTTGACAAAAGAAACGAATGACGACTTAGTTTTCATTTCCGAAAATAGCCTCAGCATTGTAGAGGCACTATAGCTATAGACCACGATTTGTTATCGTTAAGGAATATAGTCTAAAAAGTTCATTTAAATCTTTATGTACAATAATTAGTTCGTTCTATGAGAAATATTCCGTTTCATTAGCTATAGATATTCAAAAATTGAACTCCAAGTAGTTTATTGATTATATCACAATCACCAACACTTTTTCAGATTTATATAAATGATTTGGCAACTATAGATATCGTAGGAAAATTTGCCTTTCTCGCGGATGATACAACTATATTATGGCATTAAAAAAGTTCAAAAGATCTTCATAAAATCATCAGTATCTAAACCGACATATTTCAGATGATACTAATAAGACTACTGAATCAGAATGCTGGCGTGATCAAACTCTGTTTGGAGAGGTTTTGTTGAAGATATCGAACTAGGTTTTTGTTCGTTTCATTTTTGTTCTTTCGGTTGCGAGAAACCTTCAGATATCTTCGAAAGACTCTTTCCTACAAACGTCAAAAAATGACAGGGTTCGCGCATTGACAACAATATGCGAAGAGACCCTTTTTTTCATTTTCCTTCGTTACCATGACACCGTGCGCGAAATACTTACTTCGCACACTGCATATAAACTATATGGGATTTTTATATTGTCAACAAATACCATTTTATTTCCATAGTTACAGTAATTACATGATTTGGAAAAACAGTTTAAGCCAGTTCAATACTATTTTTCATATTAAGCTAAGCATATTACTTATTTTAGAACAATATTATTGACGTTTGTAGAAAAATTTTTATTTGCATCTCATGCACGAAATACTTTGGTGATTTCGACTATTTTTTTAACTCGGCTGCGCCTCGTTTAAAAAAAATCGGTTCTAGATCACCAAAGTAGCATTTCGCGCACTAGATACAAAAATAACTATTGTACAGCTGTCAGATAAACTTAATATGTCTGCTTCTCTATTGATGCGTAAATGTTTTTTTCACTGCCAAAATAATTCACAAAATGAACATGAAATATCAGTTACTTTTTGACGGATTTATTTTTAACGAGGTCATGATTATTCATCGTAAAACAATTTCATTTATAGGAATAATGATTGACAGTTAAGTTTGAAAGTTATTTCCAACATTAATTCCCGAAGATGTTTCATGTTGCTGCTGAACAGAAACGTGAGATATTTTTTGAAGAGTTGATTCCACAATTCATCAAATATTTTAATTTGTTTTTGCGCAATAGGTGTTCGTTTCAGGTATTTTAACAATCAATACAGATCCAGCATCTTCATTGGCATGAATAGTTACTTATATGTAATAATTCTTCACGGCGACAAGCACCGCTGATACCCAAAATTAGGACAACCTCCAAATGAAAAATATTGAAATCTTGCAATATTTCCTTCTGATTCCAAAAACATATTATTAGAATTATTCTCAGATACAGGGTTTAGCATAAGAAAGGAATAAAACGACTAAAATCAAATTTTCGATATTTTTTTCCGTGTTTCAAAAAATCGCACGTCTATCAAATTTTTCCGAAACATTAAAAAAAATTTATTTCATGACGATTTGACAAAAAATGTATACACACGTAATAGTTTTTTCAAATTGAGTAATATTCTGTCACTGGGTTTAAAAAACCCAATTCATATGCATAGCAGTTGATATCTAAAAACTTTTTTGGTATGTGATGGTTCAGAGTAAAAATGATACTTACTCGATCTGGCTCCCTGTCAAGTGCACATTCCTACTGATTGTCAAACTGTGACGAACCCTTTTTTCACATTCAACACGAATATATTTCCTAGTTCCTTCACCAAATAAATATATTTCCAACAAACATATATTGATAAAATTATGAAAATGTTTAGAACGGAAACAACCTCGAGAGGAAATTGTTTCTTTTAAATATCTAACAGAAAATAATTACCTCTTCGTCTATGCTTTATATTGAACTACATCTGATTGATACTGTGAAAAGACAATAACCAGAAAGTAAAAATCTGAAAGTAAGAATTTGAATTTTTATTCAGATAGTGGATTTTTTGAATAATTAGTTTTCATTCCCATTTGTTTATATGATTTTCCAATTAAAACTGAATAATCTAAAAATTAACTATCTTAATTAAAATGCAAATTTTCACTTTCAGATTTTTTTTCTAGCTAGGGCCTTTTCGTAATATCTATCAGATGCATTTCAATTTCCAGCGTAGCTCTAGCCGGAGAAATAGTTGTTCTATGTTAGGTATTAAAAAAAATTCTTCATTTTCAACGTAGGACTTTTTCAACAAAAAAAACAATTTTCTTTTGAGAATGTTTCTTTTTTCAACGTGAATAACTCCCAAGAGGTCATCTTGAACAGCGGAAAATGGCAACTAAATTTTATCTTTATGAACATCATGAATGTTCATATCTTCATTAAAATAAAAATATGATAATATTGGTTTGTGTGTAGATATATCAGCTTCTCCTCTCGACTATTTTCAGTTAATCATTCGGAGCGCATATTATTTTTCAATGAATCATCGGTTTGTACAAACTCCAGTTCTCTTTCTCTTGTTTGAAACTTACTAAATGAGTTCTAAAAATACCTCGGATGTTTCCCCTTCGAAATTCTTACGTCGTGTCTATTGTTATGCACTGTCACTTTTCAAGCTGTCCGGAACACAATTAACTTTAACTTTCGTAAATATAGTGAATATTTCAGTGACTTGTATATTTAGACAGCGTACAAAGTATGCCCCAAAACACTATTTACGGTTTCAGACAACCGAATGATAATTGTCTTTAGGATTTTACGTAATGAAGGAATGTGAACAACAAAAGACCTGAATGACAGAGTTATGTTGTTTGTTTTTCCGAATGCTTTCTCTTTCTGTGTCGTCATAGCGCAAGTGTTAGAGAGAAGAACAATAAAAGTCGAGATATTTACATAGAATTTCCAAGTAATATTTCAAATCTTGATATCTTAAAATCATTCGACTTTGTACTGACTTGACAGTCAATCCATTATAACATAAGGAAAGTAATAAATTGATGGATTTAGCCGTTACTACGTGGTGGGAGATCATCATAAGAAATGAGAAAAGAAAATTTCTATGTTTTACCGGCCCACAATCTAGATAGGGAAATCAAAACAATCATACAGATAGGACACAACAATGGTTTCAAAACAGTCACAATTCAGAATTCAGTCAGAAAACGAAGCCTTAAATTTGCTCATAAATTAACAGGTCAAACAGTTGAAAAATATAAAATGTATTTTTCTGAAATCGTTCAAGAATGCCCACTTTCTCGGAGCAACTCCAGGCCTCAAAATACGCTAATCTAGTATTTTAGTCCGTTGCTAAGCAACGAACTTTCCCGGACCGTTTTCGGCACTAAACTGTACGGGAAAGTACTTTTCCGGATCGTTTACGATAATTCTTGACGGCTTGTATACATTTTAGACAGTAAATGAATGCACGCAAAAAATAAGTATAATTACTTAATTTATGATAATGCTGATTGTGATTTCAGAAAAAATAGTATGTGTACCTCGTAGTAAAAGCACATTCCCAGACTTCAATGCTTGTTGGCCTCGGCTTATCGCCTCGGCCAACAATTTACATTGTCGTCCGGGAATGTATTGCTTTTACTACTAGATACACAATATACTATTCCCTAACATACTATGGAAAAAGAACAGAGAATATTGCAATAGTTTTCAGGAAAAACAATGTAGAAGTAGTATTCAGACCGCATGCTAGGTTATCCAATTTCCTCTTTAATGCCAAAGATAGAGTAGAAAAAATGCAAAAATTTGTAGTTTATAAGCTTAAGTGTAACAGTGTTTATTTAGGACAATGTGGACGTGTTTTTCAAAAAGATAAGTTGAACATGAAATGTACTCCAGACTGGAAAAAAGCGATTCAACATTTTCAAATCATTCCTTAGTATGAAATTTTTTGGAATCTTATAACAGATCAATTTAATTTTGTTGTGAAATTTATGTAATTATTTCGGTACAATGTTCATTAATTATTTTAGGTAATATTTTTGGGTATATGTACTTCAAAATTGGGTTTTTTTAAATAGTGAGAATGTTCATATAGAACGAAACTGCAGTGTAACGGAGTGTTAAAAATAAAAGAGGTATAAAAACATAGACATTTTCTTTTCTCATTTCTCATAAGGAAAATAACAATTAAGGATCCATCCAAATGAGAATGACCTCATTGTCACCCGCTTTATATAAATACAGTAAAAAATTCAGCAAAGGAGATTTCAAACGCCCAGAAAATATTTCACTCTAATGCACAAAGAGTATCGTATACACACCCGTATGAGAATTTGAGTCGAACCAGTCATCAATCATGTACACATTTTTGTACGCGTCAAAATAAATCAAAAGATGGGACTCTTCAACCCTTGAAATATCAAATATAAATCAGTGGAACATTATTAGGCATGCAGCAATCAAGCGATGGTGACATTTGTGGTTGAATACACTCATCAAATAATAATATATGGCAGTGACAGTGGGGGACACATGATACATAGCTTGCTTTTAATTAGAAAGGGTTGTACTCATTTGTGATCATCGAAAACTGCATAGGAATGTTTTTGTAACATTGTGGTAGGAATATCACATCTCGGATGGGGTATATGTGGTATCAATAAAATCTGTACTTCCAAAACTATGTAGCTGACAAAAGAGTCGTGAAAATCAACCGATTCTATTTCGAAATACAGGACATTTAATAGGAAAACGCATTTTTCTATGAAACTTGGACTGTTTTCTTTACTCGCCCTGTATACATGACGTTCTCAAAATTAAAGAAAGTTTGATATATAAATCATATGTTCTTCCCTATCAGACCAAAAAAATTAGGAGTTAACGTACCCCAATTTTTGAACCACTCTTTATAAAATTAAATAATGCCAGTTAACTTCGATCAAGATTCGAAGGTTTGCTCTCAAGTATGGCTATCTTTTCAATGTCATATTCATGATTACTTGATTAGATATGCAGAATTAAAACTTCGTTTTTAACTACAAAAAGAAAACTCACCTAATCAATTCAGTTTATCAATGATTATGCTTTCAAACTGGTCCGTAGTCAAATAATACCAACACACAGTATGTGTGAGATCACATTGAAAAGTAAGGCACGTTTTACTGAGTTCACACTAGTATCCCGAAAACATCTGAAGGTTGATCGTAAGGGCTGCTCAACTGGAACTAGCAAACCTCAATGCAAAAAGTATTGGAGCAACATGTGTAGATACTTCTAACCCAGCTACACAATTACGATGACCCGTAAGGTTTGCTCCGTTTTCAGAAAAGTCTTTGGGAATGGCAAACCTTCAGACAGAACTAAAATCATATACTTTTTTAATGATAATAAAGTTTATTGATTAATTTGCAGATATTTATATCATTTGCATGCCAAATGTGCGAAGGTGTCCAACCTCTCACGCTTCAATTCAAAAATATGTTGAAGGGCTCATACTGAAGAGAAAGTAACATAGAATCATATTTTATTGAAATCCTTAAAATTTTATTCAACGCTGTATCAAACTAGTTGATTTCGAAATGTATGTACATAAAATCCAATGTTATGATGTAATCTGGCCCTTCTAAAAACACAAGAATTTTGAATTATATAAATAATGTAACAGATACTCTAAGTACTTGCAGATTTGTAGATTGTAAGGGGTCAAGCAGCCTCACAAGCACTTCGACCTGTAAGTTCTTTTGAGGGTCGGGATTCCGAAACTTCTTGCGAAGTTTATTAGTTTTCTGGGAGCTAAGTTCCTGATGTCGAAGGGCGTCAAGAAGGCCCCTTCCAACAACGTAAGCCTCTTGCAAAAAAGCGCTGGGTATTCGCACAGCAAATGTTCTGAAGTTTCCGCGAAATTCTCGCAGTAGCGGCAACTATCACTATTTGATTCAGAACATGTACGACGTGATATTCGCTGCCAGTACAAACACTTTCATTGAAAAACAGGCGTTTGTTTGTCCGACGAATTCATCAGAACTCGTCCGAACAAATTTTCGTCCGAATTCGCATGCATAGTAACCGTAGCCTTACCCAAAGGGGCAGTGTCCAGTGAGAAGTCCCGTTACCATCTTCAAGTCTTTTTTGCCCAACTCAAGAAGCTGATTGGCTTACTTTGGCGAGAGACACGCTAGTCTTTTCGATTGTCTGTGTCCTGGCACTTTATTTCAGTGAGGTTTCATATCATCGGTTTCCCAGCGTCGGAACTCTTCCCAAATGAGCTCTGGAGAGTCCACAGAAGGGTTCTGGGCAGGGAAATTTTGTATATGCCCCTTTTTTGGTAAGGCAATCTGCTTCTTCGTTGTCTTTAATTCCTCTGTGACCTGGCAACCACATTAGGGTACATAACTGGCATGAAATCTGTTGGTTTAGACATGGCTTCTAGGGAAATGTGTTCCAAATTCTTTTAGTGTCCGATTAGATTTCCTGCTTTCAAGTTTTTTATCTGGCTCAGTCTGGAAGCACTATTTGCTGCTTCTTTCAATACACATCGGTGCAATGGTGGAAGATTTAGCATCGCCATTAAGGCTGCAGTAGGGCACGTAAATATTGCCACTGTGATTTCCAGACAGGCTAGCCGCTGCACTTTCTGTAGCTTGACTTGTGCGAAATTTGTTGAATTTTTTGCCACCACACTAGTGAGGCGTAGGTGACTATGGGTTTAATGATTGTTTGGTAAGACCAATAAATCATTTTTGGTTTCAGACCCCATGTCTTACCAAAGACTTTGCGACATGTCCGCTTGCCGCTATAGCTTTGGAAAGAATGTGGTTGATTAGGCTGTTCCAAGTCAGTTTTTGGTCTATTATAACTTCCATATATTCCACTTCTTTGAAAAATGCTAGCTGGGTTCCATTCAGAGTTGGGGCTTTAAGTTCGTACTTTCGCATCTTGGTGAATGGAACCAGCACTGTTTTGCTTGGGTTGACGTTGAGTCCTTCCTTAGCGCACCAGCTTCTGATTGTGTTTAGGGCTAAATGCATGCGGTCGGAGATGACTCCGTCATGTTGGCCCCTAATGGTGACGACTAGGTCATCGGCATAACCTTGTGTCGTGAATCCAGATTCGTGTAGCTTTACTAGTAGGTCGACGACCAGTGACCACAGCAAAAGCGATAAAACTCTCCCCCTTGGAGGCAACCTTCTTCTGCTATCATCTTGACTGTCTCTCCCCCAAGGGTCGCCACAAGGATTCTGCTTTTCAGCATTGATTGTGTCCATCTGATCAGTGAGTCGTTAATTTTCCCTTCTTCTCTGGGTACTCACTCCTGGTATGTATTTGAATAAATCTTGTCTGCGTTTCGATTTTCACTAGCAAAATATGCATCGAAAGCTGTATTTCAATGAACAATATTCTGCAATATACCATGAATATTAAACAATCTACTAAGTACAGCCTTCTCAGAACAGCTTAGCTATGCAGATCAGGCTGCTCTGGAGAACCGTGATTCTCACTTGTCTCGAGAATATTATGCACCAATTAATTCCACTACAATTTATGGACTCCGCCGTATTTGAGTCAAACCTGTCTAATTAGTGGAAGGTGTTTTTGAATGAGTTATCGCTCTTCAAATGCAGATTAAAATCCAAGGGTTTCTACAATAATTGTCTCTGTGATGACGTAATTCATTTCTCCTAAGAGGATTTGGCAAGGTAAATTCGGTTTTGTTATAAATGCGTTCGATGGATATTTCCAGAATTGGCTGATTTGTTTTTTGCTCTTGCATCTGAGACAAATGGCGCTGTTGCTGCATTCACTGATGTTCAGTAATTGATGTTGGCAATGTAATCAAAATGCATATAAATCAAGGAAATTCCTTCTAGAGGTAGTTTCATAAAGGGAAATTTTGGCGAAATTAGTGTATTCATTATGATGTGGATTTTATGCTTCTAATCGTAAGTTAGCATTGCTCTCTCACTCAAAGAACGTTATTTTTGTACAGGGTGTTCCAAATTAAGTCGGCATCATTGCCAACTCCGTTATTATTGATGCTACGAATTCTGTTAAATGGGCAAAATGGTAGTATTTTTAATAGCCTTCTCGATGCCGAAATCAAAAAAAAAAGATAGTCGCGTTTTCAGAATATTTCATGAAATTATATTTCTTTCAATGGAACACCCTATATTTTTTCATGCATTTCGATTCTTAATAAAATTCTTCACAACAAATCTCATTTGACTTTTTTCCGTGAAGTTGAAAATAAGACAGTTTTATCAATAGGAAACATTTATAACAAACGGATTTGATAAAATGCTATAAAATATCGAGTAAATGTTCAAAAACACCGCCTTCTTGTTGAACACATATTTGAGCCTTTCTAGTGACACTACCTGTGGCATTCAATACAGTTCGGTGATCAATTCTATTAATTATATTTTCAATATAATTTTTCAGTTCATCTATATTATTATGTTTCATTTTGTACACCTCATTTTTCAGAAATCCCCAAAAATAAAAATCTAGAGGTGTCATGTCTGGTGAACGAGGGGGCCACTTAACAGGACAATTTGTAGCAATCCATCTGTTTCCAAAACAGCCTCGAATCATTCTTTTTACGCCACTGACATTATGTGCGGGTGCTTCATGCTGCTGAAAATACATCATCTGACGAGCCTCCAGATAAAGTTGTGGGGATGAACTAGAAATGGATTATGTCTACTCCAATAATGATAATTATTTCTATTATACATCCCACGATTTGAAAAATTATCCTCATCGCTCCATATAATATTTCTATAGAAGTTTGGATCTTGTCTGCATTCATTCATTAACCACCGACAAACCCCCAATCGTCTCTCAGGATCACCAGGTTCTAGTGTTTGCACTGGTCTTAACTTATAAGGAGAAATCTTATATTTCTTCAGAATTCGTTGAATACCAGACAGTGGAACAGCTATTTTTCTAGATAAATCTCTGATGGAATTATTTGGATATACCTCAGTGTAAGATAAAACGACAATTTCCGTATCTTCAGATATTACAAAACGTTTTTTAGTTCTCCTCTTCTCAGAAACTTATTCATTGTTATTGAATCGACGATGAAGCACAGCAAAAAATTGCCGATTAGGTAATTCACGATCGGGTAACGAATTGCTGTAGTGTTGGAGTGCTCTTACGCCATTTTTCTGGCAAACCAATTACTTAGCATTTTAACATATCACATTTTTCTTGATGGGAAAACGGCATTTCGAAAAATATTCGAACAGTAGTTGACAGTTACAATAATTTATGAGATTGTCATGATTCACTTGAGAATATTTGACAAATAGTATCTCAACAAAGTTTCAACTTGATTGCTCATAATAATTATGTTTTATCGAATCAAACATTTTTTCCAACCACATTCATATGACCCTCCAGTATTTTCTATTCTGTACACAAACGGCTTCAAAGTTATCATTACAGCAGACATATTTTGATTCACAAAATAAATGCGGATAGCGGAATGGCTTTAAGATGAAAATTATTGTTTTGTACATTAATACCAAATAGCTCAGTGGTGTCAATTGAGTGGTGCGACATGATGATCACGGGTTTCACGAGTCCACATCCCAGCGCAATTTTATCTTTTTACTGTCTTATTTTGCTATAAGAAACAAAATATTGTCATTCGTATGAGTACCAAAATTGGGTGTTTGTACAATTGAGGTTTTATTTGCCAAAACAAAGAAATGTTTCATACTAGTGAAAGAAAGAAATATTTCCACATAAGTCGCTCATTTTCCACTTTAGGGAAAAAAGTGATATGAGCTAAGAAAAAAAATAAAAAAATTATATTCTGTTTTTTAAATTTTTAAATCCGTCAATAGTAGACACATCGCATATTGAATACTAGTTTGCGGGAGTTATATTTCACTACAACTACGAAATAAATAGCTGCATTCTGCATTGCTGCATTCCTATCCCTAAGAAATACACTAAAAAATAAATAAAACTTATTTCCTATATTCCAAACTCCGCAAAGGAACATTTCTCGCGCGCGCTTGCTTTGTAATGTTTAAAGTAATGCCTCAAAATACCAGTTATTCTGAGGAATTTTTAAAAAGTTTTCTGTTGGTTGGCCCAGGGACCCCCCGGTCAGTTCCCCCGATATTTATTTTCTGAGTGCACCACTGAGGTGAAATACTCTGAAGGATCTATGAAAATGCACTTACCTGTGCATTGGTGTAGGCCTCTAAGTGATATACGGAGCACTTAGAAAATTTATTGGAGAGTATTTCAGACATTGTCTTCCCAAATAAAATATTTTTGACCAAGCGCTGTTGCCACTTCTATTAGAAAGTAGTAGCAACTTGGATTTTTCAAATTAAACACCCTGTATATAATATTATTTTTGGAATTCCAATAATTGCTCGACAATTTTTCTTGATATTTCCCTATACCTTTCGGTTACCTTTTTCGAGAAATTTAATTTTTTTTCCACGGACATAATGACCTCTAAATAAGCTGATATAAGCTGGTTTGGAGTTATGTGATACTTGGGGGCTTCCCACACAACAGCCTAATCTCTGTTACTTCAATACAGGGTGGTAAAAAATACTGTTTTTTCGTTTGCTTGAAAAAGACTCAAAAAGTTGATTATTTCAGTTGGAACACCCTTTGTATTATTGAAAATTCGCTGCTGAAATTTGCTCTCTTTCTATGTACATCATACCTATACCTAACTAGTCAAGTTCCGGATTTATGAACATTTATTTGTGGAAATGTCCCTTCAGAATGATATTTCCATTCGGTAATTGGTAAGCAAGCTATGATTAATATTCGACAGTAATGTTGTGACATTGTTTTAATTATATCGACATTTTCGTCTCTTCAGAAATTGCAGTTTGATGGAATTATCAGCAGGACATGTAGAAAGTTCAATGAAATGTATCCGAATCTACCGCCAATGAACCTCAAGAAATTTATATGGGTTCAGAACAATGTCAATATGTTTGGACGCACTTTGCAAAAGCACCAGGAAACTTGTAAGGGGAAATATTGATATGAATAATTCTGAAAAAGTAAAACAATCAAGTGGAAGTTTCAAAATATGTTCGAATCGCGGACCTTAACTTCCAAGCACTTCAAAATGTTGTTGATGACGGGTCTTCTCGTGGCAGATCTGATTTCATTGGGATCCAAATCTTCAAATGTTTGGGTCATCCTTGCTAACAATTCATCTCTCGAACGCACGGATGTCTTCAAACATTTCCTATAGACTAAAACCTAATTGAGATCCGATGATCTAGCTGGCCAATTCCAAGCACCTTATCCACCGATCGTCAAAAAGTCTTTCCAGTTGTGCGCTCACTTCTCTTGTAGAAGCTTTCTAGAGAATTCTTCAAAATTTTCAGTTAGCTTCTGGATGTTAATGATTCTTGGTATTCCTGGTATATCATGTACCTCAATTTGTTGTCCATCAACATGCAGAATCCGGCTTCTTTTTCAACGTGACGATTTTTATTAGACCAATAATGCCTTCTCTCGAAAATTTATTTATTTAAAAAAATGGATCTTCTTGAATGGGCATCAACAACAATTCACCAAATTCAGCTCTCTGTTAAGGATCTTGAGGCTACATTGCTTGAATTTTGGTGAATTTATAATAATCTATTTCATGTCTTCACAGGATCCTTTGAACCGATGAATATTTTATACCCAAATCTTCTTTAGCATTTTTTATCGATGACTTGGGAAATGCGTGAAAATATGCAAAAACATTTTTCCACTTGTATTCAGAAGTTACTGGCCGAGGTAAGTTTCTTGGTGCTTTTGAAGTTGATCTGAATGCAATGGAATTATTCTGAATTCGTATAAATTTATTGAGGTTTATTCCTACATGTCCGATAATAATAAACAAATTCATAAGAACTCCGTATAAATAGTTTTGATATTGATCCCTACAATTCTACTGAATAATGAATTTTTTTTATTATATACTCCAATTTTTTATTTGGCGTTCATATAATCATGTAATCAGGCCGATGGGCCTATATGAATATGAATAAATGAATAAATTAAAATTGTTTCGATTATATAAAATTGTTTTTCCGTTAACCAGCTGTCATTCCCCTACGAACGACAGCCCTCAGAAGTCGAAACTTGTGCGAGCTAAGGATTAACGAGGTCATACCTTTCAACGTGCGATTCCTAGCACGAGACCAGTGACCATGCTGGGAGTCGAACCCACGTCCCTTTGACTGATAGACTAGTGCTCTACCATCATGACCACTGCGGCCCATACCATTATTTCAATTACCCCCCTCGTATCTATTATACTAGCAGGGCATTTTAATATCAATTTTAAAAATACATTTTCTAGTAATACCCAAATGATAACAAGGCTCTTCGACTACTTCAATACAGTAATGCTTTAGATCAACACACTTGTGTCTAACTTATCATCAGCTATTATAGACTATATCTGCACAAACATAAATGGTGTGTGCTCCATTACAAATCCGGGACCATCTGACCATGATGAGGTTACCTGACTCATCCCTAATAGATTTGAGCCAAAAACTATAACATTAATAATCGAATTCGCTAGTCAAGTACTACAGTGTTTTGTCCCACATAAGGTATTAAAAATCGTAAATTTTTTTCTGTAACGTAATCGGAATTATTTTTGTAATAGTTGAATTAATAATTTTTTCACTGTTACTGAACTGCTTGCTTCGCCAAAAATAATAAAATAATTCTTTGTTCCTTCTTGTCTTTCTAATCGGATCTTACATCCTTCTTCAAAGACCACTTCAGTCTTTAACGTTCCTTGTATACCATATAATTCCATTCAATAGATGATAATATTATACCAATTCATTCATTTACATAATCATACTCAGCAAAGTTTAGCTTTGAATGCTTTGAGGGATCCTCCGTATTCATATCAGCGAATTTCTTGGTACATCTCCCATTCTATTGTTCAAACACAATTTTGTCGTTTGTTAATTAATTTCGGCAACATCAAAGTAGTCTTATTACTTGGATTCAGAGAAACAAACTTAGCATGAAAGCAGGGAGAACAGTGCTGCAAAGTGATTCTGTTTATTCGACGCAAGTTGTAACAGGACGAAAAGCCACCAGATATTGGTCGGGGATAATGCCGAACTTAGATGGGACTAAGTTTGCCGGATTGGGTTGCGAATGGGAGCTGTGCATGCTCGAACATTGTTTCGTTGGACGGAGATATGATTTAGAGATTGAAGGCGATATGTAAGGGTTTGATCCAACGAAAAACATATTGTAGTAAAAATACACTTACCTTTAATTGGCTTTTTCATTTACACAATCTGAACAATAACCTAATTTATTCAAAACTTTCATATCAGTCACTGTCGTTACTCTGTCTATTTGCGGACTCCAAAACTATATCTGTAACTGTGTGGAGTCTCGTAGTAGATGAACTACTTGGAACACTAACCGGGAACGGAGTCACTTACCTTAGATATGCTGACGACATAGTCATTATGGCCAAAGGCAAATTCGAAGGCTCCCTCTGCGATCTCATAGAAAGGGAGCTAGAGACTACCAGAAGATGGTGCCTGTGGGGTTGAGAATCAACTCATCAAACCCACAGTGGTATCATTCAGTAGAAGAAGGAAGGTTCAGCACCTAAGGGCTGTTCGCCTCGGCGGAGCAGACTTGGAATGGAAGCAAGAGGTGAAGTATCTAGGACTTACCCTAGACTCAAAACTACACGAAGAAAAGATCGCTAACAAGGCACAATCATCACTGATTATGTGTAGGAACATTGCAGGAAAACGTGGGGCTGTAACCCATCAATACTGTGATGGATGTACACCATGATAGTGAGACCTATGATCACCTACGGAGCAGTAGTGTGGCATGGCAGAACCGAACACGCCATATCAAAGAAAATCCTGGAGAGAGTGCAAAGACTAGCATGTCTTTGATAACAGGAGCAATGAGTTCGACTCCAACAGCAGCACTAGAGATAATTCTGAACCTCACTCCTCTCCATATCATGGTGAGAAGAACTGCTTGGGGAGCAAACCTCAGGTTGGCTTAAGTCGGACTGAAAGGGACAGCACACAACGTAAGGGGCTCAACCACCACCGAAAGTGCACAACTTGCCGATCTCCCAACTGACAAAATTATAAGGAAATTCAGTTTTTAGAAATTTGATCCTCCTCTGGGTGCCGGGGCACGTCAGAGTGGGGGGCAATGAGCAAGCAGATACACTGGCACGAAAAGGGGCATCAACGCCACTGATCGGGCCAGAACCATTCTGCGGACTTGGAAAGTCTTACTTTCAAGAAGAACTCAATGAGAAGAAGCAATGTGAGCAACATTCTGGCAAAGACTTCCAGGGCTAAGGCAGGCCAAAGATCTCCTTGGTAACTTCAACCGAGTAAGATCGAAGACACTGATTAACCTCAGCAAAACCAGTCTAAAGACAATCACGGGATTTCTGACGGGGCACTGCAGACTAAAAGAACACCTAAGGAATCTAGGCATAGAGGATGATAGCACCTGCAGATTCTGTGGGGAACATCCAAAAACATCACACCATATATTGATGGAGTGTTATGCTGTACATCACATGAGATTGAATATACTGGGATCTAACCAGCTGAGTGAGGGAGAAATACCACGAATAGACCCTATCAAAATCCCTAAATTCCTCAAGGAATTGGGGCTTTAGGGGCTGCTGTAAACGAGAACACCTTGAAATAGCAGAATAAGATGGGACACAAAAGATCTAATCAGGTCGCTGCGCATCAGTTACCATGCATACCTACCTTTACCATTACCATATATGCAACTGCAACTCTGCCTGCCATCTGATATTGAGCATCTCTTATACCGGCAAGTAGAATTATTTCACTATTCTCGAACGGCTGAGACTACTGTGCCTCGTTCAGATGGCTCTCGTGTATTCCAGAACTATTCGGAACGATTAACTGAGCATTTGCCTGTTTTATGATTGATACAAAAACCACGGTGCGTGGTGGTAGGAGACCGTAAATTTGCATATTTTCTATAGAGCTTCAAAAGGTGCCATTATTTATGTCTTTAGATAGGTATGAGATCACATGTTGAAGTTTTTTTTTTTTCGAATCGGAAATGTTCACTTATAATCTCCCTAGAGCATCAAATATTTTTTTGTTTTCGGCGTCGAGAAGGCCATTAAAAGTGCTACTAGTTTGCCCATTTAACCGAATTCGTAGCATCAATAATAACGGAATTGGCAATGGTGCCGACTTAATTTGGAACACCCTGTATACGTAATCAGAAATCTGTTTTTTCATGGCCATTTCTGCTATTTTAGATATAGATAGAAGAATGCTAATTGGTCTCAAATCAGTCAATTCCGACGGAGTGTTGCATTTAGGCAAAAAATCACTACAGCATGTTTCCAAGCTGCGGGAAAAATCCCATTTTTCAATATATTATTAATTATTTGTGTAATATGTTGAATTGAGTAGTTTTTCACTATCTGATCCTATTGCATTGTTTTTAATATGATCTAAATATTTCTTTACCATTTCCTCAGTAATATGAAATTGGTATAGGATTTCAGTACCTTACTCATCGCGGAAACATATGCCAAAAAACCTCTTCTCTGGAGCTATTCACTCATTTTTCCTTACACCAGTTTAAAAATTGGTTGTATTGCTGTTCGTATCTTTCTCGGGATTTACTAGGTAACAGGTCTGCATCCTTCAAAATTACTTCTGGGAGATCTTTGCCTAAGGAATCCATTGAATTATTGCTTTTATTGAAAGTGATTTGAAAAATGCAGAATCTGTCACTTAGACAATAGACAACGCTTCTACTTGAAACTTTGTTGTCTTGGTGATGACTTGGTTATCATATCAAATCTTTGGTTACCACACTAAACCACTTGACTTAGCTCAGTTTGATTGTTATGTGGATTGATTTTGAGGAATGTGTAGCGTAGACATATGAAAGTATCCCATTTTTGTTTCATTCCAATGAATGAAAAATTGCGAAAACAAGAAATTGAATATCAAAACCTTCATTAGTGTCAATAGTAGTATACCGGTAAAATCAATGAAATGTACATATAATAACGTTAAATTGACGTAGTTCACTTTCCCGTACTAGTGCGGAAAAGCGATTTTTGCCGCAAACTTTTTTGTTTCAAAAAGGTATAAATTTTAAAATGATGGTTTATGTAAAAATCAAATGGAGATCGATAGACCAGTATGGTCAAAAAATATTATTTAAAAACGATACAGATTACTATCAACTGTTGACAAAATTACAAGAGTTTACTTGACTGCCTCAGAAAGTGGGCGCCAGGTAGCAAAAAGATAGAAATACATGAATTTAAAATTTAAGGTAAAGATAATAATTTACTACCGAAGAGAAAGTATGATTTGTCTAGCTTGGTTAGGAAGGCAGAATAAATAGGCAGAGAACCAAATAACGAATTTTAATGAGTATAATTTAATATAGCTGAAGGCCACAAATTGGCTGAATGCCACAAAATTGGCTGGATGCCACAAAATTGGCTGAAGGCCACAAATATGTTGTACTGGTGCTAAATAAAGGCCACAAATATGTTGTACTGGTGCTAAATAAAGGCCACAAACAAATAGCTGAAGGCACAAAGTATATTAGCTGAAAACTAATGAATCAACGTAAGTTGAAGACTACAAGATTTTAATACAAAACCGCCAATGGTCTTAAAATTCAGAACATTTACAAATTTTCTCTGATTCAAACGAACGTGGTCCTTGTTGGTCTCTACCTGGGTTGGTTGGTTAGTTCGAAGCTGGTCCTTGTTTGTGTAGTCCTGGGTTGTTTGGTTTGTTCGAAGTTGGTCTTTATGGAGGGCTGTGACTTGATCGGGCTGTCTAAAGACTGTGGGAGCGATAGTCTCTACTATGTTCTGCTACCATGTCGATTTGACTAGTCGGTGACTAGTGACCACCTGGTAATGAGTGGATCTCTACGATGTACGACTATGGACAGCTCTTTGACTGTGTGCATCTTGGATCTTATAAGATAGTGATGGGACCTTCCAATGATACCAATCCTCTACCCAGTATATGGCTTTCTCGATGTCATACGAAGCAAATGGAGAGAATCAGAATTGAATCATACAGTGTTTAGGGATCAAGGATATCCTTAGAACCTCAGGGCTATATTCTGAATTTTTTCCTACCAACAGTTATTTTTTATTACCAAAAAAATAAATTAAATGGAGAAATGATTACTAAGAGATTAAATTTTCAGAGAAACCAAAAATACCGAAGACTTCAGTATTCTGTAGAGAAACACAATTCGTTTTGAGAGTAATTATCTGTCTGGAAATAAGCTACTGTATTGTAAATACTCAAAGGAACCACTGAAATTTCATCCGAATTTATTTGAATTTAATATGAATTTAATTATGAATATGAAAACTAAGGAACAGTAAATCTCTGATGAATTGTTAACTTTCGTGTGATACAAAAAAACGTGATTAAATAGGCTCTCGAATCTTCTGAAGGAAAGGAGCTAGATAATAAGAAAGAAACAAAGGTAAAAGAGGAAAATATGGCTACAAAAAAATAAAGAGCAATCAAACCAAGAGAGGAATCCACCAGGCTGAACGCCGCACAGCGTAGACAACGGATTCTCTCAGGCCAGCATTTATTTCCCAAAGGAAGGTAATGACCAAATAGATCAAAAAGTAGAAGTAAATGCTCACCTGAGGAACTTCTGCGTTGTTTTCTGGTCCAGCCAGGGCTGGCAATCAACCTCGTTCTCCCCTACAGGTTATACTCCCTGGAGATAGTTTTAATGTTCGAATCCGGGCTCTTAGTTGGTCACAGGATCAAATGCTAGAAAATTTAAAGACGATAGATACTGGTTAGGCAAATTCAAAGGCCAAGTTCGTATTCGTAGGATTTGATATGTTCTTGTCCCCGAGAAGAATTCTTTTCAGCAGAGATGGGTTCTTGGCCTTGATTTTAGTAAAAATTCAAACTTTGACAAAAATCACATATCTTTTGTTATTGACAAAAAATATACCATTTGTCATTTGAACGGGCATAAACCAATTAAATTCCCCTCTTTGAAATTTAATTCAGTCTCGTGATGGTTTCAATAAATGCAAATATAAAAGAAACATAACCTTGATTTTTCATCAATATTGAAAATAATTTTTTTTAAGGAAATATTCCACCCGGAATAGCAAAAATTAAGAATTTGTATATAAACAAAGGTTAGACAATGTTTTAAATTCAGCTGAACATTAGTCCTAACAATATTAGAACAAATTTGAGACCTGCCCCTTTTACAAGCGTGGTCTCTGGATACGGGAATTTTAAAAACGAAATTTTCGCTACACGTTGTCATAGTGATCTGTCAAAAAACCCAATTTGATTCGTTGAAACTTACTGATTGTTATTTTCACTTTTAATCTCCCTTGTGAACACAAATTAATTTCTAACAGTTCTTCGAGTTTCAAATTTCCTAACAGATTCGAGTCAGAAAAAATGATCTCTTTGACTGGCAAAGATAACAAATACCTGCTCCGGATGAAAAATAACCCTTTACTGACAAATCTAGTTAGCCGAGACTGCATTTCACGCATAACAAATCCCTTAACGCTCCGCACGTAATCAAAATCCTCTAAACCCGAACGGTTTCTCCCATTTTAAAATACAATTAATCATATTACAGTAATTGTTTACACAACCAATTTTCTTTGTGCCTTTCCAGATTAACCAGAGCGAGAGGGGAGACGACTCAAAGAGAGCTCATTTGTTTTTGTTAGTTACGGACTTGAGCATAGGATGGCAGATTACACGGTTGGAGACTGTGAGGGTCAGCAGTGAGGATCGAGGACGAAAATATGAAAGGTGATGTGAAATGAGATGGGATGATTAATTACACAATTAGGAAGACAGTGAGATGTGCGTATGGCTTTGTTCAACGTAAGCTTAGTTGTTAACATATTATTGGATATTAGGGTTTCTACATGAAACCTCACATATGAAAACTCTCGTCAGACGCGCTTGCGGCTTAGTGAATTCTCAAAAAAATCAAAAAATTGAAGATTTCATTCCGTTATTCTTATTAATTTCATGATTGTCCATATGGGTCTTCTAAATTGAAAAACTATTTGACTGACTGATTAATGAATGAAAAAATAAATGGACAGTAGACAAAAACACCAATTACCCACCATCAAAACCCTTGAATATAACGGTTGTCCCAAATTTAATGTGACGAAATATCTGGTTTGTTCAAGAAAGTAGATATTTAAGCACTATTCTTAGTTTAACATTTAAAGTTAAATAATGCTGTTATCGATAATTTTTTCCAGAATACAGCTCATTCAAGTCCGCCATTGTTTCACATCCAAACGATGTTCCACTCACGGAATTCTATAAGAAAACATAAAACTGCAACAGTTATTCCGAGCACCCAGCATAAATTCACCAATTTCCAAATTAAACTTCCAAAAATCCTTTCAAATTTTTAAATACCTCGATTATAGTGATAGTTATCGGCCACGGCAAATAATAATAATAGCCGTCCTCCACCCGCACAGCCTATGCCTTCGGGTACATTCAACGAGTGTTTATGAGGGAGTATTATTATTATTATTATGAAATTTTAGATAATGGTTAGATAAGAAGCATGTTAAAAAAATATTTACTAACTCACCTCATCTGTACTACTGATAACAGTCGATATATTCTATCTATCATCAATCCTTGGGATCCTGATTTTACAGTCGGAATCCCGACTTTAATCTCGGGATTAGGTACTCAAATAAATTGGGAATAAGCAGTTTGAAGGATGGTCACGTATATAGTATTACACCCCATGAAAAAGTGACAGAAAAGACATTTCAAATTACCTGTAAATATAACTTTTGAACTCATCAAATTATCTGTAATAGTATATTATAACAAGGGACTAATCATATTATGGGATTGCTATTAACATTGTTGACTGGCATATACAGCAAATCTTTAAATGATAGTGGGTTGCAGCGATGTAGGGATTAGTTCACAATTGCCTATGTAATCATATATGCTTACAATACGACGGTCACAATTTCAGGAGACATTGTAGGAAGACTGGTGCCACCGATATCGACCAATTCTCAATATGAGAAGAAAACAATGACCATCAATTTCCATCTTAGGAGAGACATAACTATCAATCCAACAATGGACTAACTCGTTACCGAAAAAGTTCTTAGGTTTACATTTCCAGGCAACATTTTTGGGAATTCTAGTTGTGGGAAAGCCCCAAAAGTATGCTGTGGTCCTAAACGCCCCGTTACCAAGAATTTGTGAAAAATGAATATTCGACAATGTTCAGGAAATAATTTTTGTTCTTGGTTGTTTGCCATAGGCCTATAAAAGACCATTAGAAAACCTGCGGTATTCAAATAATTTTTCATTTGTTTGGTAGTGAAATAGGCTTTGTTTAGTATCGAGCAAATAATGTCTGTTCGGAAATCAAAAGTTAGTCTTTTATCCTAATGAAGACCTAAGAATTTCACTTTTTCGTTGGGGTTTTAATTGTTTGGGTTGATGGTTATGTGCCTACTAAGACAAAAGTTGATGGTCATTGATTTGTCTACATTAACTTCCACACTCGCGTAAAAAAGTATACTTCACGCACTAGATACACAATATACTATGACAGATTTTTCGAAAACTTGTTGCCAGGCAATAGACACGAGAGTCCGAAGGGCTCGAGTGGCAATTGCCCAATGACAACAAGTTTTCGAAAAAATCTGGATAATTATTTTCTACTTTATCGAACTCTGGTGTGGTATTCTCTATACATATAACATTTTTATTTCATCAGTTCACTTGAATCACTATAAACAGAATGAAGTTTGGAATTTGAAGTTCTCATCACGGAATATACGATTATTTTGGATATTTTGTCCTTGGCTGGAGGATTCCGTAACATTGTTTTGTTCTGTTGGATTGAAAGCTATTGCTTTCTCTCTGTCCCTAGGTTATCAATTGAGACTGTTTCCAAATTGACACGTTACTCAAAATAGTATTCTTACATGCATTTTCGTTGATTCTCTTAAAATTTCATCGAATTTTACGATGTACTAAACCGTTTTCGAATCATTTTTCACTTTTCCTGCAAACTGATGAAAGACGTCAGATCAAAAGTATCAGCTGTCAAATAATAAAAACAAAATACCACAAAAAATTCCCGCGGCAATCTTCAAGGTAGAAAATTCCCACTATAATAATGCTGTGATTGGCCTAAACGTACATGAATGCTTTGAATTGATGGTTCGATTGATTGCAAGAATTGTCAAAAAATAATCATCTCAGCTTCACTTTTCTCCTGGAAAAACTGACAAGTGTCACAATTTATTTGAACATTTGCTAACAATGTATGATGCCCGTGGCAACCAAACAAACAACCTGCTTTGACCAAAATATTAAAAAGTCACTGTCAAGTCATTCTGGCATTCATAGGGTACTGAAACGCAAGTAGCTTTGATTAGATCACAAAACTTTTTTACTATTATCTCATAAAAAAATGATTTATTGCACTTGTTGGATAAAACATTGTATGCCACTCAATTTTCAAGTCACTTGATAATTTATACCCTTCGGCTTAACGGACTCGTGGTATACATTTTTCTCGCGTGTCTTATTTTTAATATAACGCACTAGTTCCATAAATAACTATTGCGCTGAACCATGCTGATGCTGACCAAAGTCGAGATCCCGAAAGTAAAGTCGGAATTATCAAAAAAGGAAAACTCGGGCGTTCAGCGCCTTCGTAGTTCTTCACATTCAATAAAATTGTCAAATTATTGAAGCAACATTTTTATAAAAATGCCAGAGAATACAAAAACTCTAGTCCGTTCTCAGGAATTCCCATAATATTCTCCACAGCTGAATCGATCAGATCCCCCAGAACTCCATTCCCAATCATTTGTTTCAAAGTTAACCCTTGCAGAATTAACCCCCATCTCACAAATAACCCCTTGTCGAGTCAAGAGTTCGGAAAGAAAAATAAAAGACGAAAAGATAAAAGAGACTGGAGGAAGCGCCTCGAAATTTCGCTCGAATCAGAGATAACTATTTTTCGTTGTGAAACTTCGGCAAGGCTATCATTTTGTTTCGTCGACATTGGAAGCGAAGAATGAGAGAGGTAGCGACAAAAGAAGCCAACAATAAGGGTAATGAAAGCCCGGGAAATCACCGGGTATTGTAGAAGATAATCATGTAATTGCCCGCCTGGCAGAGCAACTGTCAAGATCTCGCGATCAATCGTTGGACTACTGTCACTCGGTAAGTAATTGAGGAGGGACAATGACTATACGTAAATACAGGGCTACATAGATTGGGTGTGTAACTGGAAATTTGATTGAGTCCGAGAATCACTGTCAAAAATATATTGCTATAGGGTGAGTCAACTTTCACTAGTTGCCATGATAGACAGATCCATTTGAAGCTTACAATTCAAACAGTAAGATAATCAATGAAGAAACGGAAATATAATATACAGGGTGTTCCAAATTGAGTCGGCACCATTGCCAACTCCGTTATTATTGATGCTACGATTTCTGTTAAATGGGCAAACTAGTAGCATTTTTAATGGCCTTCTCGATACCGAAAACAAACAAAAAATACAGTCGCGTTTTAACCCTCTATTTTTTCATGCATTTCGATTCGTTATAACATTCTCAACAACAAAGCTCTGATCACCTTTCTTCCTCAAGTGGAAAATGAGCGACTTATGTGGAAATATTTATTTATTTCACTAGTACAAAAAATTTCTTTGTTTTGGCGAATAAAACCTCATGATTGTCCAAACACCCAATTTTGGTACTTACACGAATGACAATATTTTGTTACCAATAGCAAAATAAAACAGTAAAAAGAAAAAATGTGAACTCGTGAAACCCGTGATCATCATGTCGCACCACTCAATTGACACCACTAGCTATTTGGTATAAATAATTAAATAAATAAAGGTTTATTTTACAAAGTAGTCTTTCATTCTACACTAGGATTAACAAATTCATTACTCCCGCACACTGCAGCTCAATCTTCGCCCAGAGGGCTCAGGAGAGGAGAGGTTCGGGAGGACGCACTGAGAGCCGCCTCCCTCACTCTGCAGACATTGCTGGTGTTGGCGGAGGGTCGAACATTCCAATCCATAGTGGTGGTGGTGAGTTTACTCGGAGGTGGTTGTTCACGTGCTGTCCCGGAAAAGGCTGATGCAAAAACCGGATAGCTATTTGGTATTAACCTTCCGGCCGGCGCGTAGCGGCACTGAGTGCCGCAATTTAATAAAAACCCTATTTGGTTGTATTTGTATTTTGTGTATACCACTGCCCCCTTAGATATGCAATTTTGAATCCATTTGGTAACGTATATACAATGACTGAGATTTTTCAATGATACCTAACAGTCGACAGCGAAGGGTCAAAGTAGAAGGTTCACAATCGCGGTACTCCGTTCCGCAGCGCGCCCGATCATGTAAGTAAATATTTCTCATTATTCTATATAAATTAATATTTATTTTTTATTTTGCGGATGTAGAGTTCAATGTAATTATAGTTTTATCTGATACTATACATTACTTTTTTTCAATTGTAAGAATGAGAAAATTATGAAAACAACACTTACTTTCAGTGAATTAGAAGATATTGCAAATAATATATCCGATTTTGCAGAAGATGAAGTTGATTTCGATGATGACAGAGAAGAAGAGGAGGTTATTGAAATAGAAATGTATGATAAAAGAAGAATACTTTATAATATTTAGGGATTGAGATCTAAACTAGTAACAAGAATTCAATTAATTTTCGAAAACTTTTTATACAATAATTTCTTGATTTTAAAAGTTGTAAGCCAAATATATGTCATGAATACCAACATATTTTTTTTTCGAACTAATTTTCGCAATAAAGTTGAGTTAACCGAAAAATTCGGTGTTTTTCTGCTTGCGGTCCTTAGTACCGCTATGTGCCCGCTCATGGGATTTTACAAAGCGCGCCCGCCGCAGGGTTAATGTACAAAACGATAATTTCCATCTCAAAGCCATTCCGCTAGCCACATTTATTTTGTGAATCAACAATATTTTGTACAGAACAGATAATACTGGAGGGTCATGTGAATGTGGTTGAAAAAAATGTTTTCGATTCGATAAAACATAATTATTATAAGCAATCAAGTTGCCTTGAAACTTTGTTGAAATACTATTTGTCAAAGATTCTCAAGTATCATGACAATGTCATAAATTATTGTAACTGTCCACTACTGTTCGAATATTTTTCGAAATGCCGTTTTCCCATCAAGAAACTTGTGACATGTTAGAATCCTACTTGGTTTGCCAGAAAAATAGCGTAAGAGCACTCCAACACTACAGCAATTCGTTTCCCGATCGTGAATTACCTAATCGGCGTTTTTTGCTGTGCTTCATCGTCAATTAAGGAACAATGAAAAAGTTGAGAAGAGGAGAACTAAAAAACGTTTTGTAATATCTGAAGATACAGAAATTGGCGGTATATCCAAATAATTTCGTCAGAGATTTATCTAGAGAAATTGCTGTTCCACTGTCTGGTATTCAACGAATTCTGAAGAAACATAAGATTTCTCCTTATATGTTAAGACCAGTGCAAACACTAGAACCTGGTGATCCTGAGGGACTATTGGGATTTCATCGGTGGTTTACATAATTTCTAGTCCATTCCCACAATCCGCAAGTATTAATGTTTTGTGTGGTCTATTTAGAGGCAGAATTATCGGTCCATTTTTCTACCATGGTTCTTTGAACGCACCCCGTTACATTAATTAATTAACAAGATTGTTGGAAGAGTTTTTCGATGATCTTGATCTGGAGACTGAACACCAGCACATAATGTCAGTGGCTTAAAAGAATGCTGCAAGGCTGTTTTGAAAACAGATGGATTGCTACAAATGGTCCTGTTAAGTGGCCCCCTCGTTCACCAGACATGAAACCTCTAGATTTTTATTTTTGGTGATTTCTGAAAAATGACGCGTACAAAATGGAACATAATAATGTAGATGAACGTAGTGTCAATAGAAGGGCTCAAATATGTGTTCAACAAGAAGGCGGTGTTTTTGAACATTTGCTCGATAGTTTATAGCACTTTATCAAATCCGTTTGTTATAAATGTTTCCTATTGATAAAACTGTCTTATTTTTACTTTTACGAAAAAAAGTCAAATGAGATTTGTTGTTGAGAATGTTATTACGAATCGAAATGCATGAAAAAATATAGGGTGTTCCATTGAAAGAAATATCATTTTATGAAATATTCTGAAAACGCGTCTGTATTTTTTTTGATTTCGGTATCGAGAAGGCCATCAAATATACTACTAGTTTGCCCATTTAACCGAATTCGTAGCATCAATAATAACGGAGTTGACAATGGTGCCGATTTAATTTGGAACACCCTGTAGACAGAGTGTCCCTGAACTTCCACTTTTCCTCTCGGGAATGTATGCATGGGGTCAAAATATTACCAGTACATCATATGATTTTTGTTCCTAAAAGCCTAACATTTATTAAAGGGATAATACAAAATATACTAAAATAAAGTAGTAAACAAAAAGAACAGTACCTAGGTGAGAGTTTCATTCACAATGTAGATAGTTTTTCAGATGAAATATCAAGTTATGTAGATTCGTGGTGTTTTTCAACTAACAAGTTACTCCACCATGAAATCTCGAATTCAGTCCAATTTTGTATGTACGCGTCGAATAAGCACGTTTCGTGTTGACTCTCATGAAACTCAACATTTGCATGCTGCAAATTCGTATTCACAGCTTATATGTTGAGAAGTTTCACTGATCAGTATACCTTCATAGGAGCAAATCCGAAAAAACGCACATCCATTTCTTCCACAGATGTTAACAAAAACACCTCGTTTTATCAACAATCGTTGCTCCTATCGTATGCTACTCTACTTCCAGAGAAAGAATATTCCAGATATATCGAGTATAGCCATATCGTTAATATACAGCAGAAATAAAATCTGTTCGATAATGACTATTATTTCTGTCTCAATCAGTGTATACCAGTATTATCACAGAACTTCAATCAATCAATTTTTTTTTCTTTGTTGTATTGGCATCGACTGATTGGTCATTAGCTAATAGGCTAAGGGATGATATTTCTTTGGCCAATATATACGAAAAGAGAATAGGCCCGAAAACGCTTCCCTGAAAGATACCACTAGTAGCCTTCTTTTTTGTTGATTTCGTTTCCCCAACGGTGGAATATTGGTGTGTGAGGAAGGCTTCTAACCACCGTAATGCGTTCCCTCTTATTCCAAAAGTAGCAGATCGTGTGGCACTTTGTCGAATGCTCTACTGCAGTCAAAGTATATTGCATCAACTGGCAAATGTGCACCTAGTTTTCTAGAGCAATAGTAAGTAGCAAGGAGTAAGTTGGAGGTCACAGATCTGCGGGTTTTGGGGAAATAAATTATTGGATAACGCAAAATCCAACATCTCTGTGGAAATGACTTTTTCTAGCAGTTTACGGGTAATGGCCGCTATGTTGACAGGTCAGTTATTCTCTGGTGATATTTTATTTATTTTTTTTTGAAAATGAGAGTTATCGTGGTAACAGTCCATGAGATTGGGAGGACGCAGTTTGAGAATGAGTTTTGAAGAATACAAGTGAGGGGCTCTGCCAATTGGGTGGAACAATTTCGTAGAAGAAGAGATAAAGATTTTCTGGATCTGATGAGGAAGTAGTTTTGAGTTCTGTTAAGAGAGCTAGGATAAGATCGTGGTTGAATGTGATATCTTCGAGAGAGTTCGAGTTCCTGGTTGTAGGATCTAGTGAAATTTGGTTTGCTGAAGATTTGCTATTTCTAGGTGGTCAATAACAATCACATTTTTATGTTCAAGTGTCGGTATAGTAACTATTCGTTGTTGTATGGCCTGCTTATCAGCGTGTTCAGTCCACTGCAAAATTTACAGAATTTAGAGTTTTTTTTACTTGTTCTAGATTAGAATTCATATAAAAATGCATTTGATTTTACTTTTAATTCGGCACAATGAAAGAAAAGATGAGCACATTTCATTTGTTTGTCTGAAGTCTTTCACGGGGCAAGGTAACGAATCTCTGAGCACCTGTATCACGAGCGTGACTAAAAGTAAAAGCAAAGCTGACATATGATTGATTTGCGCAGTTAGTCATGACCGAAGAAACAGACAGGCATCTCTGCAAATCAACATTACTTTTCGTTACAGTGAGCACTAGATTGGTTTTCTTCTTCGTTCCTAGCCGAACTCGCGTTCCCTATAAAAAGATACCTATATGAACAATGAGGAATTTTACGTACGTTGATGATGAGCTTGACTGAAAATGATCACCCTTGATATCGTATGATGATTAGATGTGCTGCCGTACTCAGCAATAATGCCGTATCTAAAAAAATATGAATAATGATATATTGGATTCTGTAGGTTTGAAAACCTATGAATTTTGCGTTTTACCAAGCATAGAAATGATGTATATATATACTCTCGGTTTATAGCCAAAGTTAACAAATAATTTTGACGTATGTACAAAAGTTTGAGAATTTTCTTCGTATGATAGTAGATACGGTGTTTCCGCTAAGGACGGCAGTATGTATATCGGTATGAACGAGTTTTTACAATAAGAAAGTTGGTCGAAGATATATTAGGAGTTTCGATTGACTTGAAATTTACAGAGTATTACAAATTTCATTATTCTGAATCAATTGGCATTGGCAGAATTGCTCTATTTTCCAACAGTCCACGAGTTGATAAGTTAATCTGGAGTTGGGAGGGTTAATTTGAAAAAATTTATCGTGCGAGGGAATTTTTGACAATTTATTTATTTTTATGCTAGTTTTGCGTACATAATGCAAAGTTTATGTGAATCTATCGATTCTTTATATTTCATGATTTTTAGGGGTCTGCCCCTTAGGACTTTCTATGGTATACTAATTTTATTATTCTGAATCCATTGGCGTTTGCAAAATTGCTCTGTTGTCAACCGTTCAGGAGTTGAAAAGTTCATCTGGAGTTGAAAGGGGTAATTTAATTTTTTTTATCGTGCGTGTAAATTTGTGATGATTCATTTCATTTTTATTCTGAAAAAGCATATATTATCGAAATCAGCATGACAGTTGGCGTACAAATTCCAAATATATGTGTTAATTTTTCATGATTTTTAGGACCTATTCTGAATCAATTAGGGTTCGCGGAATTGCTCTATCTTTGTAAAAACTTCGAAATAAACAGAAATAGGCAGATTCTCGATTTCTCCTGGAAAACTCCAGAACTAGCTAGATCATACTTTTTTATTTCGCGTAATAGACCTCCGAAATACGCCCTTATTGAACCAAACCTCTATCTTTCACCTTTACCAAGATCCCAATGTGAAGATTCGAATTGGAAGTCTTGTAGAACATGATACCTGAAAAAATATTTCCACAGCGTCACCTGTAATTGAGCTGAATATCTCGAAAACTGCAAGAGTTATAAAAAAAAATTGAAGAAATTTTAAATTTCCACACCCTGTATGTTTAAAAAATTTTTATTTATGAAATTAACCCAAAAATTACCTCCTTCCGTATTTCCATGACCTTTAGGAACACCCTCTACAGTATTACTGAAAATCTTTGTCAGTCATTGAATCCGTTAGGTGGCAACTAGTTCTCAATGGACTGTAGATAATAAAAAGTTCTGATGAAAATTTGTGGCAACAAATAGAACATTTCATCTGATGTAGGCGATTCCAATGACTCTCAATGAAAAACCTCAGTGAAGAAAAATAAGCATGGCTCAAGAAGTAGAGTAATAAAATCGTTTGCTTATTTGAAGAGTAACTTTTATATTATACAAACTTTGGTAATACTTCTGAGTAATTCCGTAATCAATTATATCGAGGTACAAAATAACAGTTCTGTGTTATATCTTCAATGTCTATTTGTGTTTGGGAATGACGAGGAGTATCAAGAAAGTAGGTCAGGGTTGTACTGAGGTTTGATGTTTAGGGATTTTCATGAAAGCTGAAAACCCGAATTGAACTAACTACAAAATTGATGTTTTCAACTATTGTGGGCATCAGATAACCGCAAAAAATCAATAAATATGTGTTTCATACTTGGGAAAACAGTGAGTAGAATAATTAATAATAATAATTTATATGGAAAATGGGTGAAATTCGCAGAATTTTTGGCATAACATACTCCAAGTCAATCTAATCGATAGTGTTCAAGGGCCTTACCTTGAAAAGTGAACAGTTCTATATCTACATGGTGTTGAAAGTTACAGTTTCAGACGCTTTGATTTATATTACATAATTTTTAATTTTTTTTAATTCCAGAGGAGTGACACAAACAGTAGTATCAATAGAAAACCAAATTTTTTAGGATAACTTTTGACAATATTGAAATTCCGGGTGATTGATAGACTAGCGCTCTACCATCGTGACCACTGCGGCCCATCATCTTGCCCATAACAATCATCTTTCACACAATTCCTGAATTGAGCATTGAAAACAAAAAATATGTCTATATGCTGGGTGGAATATAGTGGATATACTGAGTTAGTCTCAGCTGGAATGATCCAACACCTTGTAGAGAAAAAACTGTCCATTTTTCAAGGTTGGGCACATGGACACTTTTGATCAACTCGGCTCAAACTACATCATATCAAACTTTCAGCAAATTTCACCAGGAACAGTTTCCAAAACAATGATGCATTGCTCTTTGTTGATTTTTGGTGGCCTTGTTAAATACAAACTTATTGAAGGTGATAAAATTCTAAACCGTCTCTAGAGTATCAGCAACGTATAGTTCTGAAGTTTCTAAAGTCTATGAATGCTTATTTTGTTTCTCTGATGATGACTTGGTCTCGAAACAACTGTTCGATACAGTGGCTAAGGATATTTTGCACAGAAGTATAGTGGCTGATTAATATCTTCCAGGTAGTCAGCTTTATCATTAGTACGGCTTTGCGAGACCAAGATACAAGACCAATACCAGGACCAAGATAAGGAATTAATAAATCTTCCCAAGATCAAGATCAAAACTTGATAAATCTTCCCAAGACCAAGACCAAGACTTGACTGTCGAGACCAAGACCAAGATCAAGACTCTCCCCCAAGAGTATTGGTCTTGGCCTTGGTCTCGAAAGAAAAATAGTGAAATTAAATCTACTTAATATTAAATGTAAAAAAAAAATGTTATGGCATTTTATATCAATTATTTATTTTTCATATGGTAGGTGTTTGAATTTTCTTCATTCATAATCAAAAATACATTTTTCGAAATTTGTATTGTAGTTAAACAGTTTACAAAAACTAGGTGAATGTTGTAAGGTCGCAGTGGTTAACAAGTAAGTATTGCAATTTCCTTGAGATTCCGATTCCACCTCTCTGCCGCAACCGCATCTTACTGCTCATCACACAATAATCCATTGTAAAATGGTCAATAAAAACCTAATTAACATTCTAACCATTTTGAACCTTTTTTCTGGCCTGTCGGGAATTAACTTGTATGCTGTGTGGGTCTAATCTAATATTTATTTAAGATTTCTTAAAAATTATATTATGATGAAATGAGAAATTTTAATTTCGCTTACTTCCCCCGTACAAATTGACAATTGTTGAAGACTGAGAAATACGAAGTATCTATTAAATTCATATAAACTGTTGGACAATTGAATTGAATAATTTAAATTTCTAGACAAGACAAGACTATCAATACTAAGATTGAGCCAGTCTCGCCTTGATCTTGAAACATCAAGACCAATACCAAGACCAAGACTACATTTATTTTTCGAGACCAAAACCAAGACTGATCAGTCTTGGTCTTGGTCTCGCGAAGCCCCCATGAGGCTTGAGTAAAGCAATGTATCTACTCGAACATATTTTGAGAAGTTTGCCAGAGAGGCCAATTCAATGAAACGAATATATGCGGCAGGAACAAAAACTTCCCTAGCTAGTACCACAGCTGACATTGGACTTCATTACATAGATATGAGTGCAGTATTCATAATTGCAAACAAATTGGCTGGTACTTTCGAAGCCGAAATTTGAACTTGTTACTATTTCTCTCTGGGTACAAAGGATTTTTGGAAATCGTTTATTGCTAGCGAAACCCTTGGATTTTCAGTAGGTGTTTTGGCTCGACACAAAAGTATCGAATACCAACCTTGCTTTATTTGACTGGAACACAGATCTTCAATATTATTGTGACCATTTCTCCTCAAGCCAGTCCTGACGGAGCTCGTAAACAGCACAGAAAACAGCGCTATTTATAGCCGATGATGTCACCATTAACTTCGCCGCTGGCGATTGACACAAGATCATTCGAGAAGCGACATCTAGACGACATTAAAAATTCGAGAAAGAACTGGAGCCGTTTCACCACGCTATATAAAAGGAATCTCCACGGCGAGACGATAGTTTTTTTTGGAGTACGATATTTGAATAATAGAGAGTGTCAGTAAAAAAAATTAAAATAGTGACTTGTGATATAAATTATTGATTAAGACGTGTGTAAATAAATTATAAAAATTAGTTAAGTACAGTTTTATTACATTATCATACCCTAAAAAGTTATAGAATAATCTTTGCCTTTTGAATCCTGGAAGAAATTTCATTATATCTATGAGGATCATTGCACAATCATTTGTCAGATTTAGCTACCCATCGTGATAACAACAAGGGGAGAACGTTATTTTCTGTCAGATAGAAATTTTTTTGTATGCAAAGTCTTTCCGTCAAATTGTCTAATATTTCAATTTGTTGTTGAATTCGGGCTTCTGAACAGAAGTAACCATGGGTACACAAACATTCTATGGATAGTTTAAGAGATACAGAGTGGTGAAGTTGTAAAATGTCACTTTCAGGCCATTATTAGTTGAAGTTTTTTGTTGGTAATATCACTTGAGTAGGAGTGGGTATTTCATCTACACCAGAATATTACACTACGTACAATTTTTTGAACAATATACAGGGTAAATGAATTTATTCGAGGAAAGGAAAATGAAAATTAGTCTGACCATTTTTTTAACTCGGCTGCGCCTCGTTAAAAAAAATCAGTTCTCGATCATCAAAGTAGCATTTCGCGCACTATTTGACTTATTACGTTTTTTAATCGGACTGGATAGATTTCAGCAGATTGAAATGAGGTTTGTTGGTATGGAAATGAGTGTATTATTTTCTGAACAGTATGTATCTCATGATTAATAACTAGAACTCATTTGTCTTTCAAAAAGTTTGCTTATATCATTTTCAGTTTGACAGTTGCAATGAGTAGGTACGCTGTTGATGAGCGATTGTGCTATCATGACCTACCTGCCGATTTATACTTTTGTAACGAAATGTAAAACATTGCGTTACCAATTTTTCGGTTTGTTGAATTTTATGTTGGTTGGTTGGTTTATCTCATTGAGCTGTTCCAATTTATTCAATTGTGCTATGCGATTGGTAACACTGACGATAGACAGAGTGAGAGTGATTGACTTCCTCCCATGGAGACCTTCTATCGCCCCTTTTCTGAAGTTTTCCCTTCGGGAAATTTAAAATTTTTCTAGAGCGAGGAAATGAAAGGTCGTATATATTATTATCTTTAAAATGATTAACTTCTATCTGGTTCGTTAATCGAATCGATATAAAAATCGATATTCTTGTGGCACGTTTAATTTGAACTTTGAAAATTCAATTTTGATACATTGAAAAATGGCCGTATGTGCGTCACTCTGTCACTCATGAATTTCATGATTAATTTGGAAATCTTCAAAGTTTGAGTATTATGCGTGATCATTATCGAATATAATTTTGTACTCGTACTCTCTTTTGACGAGTCGGTCCTGAATTCTGAAATGTCACAGCTCACAGCTGAAATAAATTCTAACCTGTGAAAGTCGAGACAAAGTGTGGAGATAATTTTCATTAATTCTATCAATCTTGAAGTTAAAAGATTATGAATTAGATCTGTTTCTGTTCGTGCTTTATGTTTTTCAGTGATACAAGTGTTTCCACAAGTTTTTCCAGAATGTTCAGAAGTTATCAATCTGCTTAAAAGGCAAGAACAGTGAACTAGGATCTAAATTCCTGAACCTGGATGGTGATCGGTGAGGAGGTCTGATCTGGCAGCTTGGAGAACAGGATTCATGGGTGAGTAAATGCTTTTTTTTATTCCTGATTTCTTTATCTCAATCAGAAGAAGTTACACTCACTCATGAAGCTTTGAGCTCTTGGTAAGATCTTTCGCTCTCTTCTACATCACTACCCATGTTTAGATGTCTAGCCAAAAGAAGTTTGATATATTTTGGTAACCTTTCATTTTCAGTAGTTCTGGACACAAATAAAGCCATCTGCTTTCTTTGTGACTTTATAAGAAAGCATTATCTCAACCCTCTTGCTTTCTCTCTCCCTCTCTCTGTTTCTCCTCAGTCAGGAGATACACATTTCCCTTTCATCCTTGATGATTTTGCTTGTCAGTTCCACTGAACGTTGGAAATTGACTATAAAAAAAAATATAAAAAATAATAGAAAACAATATCTTTATGAAAATCTTTTTCTTATGCTCGATTGAGATTGAACTCTTCTATAACATTGCTTGAAAAATTACCAAATTTGAGTTTCACTGTAAAATTTAATTCTTTCCATACCTATTGAATATTTCAATCATTGTTGAACTCAGCAAATCTTACATTTACTGTAAATTTAAATTCTTCATCTCATTTATATATTCCCTGAATATTCTATATATTATAAATTTAAACTCTTTCATTTCATCATCATTCATTTTGATAATCTATAAGTATATCTAGACTAGATTTGTACAATCATGGTCATATCTCGAGTCGTGTGACTCAACCTGCCACAAGATACTGGTTTGTGTTTATTTTTCACAGCGTTCGTTCGAACATCTTATGAGATCCAGGAAAGACCCCAGACCGACTACAGATTGTATCCAGATTGTATCCTGCTAGTAGAGCAGCTATTGTCTCGAGAGACCATACAAGGCTCCTACATTCTTCGTTAAAGTAGAGCTCTGGAGTAAGTCATCGCAAGAACTGATCATAAAATGTGAATAAACCAACCAGTCATTTCAAGGCAAATATTGAGAGACCAGAATCCTTTGTAACTTCAGTAGAATCTTGTCACACATGTTTTGTAAAAGAAGAACCTGGTGCCCATGCATACCTAATATCTTTTATCTTCATACCTTACATTTGTCACAGGATATATCTGTCGTACTAGCAGATAACGATACCCACGACCTCCCGTAACAATCTGAGCAGCTCATAGGCATTGCTGTAAAAAAAGGGCAAGCAAATAAGGATAAGTGTTTATCTTTAGTTGCACTTTTACGTTTACATTTTAATTCATTCAAATTGTGCATTTTGTTTACGAAAACTGTGCGATTCGTTTATCGTGCGTAATGAGCTATTTAGTGAGGCTGAGTGTCGTGTGATTTTGCCAATTTCCTGCAGTGGTCGTGGGTAAATGTTATTTTCGCTTTTTCTACCTAACCCTTTTGTGATCAAGGAAGCAAAGAATCCAGTAACATTCATTTGATTCCGTCATGCACTGCTTCTCTGTGTTCACCCATCAAATCTGGATGATTTTAACCGGATTTATTTATCTCAATCCGCCCCTGTTCCGTAAGAAGTCCTCTTCATGAAGTGAGTGTTTGTTTCTGTTTGGGTAAACCTTCTCGTTCCTTTTGACTTTCCATCAGCAGGCCCATTTGCAGAATAGTTCCACGGCCCTCTATGCTAAACCATCGTTTCATTATAAGACCCACTCCTGATTGGTTGTTTGGATTCTCCTCTTATCTCCGACGTATTTGCATAAGCCAACATTTCTAGTGATCAAGAAATACCTTCCTGATTCCTTTGCTTTCGCTTGCGGAATTCTTACCTATCTCCTTTATTCTGAGCCAATTCTTTTGATCAGTTACTCGACGTATTGGGCCCCAGAGGCAATTTTCCTTTTAATTAAAGATAAAGCGATTACTTTTTCACTGCGGACGGAATGGAGAGCTTTGATTCATTCCGGTTTTTGTCTGTTCACTTATAAAAAGTGAACTGGGAGGTATGTACGTTGAAAGGATCGATAAGCTGGGATTGGCGCAAAGCTAGGAAAAATAATTTATAACAGAAAATATGTTTCATCGGTTCTAGAATGAGAAATAAATACAGTACCTATTCACTAGTATGTTCAGCAACTACGATAATATTGTATGCATGTAACTTCTATCACTTCTAATAGCATTAATTTAATAGATTTGATTACGTACAACTAATAAAGAAACTGAACACTATTCTGCTAGAGTCCTGGAAAGTCCTGATCGCTAATCAATATAATGTGACTTTAACATTTGATTTTGTGTATAACAGTCATCAGAAAATAATACATTTCAGGCCATCGGAAAGAGTTGATCTAGATCAATTCAAGAGTGATTTTGAAGCCTTTCCTTGGTATCGTATTTTTCAAGCCGAGAATAGATAACAAATTCGAGGGTCTCAAAGAGTTCATTAACATTTCCTTTGATTTGCATATACCGTTGAAAGTAATGATATGATATGAAATTCACACATTACACTGATGTGGTAATTCTGAATGTATTGGGGTAGCAGAATTTTTTTATATTCAACCGTTCTCGAATTGAAGAGTTCATCTGGGGTGAGAAGTCATTTTTCTCCATATTTTTCTTCCATAATTTTCGGAATCTGCATGAAATTTTGCGCAAGTAATACAGATTTCTAGTGGATCTGTCGATTTTGTATTTTTCATGATTTTTGAAGGTCTATCCCTTCGATTTTTTCGATTTTTCGAATAATTCTGTTTTATTTCCATCGACTGGAAATTCACAGTTTATATTAATTTGATCATTCTGAATCGATTGGCGTTCGCAGAATTGCTCTATCTTCAACCGTTCTCGAGTTGAAAAGTTCATATGGAGTTGAATGACCCCTTTCCCTCCATATTTCTTTTTTCTACCACTATTCGTGGATTTTTTGAAGCCAAATCTTTTTTTTTTGGAATCAGCATGAAATTTTGCGTATATAGTGCGAATTTCAAGTAAATCTCTTGGTTTCGAATTTTTCTCGATTTTTAGGGGTCTACCCCTTTGGACTTTTATCGATTTTTCGAATAATTTTGTTTTATTTCGATCGACTCGAAATTCGCAGATTATATCAATTTGATCATTCTGAATCGATTGGCGTTCGCAGAATTGCTCTTTCTTTAACCGTTCTCGAGCTGAAGAGTTCATCTGGAGTGAGAAAAAGTAATTTCCCTCCATAACTTTCTTCCAGTCCTTTTCGTAACATTTTTGACGTTGAGGACACAAAAATTATAATTTTTTCGAAATCTGCATGAAATTTTGCCCATGTAGTACAGATTCCAAGTGAATCTGCCGATTTTGTATTTTCCATGATTTTTAGGGGTCTACCCCTTTGAACTTTTTTCGATTTATTTTGTTTTATACCGATCGACTCGAAATTCACAGATTATATCAATTTGATCATTCTGAATCGATTGGCATTCGCAGAATTGCTCTTTCTTCAACCGTTCTCGAGTTGAAGAGTAAAGTGGAAAAAATTAATTTCACTCCATATCTTTCTTCCAGTCCTTTTCGTAACATTTTTGACGTTGAGGACACAAAAATTATAATTTTTTCGAAATCTGCATGATATTTTGCCCATGTAGTACAGATTCCAAGTGAATCTGCCGATTTTGTATTTTCCATGATTTTTAGGGGTCTACCCCTTTGAACTTTTTTCGATTTATTTTGTTTTATACCGATCGATTCGAAATTCACAGATTATATCAATTTGATCATTCTGAATCGATTGGCGTTCGCAGAATTGCTCTTTCTTCAACCGTTCTCGAGTTGAAGAGTAAAGTGGAAAAAAGTAATTTCCCTCCATATTTTTCTTCCAGTCCTTTTCGTAACATTTTTGACGTTGAGGACACAAAAATTATAATTTTTTCGAAATCTGCATGAAATTTTGCCCATGTAGTACAGATTCCAAGTGAATCTGCCGATTTTGTATTTTCCATGATTTTTAGGGGTCTACCCCTTTGAACTTTTTTCGATTTATTTTGTTTTATACCGATCGACTCGAAATTCACAGATTATATCAATTTGATCATTCTGAATCGATTGGCGTTCGCAGAAATGCTCTTTCTTTAACCGTTCTCGAGCTGAAGAGTTCCTCTGGAGTGAGAAAAAGTAATTTCCCTCCATATCTTTCTTCCAGTCCTTTTCGTAACATTTTTGACGTTGAGGACACAAAAATTATAATTTTTTCGAAATCTGCATGAAATTTTGCCCATGTAGTACAGATTCCAAGTGAATCTGCCTATTTTGTATTTTCCATGATTTTTAGGGGTCTACCCCTTTGGACTTTTATCGATTTTTCGAATAATTTTGTTTTATTATCGATTGTCTCGAAATTCACAGATTATAGTAATTTGATCATTCTGAATCGATTGGAGTTCGCAGAATTGCTCTATCTTCAACCGTTCTCGAGTTGAAAAGTTCATATGGAGTTGAAAGGGGTCATTTCCGTCCATATTTCTTTTTTCTACCACTATTCATGAATTTTTTGAAGCCAAATATCTTTTTTTGGAATCAGCATGAAATTTTGCGTATATAGTGCGAATTTCAAGTAAATGTCTTGTTATCGAATTTTTCACGATTTTTAGGGGTCTACCCCTTTGGACTTTTATCGATTTTTTGAATAATTTTGTTTTATTTTGATTGTCTCGAAATTCGCAGATTATATCAATTTGATCATTCTGAATCGATTGGCGTTCGCAGAATTGCTCTATCTTCAACCGTTCTCGAGTTGAAGAGTTCATCTGGAATGAGAAGAAGTAATTTCCCTCCATATTTTTCTTCCAGTCCTTTTCGTAACATTTTTGACGTTGAGGAAACAAAAATTATAATTTTTTCGAAATCTGCATGAAATTTTGCCCATGTAGTACAGATTCCAAGTAAATCTGCCTATTTTGTATTTTCCATGATTTTTAGGGGTCTACCCCTTTGGACTTTTATCGATTTTTCGAATAATTTTGTTTTATTATCGATTGTCTCAAAATTCACAGATTATAGTAATTTGATCATTCTGAATCGATTGGAGTTCGCAGAATTGCTCTATCTTCAACCGTTCTCGAGTTGAAAAGTTCATATGGAGTTGAAAGGGGTCATTTCCGTCCATATTTCTTTTTTCTACCACTATTCATGAATTTTTTGAAGCCAAATATCTTTTTTTGGAATCAGCATTAAATTTTGCGTATATAGTGCGAATTTCAAGTAAATGTCTTGTTATCGAATTTTTCACGATTTTTAGGGGTCTACCCCTTTGGACTTTTATCGATTTTTTGAATAATTTTGTTTTATTTTGATTGTCTCGAAATTCGCAGATTATATCAATTTGATCATTCTGAATCGATTGGCGTTCGCAGAATTGCTCTATCTTCAACCGTTCTCGAGTTGAAGAGTTCATCTGGAATGAGAAGAAGTAATTTCCCTCCATATTTTTCTTCCAGTCCTTTTCGTAACATTTTTGACGTTGAGGAAACAAAAATTATAATTTTTTCGAAATCTGCATGAAATTTTGCCCATGTAGTACAGATTCCAAGTAAATCTGCCTATTTTGTATTTTCCATGATTTTTAGGGGTCTACCCCTTTGGACTTTTATCGATTTTTCGAATAATTTTGTTTTATTATCGATTGTCTCAAAATTCACAGATTATAGTAATTTGATCATTCTGAATCGATTGGAGTTCGCAGAATTGCTCTATCTTCAACCGTTCTCGAGTTGAAAAGTTCATATGGAGTTGAAAGGGGTCATTTCCGTCCATATTTCTTTTTTCTACCACTATTCATGAATTTTTTGAAGCCAAATATTTTTTTTTTGAATCAGCATGAAATTTTGCGTATATAGTGCGAATTTCAAGTAAATGTCTTGTTATCGAATTTTTCACGATTTTTAGGGGTCTACCCCTTTGGACTTTTATCGATTTTTTGAATAATTTTGTTTTATTTTGATTGTCTCGAAATTCGCAGATTATATCAATTTGATCATTCTGAATCGATTGGCGTTCGCAGAATTGCTCTATCTTCAACCGTTCTCGAGTTGAAGAGTTCATCTGGAGTGAGAAGAAGTAATTTCCCTCCATATTTTTCTTCCAGTCCTTTTCGTAACATTTTTGACGTTGAGGAAACAAAAATTATAATTTTTTCGAAATCTGCATGAAATTTTGCCCATGTAGTACAGATTCCAAGTGAATCTGTCTATTTTGTATTTTCCATGATTTTTAGGGGTCTACCCCTTTGGACTTTTATCGATTTTTCGAATAATTTTGTTTTATTATCGATTGTCTCGAAATTCACAGATTATAGTAATTTGATCATTCTGAATCGATTGGAGTTCGCAGAATTGCTATATCTTCAACCGTTCTCGAGTTGAAAAGTTCATATGGAGTTGAAAGGGGTCATTTCCCTCCATATTTCTTTTTTCTACCACTATTCATGGATTTTTTGAAGCCAAATCTTTTTTTTTGGAATCAGCATGAAATTTTGCGTATATAGTGCGAATTTCAAGTAAATCTCTTGGTTTCGAATTTTTCACGATTGTAAGGGGTCTACCCCTTTGAACTTTTATCGGTTTTTCGAATAATTTTGTTTTATTTTGATTGTCTCGAAATTCGCAGATTATATCAATTTGATCATTCTGAATCGATTGGCGTACGCAGAAATGCTCTTTCTTTAACCGTTCTCGAGCTGAAGAGTTCATCTGGAGTGAGAAGAAGTAATTTCCCTCCTCCATATTTTTCTTCCAGTCCTTTTCGTAACATTTTTGACGTTGAGGACACAAAAATTATAATTTTTTCGAAATCTGCATGAAATTTTGCCCATGTAGTACAGATTCCAAGTGAATCTGCCGATTTTGTATTTTCCATGATTTTTAGGGGTCTACCCCTTTGAACTTTTTTCGATTTATTTTGTTTTATACCGATCGACTCGAAATTCACAGATTATATCAATTTGATCATTCTGAATCGATTGGCGTTCGCAGAAATGCTCTTTCTTTAACCGTTCTCGAGCTGAAGAGTTCCTCTGGAGTGAGAAAAAGTAATTTCCCTCCATATCTTTCTTCCAGTCCTTTTCGTAACATTTTTGACGTTGAGGACACAAAAATTATAATTTTTTCGAAATCTGCATGAAATTTTGCCCATGTAGTACAGATTCCAAGTGAATCTGCCTATTTTGTATTTTCCATGATTTTTAGGGGTCTACCCCTTTGGACTTTTATCGATTTTTCGAATAATTTTGTTTTATTATCGATTGTCTCGAAATTCACAGATTATAGTAATTTGATCATTCTGAATCGATTGGAGTTCGCAGAATTGCTCTATCTTCAACCGTTCTCGAGTTGAAAAGTTCATATGGAGTTGAAAGGGGTCATTTCCGTCCATATTTCTTTTTTCTACCACTATTCATGAATTTTTTGAAGCCAAATATTTTTTTTTGGAATCAGCATGAAATTTTGCGTATATAGTGCGAATTTCAAGTAAATGTCTTGTTATCGAATTTTTCACGATTTTTAGGGGTCTACCCCTTTGGACTTTTATCGATTTTTTGAATAATTTTGTTTTATTTTGATTGTCTCGAAATTCGCAGATTATATCAATTTGATCATTCTGAATCGATTGGCGTTCGCAGAATTGCTCTATCTTCAACCGTTCTCGAGTTGAAGAGTTCATCTGGAGTGAGAAGAAGTAATTTCCCTCCATATTTTTCTTCCAGTCCTTTTCGTAACATTTTTGACGTTGAGGAAACAAAAATTATAATTTTTTCGAAATCTGCATGAAATTTTGCCCATGTAGTACAGATTCCAAGTAAATCTGCCTATTTTGTATTTTCCATGATTTTTAGGGGTCTACCTCTTTAGACTTTTATCGATTTTTCGAATAATTTTGTTTTATTATCGATTGTCTCGAAATTCACAGATTATAGTAATTTGATCATTCTGAATCGATTGGAGTTCGCAGAATTGCTCTATCTTCAACCGTTCTCGAGTTGAAAAGTTCATATGGAGTTGAAAGGGGTCATTTCCGTCCATATTTCTTTTTTCTACCACTATTCATGAGTTTTTTGAAGCCAAATATTTTTTTTTGGAATCAGCATGAAATTTTGCGTATATAGTGCGAATTTCAAGTAAATGTCTTGTTATCGAATTTTTCACGATTTTTAGGGGTCTACCCCTTTGGACTTTTATCGATTTTTTGAATAATTTTGTTTTATTTTGATTGTCTCGAAATTCGCAGATTATATCAATTTGATCATTCTGAATCGATTGGCGTTCGCAGAATTGCTCTATCTTCAACCGTTCTCGAGTTGAAGAGTTCATCTGGAGTGAGAAGAAGTAATTTCCCTCCATATTTTTCTTCCAGTCCTTTTCGTAACATTTTTGACGTTGACGAAACAAAAATTATAATTTTTTCGAAATCTGCATGAAATTTTGCCCATGTAGTACAGATTCCAAGTGAATCTGTCTATTTTGTATTTTCCATGATTTTTAGGGGTCTACCCCTTTGGACTTTTATCGATTTTTCGAATAATTTTGTTTTATTATCGATTGTCTCGAAATTCACAGATTATAGTAATTTGATCATTCTGAATCGATTGGAGTTCGCAGAATTGCTATATCTTCAACCGTTCTCGAGTTGAAAAGTTCATATGGAGTTGAAAGGGGTCATTTCCCTCCATATTTCTTTTTTCTACCACTATTCATGGATTTTTTGAAGCCAAATCTTTTTTTTTGGAATCAGCATGAAATTTTGCGTATATAGTGCGAATTTCAAGTAAATCTCTTGGTTTCGAATTTTTCACGATTGTTATGGGTCTACCCCTTTGAACTTTTATCGGTTTTTCGAATAATTTTGTTTTATTTTGATTGTCTCGAAATTCGCAGATTATATCAATTTGATCATTCTGAATCGATTGGCGTACGCAGAAATGCTCTTTCTTTAACCGTTCTCGAGCTGAAGAGTTCATCTGGAGTGAGAAGAAGTAATTTCCCTCCATATTTTTCTTCCAGTCCTTTTCGTAACATTTTTGACGTTGAGGAAACAAAAATTATAATTTTTTCGAATTCTGCATGAAATTTTGCCCATGTAGTACAGATTCCAAGTGAATCTGCCTATTTTGTATTTTCCATGATTTTTAGGGGTCTACCCCTTTGGACTTTTATCGATTTTTCGAATAATTTTGTTTTATTATCGATTGTCTCGAAATTCACAGAAAAGTTCGTCTGGAGTTGGAAGGAGTCGTTTTCCTCCATATTTTTTGGTTTTAATTATTATTTTTCATAGAATATTGTGATCGTGGGGTTTTGGATTCAGGTACTTTGCTTGAACTCGAAAAAATATAAAATTACCTTTGTGTCGTTTGGTTTTCTATATGATCTGACTTGATAATTATCACCAGAACAAGGAAAAAGAGAAAATACTCTCACGGAATTCCTCACAGTGCCTTCCAGTAATCCAAATAAACCCAATGAACTCCCGAAATTCCCGAGTGTTTGTACTACTACCCTAATGGGAATCACAATACATTACCCCCATAGTGTGTATTGACTCGGTTGACAAATGCCCAACGCTTCACTACACAAAGCCACCACGATGCTTTTTTAGGTTTTCAACAAGAGGAGAAGAAGTAGAATTTCCGTGTTCTCGCCCGGTCTTTTCCAGAGTGCATTCAATCGTTAATCATGGGAATTCGCTTCGACTGGCTTTTCGAGTGTTTTTCACTGCCAGGCATAATAGTGTCGTTTTGGTTTCCGTTTCTTTGACTGAAATGTATCATTTGTCAGAGTATCGTTCGATTGAGAGCGGGTTATTGTGAAATGTTGGCGAAATGATTACCCAAGGAGACACAGGCTATACAAAAAAGCAGTTTTTCATTCGGAAAAGTATAGAGATTTTATTTCAATTCGTTTGAAAAAGATTTCATTAGATATTACCTACCTCTGAAATATATTTGAAAATGGAAAATATGATAACCTTGGTCTATACTGTTATTTCTGTAGTGAAAAAATAAGTCAAGAATCAATAAATATTGAACTAAGGTAAACCCGTTGAAGTGTGACCTAGTTTTCAACTAGTTGTTTGTATGATACATTATAGAATATTTTGGAGATTGCTAAGGACCTGATATTTGCTACCAATGGTCTTTAGGGACTTGACTACATACTTTCAAATCTAGGTGAGTTCATAACATCGCATATAGAAGATATCCATATAAGATTTTGTTTCATATAAACATGTGTCTTAACAGGCTCCGTTTTCGAGATATAGGGTGTCGAAATTTAAAAAAAAATCAGCTTGTATTAAATCCTCAAAAACCTTTGGGTGGATTTTGATAAAACTTTTGGTATACTCATTCAAGGTAATAGGATCCTGTTGGTTGGAATAAAAATTTAAATTCCAGTAGCGTCCCAGAGGGTAATCTATCTAATATCATTCTACCGCACTGTTTTATTTATGTTTATTTTTTTTCAATTGAGCAATTACAATTTCTTCATTTCAATAATTTGTTTCTGCATCTCAATTCATTTTCGAAAAAAAATCAGCACAAAGGTTTTTGAGTTATTAATGAAAAACTGATTTTTTCTCAAAACTTTGACACACAACAGAGGAAAAAAAATCTAATTTTTGCCTGAAAAACCGATTCTGAACGTTTGGCGGTTTAACCCTGGGTCACCCTTTTTAATAGATAGTTATGTATCAAGGGAATTATAAGGGCCTCAATTATCGAAGGCAAAGCTTGTGTCCCGAGGACCTCTGGCTCACTTTTAATTAAACCAAATTTTGAAGACCTTGAAGGGGATGAAGGAGACTCTGATGATGAACCAATTCCTGATTTAGAGTAGTTTCGTAACACTTCTTACAATCGTAACGATTTGTAAAATAGTTGTCTAATACTCAACATTTTGCATTTTTTGAAAATTTGTTCGGTAGGAAATCTTATATTCAAACCATATATGATTGTCAAAATTCTCTTCTGGACTATTTTGACATATTTGAGCTGATTTGATTGGGCATAGGAGATTGAACAAGACAGTAATACATGGATATTAATGGAAGGTTAGTGTTCGTAATTTTTTGTGAGAACTTGAATATGTTTATTCCACTTAAGGTGGTTGTCCATTATAATTCCGAGATACTTTGCACTATCAGAAACGTCTAATGTCCATGTTATTTGTCTATGACTGAAGTAAATATCAATTTTTTTGTTGGTTGGCAGACCTGTAATATTGTTCGAAAAAGGTAAGTATACTGTTTTTTTGTAGTTTATGTTCAACAAGTTTTTATCCAGCCACTTTGTTATTATTTTCAAATATGTCTGAACGTTTTCTGAAACTTGAGTCCAGTTACCTCCTTCCACGTAAAACAGTGTCGTCTGCATATTATATTATATCACCTGAGCACGTTATGGAAAGCAGTTCGTTTAGGTATATTATCATTATAATATACCTAAACGAACTGCCCAAGAACTGTTCCTTGCGGTATGCCATGAGTCATTGTCCAATGACAACTGTAAATGCCATTTATTTTCACAGTCTGCGTCCTGTCACTGAGATAATTCTTAAAAAAATTCAGAGCTATACCTCCATATTCTTCTAGTTTATTCAGAAGTATACTAACTGTGACTTACGGTGTCAAAGGCCTTTGCTTAATCTAAAAATATAGCGGCGCAGTTTGTTCCTTTGTCTAAACATGTGTATATTTTTTTGTTAATAAAGAAATTTCATCACTGGTGCTTTTGTTTTGACGAAATCCAAATTGTCGGCTAGATATGCGATTGTGCTTATTCAAAAACTGTACCAAACGCGCTTTCACTACCTTCTCCAAAATTTTGGCTAAATTCGAAAACAGACTGATTGGTCTGTAGTTTTCAGCGACATAAGAACCTGTATTGAAAATAGGTTTGATAACTGCTTCCTTAAATTCCTTTGGACATACACCAGTGCTGTATGTAAGATAGAGGCTCACTGATTTCACTGTTCAATTCTTTTAGAGTATGCACCAAGATATTATCAAAACCGGTAGAGTAGCCGAGCTTTTGAGCTGAGCAATTATTTCTTCGATTTCTTTTCTGTTTGTTGGTTTGAAAAATAAAGAATTTTTTATAATGTAACATTCTGTTCCGTCTCAAAATTCTTATCAGTATTTTTTATAATTTCATCGGCCATCTCGTCGCCAATTGTAGCGTAGTGGTTGTTGAAAATATTTGCTGTTTCTGTGGGATTCGAGGTACTTCCGTCGGATTTGATAATTTCCCTCATGTCGCTACATTTGTTCATGGTTTCCCATATCTTTTTTGAGCTATTTAAATTTTTTTATAACACATTTATAATGATTGTTATTTTGTTTGTTTATCAGATTAGTAATTGTATTTCTGTATAGTCTATATTTTTGATATACTTCCATGTTTTTATTTTTCTTGTAATCTCTGAATGATTTATCTCGTGTTTTCATGGAATTTATCAAACTTTCACTCATACATATCTTCTTCTCTGGATTACCTTCCTGATCCACATCTTCAAATTTTTCATCATTCATTAGTTTTATCAGTTTTTTGTTATCAATGATTTGTTTTTCAGTTGTACCCTTTTCAACAGCACCGTTCATGTCATCTGTATCTGTATCGATTTCAAGTACAACTCTTAGACACCGGCATCCTTGATTCCCACGAAACTCTCTGAACATGATCGAAAGTGATTCGATTCATACATTTACAGTATTTCCGAAACGCGTCGCTCCTTTCAAAACTTATCTTCCTTATCGTTTCTTCGGAATATTATTCCCAACACCGGCACCATCGAGACGACATGACAACAAGAAAACAACCTGGCATTGTTCGCTTCACACACCTTTTCCATTATCTTAGGAATTCCTACATGGCTCGCGACACGGAAAAATCCGCATTGCTTGCCGAAGAGACAAATATCTAACAAGACGCAGAATTGCAGAGGGGAAGGTATGCTGTTAGCAGTGAGTAACGCATAGCTTAGCGGGTCGCTAGTACCAGCGAGAGTTTGTCAATTGTCACCCGGACCGTGTACTTGCGAGCGCCTGTCTATTTACACAGCAACATATCACCCGGGCTGCTACAAGGCCTCCTCTCCGAAAGAGATACTCTACGTGTGTGTAAGGTCGCTATCTTTACACGGGTACACGTCGAAAAACAACGGCCGTAATTGAAGAACGGGCGATAGCAAGTGTTTTCTAAGAAATTTGTGGGCTTGTGAATTGGGTCAAGAACAATATCAGTGCGGGATTTTCTAGAAAATTCGCCCACAGTAGACCTTTTCGTCTTCACTTAGTAGAATACCATGTCAGCTAGAACTCTTTTCGGGTATTAGCCAGGGAAGTAGTTGTTTTCTGACAGATGTTTGCCTTTTATTTTCCCACTTGGTGGAAACACTTGGAGACAAGGGTTCTCCGTATTCATTTCCCTTTGTTGATACCTCTTTGGTACAATATTTTCGACTTGTTTGAAATACTTCAGGTAGTTGACAATAATTGAATGTAATAAGCTTATATCGTCATAGTTACGCTATCACTGAAGAGGGTCATAACTCCCTTCGGACATTACATTATAATTTCTTCTCTTCTGTGGCTGGAGGTTCTGTTCACTACTGTCGAGGTACCTATCCTCCGAATACCCCTTCGCCACCGTGGAACTTTTCCAACCTCCGTGTCTTCTTAAGTTAGTCATAGTTGCTTCTGCATTAGCTACAGCAGTTGCAGAAGTACGACGAAGGCAATATCCTGTATAGGAAGATGGGTTCAACAATCCTGAACACATTGCGATTTTGCTGAAGATTTTCTCAAACATGATTTTCCAACTGGCTGTACTGGCTACTACTGTGAATTTCTTCGATACACCAGTTGTACTTTCCCGTACGTTCACTACCATAACGGAATCTCGGATATTTTCATATTCGAAAGTTCCTGACTTCTGCATCCTCCAAAATAACCCATAATCAAAACAACTCATAAACACAAAAAAAAACACACAAAAAGGAAAATAAGATAAGAATTACCATATAAAATAAATGTATATCATTAGGAGCGTTCTTTAGAAAGCTGATGTCATCTTGAGGAGATAGAACGGGATAATTTTTCTATACCTACCTTAAACATACCTATACCTTAAAATAAACTAAGTATTTTATATTCCTTCCAACCACATTGACTTTGAGACTTCTCAGCATAATCTGGTCTATATAATAATAATAATAATAAGAATGTTTATTGAAGTAGAACAAAAGTCTAACAATGATTTAATAAACAAGTGTCTCCAAGAATTTTTAAACGCTTTACATATCGTAGGTAGATACTTGTTTTACGAACTTATAACCACAAAATTTTATATTCTCACTTTTTTTTTATGCAAACAGTTTCAATTGACAGGTCAAGACCTACTCTGTCAGGCTGGTCTTTAACTGAATTCAAACAGTAGCCCTAGCAATATATTCAAAGAATGGAATTGCTATGGTGATAATTCAAAACATTGGCGTCAAATCAGATTTTGAATTTAGAGGGTGGATCAGTCTCACATGATATATCTGGTCAATCTAAATAACCTTGAATGAGAAAATTCGAAGGAGGTATATGTAGTTCATTTTTTAATTCGATTTTTGAGTGAATTGTAGTTTATTTGCAGTCTAGCAATAATAATTCAAGGTCATTCCATAGTTTTTCCATAGGAATGGCTATGAATTGACCTTGGTGTCAAGCCATAAAATTCCCCAGCCGGTGGATAATCTACTGCCCTTATTTATCCATTGTTACTTACAAACTGCATTCAGTAATGTTTGAAATCCCATCACATTTCCTGCAAACAATCTAAGACACTGGCTTTCAGTGTGCTGCGGCACGCTACAAAGAGAACAATACCTCAGAGGGCTCAGTTGTTTTGATACTCCGGGAAAACTAAGCATTTTTGTGGAAGATTTATTGTGAAGTGATTGACTGGTCATGATATTTGTCAACGATATTTGTTCATTCTATGGATGTATTTCATTTACTAAAACACGAAGTATTCCCAATGACGGCATAATCAAGAGATGACGCTGATATCGCTTCAGAACGAAGGGTGACAGATACCAGCAGCATGGCTGTCACCACCACCAACAGATGGCGTTAATATTCTACACTTCCATCAAAAGCGACCCATATCTGCAAATTTTAGTTTTTTATTAATCAAATCCATGTTATTTAAATACTTGATATTCTTCACTAAGTTCATGGATGAATCAGGTCCACATTAGGAGTTTGGTTTGCGAATCGTGACCTCAGCTCATCATACAATAATAATAATAATAGTCCTTCAAATAGTGAGATGCATTCGACAGGTGATGCCGCTCTGGAGGACTCGCTTCATTATTATCGCATTTATTTCTAAGTCAGCAACCCGTTCAGCCGATGAACTCGGTCTCGTATTCGAGACTGGACGGACGAACCCAAACTCTGTCACCAAGTTAGAATCCTTTCAGCACAAAGCCCACGTCAAAGCTGCGGAGAATCAGAGTGTCCTATACAGCTTCATGAAGATGAGCCAATGCATGGGGTCTTCTTCAAAAACATCAAAGACCTGGCTTATCCAGAAACCTGACCTTCGCATTTCTGAGGTGAGGTGGGCTGAATAAAAACCGAGGGATCATAATGACCGATGAATGCGAAGTGTTCCGTAGAGCAGCTGAGACCATAATGTATTTGTTGTGTTGTGCTACCATCTACTGGGAAAATCACAATGGATCAGATCAATAGAACCGTTACTTGAACATTGAAACCAACTGAATGTAAGGAACTCAGTTGCAATATTTTTGTTACTATGCCAATTTTGATTATCAAATTCGCTCTTACAAATACATAATCTTGTATATTCCAAATAAGTGCAGAGAATATCCACCTTTCGCACTTGAATAGGGAAATGAAATAAATAAAATTTTCATAAAAGTGTCTAGATTGTTTGGAGTATCAGAAAACAGATCAGTTTAATACACCGCGCCATCCCCTCGATATATTTATTCAGACTACTCTATTATTCTATTAACAATCGCACAGCTATTGTGTACCCATCTGTATGTACGCAACGCGTTCAAACCGTGGTATCTTAAGACCAGAACTTGCTGACCCCCCAAAACAACAGAAACGCAGGGTTGGAACAGCCCAGAAATATTTGTGTATAAATAAAATTTGATGTGTTGAATATTTCCTTCTAAAACAGATTGCCCAGACCAGATAATTTCACCTGTTTATTTCTGTTACAGTAGCTCAGCTCAGTCGATGCCCAAGAAGTTTTTTGAAAAGGTAACTTGTGTATTTTTGAAATGTTTAGTATCAAGAGAATCGCACGTCAAAAGGTAAGACCTTTTTAATCCTTAGCTCGCACAAGATTAGAATTCTGAGGGCTGTCGTTCGACAGCTGGTTAACAGAAAAAACAATTTTAAACAACAATTTTTTAATAAAGATGATTCAAACACAGATGCTTGGTTTTATTGTAAAAAAAATCAGCAAATCAATGATAAATTGTGGTGTTCAAATAAATCTTACCTTTCCTTCACTGAACGTTTCAATATTATCAAATTTCCAAATTGTACGAATACCACAGAACCTCCTTTATGAGTTATGGTCACTTTTCTGGCTTTATAGCTAAATGTAATTAGTCATTTACCGTTGGCAGTCAGATCGGTGGCGTCCTAACTTAATGTTAAAAAAAATATCAAACTTTCGGCAGTGAAAATATAGTTTCAGAAATGACAATAGAGTTTTTGTGATACTGATGAAAAACTAATAGACTGTCAAAAATGTTTTTATGTAGTTTCAAAGATCAATTTATCTCTTGTGCGCGTAGTGGTTTTAAGTCTACGAAATTTTTGGTTTTTATGTGATATTGAGGATAAAAATTGTTGAAAACGGAACGTTTACTTGAAATAGAATTCAACTTTCAGGAATTTCAATATCTGGCAGGATTTGCTTCTGGTTGGTTTATCGCGAGTCAGAAACTTGATCGCCCCTGTATCCAATATTTAATAAAATTTTATATACTTTGTACTGCATGTTAGTTTTTTTTATTTTTGAGTATCCCTGTAGCAAATGAAATTTTCTCTCATGAGGGACTGATATTCAGTGTTATTAGAACACTATCACAGGAAAAAATTCTTGATACATTGAAGAAAATAAGAAATACATGCTTTTAAAAAATGGCTATTTTCCAACTTCAACAGCCTGTACCTCTGAAACTAGTCATAGGAATGAGTTGGGCCCATGAATACTATTGTTCAGAAAGTCGTCAACTAAAATATACTAACAATTCATGAAATTTCACCGAAACCCATTTCTCCATAAGCCGGCTGCCTGGTCCTTTGCTGTATTTTATAAAATACTGGTAATTTCAATTGTTATTTCTCTCGATGGCTTCCTTTAAAACCGCTTTCTCAACAAACTTCTTTCCCATGGTAACAGTCTCCACTTTCCACTAGATTTATTTATACTACACTCGGAAATCTATTCATTGTCCTTAATTTAATATTTTCACCATTTTTCATTATTTGTCATGATTTTTTGGAACGTCGGACTGCTGAAGATCCTTTTTAATTTTGTCGGACAATGGTGCCATTGAAAATCTCATTATATTATTGTATCTTCCCAGAAAAATAAAGAAAAAATGTTCGGTTGTTCACTACTTAGGTTGGCGACAGTCAGCAATCTGATTTATCTAGGAAAATACAAAAATTAAATGAGATTTTCGAAGAAACAATCCCTTAAAATATCCAAGCCCTGTCCTGTGCAATGAACAGGTGATGTAGTACCCAGGGATGACCCTTTTCATCTAATAAAGATGTCTTTGTTCTCTGTTATTCTGTCCTGGATGCTGATTGTGAGCAAATCATGCGTGACAATGAATTTATCTCACATATTTTCATTGTTCAACAGGTTTCACACGTGAGGAAAAGAAATAAATTCTATTTTTATACGGCCAGGCAATTCGTATGCTGTGGAGTCTGATTTAATGTTATTATATTACGTATACAGGCTTTAAATCGGGTTGGATTTCACAATATTTAGTACTTAGACGATTCCTATTATTTTTTTGCTCAAGTAGGAAAGTAGAAATCCAAAGGAACTTCTTAATAAAAAGTCATCTGGTTGAAGACAACCAGTCAAAACAACATTACACTGAGAGAGAGCTATGGGGTTTCTTCACTCCCAAGTAGCAAAATCATTGCTTTATGGAACTGATATATTTTATAAGTATCTTATGATGCCGAATTAAGGAGTATTTTATCACTTAGTGAGTTTGACTGCGACATTTTTGTGTTTGTAGAAAAATGTTTTGATAACATTGTCCTATAAATATTTATACAACTTGCATTAGAAAATTCAAGCTCGCTTTTGGCTTAAAATAGTTTTAAAACGCATTATAATACCGATTTAAAACTGTTTTGAAAGAGTGTTTTAAGTGCTTTATAATGATTATATAGTTTCTGTATAACACCTTTAAGTCCTGCGGTACAAAGCAGTTTTATAACAGTTATATACAAGCTGTATAAAAGCTTTATAGTGTGATGAATAAAACCGTTTTCAATGATAGAGACAATTGCTCTATAAAATAAGTATAAAATTGTTGTATAGTCTACCTATAAAGGCGTCGCTTACTCTGTTATAAACAGTTTATAGGGCAAAGTAGTAGTATTTGGAACAAAAACGTTACAGTGTGTGCGCAATAAATACTATATAAAACATTTTTATAATAACCCTTTAGTGCCCAAATTTGAATTCTTGTAAAAATTTAAAGAGCAAAATCGTAACAAATTTCCGCCTTATAAAATTTTCAACTTATATTTATATTGCGTTATTATAATTTCTATAGTCCTTAGTTAAATAATATGGAATTATCACCCTGGAAGAAAATAACAAGAAGTGGCAGTTTCAAAAGAAATGTGAAAAAAAAGTAACTGCAGATTTTAGATGATTGTAGTTTTGAGCCAATTTTTTCAGTCAAACTAATATTCCCTGACCATGTTGCAGAACTTCAAATACACCTAATGACTTTAATTAACTATTGGCAGTACTCAACGGATTCATCTCTTTTGTGTACGAATACGTTGGAATAAATTAAACGGGGCAATAATTAGCATTGCTGTTCTAAAGTACCTATCCCTCTTAACAAAAACTTTTGAAAAATATATAGGACCCTAGGGTGTGTATATAATCAATTATTTTACAGCTTTTTTATTCCAGATTTTGCCATTTAAAATGTTTTGCAGGATATGATAAATACCTAGAAGTTGTCATGAATGGCAATAAACTATTTTTTGGTTTAACATTTTTGATTATTCAAAAATAATAGCAGTCGCAGGTTGTTTTGAAGATGCTTAAGTTACCCTCGGTGCTGGTGGGAGTTAAAGAACTATTTTCCTCCCTATCTCTGGGATCGAAAATTATGTTCTGATATGATACATTATTTTTGACAATTTTTGCAGAAATAAAAACAACACAAATTAAAATATGGCTGATGTTAACTTTAATTTGGAGATATTTTAGTTGTAATATGACAAGAAATCAATAATGAGACGATGGAAATGTATCATGTAAACAAGCATTAAAATTCTTTCAGTGTCTTTTACATGATCACCCCTAAACCAGACTCAAAAAAACAATATGTGACAACCACTGAAATAAATAAAATCAATATAGGTTTGTTCTGGAAAAATTATTTTTTGCGCCATTCAAAAGAGCTCTATAAAATCATTAGGTTCTATAAGGTTTCTTATAGAATAAATTTCTTCTTTAACGTTTTTATTGACACATAATTATTGTATAACTCAACGCCATATTTATTTGCGGGTTTGAGCATTTGCAAGTAGCCGCCATTGTTCACGAAAAATATTTTGGAATATAAAAACATATATTTAAAGCAATTATGAACCTTTAATAAAAATATAGAGCACTACACTCTATTTATAATTAATCGATCATTATACAGGTATTCCCGATCAAAAATAATGACTTCGAAAAATATAGTACATATTTTAATATTTTTATCAGATCTGCAAATTTGTTACTAATTCAAGGCGCTTCTATATTTTACTAAAAACATATACAAGCCGTTTCTTTTATCATGTGGTTACATTGCTATATTCTAAACCGTAATAAATACAAAGACGATTAAATAGGAAAAAATGTAACTATTGTGGTGAGCAGTACATTGGTCAGAGAAAATCTACGGGAACTCTCGCCCTTCTCGACTTATACAGGGAAAACTTAAAATGCTGTTGTCACTGATGATGCTAGTTATTTTATATGAAACGATATAAAAATGTCGTGTGTGATATACTACTGAATTGTGATTTTATCGCTCTATCAATATTTGTGATGAAATATAATTTTTTTCTATAGATATATTACATATCCCCGTACTTTTAGTTAGTAGTAGAACACTGTTAGGAAAATTACAAGGGCTACAAAAATTCCTTGAAAGTGTTCTCCTTGAAAATACATTTGACCTGTTTTTTAGATTCCTCATGTTGTTTACAGTAAGGAAGATATTAAGGGTGTGAAGTTTTCAAATTGACACCCTGTATATGAGTTGATCTAGCTGCCTAGGAAGAAATATATCGGTTCAGTCGTTTCAACTAAATTTCTCAATTTCTGTTCCGCAGTGTGATAAATCCTGTATTTAATTACTCAGGTTACTTTTTGTTTCCAGGTCAAGCTTTGGGCATGCAACACGATTCTTGACTGGCGTACTTTCTAATATCCTATTATGAATATTCGTTAAATACTCAATTCCCACATATCACAGGCTTGTTTGAAGATTTTTGGCATCCCGCTGAGCACAATACAAGAAACAACAGCGAAGTCTGCGTTCAGACAAGTTATTTACAACTCAACGTCAACATTCATAACATGACTGCCAAATTATCATTGTGATCACCATGCATTCACCATTATAAGTTCTTGTAGATCGGAAAGCATAGATTATGAAATAGTTTTCAGTAAAAGTGTATTGAAAATTGTAATATATTTTGAAAAAATATGATTTATTATGGACAGAAGGAATTTCTACTCTACTTCGGAATATTCCTTCCTAGTAGTCTAGTCAACGAGTGCTTTTTGACATTCTTCTTTGAAAAAAGGTTGAAAAAGAGGAAAATAAATCTGTAAAATTTTTAACTGAAATTGTTGATAATATACGTCAGATAAAAAGTTATATAAGTAATAATATAATTTACAAAATATTTAAACATAAACGTTTAAAAAATTGTTCTGAAAGTATTTTTTTGTAAATAAATGCTATAAATAAATATAGCTTGAATTTATTTATTCGTTCTTCAAATAATAAATAAATAAATCCCAAGTTTTTTCGTCGTATTTTGATTAGTTTATGTTTATAAGTTCAAACAAAAAAACAGGAGATAATGATGAAATAATTCTTTAATATTCGATGGAAAATATAAATAAATAAAGTTTAAGTTCATCCATGTAAAACAGATGGTTGACCTTATGCCTTCGGGTGCTGGTGGTGCCGCGGATTTTCCGTACTGCAACGGACAATGGGAATAGTGAGATGCAGAAGAGAAGAGGGCTGAGGGAGTCTCCCTGAAACACGCCCCTTCTGAAGATGACCTGCTGTGTTTGGACCCTGACTTGACGGGACGTTATGGTGAAGCTAGTCTTAGAGCTGTTCAATACATCCTACAATTCTATCGAGTACTGCAAGGCGTCTGAACAAATGCATGATGAGCTCATGCGATGTTGTAATCAAATGCTTTGCGATAGTCGATCCAGGACATTGAAAGTTTACGCTTATACTGCACGGAGTCCTGCGTGATGCATCTGTCGATCGGCAGGTTTTCCTTGCAGCCAGCGACCTTTTTCTTTGACCCCCATTGCTCATATATACGTTTATACACCGGCTCAACTGAGGAGAGTATTCGTAAACATCTTATAACATGCGTGCAAGCATGTTTTCGGTCTGTAGTTCTTCGGACTTATGCAACCAGAGTCTTATCGTAAAAATGCACGCAGACACAAATGACACAATACTTTTATAGTAAAATAGATAGTAACTCCACTTTATGTAAATCGCACGTGCTTCAACAACCCTTAATTGGCATGTATGCATTTGAATTGGCCTTAAGTTACTGAGACGATTTCTGCAAATTGTTGAAAATTGGATACAGCGACCCAAAATGATATAAAAACTTTGAGAAAAATAACCCATATGATTGAACTTATGATCTTGCAATATTTGCCTCCTTTTACGTCTATATGTTGCGCACTCTGAATATAGGGCGACAAGGTTTTTCGATTCACGAAGCTCTGAAAGTATATATTACGCACTATTGAATATATTTCCATAAACAACGATCATTGGTTATTCGAATCTGATTTATTCTTGATAAATCACTTGCAAAAATGAATAATTAATTGTGTTTGCTTCACCGACCTACACTTCAATGAGTAATGAAGAGAGTTGGAACGCATTATTAAAAAATATTATTGTTGTAATTCAAAATGATAATGCGATGGGAGTTCGTGCTGAGTGTTTAGAACGCATTAATCAAATTCAAATCGAAGGTTTTGAAGAGCATTATTTATTATGGCTTCAATGAGGTATTTATATGAAATTTGTGATGGAATTAAATGGATCAAGGTGATTTTCGAACAGTTCAAGTAACAACACTGTAAACCGACTCATCAGTGATGAGAGTTAGCTTTATCGAAGGTAATGAAGTAGTTTCAGTAATTTTGCGGAATTTAACACTCAAGCATGAGATAATAGTTAACGAAAAAGATGTCGAAACTCCAAAGACCTTTGGTGAAGAGGAAGTAAATCTATGTACAAGTTCACTGGTGTCTTCTTCAGAAATGTTCAGTTCCTTTGTGTTGGATCTTTGAATTCGTATCATATGTTATGATTATTGAATTTTAAATGGTGTTCAAGTGCAGATTCATCAAGTTTTCTTGGGTGTTCGTTGATTCGAGTGATAATAGGTCTGCAAATTCGCCCAATGTAAGAGACGGAGCAATCAAAACCGATGGGCTAATATATACCATTCCTTTAAAAGTAAAATCTGAAGCATATACAGGGCTATTCAAATTCGAGTCTATGCATGGGGATTTCGATAACGGTAAGAGATAGAGGGTTGGTTAAATGGGGGCAAAGTAGCATATTTCAGAGGTCAATTATATGGATAAAAAAAATCTGACCTAGCTTCTTTCATTCTGGAGTTATACAGGAAAAATCGAAAATTTCGAAATTCTTCTTTTGACTATATTTTTTTATTTTACGAAGATTTTTTTTTTGCCACTTTGCCATAGCAACTTTCTGTGGGCTATCCAAATATCTGAATAAAAATTATATATATATATAGGGTATCGTATAAATTGGCCACTCTCAACTTTTAATTTTCAAATACGGACCTGCATTTTTTATTGCATTTTTTTGAATGCCAAGAGTAATGTTTCATATTGAAGTAACATTTTCATCTGAATTACAGAGTGTTTTGGAATTATTGAACTATTACCAGTAAAATTTCAAAATAATAAAAAATATGGATAGCAAAATAATCTGATGATCTGATGGGGTTATATCATGATATCGGATATTTATGAATGTTTTCAATGAAATACTTAGAAAATTGATTTTTTTGTTTTTTCGTGAATCACTTCTAGAGGTGGCGCTGCGACTGTCTTCTTACGAGACTCCGCATCCACCTCAGAGAATCATTTCAAGTATCAGTGAATTGCATGGCATAACCAAGGACGTCGACGACTGTAAATGTTGTCGGACCTACCTTGCACTGACGAGAGGCAATACACCTCGAAACCAATATGTAAGTGGTCAAGTCCTTGATCATGTCAGGCAGGTTTCTGCTACTTATCGGAACATTAGGAACACCTACATTCTACATTACACTTTGACATTATTGACGTGAAACCAGTAGCTCCAACACAACTTTCAGCCAATCACTCATGATGTATACAAAATTTATATTTTGTTCCAATTACTTGGTTTACAAGGCTGAGTCGTAGTTTACCTGATCATGACAAATTTGTTCTGAAATTTCCCTTAACCAGTGGTAAATTTTTTAGGTTGGAAACTTGGCCCGAAGTCTCCTATTATAGAAATATCTTGGTATACTGAGGCCTACCCTCCACTTCACTCAGATTCTGTCCAGCACAGCTCTACCCTCTAGTTCTTCAACGATCACACTCACACTCACACCATGCGATCTATAATAAATTACTGAAGATTTATTGTGAGTGTCACCCGTGCTGGAGTTTATGAAACAGTACGTTTGTCCGAGTATTTTTCAAATTTATTAATACCCGTCTCACCTGTAGAAAATTCCTGATTTATGTTCGAAACTGTTTACCAAGTACCGCCGATTAAAAATTACAATTTATTATTCTAACGCATTTTAATGATTTAATTAGAAAAGAACTTGACGCTGGTTATTTGTGAGACATTCATGCTGGAGTGTGACAAGTTTTTTTATTTCGAATCACGGAGACAATGATTAATACAATACAGAGTATCCTGTTTCGGAGAGATATTTCATAACGTGATCGTGGGTAGATGATTATCCGGTTACTGTGATTATGTTGTTGATGAAAACACATTGTATTTCATGTCCAGATATTAAGGCAATAGGCTACGTGCACTGGAATACACACGAAAAAAAACAGTCTTATTTCTCACCGAAAAATCGGAAAAAGTCACTTCAACTAGATAGTTACTCTAGTCAGCAGCGGTAAAAAAATGTAAAACCTTGGAATTTTGAGAATCTACACCGATGCCCAACACCCATGCCCTGGCAACGCCTTATTGGGTATTTATTCACTATAAAGCTGGTTATAATACATTGCGATAACACTCCTGAAAATATTTCATCCCACTCTCAAGTTCATCCTAATTTGGGAACTCAATTTTATTTGTCAATTATTTTGCATAACACTTTATTATAAATATTGTGTGAATATTGTAGAAACTAGACCATATTTGATTCATTTTACAATACAGAGGGGTGGAACAACAGAGTTTTCAGCCTTGCAAAAGGGCGAATCTGTTATCAGGTTACTTCGTTCAGGAACAATCGAGTCATAAAAATATAAAAATCGTCTTTTTTGGTCGTCGACGATGAATATTCCATTGGATAGGTTAAAACTTTTATTGGTATTGTAAAATGAATCAAATATGGTCTAGTTTCTTTAAAATGATACATAGTTGAAATTTCATTACTTTTTGTGTACTGGCCATTGTTATCGCATATTGGGGTATTTCGTTTTTCCGTTCTTTTTTTCCGGGGCTTTTTTTTCGGGGGATATTTTTTCCGTTTTTTTTTGTTTTTTTTTTCCCGTTTTTTTTTGGGGGTTATTTTTTCAATTTTTTTTCCTAGATCCCTTCATCACGCGACTACGGTAGACGAGGGTGTTGAAGACAAGAATGAAAATTTGGATTCAAGCTCTACACACCCTCTTCTAAAAAATCTATCCTGTGCCAACTGCGCTTTTTATTATTTTGGCTTGAAAACTATTGCAAAAAAATTTAAAAACGTAGTATAAATTTGGTTTAAATCAATTATTTGTATTCTACTTGAGTTTTCCAAACGAATTTATAATTTATCAGACAAATGTAAATCATCCCCTAAGAGGTAGTAATTTTCAAAAATAGTATTAAAGATATTTATAATAATTTGAAACGATTGAAAATTGCGTCATTATATTTGAATTATTGTTACAATGGTATTATTATTTGCCAAAATGCTTCAACCCTTATAGACAACTCCCTGGGAATATGTTTTATTGAAAAATAATTTTTTTAAGTTTTTTTCTCGTATTTAAAGGTAATTTTCAACTGCATTTATATTGAATTGAGAATTATTCAATAATGAAATAAAATTAAGTTTTTCAACCTTTCAACCCTTGTGAAAGCTACCACTAAGACCAAAAATGTTAAATTTATTCATAAGATCGCAATTTTCACCAGTAATACACTTTTTATTTTTCGACGGTATAATCATCTTCTAATAGGTTAAGTATCTGCACTAGTTTTACTACAAAATCAGACGATTCAATCTGCGATATCTTCTTCTTTTTTTTTTTTCTTTTTCAACATTAGTCTCTTTTCTACGAAAAACGACAATCTTTCCAATTGAAAGCTTTCCTAACATTAAACTCACTTGAATAATTTAAATTCAATGATTCACTAGATCGTCGCAATTTTCTTTTCACAGGATCAACATTTGAAGCTTTTTGTCCCTCATTCTATCTTTTAGCAGCTTGGATACTCTTCTGCACGAAACATGAACTTCTCTCTACCTCTGCGAATATTTCGTCAGTATTTAAATAACAAATTTGACACAGAATCAACGTTACTGTTATTTGTACTGGGCTGGTGCATAGTATTTTTAAATTAACACAATATAATATGATGCAAGAATTACCCCTAAAGTGAGCGCAATGCTTAAGTATTATTGCAAAATTTATTTACACATTTATAAACATTAGATTTAAAAAAAGTCAGTTGGTGATAGCTCCTTCACATTTCAAGCAAACAACTCTTGAAAAGAACAATTTGTTGAGGATTTCAAGGACTTTAACATAATAAAAATATAAAAATGTTTTTGAAAAGGGGTGAGTTCAAAGGGGTTGGGTAAGCTACAATTAGTGCATGAATGCAAACTTTGAACCGCCATATCTCCTTTAATTTTCATGATACAGAAGTTTAAAAAAAAACAAAATTGTCAGTTAGAGAAATCCTACAATTAATGTTTGGAACATTTTTTCATGTCATGAATACTTTTTGATTTATTTAAGAAAAATGCACTTTTTGTTCAAAATTATAAAAATATCGTTTTCAATTCAATCAATTATTTTTTCTAAACTAAGAATTCCAAACCGGTCAAATCACATGGATCATATATGTTTCGTCCTCATTGTATGTCTTCAGAATTATCGTTTTGTTTGGGTAACATTTATATGAAATATATCTATATATCTTGTTATATATTATCATGATTCATAGTTGATTTCTATATTTAATTAGCGTTAATGATTAAGTCGAGTATATCTATTGAAAATTATCCGTTGATTTGTGGGTTGCGGCGATGTGGCACTGATAATCCGCGAATCAATGTTTGCGAATGCGCGGGTCTGAGACGGTTGAAGGAGGACAAGGGAGAGAGAGAAGAATTCGAATTGACTATGGCTTCCGCGTTGAGGTGTCGCAGAATTATTAGATCGTGTCTTTAAATGAAAAGAACATTTTCGTGGGGTTTCGAAAGTGCTTATCGAATTGATTAGATGGTAGTACGAAAGAATACATATGGTGAACTTATCAACTGCAACAGAACTGAAACAAGAAAACTAGCAGAAGATCCAGAAGGTAGGCCTACCGGCAACCATTATCTACAGAGTCCAAAAGATCCGGATTCAACACCACAGTCCACAGTAACCTCCGGTGAGTTACCTTCCACCTCTCCCGTATTTTCTAAATCATTTTTCGTTGCGTTATGTTACATAAAATGGTCCTTCACGAGTCGGATCAGTTCGTTTCCGTTTGATAAGGGAACTTTCGATTGATCAATTTGTTTTTTATTTATTCTTTCTACTACTTAGTTTTGCATGATTATTATTGCCATATCGTCGTCGTTCGTGTATTGGAAATCGCAAATCAAAAATTTCATTTTCGTTTGATCGTTCCATTGATAAGCATTCAAATTTAGTCATTTTGTCAGTAAATTTTTTTGGTATAATTCTTTACTGTATAGTTCGGAATAGCGTCGCTATATAGCGGCAAACTGTATTTGTATTTGATTCGGTATTTCGTGTTGTTGCCCATTGAATTCAGAGTGCCGCTTCATACCTTGGGTGGTACGTTGTTATAGTTGGTGGTTTTGAAGGCAAACAAAGAGTTTATTTTCTGGAACTTTATAAATTTTCATGTGTTTTTCAAAACGCAGTTAACAAAACCTAAATAAAATTAAACTTGCAATCCATAAATAGTTATATCTACTTGTTCCATGCAGACATTTCGATAATTTAAATTACATTATTTCCTGCTTAGTAGAATTTGTGTTCATTCCAATTTTCAATAAATTTATATTTTTTACTGGAAATTATCGCATTTTTATAGTCGGTGAGCATGGCTGCAAAATTAAAACTATCTCGTACTCTACGGGATATTTGGTTCAATCGAATGCAGGAAGTAAAAACAATAGCTGACACCGTTGTTAGCGATAAAAAGTTCTTCCCGCATTTAGAGGTGAGGTATAATGCAATTGATAATATTGCAATTGAATTTCAGCAGCATCATTTAGCAGTTGTTGCCCAACTATCCACTATTGAGGGAGGGGATCTCGAGGCAGAGGAATCGACTAGATCTCAATTTGATAATATGTTTTTTGAAGTAAAAAGAATTTATTCATTATTTGGAGATATTTCATCGGTAAATTCAACGGCTAGTAGCCCTAAGGCAGCAACCAAGTGTTAAACTTCCAAAAATAGACTTGCCACGTTTCGATGGAAGTTATAGAAATTGGCCAGGATTTTTCGACTTGTATAAAGCCTTGATACATGACAATGTGTCATTATCCAAATCTGAAAAGTTTCAATATTTGTTATCGACGCTGTCAGGAAGTGCTTTGTCTACAGTCAAATCTTTGCCATTGACTGATGACAATTACGAAGTTGCATATTTAGCTTTAGTTGATAGATATCAGAATCCAAGATTGCTTGCATCGACTTACTGGCAAGAGATCGTGGATTTTCCAAAAATGAATTTTGAATCCCCTGACAAACTTCGCAGATTACTGGATTGCTTCTCGGAAAATCTCGATGCATTGAAAAATCTGAACTTACCAGTGACATCTTGGAGCTTTGTTATGTTTCAAATTTTGATAAAAAAGTTGGATACAGATACCGTTAAACGTTTCGAATTGCAATTTGCGAAAACAGACATTCCTACCTATGATGAATTGATTAAGTTTTTGAAATCTCAATGCACAGCATTAGAATCTGCAATAAATACACAAAAACAGTGTAAATATTCTAGTTCTTCGAATATTTCTAAAAGTTTCAACCAAAATAAAGGAAGTTCTACATTCATGACGAACTCTACCAGTTCTCCCGCATCTGGTGGCAAGTGCCTTCTGTGCAGTTCATTTCATGCCTTGGTCAAGTGTCCTCTTTTCCTAAAAAAGACGCCACTTGAAAGATTTTCATTTGTTAAGGAGAAATTTCTATGTCTAAAATGTCTACTACCCTCTCATCGTTCGTCGAATTGTTCTCTTCAATCCAACTGTAAAATATGCCATTCTAGACATAGCACTTTGCTTCATTTTAGTGGGAATTCGAATAGTACCCGAGGGTCTGAGCAAGTTGACGTTTCGGCTGCTCCTCTAATAGTTGAAAATTTGCAGACTTCTGTTTCTGGTCCAAGTCAAACTACTTCGTTGACTAGTATTCAGTCTCAAAGAGCGACAGTTTTATTGGGTACTGCTTTGGTTGACATTGGTGATGAGTACGGTAATTTCAAAATTATGAGAGTTTTGTTGGACTGTGCAAGTCAAAATACTTATATCACTTCTTCCTGTTGTAATCGATTAGGACTTCGTCGTATCAAATTATCATGCACGATTAATGGTCTCGGAAATATGACGACTGATGCCAATTCTGGAGTTAATCTAGTATTAAAACCAATTGGCAAATCTTCACCTATGGTGGTGACACAGGCCATAGTCGTCCCAAAAATATGTTGTATCCCTTCTTGCATAATGCCAAGACCTCAACTATCTCATCTTTCAAATATTTCATTAGCTGATCCTTCCTTCAATATACCTTCTCATATTGATTGTTTAATTGGAGCGGACATACTTCCTGAAGTTTTGCTAGGAGGTCAGCTAGGAGGCCCTACGTGTCTACCGATGGCTTTGGAAACCATTTTTGGATGGGTTTTGATTGGCAAAATTAATCATAATGTCATTGAAACGACTTCTCTTTGTACTACTTCACTAGATAATTCCCTGAAGAGGTTCTGGGAATTAGAAGAAATTCCAAATGTTTCACTTTCTTCAGCTGATGATCAGTTCTGCGAAAAACATTTCGTAGAAACGCATTCTCGTGATTCGTCTGGTCGTTATATCGTATTTTTACCTTTCAAGGATGGAGAACCATGCTCGTTTGGTGATAGTCGTTCAGTAGCACTTCGTCGTCTCTCATCATTAGAACGCCGTTTCGTTAGAGATCCGTCGTTGTTTGATGCATATTCGGCTTTCATGAAAAATTATTTGGATTCAGGTCATATGATTCTAGTTTCTGGTCCTTCCAATCTCACTAGTTCGTTTTATATTCCTCATCATCCTGTGATCAAACCTGATAGTCCAAGTATCTAGTAGTTATTTTGTTACACTTCAGAATCCATCGTATTGCATTCACCACTGATATTTGTCAGATGTTCAGACAAATTTGGGTCGCTCCACCTCACCGAGATTTCCAGCGTATTTTGTGGAGGTTCAGTAGTGAGTTACCTGTACAAGAATTTTGTCTTAACACTGTTAGCTTTGGTATTGTGTCCTCGCCCTTCCTTGCAATTCGTTCCTTACTGCAGTTAGTGGCTGATGAAGGTAGCGCTTATCCTAAAGCTTCAAAGGTCATATTGTCTGATACCTATGTTGATGATATCATAACGAGTTGTGCAGATACTGATGAAGCTCTGTCTGTACAAGCTGAATTAATTTCTTTGCTTGCAAAGGGCGGTTTTCAGTTGAAAATATGGGCTAGCAATGACCCTACGTTGCTTGCTGGTATTCCTGCTGAACATTGTCAAAATAAAAAATTGATATTTGATAAGGACGATATGTCCAAAGTTAAAATTCTGGGAATGAACTGGTGTCCACATTCAGATAATTTTTTTTATCATGTTGGATTATTAGATAGACCTTGCACCAAACGAAACATGTTATCGGACTTGGCTAGAATATTCGATCCTATGGGATTTCTTGCTCCCATTACATTTTTTGCTAAATTTTTGATGCAACAGTTATGGGTTTTAGGACTGGATTGGGATCAAGAACCAGATGCTCCTATATTGAATCGTTGGCTCCGATTCAAGGAAGAGTTGCGCATTTTGTCGTCTTTCAACTTACCTCGATATTTGTCATTGGATACCGCTTCTGTTGTGGAATTGCACGGATTTTCAGATGCCTCAGAAAAGGGTTACGCTGCCGTGGTTTATTTTCGGATCACCGATATGAATGGAGTGATCGAAGTACATTTGGTGATGGCCAAGACCAAGGTTGCGCCGTTAAAACGTGTTTCTTTGGCTCGATTGGAATTGTGTGCAGCAGTGCTGCTATCGGATCTACTTCGTTTTGTTGTATCAAATACTGCTGCCACGGTGAAAATTGATAAGATCTTTGCTTGGTCAGATTCGTCTGTGGCTTTGGATTGGATTCGATCTGTACCTCATCGTTGGCAAACATTTGTCGCGAACCGAGTGAGCAGAATTCAGGAAAATATTTCTCCTTTGTGCTGGAATCATGTTTCTTCGAAAGATAATCCAGCAGATTCAGCATCAAGAGGAATGTTTCCATCTGTACTATTAGAACATTCTTTATGGTGGTCTGGACCTTCATGGTTGCTTAAAATGCAAGATTCCTGGCCTCGATCACACATTGATAAAAGATCTAGCTGCGAAGCAGCCAATGAAGAAAGAAAAGTTGTATTTGTTTCGTATTCTTCAGAAAATCCCTTTCAAATTTTGTTGGAAAAGTTTTCGTCGCTGTTGAAAATTCAACGCATTGTTTCCATTGCTCTCAGATTCATTCATAATATGAAGAATCCCAGCAATAAAATTTTTCGTAATTATACTTCGTTGAATTTGTTCGAAGCACAACTGGTACTAGTTAAATATGTACAAAATATGGTATTTTGTGAAGAGATTCGCAGTCTCAAGACTAATAAGTTGCTTCCTAAACCCATGAGAAAACTCTCCCCATTTCTCGATGAAAAAGGATTATTGCGAGTGGGAGGTAGGCTAGTAAACTCCAATTTATGTTTCGAGCAGAAATTTCCTCTTTTACTGCCTCAAAAACATAGACTAACTGAACTCATAATAGAGCATTGTCATGTACAGAATTTGCATCCTGGCTTACAAGCATCGCGGTATTTATTATCGCAACATTATTGGATCTTGAATGCAAAAAGGGCAATTAGGTTAGTGCTGTCTCGTTGTATTCGCTGTTTCAAAATAACTCCCTTTTCTTATACCCCCCTGATGGGAAATTTACCAAAGTTGCGAGTAACGCAACTCAAGGCTTTCTCATGCGTAGGTGTTGATTTTTGTGGCCCATTTCTGTTGACTCACTCCAAAATTCGAGGTGCCAACGTTTATAAGGCATACGTTTGTGTCTTCGTTTGTTTCTCAACTAAGGCTATCCATTTGGAGTTAGCTTCCGAATTGTCATCGGAAGCTTTTTTAGCAGCTCTGCGGAGATTTATTGGAAGACGTGGTCGTTGTTCAGTAGTTCATTCAGACTGCGGTACTAATTTCAAAGGTGCTCAGAAGTACCTCAAATCAATATTTCAAGGAGCTCTTGAGGCCGAGAATATTGAATGGAAATTCAACCCGCCCTCCAGTCCTCATTTCGGAGGACTTTGGGAGGCAGGGGTCAAATCTTTCAAAAGTCACTTCATGAAAGTAGTTGGAGAACAGGTTTTAACTTTTGAGGAGATGTACACTGTGCTGGTGCAGATCGAGGCACTCCTCAATTCCAGACCTATTTCTGAAATTAGTAGTGATCCTTCTGATTTGGGGGCACTTTCGCCGGGGCATTTTCTGACCCTCGAGCCTATCACTGTACTACCTGACAAAGATTGTACCCATATTTCTATTAATCGATTGACTCGTTGGCAATTGCTCCAGAGAATTAACCAACATTTCTGGAAGCGCTGGCATTCAGATTACCTGAATACTTTGAGATTACGACATAAGTGGAATAAAACCAACCCTGAAATGGACGTGGGCAAGATGGTACTCATTAAAGATGAGAGACTTCCTCCCTCGAAGTGGCGTTTGGGCAGGATTGAAAAGTTTCACCCTGGATCTGATGGAATAAGTAGGGTTGCCTCTGTAAGAACGGCCCAAGGTAGCTTCCTTCGGCCAGTAATAAAACTTTGCCCATTGCCATAAATTGGTAAAATACAATCGAAGCCCCGATTGTATTTTGGTGGGCAGTATGTTTCGTCCTCATTGTATGTCTTCAGAATTATCGTTTTGTTTGGGTAACATTTATATGAAATATATCTATATATCTTGTTATATATTATCATGATTCATAGTTGATTTCTATATTTAATTAGCGTTAATGATTAAGTCGAGTATATCTATTGAAAATTATCCGTTGATTTGTGGGTTGCGGCGATGTGGCACTGATAATCCGCGAATCAATGTTTGCGAATGCGCGGGTCTGAGACGGTTGAAGGAGGACAAGCCAGAGAGAGAAGAATTCGAATTGACTATGGCTTCCGCGTTGAGGTGTCGCAGAATTTTTAGATCGTGTCTTTAAATGAAAAGAACATTTTCGTGGGGTTTCGAAAGTGCTTATCGAATTGATTAGATGGTAGTACGAAAGAATACATATGGTGAACTTATCAACTGCAACAGAACTGAAACAAGAAAACTAGCAGAAGATCCAGAAGGTAGGCCTACCGGCAACCATCATCTACAGAGTCCAAAAGATCCGGATTCAACACCACAGTCCACAGTAACCTCCGGTGAGTTACCTTCCACCTCTCCCGTATTTTCTAAATCATTTTTCGTTGCGTTATGTTACAATATAATTACACCTAAATAAAGTTGCGAATGGGGAGCCATCATTTTCTATTAGGGCTGTAATGACGAGGGTTTAATTGTTACGTTGAAGAAAAACAGGGAGTGACTTTATTTCGGTTAAAACACTTTTGTCGGAGCTCATTTTAAAGGTTTTTTAGTGTGCTTTGAAAAACTTACTTGAGTTTTCTCCAAAAATCTCACCATATTCGATTTATTTGAAATTGAAGGTTCTCAATTTCTGGGTTCTTTGAAAATAACTATTCTTCAAAGAGCAATAACTCAGTCGTCATTGGGTTAATATAGGTTTTTCAGACATGAATCTTTTTCTTAATATCTACAATTTTGTTCCAAATGATTTTTTCAGCTCTGAGTCTTGTAGATACTTGTTCTAATTTCTAATTCATACAACATTTTAAAGCGAAAACTTCAAAATAAATAAATCTCAACTAACAGTAAACAAAGCAAACAAACGTTTGTTCCCAACGGCAACTTGATATTATTTTGTTTTTGTTGAAGTTAAAGCCAATGAATCTTGTGCCAAAACTTCTAAGACATACGTTACAGCCGTGTCATCGGCAAAACTAAAGAGTTTAGCCAAACCTTCGATGGAAAATAGTCAATTGATGTATAATACAAACAGTGTGGGCCCCAATACCATGCTTTGAGGCACATCATACTCTATGAATCTATATACTCACTTATCGTTTGTAGGTTTTTTGTACCTATAACTGACATTAACATATGTATGATAAACAATTGGGACAATATCAGAGAAAACTCTCAGTTTCAAGCTGACATAATCTATCTCGGGGTTGCTAAATGTATAAGTTCACTTCTTGATATGATTCACTTACCTTCATGCACCAGAATCTACTTCCATTAGTAAATGCTTCGATGGGTAATTTCATACTCGGACTTCCATTTCCTCTACTTCTGACCAACGTAGCGCTTACAAAGTTACAGATTTTTTTTCATGTGTTTCCACTTCATACGTCGTTAATTGAGTTTTCATATTCTGTTACGGTTCCGGCAAATTCTGCACGTGAAGTAGGTACATAAATTCTGTTAGATTAAGGGGCAGTCTAATGGATATCATTCAGAAACTAAAAAACAAATTGATTTTGAAAACTTTGGTTGTATTAGGTTCATAATATATATTTTTTATTTGTCAGAATTACTCTTCTAAAATGTTTTGAATTCGATGCATTTTGTTTATGAAATATGATGGCTATCCATTCCAAAGTTAAATATTCTAACTGACCTCAATTATTACTATTGTTGTTAATTGACTATGGCTGTGTCAGAGCTCCAAACAATGACTTCAAATTCATTATCGAATAACGGCATATGTTAGATGTTATTCAACACGACTGATTTGTATATCATTGGGCAATATGTATATTATATGAGAGAATTGATGATTGTATCTTTGTATTATTGATAGTTGAAGGATTCCGCATTGTTTGAATTAGAAGTGATGAATGCAACTTTCATTTGTAACCTCTTCATTAGTCAGTAGACATTTATTTCTTTCATTTCAGTATGAAGTTTTTTGTTGCAAAGATCTGCACTTCCATTTGCAGTCGAGTATATGAAGGTGTTATGTCACATTTTTAGTTTCGAATAAATCAATAAAATGAAAATTGTTTATTTTAGTTCAGATTCAGATAAGTAATACCTCCAGAAATGGACTACGATATGCTGAATTTTTGATGAAAGAATCAAGCAAAATTCAAATGTTCGAAAGGCAGTGGTTGACACAGTGTACCGCTATGAATTTTGGCTATTTGCACGGTGGTACCAAAAGTAAACCATCATTTTATGATTTTTCCACTCTGATTACAATCTAGTAAATGCCTGATCACCTGTCTTTTCGAAGATTTGGTTCTCTTCTCTCAAACAGAAAGTCGCGCCTGTTTCGAAATAAACGACTGTGCTGTCAAGTTTTGAGGATAGTTCTAATGGCAAAAATCTGAACGAATTGACCACTCTCAATTCTAACTGGAGAATGGTTCAAGATTGATCAATTCTGCGAACACCAATTAATTTAAAATTAAAAACTTAGTATAATGTTTGTGTTGGGAAAAGTTTCCCCAAAATGTCTAAAGCCAACCCTGCTCATTTTCTACATCCGCTTATGTCATTCAAATGATAATTTATGTACAAATGTCACAAAAAATCTAGTGTGCGGATATCATGGCGACAGTCGATTAAAAATAGTTGATAGTCATAAAAAGTTCTTTCAAACTAGCGTCATCGTTTTCTGTTGAAAAATATTCCTTTAATGAAATTTACATCCCTGATATCCTAATATAATTCACGAGTAGATGATATTCTACAATTCCATGAAAAGGATTCAATAAAATTGCTGCAATTGCGGAGTTAAAATATCCAGTTGTCAAATCTGACAGTTAACCGTACTTTTCTCCTGCAAAAACTGATACCAAGAAGCCTAGTTCCTGTAAGGTATTCATTTATGATAGTTTCAACAAAAACGGAAGAAACCAATCACAAGTATCACCATTTTGCATTAAAGCTGTTTTATCTTTACTTATTGATACGTCTAGAAGAGTACTTCGACCACGCCACTGAAGATGACTGCCGCAGTTGAAGTCGAAACGTTTGGAGATTTAAACCAAAGAAGATCACGGCAAAACCCGGAAACCAACCAAAATATTGAAGCCAGCCGTGAAAGCTTACATTCCTACAGCTTGTTAGTGTTCATAATAACTATGGAGATCCCACAGAATTTGACGCTCAAAGTTGAAAAAGCGTTAGGAAATTCAATGCCTGTGGAATCCAAATACTTACACGAGAAGGAGTATGACAATTTTTTGAAATGGAAAGATGAAAACAGAGTGAATACCGTAAATGAAACTGTCTCAATAGCATACTTCCAGGAGCTGGTGAAAAATATTAATATTTTTTATTTATTTTACATTATTTCAGTCTGAAAAATATAGTGCAAATAGTCTATGGACCAAATACTTACAGCTGAAGTCAACATTGATTGTTGAAGAAAACATTAATATGTCAGCAATCAGTCAATTAATGGCCTTTCTGAAAGTTAATTCCAAAGGATACATTCCTAAAAATCAAAGGTGTTGGGAGGTGGACAAGTATTACTAGTTGTTCTGGTAAAGGGCGTATTTGGAGGCTTAAAACGTGATAAAATGGTCAAGATGACAATTGATGACATTGAAGACAGAGGAGCCGTTTACTGATCAATGTAACCAAGACCTGCACCTCAAAAAGTTTCACCATTGTTGAAGAAAGCAAAATAGAAGCCTTGAACGTAGTTAAAAAGTACATTTCACTACGACCAAAAGAATGTTAACAACAACGTAGGTTTTTTAACCTACAGAAATAATAAATGCATTGAAATACTTGTAGATAAAAATGCTATAGGGAGTGTTCCTTCATAGCGAATTACCTTAATTTGGAAAACCCGAAAGGTTACACCGGACATTGTCTACGCCGAACGTCGTCAACGCTTCTTGTTCAAGGTGGTGCTTCCTTTGAAACACTCAAATTACATGGAAAATGAAAGGGTAGTGGATGCGGTAGCGGAGAGCAATATTGAAGAAAGTATCTCCTTGAAATTGCTACAATGATAGCCCAGTCCGTTTCCGAAAAAGAAAATGTTAACGTTCCGAAAGAAACCGAATGCACATTGAGGAGTTCATCATCGGTCAACTCAAAGAACTTCGAACCTGCTACTAATTTTTCAGAGGAAAAACAGTATTTTTTTCAGAAAACATGAGAAAGGAATTGGGTGAATTCAAAAGAAAGTAGTCTCAATACAACGATTCCATCCAAGTAAACTATTCAAAGGAATTCAGCTGTGTTTTTTAATGAAGCAATCAATAACTGGCAGAAGAGTTGAACAACCGTACCAACCGGCAAACCTGTTGACACTTGCGAAACCGCTCGCAAGAATGGAGGTCCATTCAAAGTGATGCGAATAAGAAGAAGAAGAACTGGCTAATTAATCACGGAATGACGTGCGCATTGTGTGTGCCTAACCGTATCCGAGTTCGCATCTATTGTGAACTCGTTGCAAACCTGCTGCTATTGTTATTTTTATCAGTTCCCCTCGCGAAATCGGACGTGACGTGGAATATTTAATGATTCGATGCATTGTCCAGGACTTGACGCTGGATCGTCTTCAGCTTCTTTTGCATTACGCCCATTGTTTATTTTGTAAGGGAGATATTGTCCGATTGCGATTGTCGCTGCTATAAGGATTGTATAAGTAGCCAACGGTTTCAATACATTTCAGTTTTCCTTCTGCAGATTGAGGTACCTTGAGGTTGATTGTATACGTTTTTAAATCGTTTAGAGTGTATTTCAAGATTCAGTATCAAGATTGAGGGGTGTAATTTCAAGGTCAATATTAGACTTTTTTTCCATAAACGATTATCCACAAACGCTTCGTTTGGGATTTTTTACTTTATTTTTGTTATTTTTTTTATTTTACAAACAGGAATTACAAACGGGACGAAACCAGAAACAGTATTCATACGCATACTGAATATATTATGTTATTATTGAATACAGTGGAAACTTATAAACAAAAGATTGAACATAATATATCACTAATTAGAAGAGGGTCACTTTTAAAAGGAAAGTCCTGTTTTCAATCTAGACAGGTGAAAACTGATGACTGTGTCTGGAAGTCAAATTCTTCGACAATCGTACTACTACCCAGTGAACCAGAATCCATCGCATAGAAGTTGCAAAGAATTACTACTGGGATCTGCGACTTCGCAATGTGGATACAAAATAGAGGCATTAGTAATTATTTGCGAGTGCTTAATGTCCGCAAACACGCTCATCGCCAGTAACTATCCAAGACGTCGCGAAACGTACATTTTTAAGTTTCTATAGGCAACCTCAAAGCGAATTCACAAAGCAGCGGTTTTTTGAAAGATCATAAATATTTAAATGGAATTTAAATGCACCTCTCATGGAAATTAAATGAATGTAGACATTTGTAATTACTGCATGGAACTTTTGAAAGCATTCCTTTTATGTTTACCAAATTGATGAAATAAATGTAGGTTGGGGAATTTCTCTAGAATGAATAAATGGAAAGCAATTTGATATAATTTTCAACACATTTATTATAACTAATATAAAATAACATAAAACAACAAAATAATAACATAGTCTTCAAAAAAAACAAACAAAATTTTCAATGGTGGCTAATCACAGAAATCGACGCAACTAAAGAAAAACTTTCTTCATTGCATTGCAAGTTGCTGCGCCATTTTAAGGCAATAGTTTGAGGAATACATTTAATGCTCGTTATCTTGAAGGCACTGCCTGTAAAGCCATCCCCACTACACCACTACTTAATCTTCAATATTTTTACTTCCTCTCAAATAGAATATATGAGTGAAAAATATAATTATTTAGAGAACACAGCAGAAATGAGAAAATGGAGCTTTTTCAAAATTATGAAGTGGGGGTGGAAAAAATTATCTAATACTCTTATCAAAGAAGAGTGAACGACCCTACTTGACGGTATATCCGCATAGACCTATACCTAAATTTTTCGTTTGCAAGTATTCAACAGAAAACAACTATTGAATTTTCATAACTTTTAGTTGCTCATTTTCACTAAAATAATTGTTAGCCACCTTGTATAATTTGAGGGCATGAGAATGGATCAGAAATATCACAAATCTGTCTATCAAATGATATTTTAATTATTTCCTCTATTATTTCGATTTGCATCTGCATATAAAAGCCCATGGCCCATCAGAGTACATTTTTGTATCTAACCTAATCATAATCAATAACGTTTTCAGTTATTTATTTATAGTTGTTTTCAGTATAGATTTTCTCTGCTGCTACCTCACCTTCCACTTGAAGATGAATCACGTAATTTTTCATCGAATATGTTTATAATGTTGTTTATGTTACGAAACGAAGTCAAAACGTTTCACTTACCTTTAGAAAATTTGCAACTTTTCTACACTGACCTATGCACGAATACCTACAAAATACACAACTTCATAAGGTACCGGTACAATAATTAAGTTTTGTTCAAAAACTAAACAAACATAGCGCTTCAATCTACAAGTTCATGAACATCAAATGACAAAGTCAAAATGTCTGCCATGGGCCGGCCGTTGCCAGTTGATATCCTCTGCCGCTTGTGTCGAAAGAGGTGAGTTCACTTCTCAAAAAAGTCGCCAGATCATAATCCATGGAACTTCTCGAGTAATATATTATTGAAAATTCATTAAATATCACGAAATGAACGTTAATATAAAACAGTCAAAAATATATGGCATGGTGGTAACATTGTGAAAGTCGTAAGGACTTCTCTAGATTGCATTGATTTTAACTGCTTTTGAATGGTATTTTGCGAAATCACAAGGTTAATATTTATTTGATATCAATCGCTGGTACTTATTTGTAAAATCGCATAGTTTATCCATATAGAGACATTAAATTGACTTCCCTGCCACTTACTGCGACTTCGCTGGTTGACTGGGTATATACTACTATACTATAACTATACTATACTATACTATACTATATACTATACTATACTATGGATCTCCAAAAACTATATTTTCAACAAGACGTGGCGTCGCCTCACAACACTGCAATCGTTACCAACTTTTTGGTTGCAAATTTTGGTAATAATTGGACCCAACCGTTGGCCGGCCAGGTCACCGGACCTAACGCCTATGGACTTTTACCTCTGGGGAAGGTTGAAAGATCATATTTTTGAATTGCCGACCAATTCTAGATATGAATTGAAAGTGATAGTTTTGCTTCTCTCACTCCAATTCAACTAATTAATTAGTGTGCAAGAGAAGCTGGTAGACACTTTGAACACCTTCTCCAAAGAACTTTATTTCATTGTTTTTTTTATCATTGTTATCATTATTGTTGGAGTTTAATTTATAAGTAGTCAAAATAGGCGGTATGAATTTTAATAAGTAATATTGAAACTATGAGATTTAATTACTTAGTGCTGTGAAAAGCTTTCTCAAGATTTGGTAGCTACTACTGAAATTTTGTTTCTGTTTTATCTCCTCGTCGTCCAGCCTACTTGATCAAAGTGTGCGTTATAAAGTCTACATGAAAAAACCTAAAAGCTCTGTATTTCAAAGATGACTCTGGCAAAACATTTTTGTAAAGGTAATGTCAAACTATATTGAAATATGCAGGATTATATTTTTATCAATAACTATGAATATCTTTTTTAAAAAATAAGTTACACCATTGAATTCTACGTAAAAAAATGCCCTGGAAATGTTTTCATAAACAAGAAATTTCTGACAGCAATTTTTCGAAACTTCTCAGGAAGTGATTTTGTGGTAGGTTTCTGAAATATTTTTTGTTGATATAGTTAATGAATTTGTTCTGGATGCTTTCAATTTAGTTCATGTATATTATATGTATAGTGGGAATAGTTGGAATCTGTTGTTGAATACAAATAGGCTCCGTAAAGAATCGGAGAAAGAGATGATGACTTGCGTCTGTACTGTAGACTAGTAGACTCAGCATCACATAAGATCTCAGAATGTGAAAAATGGAGAGTAGAAAGAGATCATTTGGCGCATGCTAGAGTGATTAACTTTGATTCACAAAACTCAGTGATCAAACGAGGATAACTGAAAGAGAGACTCCATAAAAACAGTGATGCATCAGAAAGACATAGGAGCAAGGTCAGTGGCAGGTCGAGTATGAAGAGACAATGCATTTTACTCCTGAAGATATGCGACAAGCGGTTCCTTTATGGAGAGCAGATCGGAAAAAAGGATTTTTTTTTTCATTAGTCTGGATGCTTCTATCTTCGTCATAACTGCAGGGGATCAGCCTTTGATATCTCATGATAATAAGAAAATTGTTAAATTCCAGGAAATGACAGATATTTTGGCATTACGCCATTGGATTTGTTCATCAGATTGAATATAATTGATATAATGAGAGATTTAATTCAACTATACTCCAGTAAAGTTTAAAAATATGACATGTCCCTCATCACTAATAATTTCATTGCGATGTAAATCCTACTCCGATTCTAAAAAGGTCCCAAATCTCAGCTGCTACCGATTCACAACATCGCATTTGAAAATTATTTATATAGGTGGTGTTCTATATCTTTTAATTATTACCATAAATCAAATACAGTAGCAGTTATAATAATAAGTCCGACATTTATAACAGCGGCTGGTTGTGGTTTTGTCGCCCCGGGTCCAAATGAAAGGCACGCCACGGCTTACTTTGTTCAGCACCGTGACTTGCACTTGTTTAGGGCTAATCGCCGACGTTGGTTAGCTGCTATCATCCGCAACACTACCGTCATGTTTTTTCATCAATGGGATCTTGGTTGTAAACGCGGCATGACTCGTAGGTACTAATCGATGATTTGGGTGGTTATGGGAGCTTTGGGGACTGTCAGTTTCGGAGATTTTAATAGGTGGGTATGGAGTTATCTGATCGAGGATCTATGCGTTATTAGAGGATCACATGACAAGCATTCGAGGATCAGGATCTGGTGATTAGTAGCAGAGAACACGAACATTTTTCATTTGCGCATTGGCGACTGTCTCAGAAGTACAACCTATGAATTACAGAAGGTGGTATTATGATTGAAGAAAGCCGCACTTTGCTGGTCACAGTTTTTCACAAATAGTACGGCAGTAAACGTCCGCAGTAATGCTAGTCAATGTTTCTGACAAATATGCTCATTGTCATTATACTTACCCGTGTATGACGACAAATTACCGACCACTATCCTTAACTTTAGATGTCGCCAAAATAATAGAAATATCACTCAATATAAAGAAACTGAATTCCATAATGAATATGATATCATCTTCAACAGACAGTATGACTTCAGTATGGAAAATCGACAAAAGATGCAATACTTACTTACCTTGAATCCTTATATTTATGATGCACTGGATGTGTATGATATATTGAAAAGATTTTCATCTGAAAGAGAACGTGTTAGTATTAATACAAGAATAAGACTGTTCCACAAGGATCAGTGCTAGGACCATTGTTATTGACAATTTAAATAAACGGCCTACTCGAAATAGAAACTGAAGGGAACAACATATTGAGTTTTGTTGACGAAACAAGCATTCTTTACAAATCAAACACTAACACATGGTTTATTCGTTATCGAAATTAATTTTTGTGGTACGATTCAGAATCAGCTCGTCGAAATACATTAGAGTAATGTTCGCATTTTTTGTTGGTTTAACAAAATAATTCTGTTATTTTGAACTAAAACCGACTTTTTCATATATAATAATTTCGTTTCATTATCAATACTTAAATAATTAAACTTTTTTATCAAAGGTAACTGGGCTCTTCGTTACTATGTTTACCACTGATGACGTTTGTTGAATTGTTTGTGTTTATTTTGATGTAGTTATCAATTTTGAAAACTTGTGAAATAACTGTAAGAAATGGATATAATTCAGAGTGAGGATGAATTAATAGCTATTTATGTACCAAGTGAAATATATCCTCAAAAAAGTACTGACAGAAAATGTTTTGGTTATCGCTTACGAGATAATGGCCGTTGCCATATGGCAACGCTAAGCGCTTTTACTGTTATGTGGTTACCAAGTGTCTGAACAAAAATAAATATCAATTCATCTAAAAAAAATCATCTGGAAATATTTATTGAAAGTAGCATAGTGAACAAAAGCTAATCATTACATAGTTTCATTTCAAATAAATTATTTTGTGTGGAAAGTTTTGAAACATTCTAAACAGAGTCCGACGGAACACTTGGAACACATTGCTCTGACTATGGACTTGCACGTATTTTTGCACATCTTCGCTTTGTATTGTTTGGAGTTTTTATAACGAAATGGTCCATCCTGTTGAATCAAATTGCGTCTGATATGCGACTATCCGACGCATCAGAAGACCTAGCTGGTTTACCAGGACCCTTGCTTGGAGTTCCATATCGTTTCATATACGGCATCGCAATTTCTCGTTTGAAATCTAATTGAGGTACTTTCTCATTTTTACTTTTGTTGTGTAACATCCAACTATTCTGGAGAGCTACGTCAAGCATCCAAGTGAAAATGGGCCAATACCATTTTTTCTGATCCACCTGGTCAATTCCTCCCATATAATTATTATACTGCCCAATTGCTCTTGGTCTTGATACATACACATGTCTTTTCTCTTGTTGGGAATATCGTTTGACTTGAGCAGCTTCTCGAACATCAAACGAGTTGTCAGTGTCAATAACTGATCTTTCTTGTATTCAATCAACTGGATATTGCTCTTATTCTCCTTATCATAGATCATCAATAACGGTTTTCAAATTCCTATGAAAGTGTACGGTTTCTCTTATCTAACCATTGCACTTTTCCTTACGAAACAAATCTGGGCAATCCACCCTTCCTGCGCTTTTTCATCAACAACCTTCTGACTCTGTTAAAGTCAATAACGTACACCAATAATTGATTTAACTCGACATAATCAAGTCACTTATTGTGTTGCATCGAACGGAGCGGTTTCGTCTCTCCATTTCCGCTCCAAACCTTTGTCCATTATTCTCCATATAATTTAGTTTCAAAAGTTAAGGGACTTCCAAAGCGAGGACGCGAGCCCAAGACAATGAAGCAATCAATAGGCTAATTAGAGGACACTATATCTAATTATCGATGCGGTCAACTCTACGGGACCCTTGCTTTGGGGTGAAGACAGCTCTGTTAATGTAGGAGGTGGTGCAGAGCCGCAGGGGGTTGATGCCTGGCCGGATTCCTGTTCGTTATGGAAGTGTTTTACGTTATTGATTGGTTTTGGAGTTCCGTTCGTTCAGTGAGACACTGGTGAAGTAGAGAAATTTTGAGTGTCTTTTCCACAGCTCTGGTTTATGCTGAAACAGTAAGATATATGTATTGAATCAACCACGTTAAAGAAAATTAGAAGAGAAAGTGAGCTAGATTACTGGAAGACCGAAGAATTCCATTCAGATCCAGACAATTGTTTTAAAAAATAAAAACACTATTAATAATACGATAATACAATCATACAATGCTTCTTATAAAACAGGACATCAAAAATTATTCGTTGTAAAAATAAAATACTAATAGTAATAATGCAATGGGTTGTAAAACAAAATAAAACGTTGAGATATATGTATTATCATTGAAAATTGAGCTTCCTTTGAGTTAAATCTTTATTACAAATTATTAACATCATAACATCACAACACATAATACATTAGTTAAAAAATATAATACGTTAGATACTTTCTGATACCATAGGTACCAATTTAATTTTAAAATCTTTTTATGAAAATGGACATGAATGTTTTGAACAAAATAATGGACATGTTAATTAATTTTTATTTGATTTTTCATTTTGATAAATTTTTAATTTTTGCCAACGTAGGAGTGTAACTTGCAAACCGTTCAAAATTGGGAAACCAAATTTGTGAAGCAGTTTACTTGCATTCCAGGCTAACACCTGACGTTCCGTTCATGGTCCCTTTTTGAACTATATGGGCGCAGGCGATATTCCAATTTCGCATCAAAAAATTGTGAAAAATTCAATGTTTCCAAATGGCACCACTATATTTTTTGACACCATTCAGAAGAAAATTCAGTTTTGAGATGAATAACCCCCGCTTTTCCTATACTCATCAACTTTACCGAGTTTTTTAATGAAAATCAAGATATGCCAAAGTATTCCTTGCTTTTAGCTATTCAATTTTCAAATTATTATAAATGGATGAGAACAAATTTGACCGAACTCTAACGTGAATGTTTTTGTTCAAACTTTCTATTAATCTACTTCAATAATGAGTACAAAAAAAATAAAAAATAAACTTTTTTGATGACAACTAACCCCTCCCAACTGAAGATGAACTTTTCAAATCGAGAACGGTTGGAGAAGCATAAAGCAATTCTGCGAACGCCAATCGATTCAGAAAAATGAAATTAGAAAACTTTCAAGTCATTCAACTCGAAACAGTTCAACAGTTATACTGAAGGTCACATTTTGAAATATTCGTTCAAGAGACAATATGGAAGCAATAAATCAGAAAAAGATATTTTTTATTAAATTCTTGAATCAAAATCTGATGATTTGACAATGAGAAGAAACAAATTTTCAAACTGTTTCAATCCGTTCTCGAAGCGTATAAACCATTTCTTCTCAAGAATTCACAAAAACAGAAAAACTAAATGTAACTTCACCTGTTAAGTAATCGTTATTGTAGAATGAGACAAATACAAAATGAAGAGAATATCGAATTCAAACTCGACTAGACAAAATAAGACTTTTTTGAAGTATACTTCAAAAAAACACCTATGAAACTTAGGTAACAGATTGAACAAAAGTTCATTCAGGGTGGCTCGTTTTCAACTCTAATAATTTTTAGCTTCCAAACTATGAGCTTCAGACTATACCTACTTTATTGAAATCTGTTCATCATGGAACATCTGATAATGCAAAACAATATAGAGTGATCCATTAAAAAAATGGTGACATGCTCTGGGGTTGCGATAGGGAAAGTATCATCAAATGTGAATATGTCAAAATGTGTCCCCCTGTATACTATTGTTGACGTGTTTCTTTATTTTTCCTGAAAATCATTGTACCAAAGGTTATTCAGGGTGGCTCGTTTTAAATGGAATGTACTGTATAAGAGATACAAATTGGCATTTTCATTTAAATTAAGTGCCTGACTATGTATATACGTGGCATTTGTGTGCATAAAATAAAAAAAAAATAGAGACAATTTTTGTAGATAATTTCATGATTTTTGTCTGGGCTGTATTTTCAATAACTCTCCGTTTTTGAGAAAAATTGAAAAAACCAAAAATTTCGTTTGACCTTGAATAACTTTTTTAGCACACATGGGATTGATGGGGAATTTTGACAATTCATATCTACTGATGTACCCAAGGTATCTGGCAGAATTCAGCTCTGTCGGAGTTTTTGTTATTTGATCACTATTTTAATGTCTATTTTGACCGGATTATATCAGCAGAAACTGACACGTCCTTCTCATCGAAGAACCGAAGAACCTCTTCCACAATTAAGTGCCATCGCATATGCAAATCCCATAAATCCGCAATAACCCACGTAAACTAACCTCTCCAGCATATCTTCAACGAATGCACGACAGAGTGCACTGCGACGATTCAGAGATAGCCTGGACACGCACTGTGTGATTGACTCCACAATGGATTTGAGGTCTCATCAGCCCCCGTGAAAGGTGAACAATGGCCCAACGAAGTCATTACGCCACTCCGAACTTTCGATAAGACTGATGGAGAGCTGACGAGCTGAAGTATCACCGAGAGAATGGACCAATTGGGAGTAGGATGTACGGATGAGGATCGGAAAGTTCTCGGTAATCAAAATTCGGTCCCTATTTTTGATTGGTTTTGAAATATTTGCTCATTGAATAGGTTGAAAGTGGGACAGACGCAACACTTTTTGAAAAAAAAATTGTCACAACTCTATTTTAATTTTATTAATTGAAACAAAATTAACTTTAACGTTTCTGTAACATATTCCACTACATTAAAACTAAAACACTTCTCTTAGATAATGAAAAATAAAATTGAATTCTTGGCGTCTCTCCCACCGGGTAGGGAAAGTTGCCATGGATAGAAGGGAGAGATGCCACAACGTGTTATTCATAGAGTAGAGATGCCTACTGCATTTCTTTCAGTTCCTCACGTCGACAAATATTACACACGTTGGAATGCATATAATTTGAGGCATCTCTCCCTTCTACAAGATGCGGCGTCTTTCCTTTTAGATATGGAGAGACGCCGCAACCGTTTATTTACAAAAGTCGACAACATAAAAAAAAGAGATCTGTAAACAAACCTACATAATATCATATAACGCTATTTGAAAGACATGAAATAGGAGTTATAGATCTTAAACAGTTATATTGCTATCAATGCCTTATCTGGTCCAAAAACTGTACATCACCCCTTGAAATACACTATCATCTTACCCGAAACACGGCAAGGTAGGAAATTCCTATCCCCTTGTATAGAACCACAATCACACATAAATTTGTAACCTATGGTCCTAAACTTTTCAATCTACTACCCTCTGACATTAGAAATATACAAAATAAAAATAAGTTCAAAAAGCAAGCCAAAATGTTTGTAGAATTACATTATAAAGATGTCCTGAAACCAATTCTCGAATAATTACATACATTACTCTGCAATTACCAAAGTCTTTTCTCTTTTTTCTGTTATTTTTTCCTCTCCTCATAATATCAATATCAATTATGAAAATTGATTATAGTTCCTTTCATTCTGTTACTATTTAAGAAAAATATTGATAAGAGAACGACCCACAATACAAGCTGAGCTTAGGTGGGCTTCTCTTATCAAATAAATAACGAATTGTAAAGATCTTACTGAATAAACTTTACTTACTTAAAAAAAAATAACCATCATCTATACGCACATGCTATGCCACCGAGTAATATTATCGTTAAATCGGACAGACAATAAGGGCGCTATGGCTTGGGGTATTTTTGTCGGTTCCTCTTCAGCTCTACAACAAAAAATATTGAGCAACTCGTAATGAAAGCCTAATTGGGTGGCCCCATTCGTGAATTTACCGGTAGGCCCCCTTGCTAACAATCTTGTGGCAAAAACGAAAAAATTTCGAAGATGAGAAATCAAAACCCAGACAAATGAACAAGTTCATTCGAGAGCGTACCTCACAGCTCCGTCGTCGACCCTAATTGAAACAATCAATCCATCAAACAATAGGGATGCGATAGCAGAGCAATAGGAGAGCATCGCCGTCGAACGCCGCTGGACCACCGAGACCTGCCAAACGGCCTCATGTACCTGGGTATGCTTATGTGGTATCCCCACCGGTCCATTCTTACCTTCATGTGTGTTTGATCAGTGTAAGAAGCGAGTTCTTCGGAACAGCACGCGATATATCCTGCTTGATTTATGAATGAACCTCTCTGATTCCCGTCGGCCCTTGACCTTCTTCTCGTTTGACGTTTATAGTTGTTGTGAGTGTGATGACTTTTTGACTGAGAGTATGTGAGTTGTGGCAATTTTCCTTCTGACTGACAGCCGAAAAACGGGCTGTTCTGTGTGGCTTTGACTAAATGTTGCAGTGTCCGTGCTTCAGCTCGCCATTTTCGTCCTCTTTTCTCTGAATTTTTCCGGCGGTAAGTCGAAAATGTTTCCTAACCGTGTCGCGTTGTTGACATCGATGGAAGGCGTCTGCCTTGAGTCACGTGGTCTCTGTGATGACAGGTGCTTCTCACGACGTGAAATAAACAGAGATGGATGACTTCGAATTGATTTATGCACGAAATTGTTTGCTTTACAATTAGTCATCACTGAAGATTGTCATTCACTCTCTAGTGTTATGCTGAGAATTCAAGTATCCCGTTTCATTTACAAGAGCGTCTGGAGATAGCCAATAATTCTTTTTTTGCTTTTATATTTCACACTGTAACGTTGAACACTTTTATACTAGATTCTAGTTCGGTGAATACCTTGATTATTGAGTACCATAATGAAAAGTGTTATCGGACTAGTCCTGTAGAATTTTTTCACTATATTAATCCACTGTTATTTTTTTAATGGACTCGACAGGTGTGTGCATCATTTAAATTACTTCAATTTATTTTCATGACCATCGAAAGATCGTTCCTTGATAACAACGAATTATTTGTTTATTTATTAAAACTACAATAATTAAAATTTAACTCAACATTAAATTCGTTGCTGTTCTCTACTATAGAAGATCATCTATTACCACGCATATATTTATGATCTTGTGGTGTATGGTTTTATCGAATTTTGATTGCTATGATGATATGATGATGATTGCTAGTTCTTCTACACCACTTTTTGCCAGTTCGCTAACAGCAGTTGATCTTTTAGACTGATTTATCATCTTTTTCTCAATTACATTCAAGCCAACTGCCTCAGCAGTAAATTTTGTCGATCCATGCATTGTATTTCTTCTAACAGGTACATTATTATTATTCGACAGTTTAATTTTTCCAATATCAATTTGGTTTTAACAGTCGTGGTGAGGTAATATTGTCGCCTCGTTTTGATATCGGTTTATGAAAAAGACGTACAGGGAAACTTTGTCTTTCACTATTGGAAACCAACCATTTGCTGCTTGTACAGCTTTTAGAACCACCTTGGCACGTTTCACTGAACACAGGATTGTATTCAATGCGATTTGTTGGATGACATCGTTAGTTTTCTCGATTTGAAAAAAATCCACCAGACTAGCAACTGCCTCTCCTTTTCGCCACGCTTTTTATACAACAGGAATATGGTCACATCTACGCATAAGACCTTCAGTAGAAATTTCATCCCATAGCAATATTATTTTGTTAACTTCAAACAAATTTAACGAAACTGAACTGGTCTTACGTTTACGCATGGATCTGATTGTAGTTTCTTCTTGATTGCATCGCCGGCATCTCGTACTGTATCGTTGTTACACAGGTCAATCATAATATTATAGTCAGTACTTTTCTTGCAAAAGTTTGCACGAAAAGTTCCACATTGTCTTCACCGTTGCTTCTTTAAATTCGGTCCGGTCTTTCTTTCTCATATTGACCTCCCAATCTTTCAGTATCAACGCCAATTCTTCTAAGCTTCTATGTTCAATTAATGCATATTGTCGTTCGCAGCAAAATTTCATAAATTTATTTGTGACTGTAGATTGTATTCCTGGAAATTTTTCCTTTGATTAGCGATTTATACTTGGAACATTTGCATTGCATTGAAATTATCGGTTATAATTGACAATATTCCACAGGCTATCGGTGATCATTTCTTTGCTGTCAGGTTGGTAATATTTTTTGGAAACACTGATAAAAACCAATTTTGTCATCTGGCAGATTCAAGGGATTGGCTGGGGATTGATTATAATAATAATATATTTGTCATTGCTGACACATGGTATATGTCAGTGTATCAAAATACAGTGTTTCATATATTAAAAACCAAAATTCATTACCATCTTGACAGCAAAAAAACGATCACCGATAGCCTGTGGAATATTGTCAATTGGTTATTTTTATGCACGAGTGTAATTCAATGGAATATTTCACGAACAAAGAAATAAATATTGATTTTTTTATAAGAAAAATCACAGAATCTACTTACTGACAAAGACAATGAATAAAATTGTGCTAGACACGCATTTAAACAATTGTATTTTGAACAAACAAATTAAAAATTACAGTTGATCATAACAGTTTTTGTTATTCTGACTGGATGGACCCGATACAGGCGCAATAAGAGCTGCAACTGACAGATTATCGGAATTTGACACAAAACTTAGTAGTGGTGCTACTTCATATCCAAACATTTTTTTAACTATTTCTTCATGGTGACCTTCGTCTAATAGTACAGGCTTAATAGGATAAGACCCAAAAAAAAATTTGGCCCTTTTGATTTTCTAGATTGTGGGAAGTTTTGGGGTACCGAATAAGTCTAGCAACTCTTCATAAAAGTACGGGCACGGATTTTCGAAATTTTGGGACTTGAAATTCAAAAATATTTTGAATCGTGAATAACTCGAAAACCATGAGGAATTCGAAAAAAACTGATGTGACAAAAAATATAAAGCACAAAATTTTCTACAAAAAAGGTATCAGGTAATTTTTCGTTGGAGCCACTATTTCTGAGTAATTCTCTCTCAAAGCCGAAAGCCGGAGCACCCGCTCGCGAATTCCCGCCAGTGCGAATTCAAGCAAATTTACATCCCAAGCGCAAACTAAAATTGCTCTAACTCGTTGAAAACAACTCCGTTTTCAAAGAATCAAAATGCATAATGATGGGTAAGTTCTCTATTTTGTACTCCGGTAAGGTAGCATAATTTTCGACTTGGGAAATTTTCGAAAATCCTGCGAGATGAATAGGTATATTGGCCACACACGCACTTGAAGTTATTCCATCACTCGCAATATAAACAAGCAAATCCAACGAGAGATTTGTCGTTCGTATTATTATCAATATTTTCATGTATATAACATACATGAGTTACTTCTTGGTTTCAAATGAACTGACGTTCAAAAAACGATCTTCGTTCTCGATTGATTGTTATTTCGACATTCACAGACTTTTCTCTTTTGCAAAGATGAGAATATTCATTTTGAAGCGTAGAATCTCAGCTTCAAGTTCATATAAAAACGTTCTTAGTATGATGTATCCTCATTATGAAGATTTTGAAAATGCGTAGAAAGGTCAAAATGTCCCATTTCGGAAAGTTGCTATCTTGAGTATGGCGGTTTAATGAGTGGGAAGAGAACAAACTGCTAAAAGTTGAGATAGCATAATCATTTCCCCTCAACTAAGGGATATTGACGTTACGGTCACGACATGACAGGACTGACAGGTTAATAGACCAGGCAATCTAAAACGATTTACCCCAAAATAAATAAATTTTCTCGTCATGGTTCGATTTGAATGCGGTTTTTTGCATCTTGTTCAGAATGGCCGTAGGAAATAAGTTCCGCATTGACTTTGTCCCGGAAAAGACAGAAATGCATCGCGGGTGCATAAAGTGCATCGAGAATAAGTGCATCGGCGCACACGGCCAAAGTGCACAAAACGACACGAAAATTGGTACTCATGGTTAGGAAATATTTTTAGGAACCAATTTGTAGAAAATTTTGTGCTCTACATTTTTTGCTTTGCGTCTTTTTTCGAATTCTTCGTAGTTTTCGAGTTATTCGCGATTCAAACTATTATTGAGTATTTAAACCCGTTTCAAGGTGAAAATTTTGAGGTTAGGAAAAAATTCCTCGGATACTTTTTTGTAGAGAATTTTGTGCTTTACATTTATTGTAACAGCAGTTTTTTTCGAATTCCTCATGATTTTCGAGTTATTCGCGATTGAAAATATTTTTGAGTTTCAAGTCCCAAAATTTCGAAAATCCGTGCCCGTACTTTTATGAAGCCTCCTAAAATCTAAAAAATCAAAAGGGCCCAATTTAATTTGAGGTTTTGGGTCAACATCTCCTGATATACCTATACTATAACTGCAGATACGATGTGATGGAGTTAGTGGTCGAATGACCGGTAATTTTAATGAGCTGCTCCTCACCGACGCCTTATTTTGCTAAACTTGAGATATCTTCACGTTTATTGTATCCAGGCCAACTTTTGCTGCTTGTTGGGCTGTCGAAGAGCTCATTGTATTCCATCCAACTGAAATATTCTCATACCATGCTCTGCATGATTTCCAAGGTTTAACAGTAATAAAGAGTCGATTTGACTTAATTACCTCCTGCTTCTCCAAAAATTTTTCGTACAATCGTATAGGACACCAATCAGAATTCGTTTTGATGGAACACACGATTTTTCCCCGCCTTGTGATGTTTTTGAAAAATCGATATTATATTATTTTTCCCGTGTTTTCACCATTATTATTCTCTTCCTTCTTGAAGAATGATGTTGAACACCTGCTACCTTCTCCACCACGCCAAGCTCACTCAAAAGCAAAAACGAAAAATAACTTTTTTTGCAATCCATCTGGTGTCTCTTAGTTCTTAGTTTGTTTCGCGTTCCTTGCTGATTTTGATTCAAATCGTTGAACGAATTAAAAACAATATCATAGTCCTTGTAATACTTTTTCATAAATAATTTTGTGGTAACTTTCCAGATTGTCTGTATTGTATGAAGTCCCTATATTTCTGACCATTCTGCTTGCGCATATTGAATACCCGCTCCGTTAATATGTTTGCCAGTACGCTAATAGACATCTCTTTGTCCAGGAAATATCCTTTGACTTTGCAAAAATACATGAACTGTCGCCATATATACTGTCTCTTGGTTCAGGTATTTTTTGATTCACATTCAACCACATTTTCCTTAATAGATTTTACGAACCACTGACCAAACGAGACATTCTTTCATTTTTTGAAGTATATCTGACATTTGTCAGTATTGTCAGTAAGTATTGTTGTTATTGGTGTTATTGACAATTGCATTCCTCTTATGACAAATATTATACAAAAGGGAAATATTCATTGTAACGTTGAAATGATTGGGTGAAATTGTTTCGTATGATACAATATGACAAAAGTTGAATGGTTGTTCAAAGAACATCTCGAACCGTGTTCGCAATTTTCAAACTCACATATTTTCATTCAGATTTTCGTAAAAGAAAAAGCAACTGTGCAAATTCCGCCCGAAAAATCGCTAATTGTCCACTTCAAAATACCGTCAACCTTCTCGAACGAAAAACCCTATAATCATGCAGTCACCTGACTCGGCCTCGGGTGTACCTTCACGTCCAAATTATGATAATGGCAGAGTACACACATGCGTGCACTTTTTTTCGTAGCTTTGTTCTCGGGAGTTTTTCAAAATACCAATTTAAGTTACCCATAATACGCGATGTTTTGGTAAGAACAACCGATAGCGAGTGATTATATAGTCGATTCTGAAGTTTTTATACGCGAGATACACTACGAGGAGTATAATTAAAATGATGATGTGAATAACGCAGAACCTGAGATTGTGAATGATTTCTCATTGTAGATACGTACGCATTCTTATTTTTATTGAAGTACTTCGCACCTATAATATTATCGTAAAAGGAAGTCAATATTTACGCAAGACGGATATATAGTGATACACCAGAATAATACGCAAAACATTTTGGTATCTACCAAATAATAAGAATGACAATATTATTTCGTTAAATTGGTAATAATGAAAAATAGGGCTTGAAACAACTTGAAAGTCTCAGCTGATCATTATATACGGGCCATGTCTTTTATCATGTTGGAACATTGCTATATTCTAAACCGTAACAGATATGAAGACAACTAAATGGGAAAAAAAGTAACTATTGTTGGGAACATAGTATGGTCAAAGAAAATTTAGAATTGTTTAAAATTGTTTTCTGTTAACTGCACAACCGAAGAGAAATTAAATGCGAAAAAATTTTCTTTATATTATAACTCCTTCAAGGATTGTGAAGTGAATAGAGTATTTTTGATTCAATTCCGAGAGCTCACCATCCGTGGACAGACAGCGCAGTTTCGTTGTCAGCACGGCTTTATGAGGTCTCTCGAAATTGAAAGAATTTGGCCATGTTAACAAATCTGTTTGGGTGCACCATATAGGAAAAACTGTCAGTCTCTGCTTCCTTGATCTAGAGGTGATCCGTCCGATCGTGTTGGTGACTCCATCTATCTGTCAGTTCTGGTACCATGGAGGAAATCAGGTCCAAACCTAGTTTTTATCTGTTTGAAGGTTTCAGATGACCTGTCCTGCTGGATTTTAGCCTGGTATTTTTGGTGAAAAATGGTTACTATAACTACCGAGTTTATGTGTGGAATTCGATGTCTTTCGCCGAAAACTCCAACCCCGCTTTGCATCTCCGTGAACCCTGAATCTAGGACTCATAGAAAAGGATGCAAGATAATTGATTTTCTCTCAAGTACAGCCACCAGCGGCATGCCCCATTCACTCACAAAGCCCCCATGAAAGTTGGAAAACTCTGTCTGTTGACATCAAGAGAGACTGTAGTGTCAGTTTATTTCCCACTACGGAGGTGTAATCTAAATACTGGGTTCATCACTGATGTCCCAGGTGTTTGTGAAGTCACACTGTCGAATCACCAGTTTAGTACCTAATCAACCTCTCCTCTTAGTTCTCTAAATCGAACATATGTACTCTCTGGAGAGTGATGCTGACATCCTGCTGTCGGTCTGCTAAACCCTATTTTGTGCAGGTACGATTAGTGTATACTTCACCTACTTGCTTAGTACTTTCGTCCTGCCTGCATAGGTTAGGTTAGGTTAGGTTTGAACGTTAGTCAGGCCCTCCACTGCGGCCAATGGCCTATTGTGGCTCACCCTATGGTTATATTTCTCCCAGTATATCCAATCTCCTGCATAGGTAGACTCGCAGAATTATATTGAACCTTCAACTCCCTGGGTCATACTATCTCTGAATAAATATATTGAGTAAGGTAATATTGCCTCATAAAGATTGACAAAGTGAAACATTTTTTTTCAGTTAGGTATTGGTCAGTTACAAAAATATTTCTAGTTTGTAGAAGGAAGTGGTTGTTTTCTGAGTGATATTCGACTCATTTGTGAATAAAAAGGAATTTCGACATCATCGAAATTATTATTTTCTTTTATTCGAAACTCTTCTGTATCAGATATCGTCTTCAGAAATGGATCTTCGCTCCTAATCAAGGGCATTATGTCCGATCCCCAGCTTTATCTTTCCTCTGGAGATGTGAAACGGTTTTCTTCGAACCGAGATTGCAAAGTTAACGATCGGCATTTCCATATGAGGCGAGCGTATTAATTAACAAAGAGTGGCATGTATTTACAATAATAGCGAGAAAATACAGCCAATAAAAATATTATAATAGCTATAACGTGAGTCCGGAGCTTTGTAGGTATATCTGCGTGAGTCATTTGAAAAATTACCTCCTATCCTTTGGATATTTCGCTGTGTTATTAAAGACGGATTGCTATTGTTATGGATTATGGCGTCGAGGTGATTTAAATAACTAGTTTGAGGCGAAAATTGAACCTTGGGACCTAATTCTATTATCTTAGAATGGAACGAATCTCTTATTTAGAGTCTGAAGAATATTTGGAAAAAGAAAAATGGGAGGAAAAGTATTCAAGGATAGGTCAGAAATATATGCAATTTAGGCAATGACACTTTTTCAAAAAAAAATTTTTAAAGAATCATGACAAGTCAAGTCTGGCCACACTGAAAACAAAACTGAAGGAGATTCAAACGGTATGATGGCAAGAGCCAAACAATAATTGGAAAAAGTAACATAGAACTGACTCGTTATAAGCAAAAATCGTATAGTTTGTCAGAGCTGAGTCCTTTCTGAAGCTTATAACAATTAGCAAAGTTGAGTTTAGTTATATTTTCAATAAATTTTTGTAATTATAGATGAATAAAACCAATCGAATTCAGATATAATCCAACAAGGAAAAAAATCATGTTTTGAAATTAATTTAAAATTTTCGAAAAGAGCCTTGTTTAAAAACAACTTTTAGTTAAATTGTTAGGCTTTCGGAAAACTCCATTTTCATTGTCGAAACATTTCTGAATGTTAATGGTGCAAATAAAACTATGAAGAGGTGAGGATAATTTGAAAAAATCAGGCGATGATTTCATCTAGATCACTAGTAACGATCTTGGAGCCAGACCTAACTACTTTTGTAAACAATGCATGACACCATCACTATAATTAATAATACTCTAATCTAAGTAATATCTACACGTCACTGGGTCTTTCGAAACTGTTCTAAATAACGGCAAACTCTCTATATAGTTGTCTCTCGTTCTGGAATTATCCAACAAAAGTCTACTACGGGTATAAATGCGGGACACTGGATCAGAGAGGGCAGTTTACAGTCGGTAAGTTTCAATCAGAGTTTGCAAATATAGAGTTGGCTTTTTGTTAAAGATATAAGTGGTTCAAATAAATTAGAAACTATTTATTTTCAAGTTTAAATGAATAAGCGGATTATAGTTTGGTACATTTTTATTTCAGTGGTGTCAGAAGTAGGATTTTTAAAATAAATATGTCCGTGATACGGGAAAGAATCTGATAGACCGCGCAAGACTAAACTGTCAAAAATAAAAAAAAATAACAGATCATTCAAGTAAAACCAGAGCCTACTAGACCAGTACAAAACTTTTAATATAGTCTAGCTACAGAAATCGTTACCTTAATTTTTTTTCACGATTACAGTCGCAGATACGAAAAAACTTCCTTAGAACAAAAATATTCCTATTGGAACAGAAAACCCATTCTGTAATTCAGAATGTATCAGTGTCGCCGTACAAAAAAGTTCAGGGAAAGAAAATAGAGCCTGACCCCTTTATCAATATATCTCTGTAGATTCTCACAATCATTTGGTACAAACGTGTAAACTCTACGGCGTACCCAGTGTTCCAAATTTGAGCTGAATATATCAAAAACTACAAATATAGGAAAAAGGGTAGGTTTAGTCATTAAATAAGCCAAAGAATGACATTTTTTCATATGTATATGGCATATAGGAACACCCTGTATATCTCTATAATGTCTCATATCGTTAACTCGCTCCTCAACAATGAAAAACAAATGAATTCGAATTATCCTGGATTGAAGATAAAACCTCCAATTCAGAGAATATTACGGATGCAAATAACTGAAATCAATTAAGTAATAAAAGTTGCAATCGAGTAAAGCACTAACATTAATTTCCCATATATTTATGTGAAAATTCTCGAGGCGACTTTGAGATAAGACAGATAAGTAAAACTGCATGAATAAACAATTCCATTATTTTATGGCGAACCACCACGTGGTTGATATTGCAATTAAACGTGCTTTTACTTGAAACCTAATTAATAATCTACCACATAAATAGTAGTTTGAAGAATCTCGGAAGATATAATTACATACTTCAGGTATAGATGTTATCCCTAAAGAACATTTACAAGTCCTGCATGATACTGGAACTGGGCTTTTTTGGTATTACCCGTAGCAATTATCGTCAAGATGTCGTTAATGCTATGAGCTTTGCGAGTTGGTATTCATCTGATAAGTTCAAAGTTGATGATTCTTAAAACGTAGTGTTTGTTTGTAATGTTGTGCAAACATGTATTTCCATGATTTCAATGTGTTTGACATGACCTATATCATTGTAATGATCTACTTGTTGAAATTAATATTGTATTGTAATAATGTCTAATATGTTCCGTTATTACTGATATTGTAACGAACCTGGAGTCGACAACAAAACTGCCTAAGTAAATCTCTTGAAAGTATTGTCGTGAATTGGGGTGGTTCATTAGAAAACGTACGAAACGTAATCAAAAACAAGTTGTGCTTCAAGACATAATGGTTTTATAACACACCCACTGAATAGGGAATGATTTGATATACGGTGTGTTCGAAACGTTTTTGACAATACCCCCCCTTGGCCAAAATCACGCTCCCCGAGCGATTATAATCTAGCTGATGAGCTGATAATTCGATACAGGTTAACAAAACACGATAAAAGTTTACATGAAGCAAATAAAAGAATACAAATAAATATCCGCAGAAGACGTCTTCTTGCACCATCTTCATTCAAATTGTTCTACCCCTTGCTGCATCTTCCATCTTATCTTAGCTAGTTTTAAATTCATTCTAGCATCATTTATCATTGTCTGGCTAACAATTGACTTCGCCTAGCCTGACCTCGCTGATTTAGTTCGACTTGGGTTGGCTTGGGTTGGCTTGGATGGATTAGATATGGCTTGGCCCAAACCTTCTAAACTCGGCATGGCTCACTTTTATTGGACTTGGCATGACTCGTTTATACTGATTTGGTATGGCATGGCTCTACTAGGCAAACTATTTATGACTTCAAAGACGAAATTGATGTCTGAGATTTTCCTTCTGTTCGCTAGTGTTAGAATGTTCGGTTCTTTTTGAACATGGATTCGGTTGATGGGGTTGAATGGGAAACATTTTTCATTGATATAGTCTATGAAAATATCTGAACCCGTTCAAGTTTATTTATTTAATAAGTAGTATCCAGGGTTCCATATTACAGAACCGTACCTTAACCCTTTCATGCCCGGTATGAGCAAGAAGAGTTACGAATTTGAACCTTCTGGACACAAATTCCGCCAGCCAAACATATTCGGCCAGCTGTACTAGTACTAGTAGCATCATTATCATCATCATCATCTTTATTTCGCCGGGCATGAAAAAGTTAACTTCAAACTTAAACTACCGAGGATCCTCGGTAGTTTGATTTAACACACTATTGACGTATGACATGTAGAGAGTACGAAGAGTTTGTATATTCTTGAATTCACGGCAAATTCTCATTATGAAATCTAACATTTTATGAGCCTTTTTAGAAACGTGAAATATGTGTTTATTGAATAGCATTTTAGAATCATATATTATCTATCCCTAAGTCCTTTATTTCCTCAACAGTTTGTATTACTGGATAAAAATATATATTTTTAATTTTCAGCTTTCATTATTTAAATAATTGTTTGAACAAATACATTATTATTAAGACTCTTGGAAGATGTTTTTTGGAAATCTAGTCCTTGATGAAAATAATGATGGAGGAAGAAATCGTTTGTTAAAAAAAATTATTCACAAAAAACGCAGCTACTAATTAACAATTATTTTTGTTACTACATATTAATATTAAGTAAACATTTTTTGAATCATTATTTATCTCAATCTTTTATAAAAAATCATCACCTTTTCATTTGTTTATTAACTAACAATTTGTTATAAACAAATTAATTTCTGCGCGATACATATTTTTTAATACAATGAAATTATATGGAATCAATAATACGTCCAAGAGTACAATATGTTTGAAAATTATAAAAAATGGAAAAAAAAATCACATAAAAAAGAATGTAGAATAAAGTAATTTCATTATTCCACTAGTGGATAAAGTGGTACTTTATACGGTTCATAAGTGTGGATGAAACTTCAATTACATAATGAGTGTGAATGAAAAGTATTTAGTGCGTTTTTGTGCACCGTACATTTCTATTACCTTACCTTACATCAATATATGCTTTTTTATCATAAAAATTAAATTTCTATCGACTATTGAAGAAAATGAAAGTTAAAAGTTGTTAAATTTGCTATCTGAAAGCAGCTGTTCCATTTGTACATCAGTTTTCCGAAAACAAGAAGTAAGAGTTGTCGTTTTCTCAGAGAATCATCAAGCAGGATGAGATACTATTCTATGACGGTTTTGCGGTAGATGAAATAGATAAATTAGAAATCGTTGAATGACAATAAAATATCCGCAAGGAAAGTTGAGTGTTATGTATGCAGAAAGAAAGGAAATGAGAAACCGCTAGTTCTTTGTGTCCCTAGGTATCACTTTCATTTTTCTGCGTTATTATGGGTATTTCGAATGGTGTGAAATGATAACTATGTATCCATATCTTCAAGTAAATTGCTGCAAGTTATACTCCAGCTGCATGCAAAGAGATTTTATCTGAGAGCGCGAGCATATGTGCAAGGTGCATTGGAGTCAGTAATTTGATAAATTTCTCAGAAAAGAGCCTTAGGAAAAATGCGACAGCATATGCATAACACAGTGGCAATTGTTCTTTGACCCGTTCATATTTATTTGAAATAGGAGTACTTACTTTTTTTTATCATGTAACATCATTGAATTAAAGTTCATTGATGAGAATGAATTCTTGAGCTATTGAAAGATTATTTGATTGATTTCCCAGTAGGCAGTTTATGGTGAAAACTAAATTAAATTTGCCCCTATACCATTTTTCAACACACAAAAAAACAAGTTGTTGGATCAAATAAAGTTTAATTGAATCAAACGAATAAACGAAATATATGCTCAAAATGGTTTTGGATCAAATTCAAAGTTTCAATCAACTCATTTTGACTAGAAAATTATTTCATCCATTTAATTTTTAATATTTTGTTAAATGAATTAAGAAATATGATTAGATCTACAAATTTCTTTGATTGATGTAACGAAAATATTAATCATAATTGATTTAATAGTATCGACAACTTGATATAAATTAGGAAACTCTTCAACCAATATGTGAATCTTTGAACTATTTCATTTTCCTTGTTCGATTCAAGTGAATATTATTATATTAATAGAGCTGTGCTGAGTGAATCTTTGAACTATTTCATTTTCCTTGTTCGATTCAAGTGAATATTATTATATTAATAGAGCTGTGCCGAGCACTGACAAAAAGTGCCTCGAGTACTATGCACTAAGCACTATTGAAAAGTGCTCGGGAGTCTCGACCACTAAGCACATTTTTTCTTGAAGTGTTAGCGATTACTATAAGCACTTACAAAATGTAATTCGATTTAGCGAGCACTGAGCACCTTTCAAGAGGACGAGACCGTTAAGGCGGGCGTTCAATTTCGTCTATTCCAAGTTCATGTTGCATTTGGAAATGCTTTCACTTGGAAAATTCAAATTTCGTAGGTGAACTCAGAAAGGATTGGAATACTCATTGAACATGTTGACATTGATTTGATATCAAAAATTGAGATTTTTTTGGTCGACAATTGAAGGAAATTAGTTAATGTTTCTTTTTGATTTATTTCAATAGAAAGATCCATAAAAACAGTGCAACTTCCAACTGATCCAGATAATGTCGTTTGGGAGATTAATTTGATTTCCGAAATGGGCGGCGGATAGCCAAATTGAAATATAAAGCGGCGCGAAATAGTTCCAACCTTACCAACATTCTCACTGATTTCTTAGCTCGGAAGTTTTCGGATAGAAAGCACTATTGTATAGTATATTTCATTCATGTCAGAGCGTGCTGCCGTGAGAATGAAATATGAATGTGATTTTGATAATTTAAAACTCCAGAAAGGAGAATATGAGCCAGAAAAATCTGTCATTATGTGATGGTCTATAACTTGATAGTCTTTCGTGGACTGCGGGCCTCCCAATCGGGGAGAGAGACAGGGAGGGGGTAGACGGACCGTCACGTTCAGTGGAGTGAGGCAACTTTTATATTTATTCGTAAACTTTGTCAATCTAATATAACATCAAAATATTGTAAAACAATGTCGCTTTCTCCTTGTAACTTCTAAACGGCCAAACCGATTTTGATGAATTTTCGGTTGTTAGATTCGTTTTGATAGCGCAAGTAACACTTATATTAAAATTATGAAAATCAAAATATCGGAATTTTTGCGCCAAATTGGCCGTCTTTAGGCAACATAATGATTAATGTGTACTTAAAAGCTGAAAATAAAAAAAGGTAATTAATAAACTAAAAAACCCGACTGTGGTGTAAAATAAAAATCAGAAAAGAAGTAATATATTTTCAAATCAAATAAAAACTGTAAGCAGCCGGGACCTATTTGCTAACAAAAATCTATAGAAATAGAATGGGTCTCGGCTATTTCCAATTTTTCTTTATGAAAAGATTATTATATTACTTGTTTTTTGCATTTTAGTTTGAACCGCAGTCAGATTTTTTAGTTTCTTTAATAATATTTTTATATTGTCTAGCTCTAATAAATTATTTGATTCAAATGAAAAAGAATGTTGTTATATTTTTGGTGAATTTATTATTAATTATGTGTGGCACTAAATAATCTAGTCTGGTGAAGCAAAATTAGGGTTTCCGTTTGAAAAAAGTTCAGTAGGTAAAACAAATGTTAAATTATTCTAGTTCAAACCTTCACCTTATCACTGTCACAAAAAAGAGTAATATTAATAACACATAAAACATGAAATAAACAAAAATATTTCTCAAACAGAATACAGAAAAACTAAAAAGTTCAACTCTGTTACAAACTGCAACGTTGAAACTAATCATAGTTCATAATATAAGGACGCAATCAGTAGTTCTTGGGGGCGGGGGTGCCGCTGACCGCGTTTTATATTTTCAACAACATTCCTAGATCCATAGCTGAGAAAAGGTTTACTGCTTAGTAATCCCGAAAAGTGCTCCCGACCACCGCAGTGCACTAAGCACTGAATCCAAAAAGTGCTTGGGAGCACAGTGGTTACGAGTACCAAAATGCTTTAAGCACAGTACTTTGGAACAGCCCTGTTTATCGTTTCGTTTTGCTAGCCAGGACTTCAAATCCAGATGTATATTTTAATGCTGAACAGCTTTTCCGAATAACATTTTTTGATATATTCGAAAATTGACACAAGTTCGAATTGAAAATTCAGAACATTTTTGATGATCATGAAATCAGCTTCAACTTCCATCTACACAACTTTATATCAATAAACGCTATTTATTCTTGTTCTTCATCCTCCTAATTGTCTATAGGCATAGTTCACCAATCAGCATGAAGACTATATTTTTCTTCGTCAGAAAAGTGTGGAGAAATCAAAATTTGCCAAGTGAAGGCGAATCAATCAAAAACAATTGTGTCTGCTTTTTGTTCTGTTTCCATTGGAACCCATCATCGAGTCAACATGATGCTGCAATCACTTCTCATGTTGATTGATAGTATCTTAGGTCACAAGACAAATTACTCAATAATATCTGTGTGTGCCCGTCCAATGTCTAATGGAGATAATAAAACACCCGTAGCAGAGAACAACGGCAATGTTATGCAACAAAAACAAGAGACCGCATCTAGCGTGTGAAATTATCCTGACCGTTCGCGGGACAATGAACGGAGTAAGATCAAACTGAGTATACGAGAGAAGTAATTGAATATGGAATATGGAATAATCTTCAACAGGACACTTCATCTCTAATTTGAAGTAGATATGGTTATCTTGCTTCATATTATTTTGGCTAGTGATAGAAATGAAGTGAATCAAGTTGTCCTGCAAAATGGTTCGAAAATCCAACGGATCCATCACATGGAGGTGAGATACTACAGGGTAGGTGAAAAAACTAAAGGTCTAACTCTACCAAGAAATCACAAAATAAAATCGTTTGTAGATACCCAACAATCGAAATGTCATGATTTGGAACCATAGAGGTATGGTTTCTCTTCTTAGTTAGGCGATGTAAGTCCAAACAATTTCATTCTACCAAAAAATATTTTTACTTCATATGTTGTAGTCGAAAGATTTACAACAATGCATTTTTTCAAAGGATTATATCTTTATCTTCAGCAAGAGGTGTGGGTTAGGGCAGATCTATGAAAAAGATCTGGTCAACTAAGAGTTTAAACAGCGCACGGTATCTTCAGAAAGGAAATATAATTGCGGCATCCATAGCAATCGGAAGCAAAAGGTCACCCACCTGTTTTACATGGATGACCTCAAACTATTTGACTCCGGAGAAAAGGATCTTCATCAGTCCTTGAAGGTGGTGCAAGAGTACATGCATGCTATCGAAATAGAGTTTGGGATCGACAAATGTGCCACGGTTCATCTCAAAAGAGGAATACGGAGAGAACGTTCAGCTCGTGGACGGAAGCATCATACATCATCTGGATACCGGAAAGACATAGTGCTGTTGTAAAAGTGTGACCATCTCTAAATACTGATCATCTTCGAAGGTCATTGTTGGGTCGTCAGAAGAGTGCGGTCGAATTTTATATGTTTTGAAATGATCTCAAAAATTAGACCCAAGTTGGCGCGCTTTATAATTGGTCAGATCACATTCATTCCAGTTGAAATAACAACTCCTCATTATCAAAGGTCATTGCCGGGTCGTCAGGGGAGTGCGGCCGAATTTAATATATTTTGAAGTGATCTCAAATATAGGATAAGAGTTAGCGCGCTCTGTGGTGGGTCAAAATACATTCTTTCTTCTCCAAATAACAACTTCTCGTCATTAAAGGTCATTGCCAGATTGTCAGAGGAGTGCGGTCGGATTTTATATATTTTAAAGTGATCTCAAAAATAGGGTTAGAGTTGGCGCGCCACAGTGGTGGGTCAAAATACATTCTTTTTTCTTCAAATGACAACTTCTCGTGATTAAAGGTCATTCATAGGACGTCAGAAGAGTGCGGTTGAATTTTATATATTCTGAAGTGATCTCAAGAATTATACTCGAGTCGGCGCGCTTTGTAGTTGGTCATATTACATTCATTCCTGTTAAAATAACAACTCTTTATCACGGTTCATTGCCGGGTCGTCAGGGGAGTGAGGTCGAATATTTCTTCGAAATTAAAGAATAGTTTTTCTCTTCTAGTTATCTGAAGTAATTTAATATGTTTTCTTGAATTAAGACATTTTTTTCATGTGTGCTTTTCGAAAAACTCATAGCTAATATATTTCTATACGTCAGCATCCTTGAACTCTTACATTCAGAGTTCATTTTTATTTTTATATTTGTCAGTTGGTGATATGACAAATCACAGTCGAGGACATTTTTTTACAGCACGTTTGTTTTGCTTGTAACAATAAATGAATCTATGAGTGTGGCAGTGGAAGCGGTTTTGCGTGTTGGTGTATCAATAATAACTTGCTTCAGATCGAATTCTTCTAGAAGGGAGAAAAGCGGCATTTTATATTGGATAATTGATAATAGGTTAATGATCTTGAAAAATCTAGAATATTTTCGAGAGATGTAGAGGAGATTGTATCACACTAATAACTGAACACAAATCAGTGTATCTGAATGAAAGTATTCAATTAAACCGCTTGCATTTCGGTAACAAGTTCTTGAGTAAATCAATTATAGAACACGGTAAACCCCAAAAAAACATTTCTCTGGTTAGAAAAAAAGTTGATTCTTCAACACTGACAGCAACTCGATTGCATTGTAATATTAAAGATTCAATAAAGATAATGATCTCCTTATTCGTTGATGCTCGAGAAGGCAGCAATACGTGACCTGACCCGCCAAAATTTCAATTTAAGTCCAGTTACATCTAAATACGTGATTGTTTCATCCTCTAGGTATTTTACCAAAGACCGTTAAAATACGATGAGACCGTGTTGCCACATCATTTGTGTCTGATAATATCGATTTGGTATTCATAATTTGTATAGGAATCTTACGTTAAAAGGTAAGACCTCGTTAATCTTTAGTTTAGTAAAGTTTCGACTTCTGAGGGCTGTCGTTCGTAGGGGATGACAGCTGGTTAACGGAAAAATAATTTAAAATTTTAATTTTTTTTTTTGTTATGCACCAATTCTTCTAGGTATCCTTCTGCTACCGTCGAGGACTTCCATCGTCCGAGACGTTTCAAAGTATTCATGTTAGCCCCTGCATCGGCCAAACATAATAAATAATATGGGAATCAGTATAAAATGTAGAGAGTGAGTTTGACATTCATATAGCTGGGGCCCCAGCACTTTCAACATCTCATTACAAGTTGTTTGTATGACCCACTCCCGTCTCCACTAAAGTCTAGTCGCGAACCACCCTGTCCCTCTCACAGCGTATTTGCCAGGTCTAAGAAAAACCGTGGCAACCTACCTGATAATAATAATATTGTACAATCAACCAAAGATGCTATCTTACATGATTCAGTTCATTATTATCTTCTCTGTAAGTTCGATATTTCTTACCATCCTGACAACACTGCGTACACCTGATTCTAAGAGGGCGTTATGACCTATTCTATGTCCGCCGATTACTTTTCCGGGCGACCTTGAATGGATCCTCGTATTCTTACAGCATCTCAAGACAGCCGATAGCTAGTTCGGTCGTAATTTATGATGAGAGGGTCACACGATGCCAAAAATCAATTAGCTTCCAATACAATGTTTCTTTTATAATTGCTATGTTTACCGAAAATGAGCTGGAAGGCCGATTTTCTTGTTGATGAATGGATCTTTCTCTTTGCCCACCGAGCAAGCATTTTAATTATTCAACAACTCCGGTTAATGCATACAGGCAAAAAATTGTGGGCTGACGAACTGTTTGTATTGAGAACTGTGAACGCTTTTTCTCACGGGTTCATTCACAGTATGAATCGACAGAATACAGCGAAAGATGAGTTTCACAATGATGAAGTTTCTTCCTTATCACTCATTGAATCTTAGAGATATTGGTCTGAAGTAAAACAAGCACTTTACTTTTCTTAGGGCGGGAAAAAGCATATGACGTCTATTATACTGATCAGGTAGCGCGGAACTTACACATGAATTTTTAAATGTGTTTCTGCTGTAAGCATATGAAAATATTCCATATAAGTTAGGATCAATATTTTTTCTACGAATCTCAAGTATTTCAACAAACTTTCGCGTACTGGAAGGTTTTTTCTCACGAACGCGCGCAAAGTAGTAATTTTTTGCACACATTTAATTGGGCAAAGTTACAGCACGCCATAATAACACCTTAATTACACCATATCAACAGATCTGTGAAGACGTTGTGTCATCTAAACTTGTCAGTATTCAGCTGAAGATGATTGTGGACACAAGCAATAGAAACGTGAAAAAAGTGAAAGAAAAGAAGTCAAATATCTTTCCAACCCATTAAGACGATGGACATCGGAAACTTAAGTAATCAAGAGAGGCCATCTATACGGAAGTATGAAATTTGAAGTTATTTTGGAAAAACCGAATTTTTCGATTTCTCATTCAATGTTTTCTGGTATTACCGTCAGAGTTGAAATTAAATGAAAACTACTATTATGCAGAAACTTCTTACGTGCTTTATTGTGACGATATCAGTTTTACTCTCGAACGTTTCATTATCGAAAAACCATCATCAACTCAATTTTTTTAATTACGACCCTATATCGAAGGTGACCGTTTTCTGAAGAATTTTTTTATCTGAATACAATGCTATATCAATCGACACTTTGACTTCTTTTCGGCCATCATCACAAATTTTTCAAAAACGGTTTGAATCCCTGAAATAATAGAAAATCAAGAAAACGAAACAAAAACATGAAATAACAATAAGTTACAAACATATACAATTATTAAAATTAAAAATACCTCTAATCTTCAGGAATTATAGGAACTGTTCAAAGATATGTCCATTATTTTCCAAAAATAAATAACATCTTTCAACATTTTAATTCGAAACTATATTCAACGTATCGGTTGCAAAATTTTCGACAGCTTGAAGAAGTGGTCTTGTTAGTTCCTCGGCCGTTTCGAAAATAGGCTGGTAAACGTTATTCTTGATGAACCCCTAGAGGAAGAAGTCCAGCAGGATTATATCTGGCGAACGAGGTAGCCAGGAAACTGCTGAATATGTACTTATCAATTTCTCCGTAAATGTACTATATACAGTTCGATTATTGTATCTTTACCCATGCGTCATCAATAATACGCATATGAAATAAGTCGAGACGTTTCAGTCAAATGTAGAATGCCGTGGCTAATATCCCGATAAAATTACAATGTATAGGTAATAATGAATTACTAAATTAACTGAATTATATTATATCCACATTAATGCAATTTCTGCAGATGTAACAGTTTACGAAAAAAGTTGTTCAGAAAACTAGGTTGGACTGCAATATTTCCAAAACCTTTGCATACTTTAATATCAAAAAATGAGTTTCCATTCAAACATGACTAAAACTCAGAAAATGAATCTTCTAGACAGGTGTTCAAACTTTTTCAATCACCTATTCGTGCATGAATAATAATAATGATAATAGTCCCTCATAAACACTTATAAAGTGTACCCAAAGGCATAGCCTGTGCGGGTGGAGGACGGCTATTACTATTTGCCGTGGCGCTCCGGGGCGACTTGATGATGTTTCCGGTGGTGTATTCACTTTTCAGCTGTAGGAAAACCCGGAAAACTTAAAGCACCACCCCGGGATGGGCATCTAGCCAACTCACATCACCCTTGATTTACAACAAGGCATGTGGCTACCTAAAGAGACCCGTGTACTCGGGTCTCATAATGTATTTGTCCCAGCTTGTGCGGTCTCAGCCTATATCCACAGGCATTACGCGGCGCTACGAGTGTTGAACTACCATCTAGGACACTCGTACGGTATTGACGAGACACCGGTGTTGCCTTATGCTCTGGGGAATATTGAATCCGTTGTGGAGAATGATAAGTGCCGAATCTGTTGGAATTAATTTGACATTTGTCATTGCTGATACATGGCACATGTCAGTGTATCAAAATACAGTGTTTCAACTATTAAAAACCAAAATTCATTACCAACCCCACAGCAAAAAAATGATCACCGATAGCCTGTGGAATATTGTCAATTTCCCTAAGGAACACTGAGCTTTTTACTCAATGAACACGAATAAACTAATTATCAATAAAATACACTAGAAAAAAAAAAGGAATAAGGAATATTCTCAATAGATACGATTCCGCACTGAATGCTCTACGCGTTAATTGAAATTGGTAACCTTGAAAGATTTGCATTTATTGAAATGAAAATCATTTATTTCTCAGAAGAATAACAATTGAACTGATATATTATTGGTAGCAAGGTATAAAAAAAGTAAAGAGTTTGATAGGTCAAATATGGTAAATTATAAAAAAAAAATTTAGATATGACAACGTTGCCGATTTAAAAAAAATATCAAATTGTTATATCCGTCAACCGGTTGCATCCCTACGTGCAACCCTCAAAAGTCAGAGACCTGTGCGAGCTAGGGGAAGACGTAGCCTTTACCTTTTGGTACGTGTGATGCCATGCACGAGACCGGTGGCAGTGCTAAGATTCGAACTCATGCACCTACGGATGTTTTGGCTTATGGAGCGAGTACTTCACCCGCACGCCACTGCCTGGTAGTTCACGGCGCATCTACATTCTTCAAGCTACGATTCGATCATGAACGCTGTGATTTGAAACCAAAAAGAGAGGATACTGCAACTACTGGTTCTTTAGTATTATTCTATGCCGTTGCTTGCTATGAGCCACCAGGTACATAAATACGACTTGGTTGGTCGATAAACTGGAGTACATGTTAACTAAAACATAAGAAAAGAACGGCCCCACTCACATCATCTTCTCTTCCCTATCGCCCTATCGATACCATTTTTTTTGGATGTTTGACAAAATGCCAAACACGCTCAAAATGTTAGAAACAAGGTATTACAGACCGGCTTCAAGGCAGATAAATCACCGCACGAACCGCCACCTTGTCTTGGCCTTCTCCTGTGGTGCGTTTCTTTCCCACAACAATATCGGTCATTTGTCTGAGCAGGCCTCGGCCTATTTATTTCCGACATTGGTCGTATGTTTACAACTCCAGTGAGCTGTACCCTTGCGCCATTCCCTCCCGCGGTTTGAGGCCCGCGGCCTCAACACGCGAAGAGCGCAGAACAACGCGAACAACAATAACCCACAATGCTTAAAAAGTCCACGGACATATCTCACTCTGCATGGCGTACCGCCATAAATACATCACGAAGCCGTACCGCAGCTAATCGGGCCCCCCGATATGAGATTGATATTTTTCTAAGCAGGTGAAGTGCGGGGGGAAACGAGGCAAACAGCGGAAGTTGAATATAGAATCATACATCTAAACTGTCTCATCAACAATCATCTAGCTATGAAACTATCCTTTATCAAAAAATTTAATACAACAGTATAAAACATTCAAATTTGTACCAGTCCGTTCTGTCTTTTGCCAAGGTATAATACTTAGTGGCCAAAACCAGCTCCAGAACCGCAATGAACGATGACTGCTTACAGCTCATAACGGCAGTCAACTAGATTGGTATGTTCTTCTAGCCTGATACGTTATAATAATTAGATATTTCTGTGAGTTGTTGAATCATAACTGAAGAGTTTCAGAGTTAGGATCAGATTTACAGGAGCTTCAACTATGTATTCGTTAATTTATAGCTGTCGGACGTGTTGGTACATATTTGGCAAAACATTCGACTATCACCTGTTAGGTGTTCGGTTCTCAGGTGATGAATGAGTAGGTTCTGCACGGACTGGATTTCCATAAGGTTGGGAATTGCGAGCTCTAATTCAAAAAAATCACTGGTTTCCACTATCTATACTGCATCTACTACAACGTAACGTGATAGGCTCTGTGCCATGAGAGAGTCCAAGAACATCGACTGAATTATTATCCTGCTAACGAAGTGTACCCAGCAGGTATACCAAGAATTCGGAACTATCTTGTTGTCCTGACGAAAAACTTGTTGGCTCTAAAGACTCTATGAAATCATGCGAAGATTACGAAGAAACTCTCTTCAAGAATGTTAGTTGTTTAAACATCTGTTTCAGCTTACAAAGAATAACTGGAAAACAGTTTTATTGATGTTTAATATATCGCCTTTGAACGATTCTGTCATAAGTAGCGCTTGTGAAACGCTATTCATAGTATTTATTTCCCAAATTATTCAACCCAACTTTGCTCATATGACTTTCAAAGTGATCTGTCAACGTATCTAAAGACTCAACTGGCAAAACATGAACAGTTGCATCTTCAATCAAACCATTCTGAACACCGTAATCAATCCTTCCCAGTGAAGTGGAATTTTCTAGAGGGATCGATTTTGCTCTTTTTTGAAGTATTTGATTTTGAATTTCGGACTGTTCTGGAAAAGAAGGAGAATCAATTATCAATGGTTTATCATGAATTGGAGATTTAAAATACACTGAATTCTGCTTCATCCAAAGAGATTTCGCTCTTTTATTGGAATGAAAAACATTAAAAAATATCATCCAAACAATGTGAAAGAGAAATAGTTCCAAAAACCGAAGCAGCATCACCACGTTGGATAGCAATGCTTATTCTCTCTATCAAAAAAGTAGATGATTAACATTTGTTGTTTGGCCTAATCTTCTTCCGATATCGTGAATAAATGACAGAGATTCATGACCATAAACACTGAAAGTTTCAACAGCTACTGGACAAAACAATTAGTTAATATCAAGATTCTGGTATTTTTTACTTCTTAGCGGAAATGGCTGCAGATCCAGCGAGCTTAGAGCTTTCAGATAAGTGCATGGAAAGCTGCTACTGTAAATAAGTAAACTGATGAAGTAGATTCACTCCCAGTCGGCGCCTTTGAGGTATCGGGTTCAGATTTTTTTTCTGGCATGGTGGGGTAAGAGGGTTCAGCTGAGAGTTGTCTTGTCTCACTTGGTTTCACTTACGGCATTCTATCTCGGATTCATTTTAGTTACGCGATAGCACAGATTACATCGGCTAAACGCAAAATTCGGGATGGGGATGTCGACACAAATATGGCGGCGAGTGACCCTACTTCAGTTTACTTATCTACGGTGGTATGAGTGTCGTACCATCTGGACGTTTTCCATTATCACGACTAGTACCTGATGGTTCCGAAATTGTAGTGATGACTGCTGATCCTATGGCCCGTTTCAAGATGTCATTAATTTGATAATGTCGAGATAATCGACCTGCGCTTCTTCCACAACTTAAGTCATGCCTACCTTTTTCATCAACTTCACTGCCACATATTTAAGTATGAGGCAGGCAAGTAGCTGAATCCAACCAGCAATTATCAGGGCAGAACATGCAAGACGTGATATTCGCTGTCAGTATAAACACTTTCTTCGAATAGTTGTTTCCAGATTTTCATCACAACGCTCTCCTCCATTAAGTTTACAGACTTGATGTTGGACAGTTTGATTTCAGAAACAATTTTTCAACTGATTATGTAGATCAAAAACTTGTTTGAAACAGTGGTCAAGATAGTGGCTTTACTCTTGAAACTGAATTTTTTTGGAATTCGTGGTATTGCATTAAAATTCTTTGAATCTCATTTCTTCAACAGAAACAAACAATTTTGGCTAGTGGTCTGTTCTCTGAACTAGACTATTTTGGGGCTTATTGAACTTTAAAATTGATGATTTACAACTTTCAGGGAGGAAATAGGCGATTGGGATTGATGATGTAGCGCTACAGAACTTTGAAAATGGATCATAGCAGTTTTTACCGGAATTGGAAAAAAATCCATTTTTTGATCATCCGTAAAAACTTTCCAATGAGACTGATTTGGAATAAATTTTCTTTGACCGACGGAGACTTTTGTTGTCTTCAATTTAATTAGGTATGACTTTTTATTTAAGATCTACCGTATTCGAGTTATAGGTGAAAAACTAAAACAAGTCCAAAAATTTCGCTGTTTTTGGCCACCAAAAGTTTTCCACAACCTCGTCGAGGTCGAAAACTTGGATTTGACATCACTAAACATGTGTAAACAACATATTAAAATTTCGTTACCTTGGGAATTTTTTGTTGTCAAAAGTACTTGCCGACTGGACTAATAGTTAATTATGGAGAACCACAGATATCCATCATTGGCCCGTTATTTATTGTATTTGTGAAGGAACATTTGACTACCTATATAATTAATGATGAATTGTCAAAACCAGCCGAAGCCAAAAGAGAAATCTGGATTGTTTTGAATTATCCGTGTTTAGTGACTATTGAATATTCTTCTACCGTAGCATGCCTAAATAGTTTTTTAACAATTGGAACAAGGCACTTTCTGAGAAAAATAACTAAACAGTATAACGGTTGTTGGACTGAAGGTAAAAACTTTGTCTTCTTGATGTTTATTTCCTGGCTTTGGTATTGAAAAACGAATTGTTTCACATCACTTTTCCTATCAAGATCGGTCAGGCACACTGAGGTTCCCGCCGGGATAGCCTACGTTGTTCTCTCGGCGAACTCAACACACGTATTTGTACACACGTTCATCACACGTCAGTTCAGACAGCGTACACTGATCATCGCATTTGATAAGTTTCATTATGCTGTAACTCACGAGAAATTAAGCGGCGAAAAAATACCCGTGAGATCGTGGAGGTTTCTTCATTCCGATTGTCACTGCCAATGAAGAAGTAATCACGATTCATAGTTTCTTGTATCAACAAAGATATGAGAATTAGCGAATTAGGATTAGGCGTGATGAAAAATTACATTTCAACAAAAGAGAATTAATACAATGCCTGTAATATTTTGTAAATTGGCGTTATTCCGGAGTAACAATACATCGTATTACTAATTAATAATTTTTTCCAGTCATCATGTAAACCAACGGAAATTACATGTAATAAAGCATTGAAATACATAATCACTGTAAAATGAAGGAGAAATGGGGGATATTTACCCAGTTTTCCATTAAAATATAAAATTACTTGTTGATTCAAGTAATAATACTGAAAGAAGTATGTATATATTACATTTCAGCATGTATTTCTACATCCACTTTTTACTGTGTGTATATTCAGTAGCGGTTTTTGCAAATTATCAACCAAGACTGGCCAATCTCATTATATTTATTCATGAACGAGATGTGAGGCTTATCCATAATCTCAAAAATTATTCTCACCTTTTGTCTACAATGACGGCTATTCCTAATCGCAATTTTAGGACGACTAACACTGTTTCCAGAGCTCGAAAAGACGGATTTTTTTCAAATATGAAGCATTTACCTCACCGAACCTAACCTAACCTAACCCAGCCTCCTAAAAGTATCACACGACTACTTTGTAATTTCATTTATTCTATAGAAGTCGATTTACGATAGTGTTTTTACTTTCAGAGAAAACTCCAATTTTTTTTTTAATTTTTATTGAAGTAAACATTTTTTTGTGTTACACCCCTGATTTTTTGGTAAACAATTTTTTTTTCAATCAAACATGATGTCAAGAAGTCACGTGCCAAGTTTCATAGTGTTTCAATACATCCTTCGGTTTTGGCACAAATTTGTCCCATATAGTTGGCATCCAGTCCCAATTAAGTCTTTCAAGATTCAACTATACCCTTTATATTCATCAACAATGGGCCGCAGTGGTCATGAGATTAATCAGGGTCTTCGATCTTGCTCGGTTGAAGTTGCCGAGGAGATCTTTGGCCTGCCTTAGCCCTGGAAGTCTTTGCCAGTATGTTGCTCTCATTGCTTCTTCAGTTTCATTGAGTTCGTCTTGAAAGTCCGCAAAATGGTTCTGGCCCGATTAGTGGCGTCGATGCCCCTTTTCGTGCCAGGGTATCTGCTTGTTCATTGCCCTCCACTCCGACATGACCCGGCACCCAGAGGAGGATCACCTTGTTGTTCCTGCATGGATCATTGAGTTTGTCTAGGAGTTCCCAGAACATCTTAGATATGAGCTCAAAGCTTTCATGGCTGCTTGACTATCGGAGATCCCATTTTGTATCACAATTACTGAACTAACTGGAATGACCTTCTTGTGCTTTTCTCCCAGTTTCCTTGGAAATGAATGTGATTCTTTTCTGGAAATCCAACGGAAGTCAGATCAAACAAATTAACAGAAACGGCTAACAAAGGAAGAAAGGATACTAGACATGGCAGACTGGGAGGAAATGAATATTTCTTTAAAAAATTGTAGGAAATTCTATCCTGCTTTCATTGGGTATACAATCCCCAAACATCACTCCTATCAACAGTCATGTGACTAACATCACCATTTTTGTCATCGTATTTAAGAGATTGACCCTCAAGTAACACCCAAACAATTCCCATGTCATTTGAATATGTCTTAGTTTTGGAACTATTATGATGGTTCAGAAATAGCCAATTTGATTTCTGTAGGTGATAAATTGTTTCTAATACGCTTCTAGAAGATATAGATATTTTAATCAAATTCGTAACCGTACTATGATGAAACCTTCTAGCATTTGAGAATATTTGTTTCAATGAAGATTTTACAATGGCTGCATATACATAAACGCTATGAATCTTACTCGACAAGAGATCAGCATCGAGTAAAAATCAACTCAGCTATTGATTATTTTCTATTTTTTCGAGAAATAGTGATAAATCATGGATTGTCCAAATGGAAATCACGGTTTAGTCTGTCTTGCAAATTCATCTGACATTCATCAATATTAAAAACATAAAAAATGTTAAACCACTAGAACAGAAGAATCTGGGTTTAACTATCCCAACTGCTAAGTATAGTTTATGAATAAGAAACTGCTTCACATGCTCGAAACGATTAGTGAAATCTTTTGTATCGTACTTCGATGAAAATTACAGGCCATAGTGAATTCCTTGATGTGTGAGATGATTTCGCATCATAATTGATAGCTTGTAGATTTGTACTTAAAAAACCTCAGAACTGATAATTACTTGCATTAGCCACTTGTTTATTATAACACGTTATACCAACCTGCGTGATAAGTATATTCATTTATTCAGAATTCTCGAAAAAGTTGAAAATTATCGGTTTAATATAAGAACACCTTATAAAGAAGTTGCTCCTGTTGAAATTAATTGTTTGAATGAATGTTGGATTATTTCGATGCCCAATATGTTATCATTTGATTTTTAATGCTGTATTGTATATAATACAGAATGACACAAATCAGAAATAGCGAACCAACAATACAAGAAATATTATAACAAATGTTTAAATGAATTTTGACACTGTCAGAATTCCCTGCAGAAAAAGGGAGCTTTTTTGAAGAAAAAACGTATAGAAAATGGAGGAAACCGATGAAAATTACGTTCCTGATGATGATATCCTTACGGAAGCGGAAGAACAATCCATGCAGATTGCAGAAAATATGCAAACAAAGACAAAGATATTGAAAAAAAATTATACAAATTAATGAAATCTACTTACAAGTGCCAAAATTATAATATAACACTGAATCAATTAAGATTTCAAAAATATCAATTGGGAAAAATTAAATCATCTTTCATATTGGCAAATCTCCCACCACAGAAGGTGCAGCAAAGCAACACTGTTACAGGGCATATTATCTATCAGTTTCAAACTTGGCTGGGTAACGAACTGAAGGCAGCAGATTGGGGCTGGAAGCAGCATCAACGTGGTATTATGCCCAGATTTACAGAAAAGGAATTAATCCCGGAAATATTGCCCAAACTATTTGCTGCAGTTGTGAAACTGGATGTAACAGTTTAAAATGTGGCTGCCGGAAACATGCGTTGAAATGTACAAATTTATGCTCAAATTACCATGGTTCGGAAAAGTGCTCCAATGTTGGAGAAAAAACCTACGAGGAGATTAATGATTCCAATGAAATTATGCATGAAGAACCAATGCAAAGTGGAAACAATATTAGAGACGAAGATGGTGATGGCCTTGAAGATTGCGAAGATCTACTAGAATTGGAAAGGTTTATCGAATCTATCGATGAAAAAATGCCATCAAAGAGACAAAACATAATGGATGAGTGATTACATGTATATTTATATATTACGAGGTTTTCTTGTTTTCTTTACGGTTTTTTCCATCGGAGCAACCAGATTGCTGTATGAGCAAACCAAACTAGTATTTACGATATAACACCCGACACCCGCGTGTCAATTTTTTGTTGGGTCACCCTGAATATTCAATGTCAAGAAGAATGTTGCTAGAATAATAATTTTCCTTCGTCTCTTCGAGTGAGTGTAGTCTTTGTCTCGATAATGGTTAGATTGGTATGTGCCTAAAATTATCTCAGATCACCACGTATTAATACCCCATAATTATTCAATTACAGACAAATAAAACGAAGTAGTATTTATGGAAATTCCAGCGCACTAAACGGTATTTCCTAACGTCAACATAGCATCGTATCAACGGCGGAAAAAAATACTCACAATGCAACGACCTGGTATACCAGTTCTACATTAATTCTAGAGGTAAACACACGGTACAACATACCCGCTCGCAGAAAAGTCACAAAAACGCACATCCGCTCGCAATCTACAGCATCAAAAAACAATAGAAAATCCGCGATGTAAGCCGGTGAGTAGTTGCGACTGACATACGTAATGCATTTATAGTACGAGCGTCAGAAGAATAAGAAGAAGAAGAAGAAGAAGAAGAATATGAAAAAAATTTGTAAAAAAGTTAGTGTCTCAATACTCCTACGAGTTGTCTAAAAATTGGAAAATTGATGTTTACAACTCAAGAAGTCTCTTTTTAACTCTTCAAAAACATTATACCTGATGTAGATTAGATTAGATTAGATTAAATTAGTTTGGGGCTTCTGTACCATAAGCATCTACACCGCGACCTTCGGAGGGAGATCTATTGTGTGTGCCCTCGAAATAGTTTAGAGTTCTTTGTCTAGCCCTGTCTTCACCACGAGACTCCATAGGCTAGTTTTTAGAACTCCCATATACAGGGCTATTCAAATTCGAGTCTATGCATGGGGATTTCGATAACGGTAAGAGATAGAAAGATGGTTAAATGGGGGCAAAGTAGCATATTTCAGAGGTCAATTATATGGATAAAAAAAATCTGACCTAGCTTCTTTAGTTCTGGAGTTATACAGGAAAAATCGAAAATTTCGAAATTCTTCTTTTGCCTATATCTTTTTATTTTACGAAGATTTTTTTTAAATGTTGCCACTTTGCCATAGCAACTTTCTGTAGGCTATCCAAATATCTGAATAAAAATTATATACAGGGTATCGTATAAATTGGGCCACTCTCAACTTTTAATTTTCAAAAACAGACCTGTATTTTTTATTGCATTTTTTGAATGCCAAGTGTTTCATATTGAAGTAACATTTTCATCTGAATTACAGAGTGTTTTGGAAATATTGAACTATTACCAGTAAAATTTCAAATTTTTTTTTAAATTCCAGCTCTAATTTTAAAAAAATATCATAGAAGAAGGTATAGAGCGCTTAGGATTTGGAAGAAAATCAACATTATTCGACGAAGAATGTCTTCTTCAAGAATTCATCCACATTTCAGTTCACGCAACCCATGATCAATGTGCGAAAATGTGAAAATTTATTCTTCCTAGTACGTGTATGTGCATATAATCATTGCAAAAAAAAAATATTCGAATGACAATATTCATACTCCAATTTGGAAATATTTCATTGTTACTCACTTTTCGAACTACCTATATTTTTCAGCAAATTCATGGGCATTCTGTTGCTATATACAACAATTATGATTAAACCATAGTATGCTTTGGAAAATAAATATTTAGTTCTCCTCACTTGTCAATATTTTGACAATTTCTTGGAAATTATCGTTGGTATTTGATGAAAAATCTGTTAGTACTGAAAATGGGTTTCCCCACAGAGCAGAAAAGAGATATGGTTAACGTTTTCTACAGAAATAATAGGAACATTCATCTTTCCACTGAAAATTATTTAGATCTGTACCCAGAAAGACATCAGCCGCATCCCACATATTTCAGACTTTTGGACAGAAACCTTCGCGAATATGGATCTTTCAGAAAACCAAGGAGAAAATATGGGAACAAAACTCCTATTGAGTTACAGGAAAACATACTTCAAGCGGTAAGTAGGTAATACTGAAAAAATGTTAAGTAGGCTCATCTCCATATTTCAAATCAATCAAAATCAACAGTTCAAATTGCTGAGGAATTGAATTTGCCGCAAACTACATTATGGCGTACTTTGAGAAAAAACAGATTCAAATACTATAAAGTTGAAATTGTTCATAAATTGTATCCAGTGGACGCCGAAAGACGGCAAAATGTTTGTAATTGGATGTTGCAAAAATTGGGCGATGACAGAAACTTTTTGAATAGTATTATTTGGTCGGATGAAACTCGTTTCACAAATTGTGGTGTTTTCAATAGAAACAACGAGCATGTTTGGTCACAAATCAATGAAAATAATTTTAGAGAAGCGAGACCTCAAGTGCGGTTTGGTCTAAATGTATGGACTGGAATTTTGAAGGATCAAGTTCTAGGTCCCTATATCTTTGCCGGGACGCTCAATGGCGAACGTTATCTAGACTTCCTCAGATAAACTTTCAGTGAATATCTCGATGATATTGCCATTGCTAATTTAAATCGGTTGTGGTTTCAACACGATGGAGCTCGCCCACATTGCACAAGAGACGTTAATCAATATTTACAAGAAACATTTCAAGACAGATGGATAGCAAATAATGGGCCTATAAGATGGCCTGCAAGATCCCCTGATCTCAGTGTACTTGACTTTTTTTTATGGAGTACACTAAAAAATAGAATATATCAAAACGAAATTGAAAATATAGAAGATTTAAGAAATAAAATCATGGACGCTTTCGCATCACTACGGCGAAGAGATATTTTCAGAGCAAATAATAACATAAAAAAACGACTCCGTAAATGCCTGGAACGAGAAGGTCGTCAATTTGAACATTTATTTCGATTATGAATAATTATAATGGCTGTTATTCCAATTCTGGATAATAATTAAACAAGTTCTTGTGTGATTAGTTATAGAATATGAAAAGCTATATGATCAAATACAATGTTATGTTTGTGACAGATTATGTTTGTGAGTTCTCAGCAGAATACATACAACAGATCTTCATACTTACTGAGGTCAATCGACATGGGGATGAATAATTATTCTACTAGTGCTACATTATGGTAAAGAAAAATGTCTCTTGGAATTGTTGATTTCATTTTATTGTTATTCCGAAGTAGTGAGACTAGGTAATCTGGAAATTCTGAAATTGATTATTCTTAAAGAATCAATTTGTCTGATTCACCTCTCATTCTCTGATATGATTCAATTACAGTTGTTATGGAATAAAAAAATTATGAAATATCACTGATATTAGTCCAATATTTCCAAAACACTCTGTAATTCAGATGAAAATTCTACATCAATATGAAACATGACTTTTGGCATTCAAAAAAATGCAATACAAAATACAGGTCCGTATTTGAAAATTAAAAGTTGAGAGTGGCCCAATTTATACGATACCCTGTATATAATTTTTATTCAGATATTTGGATAGCCTACAAAAAGTTGCTATGGCAAAGTGGCAACAATTAAAAAAAATCTTCGTAAAATAAAAAGATATAGGCAAAAGAAGAATTTCGAAATTTTCGATTTTTCCTGTATAAGTCCAGAACTAAAGAAGCTAGGTCAGATTTTTATCCATATAATTGACCTCTGAAATATGCTACTTTGCCCCCATTTAACCAACCCTCTATCTCTTACCGTTATCGAAATCCCCATGCATAGACTCGAATTTGAATAGCCCTGTATTTGTGAGATTCTGGTTTTTCTTCCCCCAGCATCAGAAACCTCAGCCTTGACAAGCCCTCGCAGTGGCATAGTATGTGTGCTGATGTTTCCTCTTCTTGCTGGCAGAACCTGCATAGCATTTCTTCTGCAAGACCGAGTATGCTCATATATTTATTGAGCCTACTATGCCCTTTGAGGAGTCCAACTATTATTCTAGTATGCTCCTTCTCTGGCTTAGTAGATATTCTGTGAATGTTGGTAGCGGTTTTTCAATAAACTCTTTGGCCTGTCTCATTCCTGGTGAATCATTCCACCATTCTTGAGTTTCTGCTGAATCCACGATTTGGTGCTGGTTTTTAGTAAAGCTTTTGCTATACCACAAAACGGTTCTGGGCCATTCAGGGCCTGAATGCACCTTCTCGAGCTAGCGAATCAGCCTCTTCATTGCATCTGTAACCTGTGTGTGCTGGTACCCAAGCTAGTGTCAGTCTGTTCTGACTGCCTAAGCTCTAAAAGAGCTTAGGCAGTCCCAAACTAGTTTTGAGGTCATGAAAGATGGGCGACACTACTTGACGGAAGATCATAAAACTAATAATGAATTATGGTGGATTACGTAATCCAATCTTCCGCAAAAAAAAAGTATACAATAGGTATGGTCGTCGGCAAGTATTCAACAGAAAACAACTACTGCCCTCTACGACCATTGAATTATATCTGTTTAATACTTGGCAAAGTTTTCTACAAGAACCACTTTGCAATGGTCGTAGGGGGCAGTAGTTGTTTTCTGTTGAATACTTGAATAGTCTGTTTTAGAGGTGTTTAATGATAATTTGTTAGTACTGAAGTATGTAGATACTGTTGAAATGGAGTTCGAAATCGAGTGTTCCAGATTAAGTTCCCTGTTGACGGGTAAAATGATATTGGAATTATCTGCAAAACTCACAACGGTGGTACTCGATTGTTTAAAAATTTCCGAAAAATCATTAACATATACATAGTAAAGGACCCAGAACACTTCCTGTGGTACGCCTTTCTCGATCTCAGTAAAACCTGAGAAGAACTCAGTATTTTGTGTTTCCTGTTACTCAAGTAGAATTTTAAGAGGTGGGAAAATCTAAGAAGTTCCTATGTACCGAGTCTGACGTGAATTGCATTTTTTCTACTGATTCATTTCAACATTTTGGTGAGGATACTAGAGATTCGTCAGTAATGTGTTCTGACGCATTATTATTCGATTACATGAGCCGTTGAGGAAGAATTGCATCGACCAAGTCGGGCCGGAACAGTGAGATTATTGGATTTTCATCCAATCGACAGATCGTGACTAGAATGTTCCAGACTTACCTTGCCCTTAGATACACAAGGCTCGGTATCAATGAACTAGGAATCACGAAGGTAATTGTGATTTATGAATGGACGCGTGATTCAAAGTTGTGGCAGAGCCTGAACTCGTGAAGAGCATGTACGTTGCGCATTAATTTCGAAAGATAATGATGGTCATGAATAAATTAAAGGACGATTTGAATATCGACTGTGGTTTTGGGAAATTGACACCAATTACTCTATAATACGAGGATGTATGGAAAAATTCGAAGCCTAGTATAGAAGCGAATAAAATTTGACAGTCAAAATATTTTATTACTCATTTTGTTTCACATTCTCTCCTCAGTATTTCTCAATTTTTTCAATCTTCAGCAAGTTACTACGAACTGATTCTGCATAAATTGCAGTGCTCACTAGTAATTTTCACTTATATAGTTTACTTAGTTGAGAATATCTACAAATTTGTAAATCATAAATATCCTTTCAAGCGTTTACCATGATACAGCATGCCGTATTCAAGTAATCTGATGAATTTGTATTTCCCATGATTTTCCGTTTGATTTTGTTTTACATCGATTGACTCTAAATTCACGGATCATGTATACGAATTTCATCCTTCTGAATCGATTAGCGTTCGCAGAATTGTTCTATCTTCAATCGTTCTCAAGTTGAAAAGTTCATTTGGAGTTAAAAGGAGTAATTTCTAACGTTATACTCACTTTATCATATATTTTCGGAATCAGCATGGAATTTTGCGTTTATAGTGCGAATTTCAACTAAAACTGAAAAGATGGTATTTTTCATGATTTTTACTTTGAACTATTCCGAACTTTTTCCGATTTTTCAAGTAATTTGCGTTTGAGTCGATTAACTCGAAATCCACAGGGTATACTAATTCCACTATTCTGAATCGATTGGGGTTTACAGAATTGCTCTATCTTCAACCGTTCTCGAGTTGAAGGCTTCATCTGGAGTTGAAAGAAGTTTTTTTTACGTTTTACTCCATTTAAATGCCATTCCTTGTACCTGAGCATACACATATCATATATTTTCGGAGTCAGCATGGAATTTTGCGTTTATAGTGCGAATTTCAACTAAAACTGAAAAGATGGTATTTTTCATGATTTTTAGGGGTCAACCCCTTTGAACTTTTTCCGATTTTTCAAGTAATTTGCGTTTGAGTCGATTAACTCGAAATCCACAGGGTATACTAATTCCATCATTCTGAATCGATTAGGGTTTACAGAATTGCTCTATCTTCAACCGTTCTCGAGTTGAAGTCTTCATCTGGAGTTGAAAGAAGTTTTGTTTTACGTTTTACTCCTTTTATATGCCATTCCTTGTACCTGAGCATAAACATATCACATATTTTCGGAATCAGAATGGAATTTTGCGTATATAGTGCGAATTTCAAGTAAATCTGATAAATTGGTATTTTTCATGATTTTTAGGGGTTAACCCCTTTGAACTTTTTCCGATTTTTCAAGTATTTTGTGTTTGAGTCGATTTACTCGAAATCCGCAGGGTATACTAATTCCATCTTTCTGAATCGATTAGGGTTTACAGAATTGCTCTATCTTCAACCGTTCTCGAGTTGAAAGCTTCATCTGGAGTTGAAAGAAGTTTTTTTTACGTTTTACTCCTTTTATATGCCATTCCTTGTACCTGAGCTTACACATATCATATATTTTCTGAATCAGCATGGAATTTTGCGTATATAGTGCGAATTTCAAGTAAATCTGATAAGTTGGTATTTTTTATGATTTTTAGGGGTCAACCCCTTTGAACTTTTTCCGATTTTTCAAGTAATTTGCGTTTGAGTCGATTAACTCGAAATCCACAGGGTATACTAATTCCATCATTCTGAATCGATTAGGGTTTACAGAATTGCTCTATCTTCAACCGTTCTCGAGTTGAAGGCTTCATCTGGAGTTGAAAGAAGTTTTTTTTTAAGTTTTACTCCTTTTATATGCCATTCCTTGTACCTGAGCATAAACAAATCACATATTTTCGGAATCAGCATGGAATTTTGCGTATATAGTGCGAATTTCAAGTAAATCTGATAAGTTGGTATTTTTCATGATTTTTAGGGGTCAACCCCTTTGAACTTTTTCCGATTTTTCAAGTAATTTGTGTTTGAGTCGATTAACTCGAAATCCACAGGGTATACTAATTCCATCATTCTGAATCGATTAGTGTTTTCAGAATTGATCTATCTTCAACCGTTCCCGAGTTGAAGGCTTTATCTGGAGTTGAAAGAAGTTTTTTTTTTATGTTTTACTCCTTTTATATGCCATTCCTTGTACCTGAGCATACACATATCATATATTTTCTGAATCAGCATGGAATTTTGCATTTATAGTGCGAATTTCAACTAAAACTGATAAGTTGGTATTTTTCATGATATTTAGGGGTCAACCCCTTTGAACTTTTTCCGATTTTTCAAGTAATTTGCGTTTGAGTCCATTAACTCGAAATCCACGGGGTATACTAATTCCATCATTCTGAATCGATTAGGGTTTACAGAATTGCTCTATCTTCAACCGTTCTCGAGTTGAAGGCTTCATCTGGAGTTGAAAGAAGTTTTTTTTACGTTTTACTCCTTTTATATGCCATTCCATGTACCTGAGCATACACATATCATATATTTTCTGAATCAGCATGGAATTTTGCGTATATAGTGCGAATTTCAAGTAAATCTGATAAGTTGGTATTTTTCATGATTTTTAGGGATTGAACTTTTTCCGATTTTTCAAGTAATTTGCGTTTGAGTCGATTAACACGAAATCCACAGGGTATACTAATTCCATCATTCTGAATCGATTAGGGTTTACAGAATTGCTCTATCATCAACCGTTCTCGAGTTGAAGGCTTCATCTGGAGTTGAAAGAAGTTTTTTTTAAGTTTTACTCCTTTTATATGCCATTCCATGTACCTGAGCATACACATATCATATATTTTCTGAATCAGCATGGAATTTTGCGTATATAGTGCGAATTTCAAGTAAATCTGATAAGTTGGTATTTTTCATGATTTTTAGGGGTCAACCCCTTTGAACTTTTTCCGATTTTTTAAGTAATTTGCGTTTGAGTCGATTAACTCGAAATCCACAGGGTATACTGATTCCATCATTCTGAATCGATTAGGGTTTACAGAATTGCTCTATCTTCAACCGTTCTCGAGTTGAAGGCTTCATCTGGAGTTGAAAGAAGTTTTTTTTACGTTTTACTCCTTTTATATGCCATTCCTTGTACCTGATCATAAACATATCACATATTTTCGGAATCAGCATGGAATTTTGCGTATATAGTGCGAATTTCAAGTAAATCTGATAAGTTGGTATTTTTCATGATTTTTAGGGGTCAACCCCTTTGAACTTTTTCCGATTTTTTAAGTAATTTGCGTTTGAGTCGATTAACTTGAAATCCACAGGGTATACTAATTCCATCATTCTGAATCGATTAGGGTTTACAGAATTGCTCTATCTTCATCCGTTCTCGAGTTGAAGGCTTCATCTGGAGTTGAAAGAAGTTTTTTTTACGTTTTACTAATTTTATATGCCATTCCTTGTACCTGATCATAAACATATCACATATTTTCGGAATCAGCATGGAATTTTGCGTATATAGTGCGAATTTCAAGTAAATCTGATAAGTTGGTATTTTTCATGATTTTTAGGGGTCAACCCCTTTGAACTTTTTCCGATTTTTTAAGTAATTTGCGTTTGAGTCGATTAACTTGAAATCCACAGGGTATACTAATTCCATCATTCTGAATCGATTAGGGTTTACAGAATTGCTCTATCTTCAACCGTTCTCGAGTTGAAGGCTTCATCTGGAGTTGAAAGAAGTTTTTTTTACGTTTTACTCCTTTTATATGCCATTCCTTGTACCTGATCATAAACATATCACATATTTTCGAAATCAGCATGGAATTTTGCGTATATAGTGCGAATTTCAAGTAAATCTGATAAGTTGGTATTTTTCATGATTTTTAGGGGTCAACCCCTTTGAACTTTTTCCGATTTTTTAAGTAATTTGCGTTTGAGTCGATTAACTTGAAATCCACAGGGTATACTAATTCCATCATTCTGAATCGATTAGGGTTTACAGAATTGCTCTATCTTCAACCGTTCTCGAGTTGAAGGCTTCATCTGGAGTTGAAAGAAGTTTTTTTTACGTTTTACTCCTTTTATATGCCATTCCTTGTACCTGATCATAAACATATCACATATTTTCGAAATCAGCATGGAATTTTGCGTATATAGTGCGAATTTCAAGTAAATCTGATAAGTTGGTATTTTTCATGATTTTTAGGGGTCAACCCCTTTGAACTTTTTCCGATTTTTTAAGTAATTTGCGTTTGAGTCGATTAACTTGTAATCCACAGGGTATACTAATTCCATCATTCTGAATCGATTAGGGTTTACAGAATTGCTCTATCTTCAACCGTTCTCGAGTTGAAGGCTTCATCTGGAGTTGAAAGAAGTTTTTTTTACGTTTTACTCCTTTTATATGCCATTCCTTGTACCTGATCATAAACATATCACATATTTTTCGGAATCAGCATGGAATTTTGCGTATATAGTGCGAATTTCAAGTAAATCTGATAAGTTGGTATTTTTCATGATTTTTAGGGGTCAACCCCTTTGAACTTTTTCCGATTTTTCAAGTAATTTGCGTTTGAGTCGATTAACTCGAAATCCACAGGGTATACTAATTCCATCATTCTGAATCGATTAGTGTTTTCAGAATTGATCTATCTTCAACCGTTCCCGAGTTGAAGGCTTCATCTGGAGTTGAAAGAAGTTTTTTTTTTATGTTTTACTCCTTTTATATGCCATTCCTTGTACCTGAGCATACACATATCATATATTTTCTGAATCAGCATGGAATTTTGCATTTATAGTGCGAATTTCAACTAAAACTGATAAGTTGGTATTTTTCATGATATTTAGGGGTCAACCCCTTTGAACTTTTTCCGATTTTTCAAGTAATTTGCGTTTGAGTCCATTAACTCGAAATCCACAGGGTATACTAATTCCATCATTCTGAATCGATTAGGGTTTACAGAATTGCTCTATCTTCAACCGTTCTCGAGTTGAAGGCTTCATCTGGAGTTGAAAGAAGTTTTTTTTACGTTTTACTCCTTTTATATGCCATTCCATGTACCTGAGCATACACATATCATATATTTTCTGAATCAGCATGGAATTTTGCGTATATAGTGCGAATTTCAAGTAAATCTGATAAGTTGGTATTTTTCATGATTTTTAGGGATTGAACTTTTTCCGATTTTTCAAGTAATTTGCGTTTGAGTCGATTAACACGAAATCCACAGGGTATACTAATTCCATCATTCTGAATCGATTAGGGTTTACAGAATTGCTCTATCTTCAACCGTTCTCGAGTTGAAGGCTTCATCTGGAGTTGAAAGAAGTTTTTTTTTACGTTTTACTCCTTTTATATGCCATTCCATGTACCTGAGCATACACATATCATATATTTTCTGAATCAGCATGGAATTTTGCGTATATAGTGCGAATTTCAAGTAAATCTGATAAGTTGGTATTGTTCATGATTTTTAGGGGTCAACCCCTTTGAACTTTTTCCGATTTTTTAAGTAATTTGCGTTTGAGTCGATTAACTCGAAATCCACAGGGTATACTGATTCCATCATTCTGAATCGATTAGGGTTTACAGAATTGCTCTATCTTCAACCGTTCTCGAGTTGAAGGCTTCATCTGGAGTTGAAAGAAGTTTTTTTTACGTTTTACTCCTTTTATATGCCATTCCTTGTACCTGATCATAAACATATCACATATTTTCGGAATCAGCATGGAATTTTGCGTATATAGTGCGAATTTCAAGTAAATCTGATAAGTTGGTATTTTTCATGATTTTTAGGGGTCAACCCCTTTGAACTTTTTCCGATTTTTTAAGTAATTTGCGTTTGAGTCGATTAACTTGAAATCCACAGGGTATACTAATTCCATCATTCTGAATCGATTAGGGTTTACAGAATTGCTCTATCTTCAACCGTTCTCGAGTTGAAGGCTTCATCTGGAGTTGAAAGAAGTTTTTTTTACGTTTTACTAATTTTATATGCCATTCCTTGTACCTGATCATAAACATATCACATATTTTCGGAATCAGCATGGAATTTTGCGTATATAGTGCGAATTTCAAGTAAATCTGATAAGTTGGTATTTTTCATGATTTTTAGGGGTCAACCCCTTTGAACTTTTTCCGATTTTTAAAGTAATTTGCGTTTGAGTCGATTAACTTGAAATCCACAGGGTATACTAATTCCATCATTCTGAATCGATTAGGGTTTACAGAATTGCTCTATCTTCAACCGTTCTCGAGTTGAAGTCTTCATCTGGAGTTGAAAGAAGTTTTGTTTTACGTTTTACTCCTTTTATATGCCATTCCTTGTACCTGAGCATAAACATATCACATATTTTCGGAATCAGAATGGAATTTTGCGTATATAGTGCGAATTTCAAGTAAATCTGATAAATTGGTATTTTTCATGATTTTTAGGGGTCAACCCCTTTGAACTTTTTCCGATTTTTCAAGTAATTTGTGTTTGAGTCGATTTACTCGAAATCCGCAGGGTATACTAATTCCATCTTTCTGAATCGATTAGGGTTTACAGAATTGCTCTATCTTCAACCGTTCTCGAGTTGAAAGCTTCATCTGGAGTTGAAAGAAGTTTTTTTTACGTTTTACTCCTTTTATATGCCATTCCTTGTACCTGAGCTTACACATATCATATATTTTCTGAATCAGCATGGAATTTTGCGTATATAGTGCGAATTTCAAGTAAATCTGATAAGTTGGTATTTTTTATGATTTTTAGGGGTCAACCCCTTTGAACTTTTTCCGATTTTTCAAGTAATTTGCGTTTGAGTCGATTAACTCGAAATCCACAGGGTATACTAATTCCATCATTCTGAATCGATTAGGGTTTACAGAATTGCTCTATCTTCAACCGTTCTCGAGTTGAAGGCTTCATCTGGAGTTGAAAGAAGTTTTTTTTTAAGTTTTACTCCTTTTATATGCCATTCCTTGTACCTGAGCATAAACAAATCACATATTTTCGGAATCAGCATGGAATTTTGCGTATATAGTGCGAATTTCAAGTAAATCTGATAAGTTGGTATTTTTCATGATTTTTAGGGGTCAACCCCTTTGAACTTTTTCCGATTTTTCAAGTAATTTGTGTTTGAGTCGATTAACTCGAAATCCACAGGGTATACTAATTCCATCATTCTGAATCGATTAGTGTTTTCAGAATTGATCTATCTTCAACCGTTCCCGAGTTGAAGGCTTTATCTGGAGTTGAAAGAAGTTTTTTTTTATGTTTTACTCCTTTTATATGCCATTCCTTGTACCTGAGCATACACATATCATATATTTTCTGAATCAGCATGGAATTTTGCATTTATAGTGCGAATTTCAACTAAAACTGATAAGTTGGTATTTTTCATGATATTTAGGGGTCAACCCCTTTGAACTTTTTCCGATTTTTCAAGTAATTTGCGTTTGAGTCCATTAACTCGAAATCCACGGGGTATACTAATTCCATCATTCTGAATCGATTAGGGTTTACAGAATTGCTCTATCTTCAACCGTTCTCGAGTTGAAGGCTTCATCTGGAGTTGAAAGAAGTTTTTTTTACGTTTTACTCCTTTTATATGCCATTCCATGTACCTGAGCATACACATATCATATATTTTCTGAATCAGCATGGAATTTTGCGTATATAGTGCGAATTTCAAGTAAATCTGATAAGTTGGTATTTTTCATGATTTTTAGGGATTGAACTTTTTCCGATTTTTCAAGTAATTTGCGTTTGAGTCGATTAACACGAAATCCACAGGGTATACTAATTCCATCATTCTGAATCGATTAGGGTTTACAGAATTGCTCTATCATCAACCGTTCTCGAGTTGAAGGCTTCATCTGGAGTTGAAAGAAGTTTTTTTTAAGTTTTACTCCTTTTATATGCCATTCCATGTACCTGAGCATACACATATCATATATTTTCTGAATCAGCATGGAATTTTGCGTATATAGTGCGAATTTCAAGTAAATCTGATAAGTTGGTATTTTTCATGATTTTTAGGGGTCAACCCCTTTGAACTTTTTCCGATTTTTTAAGTAATTTGCGTTTGAGTCGATTAACTCGAAATCCACAGGGTATACTGATTCCATCATTCTGAATCGATTAGGGTTTACAGAATTGCTCTATCTTCAACCGTTCTCGAGTTGAAGGCTTCATCTGGAGTTGAAAGAAGTTTTTTTTACGTTTTACTCCTTTTATATGCCATTCCTTGTACCTGATCATAAACATATCACATATTTTCGGAATCAGCATGGAATTTTGCGTATATAGAGCGAATTTCAAGTAAATCTGATAAGTTGGTATTTTTCATGATTTTTAGGGGTCAACCCCTTTGAACTTTTTCCGATTTTTTAAGTAATTTGCGTTTGAGTCGATTAACTTGAAATCCACAGGGTATACTAATTCCATCATTCTGAATCGATTAGGGTTTACAGAATTGCTCTATCTTCAACCGTTCTCGAGTTGAAGGCTTCATCTGGAGTTGAAAGAAGTTTTTTTTACGTTTTACTAATTTTATATGCCATTCCTTGTACCTGATCATAAACATATCACATATTTTCGGAATCAGCATGGAATTTTGCGTATATAGTGCGAATTTCAAGTAAATCTGATAAGTTGGTATTTTTCATGATTTTATATGCCATTCCTTGTACCTGATCATAAACATATCACATATTTTCGGAATCAGCATGGAATTTTGCGTATATAGTGCGAATTTCAAGTAAATCTGATAAGTTGGTATTTTTCCGATTTTTTAAGTAATTTGCGTTTGAGTCGATTAACTTGAAATCCACAGGGTATACTAATTCCATCATTCTGAATCGATTAGGGTTTACAGAATTGCTCTATCTTCAACCGTTCTCGAGTTGAAGGCTTCATCTGGAGTTGAAAGAAGTTTTTTTTACGTTTTACTCCTTTTATATGCCATTCCTTGTACCTGATCATAAACATATCACATATTTTCGAAATCAGCATGGAATTTTGCGTATATAGTGCGAATTTCAAGTAAATCTGATAAGTTGGTATTTTTCATGATTTTTAGGGGTCAACCCCTTTGAACTTTTTCCGATTTTTTAAGTAATTTGCGTTTGAGTCGATTAACTTGAAATCCACAGGGTATACTAATTCCATCATTCTGAATCGATTAGGGTTTACAGAATTGCTCTATCTTCAACCGTTCTCGAGTTGAAGGCTTCATCTGGAGTTGAAAGAAGTTTTTTTTACGTTTTACTCCTTTTATATGCCATTCCTTGTACCTGATCATAAACATATCACATATTTTCGAAATCAGCATGGAATTTTGCGTATATAGTGCGAATTTCAAGTAAATCTGATAAGTTGGTATTTTTCATGATTTTTAGGGGTCAACCCCTTTGAACTTTTTCCGATTTTTTAAGTAATTTGCGTTTGAGTCGATTAACTTGTAATCCACAGGGTATACTAATTCCATCATTCTGAATCGATTAGGGTTTACAGAATTGCTCTATCTTCAACCGTTCTCGAGTTGAAGGCTTCATCTGGAGTTGAAAGAAGTTTTTTTTACGTTTTACTCCTTTTATATGCCATTCCTTGTACCTGATCATAAACATATCACATATTTTTCGGAATCAGCATGGAATTTTGCGTATATAGTGCGAATTTCAACTAAAACTGAAAAGATGGTATTTTTCATGATTTTTAGGGGTCAACCCCTTTGAACTTTTTCCGATTTTTCAAGTAATTTGCGTTTGAGTCGATTAACTCGAAATCCACAGGGTATACTAATTCCATCATTCTGAATCGATTAGTGTTTTCAGAATTGATCTATCTTCAACCGTTCCCGAGTTGAAGGCTTCATCTGGAGTTGAAAGAAGTTTTTTTTATGTTTTACTCCTTTTATATGCCATTCCTTGTACCTGAGCATACACATATCATATATTTTCTGAATCAGCATGGAATTTTGCATTTATAGTGCGAATTTCAACTAAAACTGATAAGTTGGTATTTTTCATGATATTTAGGGGTCAACCCCTTTGAACTTTTTCCGATTTTTCAAGTAATTTGCGTTTGAGTCCATTAACTCGAAATCCACAGGGTATACTAATTCCATCATTCTGAATCGATTAGGGTTTACAGAATTGCTCTATCTTCAACCGTTCTCGAGTTGAAGGCTTCATCTGGAGTTGAAAGAAGTTTTTTTTACGTTTTACTCCTTTTATATGCCATTCCATGTACCTGAGCATACACATATCATATATTTTCTGAATCAGCATGGAATTTTGCGTATATAGTGCGAATTTCAAGTAAATCTGATAAGTTGGTATTTTTCATGATTTTTAGGGATTGAACTTTTTCCGATTTTTCAAGTAATTTGCGTTTGAGTCGATTAACACGAAATCCACAGGGTATACTAATTCCATCATTCTGAATCGATTAGGGTTTACAGAATTGCTCTATCTTCAACCGTTCTCGAGTTGAAGGCTTCATCTGGAGTTGAAAGAAGTTTTTTTTACGTTTTACTCCTTTTATATGCCATTCCATGTACCTGAGCATACACATATCATATATTTTCTGAATCAGCATGGAATTTTGCGTATATAGTGCGAATTTCAAGTAAATCTGATAAGTTGGTATTGTTCATGATTTTTAGGGGTCAACCCCTTTGAACTTTTTCCGATTTTTTAAGTAATTTGCGTTTGAGTCGATTAACTCGAAATCCACAGGGTATACTGATTCCATCATTCTGAATCGATTAGGGTTTACAGAATTGCTCTATCTTCAACCGTTCTCGAGTTGAAGGCTTCATCTGGAGTTGAAAGAAGTTTTTTTTACGTTTTACTCCTTTTATATGCCATTCCTTGTACCTGATCATAAACATATCACATATTTTCGGAATCAGCATGGAATTTTGCGTATATAGTGCGAATTTCAAGTAAATCTGATAAGTTGGTATTTTTCATGATTTTTAGGGGTCAACCCCTTTGAACTTTTTCCGATTTTTTAAGTAATTTGCGTTTGAGTCGATTAACTTGAAATCCACAGGGTATACTAATTCCATCATTCTGAATCGATTAGGGTTTACAGAATTGCTCTATCTTCAACCGTTCTCGAGTTGAAGGCTTCATCTGGAGTTGAAAGAAGTTTTTTTTACGTTTTACTAATTTTATATGCCATTCCTTGTACCTGATCATAAACATATCACATATTTTCGGAATCAGCATGGAATTTTGCGTATATAGTGCGAATTTCAAGTAATCTGATAAGTTGGTATTTTCATGATTTTTAGGGGTCAACCCCTTTGAACTTTTTCCGATTTTTAAAGTAATTTGCGTTTGAGTCGATTAACTTGAAATCCACAGGGTATACTAATTCCATCATTCTGAATCGATTAGGGTTTACAGAATTGCTCTATCTTCAACCGTTCTCGAGTTGAAGGCTTCATCTGGAGTTGAAAGAAGTTTTTTTTACGTTTTACTCCTTTTATATGCCATTCCTTGTACCTGATCATAAACATATCACATATTTTCGGAATCAGCATGGAATTTTGCGTATATAGTGCGAATTTCAAGTAAATCTGATAAGTTGGTATTTTTCATGATTTTAGGGGTCAACCCCTTTGAACTTTTTCCGATTTTTTAAGTAATTTGCGTTTGAGTCGATTAACTTGAAATCCACAGGGTATACTAATTCCATCATTCTGAATCGATTAGGGTTCACAGAATTGCTCTATCTTCAACCGTTCTCGAGTTGAAGGCTTCATCTGGAGTTGAAAGAAGTTTTTTTTACGTTTTACTCCTTTATATGCCATTCCTTGTACCTGATCATAAACATATCACATATTTTCGAAATCAGCATGGAATTTTGCGTATATAGTGCGAATTTCAAGTAAATCTGATAAGTTGGTATTTTTCATGATTTTTAGGGGTCAACCCCTTTGAACTTTTTCCGATTTTTTAAGTAATTTGCGTTTGAGTCGATTAACTTGTAATCCACAGGGTATACTAATTCCATCATTCTGAATCGATTAGGGTTTACAGAATTGCTCTATCTTCAACCGTTCTCGAGTTGAAGGCTTCATCTGGAGTTGAAAGAAGTTTTTTTTACGTTTTACTCCTTTTATATGCCATTCCTTGTACCTGATCATAAACATATCACATATTTTCGGAATCAGCATGGAATTTTGCGTATATAGTGCGAATTTCAAGTAAATCTGATAAGTTGGTATTTTTCATGATTTTTAGGGGTCAACCCCTTTGAACTTTATCCGATTTTTCAAGTAATTTGTGTTTTAGTCGATTAACTCGAAATCCACAGGGTATACCAATTCCATCATTCTAAATCGATTGGCATTCACAGAATTGCTCTATCTACAACCGTTCCCGAGCTGAAACGTTCGTGGAGTGAAAAATAGTAATTTTCCTTCATAGTGTTTTCTACTCCTATTCATGAAATTTCTGACATTTAATTCCTTTTATATGCCAAACAGAGCTGTGTAAAGTGTTTCAAAATCTGGAGCACTTAGCACTTTTATGTCTTTATGTTTAGGAAGAAAATTATAAAAATTGGAATGAAAATGAGACTCAGAACCTGCTTGAGGTTTAGCGAAAACTCTGATAAAAATTCACAAGAATGGTGAAACAAAGCGCCAGAAATGAGTCAGGCAAAAATTTTCATCAAAGAATCATCGCCTTTTTTACTGAGTGCCTACTGAATAAAAGTATAAGGACAAATTCTCTTTAGTGTTCATTTATTTTTTTTTCTAGTTATTATGGAATACGAAAAGAGATCCCCTTCCATGGACCCCTACCGCAAGAAAAAATATTCCGAGATCCCGTTGCATCAATTTTATATCCTCCTTCAACATTTCCACTTCTTTCATGTTCGCGATCCGTGTATTTCGCTAATAAACGTAACCGATATCGGATTTATCCATCTGCACGTCGAAACGGTTCTCCGCATCCCAACTTAATCCATTACTGCTCAGTCAATTTCATCAATTTTTAAAGATCTTCCAGATAACTCTTTTATAACAGCTAACCCCAGACAAGTGCGCATGAGTGTGTACCTCTCCTTCGCAACGATACAACAAACTGGTAACGGCTACTGTTCAGCATGTAGGAGGTGATTCCTTTTCCAGAGAAGAACATATCTTTCAGAATGTAACATCATTCCTTTCCGGGTTGCATTAATAAATTTAAATCTTGATTGAGATTATAATTTGTGTGACAAGAACCATGAATTTGGGGCAAATATTTGACAAAAAAAATACTTCTCTGGCTAATACCACAACAGACATTTGAGAACATCCGACAGACATTTAGGCAATGTTCCTCATGAAGAAGACTGTTGCGGGTGCTTCAAGTGATCAAGAGATCATCCTTCATTTAGACTGTGATGACCATCTCAGAAAGGTCCATTGACAACCGATTGAATCAGAGACAGTCATTCGTTGGACTGGGACAGGATGACCAATGTTGTCCGACCCATCATAGAAGCAAGAACCTCGAAATATGTCTGCAGGGGTTATTACTAGCTAAATGGGGGATAATAAATGATGTTCGACTGGAATTAGCACTTGAACTCGAGGAATTTGCACAAATATCTCTCAGATGTAGTCTAATGTTCATTATGTCATTTGCTAAAAGTGGTATTTTCTGTCAAAAGGACCCCGCACGAAAACATACGTAAAGTAGGCTCTCGGTCCAATTGGTTGGAATTTTATTATGTTGTAGAAGCATGGGTCGTGAAAAATGTGTGAAAACATCGAAGATGGGTGGGATTGACATAAAAAAAAAACATAATTTTTTGGTGGAATGGGACAAATTCGAGAGGAAAATATGTATTTATCGGAACTAGTCACAATATACAGCTCCGAGTCCGCTGTTTCTTGCATCTTTGTTCAATATAAACAGGCCTATTCGTCTTGTGCATGATATGTTTAGTATAACCTCAGATACAAGATTTACCTAACATTGAAAAGAATTAAAACGTCAAACAATCTCTTGCAAGATCGAAATTGAGGAGGTGCCGTAAAAATCGTATGAATTCTTCAATTGGTCTGGAATCGACTGCAAATTTGGTGTGCCTAATCAGAATTCAGAAAATCCTTCAAGACAAAGATTTTAAAAGTTTTTTACAGAGAAATGAAGCTTTGAAAGGGAGAACGGTTGAAATTTGACCAATTTCTGCTAACTGCAATCGATTTAGAATGATAAAATTAGTATATTCTTCGAATTTCAGTTCGATTGGCAGAAAAAAAAGTAATCGATGAAATTGCCCTAAAAAGATTCACTTAACTTGCTCATTCCGAAAAAGATGGTTTATTTTTTCGTCTTCTTCAATTCCTCGTTCCGAAATTCTATGGCCCAGAAATTAACTGTGCTGTTACAAAATTGTCTTTAAACTATATAGTTTTATCTTCTAACTTGACTTTATTGTTATTACATTCTTATACTTTTATATTTACATACTTATTTATTTAACGCAAGCTTTGTCTACAACATTAGTTCTTAATGACAATAAAGTATACTTATTATCATTATTATCAAACAACATTTTCTAGAGTTGATGTGAGCACTCCCTAAGCGCCCAAAAATCTCTCACATGTCGACAATCGAAATTCTTCCTACGTTTGTTACGTTTTTTCATCATTTTCATAATGAAACTCTTGAAATTTTTCTACAACTCACTTAAAAGTATTCAACAAAAAAGTACTCATCCCAAAAACAATTCTATAACGCCCTGAGATTATACAATTCATAATTATAAACAAAACAAGGTTCACTTCTTTCTTGAACAGTCTGGACTAAATGAAATTCCACATGTGTATTGCAAGGGTGGCATTATATCCGGAAAGATAATCATATCTGCCGCTTATTGCACGTGGTCTGCATTTTCAAGATTCGCCATAGAATGACCAATACCGCAGCTGAACGAAATTACAATTCCCTGAGGAATGCCTTCTCCAGCATTTCTCCAGGTTATATTGTACGTGTGTACTAATGAGGATGCTATATAGTTACTTATCGAAGTGATAAGTAATTCTTATAGTCTCTCTCAAAAGTGGGAAAGGTCTCATATTTCAGAAACAGCTCTGAGAAAATGCATGGAAAATCCTATATACAGGATGATTTTTGAACGTGACTGGGCCCATATCAGGCCCTCCACTGCGGCCAATGGCCTATTGTGGCTCACCCTATAGTTATAGTTCTTCCAGTATATCCAATATCTTAACGAAATTAAATGTGTTTAGCCGTTTCATCCTCCTCCATGCATAGACTGCATGTGGTGTTTGAGTTTGCAGTGGCCAGAGAGCAAACCTACTATAACTCCGAGATGTGCTCTACTCAGTTCTAGCAGTTTGTCGGAGTCCTGTTTTTTCCTTGTGCAAGCAATGAATGCTTTGGAAAGGGCTAGGCCCGGCAGACTACGCCAATACTCGACTCTTTTATTGTCTGCCCAGGATGTTATAACATTCTTGGCAGAGCTATGTGCTATACCGATTACCGGTTCTGGCCCAGTGAACGTTATTTCGGCACCCACTTCTGCTAGGGCGTCCGCTATTTCGTTTCCTTCTAGGCCCTTGTGACCTGGTATCCAGACTAGATTAACATAGTTGCGTTGTGCCAGACAATTTAAGGTTTCTCTGCAGTTCCATACTACTCTGGATTCAAAGCAATTGGATTCAAGCGCTTTCAGTGCCGCTTGACTGTCTGAAAATATTTTTATTGTTTTTCGTGTGTGGTGTCGATTTTTCAGCTCCCTTGCACATATTTCAATGGCATATACCTCTGCCTGGAATACCGTAGCCAATTTACCCATACTGAATGAGCGTTTCACTACTGGGTTCATCCCGTACATTCCGGCTCCGACGCCTTCTAGAGTCTTGGAACCATCGGTAAATCAACGTTCATTTGCCCTACATAGGTGAGTTCCATTCCGAACTCAGTCTTCTCTTTCAGGGGAGACCACAGTGTAGGACGTGTGAAGGTTGATAGTTTTAGGCATGATGTCTGAGGGCATTCCTAGAATGTTGTGAGCTATTATGCCCTCCAGCATGCTGCTGCTTCTCATGACCACTGCCTGCGGTAGACTGATGGCAGCTTGGTGGAGTCTGTATGTTGCCCATCTTGCCTCTCTCTCCAGAAATATGTGAAGTAATCTGAGAAGGGCTACCAATGCTGCCGTTGGCGTGGAGTGAATTGCACCAGTAATCGCCAGACACGCTTGTCTGTGTAATCCGTTAAGTTTAGCCTAGGCCATTTTTGTTGGCCCTTGCTCCACCAAAAGTGATTATTGGTCGTATGATTTTTTGCCACATATTCTGCGGCATGTCCATAATGGAAGGCTAGCCTTTCGGATAATCATTTCCAGATGCGAGTTCCAATTTAGAGCGTACACCTTCATGGACGATAAGAACATTCGCCGTTTTGTCAATACGACTACTGACAAACAAAAGTTTTGCAAGGTTTTGGAATTGTATGCCCTTGATTCATCAACTTTGTTGAAATGTTCAGTTTATAATAGTTTAGTAATTTTATAATTCATTTCATGAATCCAAGTTTCATTGTTCATTCAGTTATTTTCCAGGGTTTAAATTCGGACAGTCAACAATTTCTGGCGGTGAAGGATTTTCTTGGGAGAGAGTTTGTCCTATACTTTGATTCATCCCATCAGATTTGTTCATGAAAAAATTTTCCATATAACTTTTGTTGAAATTGAATGAAGAAAAAGAGGAACGCCAAGTCAATAATCGGAATAACAAAAATAGAGGAACATATTAAAAATGAAGGTCGATAATCGAATTAACTATATTACTTTTGGGAAAAAAATTAAATCTTCCGTGATTGAGGAGTACGCCACTGACCCAATGCTCTCCCGTTCGATCTTTCCGGACCACTCGTTCAGCCAGGTTTTATAATGCACCTTACTTATTCATTGCACACAATCGTATAAAAAATTAATGAAGCTGGGGTCAGTTTGGCTCTTTTAAAAGACCCTACTTTATTGACTTCGCCCTGCAAATAGCTTGTTTTTGTTTGATAACTTTGTTTGATGGTTTTTTCAAGAGTAACCGGTAACATAAATTTGAAATTATATACTCTGGAATAGTGGTTTTCCTTCGGGTCAATTTGGAAGATTAAATTCGCGATTGAATCGTATATTTTCAGCGGACACGATGTTATATGTTGGAGAGGAGAACGGAACTCTGAATCATCATGTTCATGGATTTTTTAGGAAAGGTACTATACTCAGTAACTAAGTATTTTGGGAGACAATAAACAAATTATTGTTGCGATGAAAATACAGCTAGTATAGCGAAAGCTTCTGATACCGTGTGTCAAAAGAAGTTGAAAAAATCAAGAATTATGAAATCAGATCGGGAACAAGTAATGAGCATTGGAGGTATTTTCACTACTATCAGAAGAGAATATAGGGTTCTACAGGGTGCGGTTGACATTCAAATATCTGGAGATATACTACTAAGCTATGCAGATGATACACATCTTTATTTATTTTTTCATTCTATCCATAGTTATTAGAAAATGTCTGTAACAAACTTTTGTAATATTTTCTGTTGAATATTTTGTGTATTTATTATATATCACACACAATTTCTTTCAATCCACATTTTTTTATATTTCAAAAGGCTGTCAGACGTTTTTTCAGTCGGCAATAGGCTCAGAACGACCCATTATAAGTATCCATTTCGGTTGTGGTTTCAAAATTAAATGCAATGGTAACGGTAGGTATGGATGGTGACTGATGCGCTGTGACCTAATTAGATCTATTGTGCCCCATCTTCTTCTGCTATTTCAAGGTGTTCTCGATTACAGCAGCGCCTCAAGCCCCAAATCTTTGAGGAATTTAAGAATTTTGAGGGGGTCTATTCGTGGTATTTCTCCCACAGTCAACTGGTGTGATCCCAGTATATTCAATCTCTTGTGATGTCCAGCATAACACTCCAACATAGGTGTTTCTGGATGTTCCTTACAGAATCTGTAGGTCCTGTCCTCCTCTAAGCCTAGCTTCCTTAGGTATTCTTTGAGTCTGCAGTGCCCCATCAGAAATCCCGTGATTGTCTTCAGACTAGTTTTGCTGAGGTTCATCAGTGTCTTCGATCTTGCTCGGTTGAAGTTGCCGAGGAGATCTTTGGCCTGCCTTAGCCCTGGAAGTCTTTGCCAGTATGTTGCTCTCATTGCTTCTTCAGTTATATCGAGTTCTTCTGGAAAGTAAGATTTTCCAAGTCCGCAGAATGGTTCTGGAACGATCAGTGGCGTTGATGCCCCTTTTCGTGCCAGGATATCTGCTTGTTCATTGCCCTCCACTCAGACGTGCCCCGCCATCCAGAGGAGGATATTCAATACAATACTGTTTGTGTCTCTCTCCAATATTTGTATTTTTTATAATAACCTTTACTTTCGAGATTTTTCATTATTACTACTATCATCAGGAGATTGGCACCAGTTCTGGTCTTCCTCCTGTTACTTTGATATCTTTTCAGCGATCTTTAGGGTTTCTATACTGATGGGTGATTTACATGTTTGACCTTTTTATACTTTTGACAAACTCACAATCAAGTTTTGTAGAGGAAAGTACAACGGTCAATTTTGTTTCTCAGTAGCAAGTTTGCTATCAAAGCAAGAAAACTTTCACAGCAAAATATATTTCAATTGTGTAGATGGATTGCCATCTATCACCTGTCTATAAAGCAATAAAGATAGCAAGCCTTCTAAAAAATTGAGATATATTTAACTGTGAAAGTTTTCTTGCTATGATGACACAAGCTTGCTACTGAGAAATAGAACCAACCCGAATGTCCTATTATTTTCATCTGGCGAAAATTATGACCATCTTCAATGTTTTGAGCGATTTTACTGATACCAACCCAAAGATTTAATCCTACCTTTTTTTACCTGGAATTCTACCAATCGTCCTTCTCGTTCAACAAGCGCCAAGACTGTGAATTGAATTTCCTCTCCAACTAGGTAAAAAGTACAGAGTGTACTGAAAAAGTTTCACATTTCTTCAGGTTCACTCAGTATAATTTCCGTTGCAATAAGATCAAACTCAGGGAAGTCTCGAGTGGGAATGAATAATGTATGTAGTAGAACCAATAAAACTTGTAAAAATACCATTTACGCTGAAGAAACAATGATATAGAAATATTCAGCAGAGTTATGGAATTCCATATTATTTTATACTGAGAAGGTAAGACGTTCACAACCTGTTCCAGAATGGCATCTCAACAATGAATGAAAAACTGGTAGCAATATTCCTTTGTTCTCATATTGAAAAATTTTATAGTAGACGGGTCAGGAACGGTTATTCAAAAGGATAGAATGCATCTCGGATGTAATACTCCAGGGTCTCGATTCTTCAATCGTTCGCCTTAAAGTTGGGAACAAATAAAAGAGACAAACATACATATTTCATGTATTGTGAAACAGAAAATGGATCGTTTTACTTTTGTCGACAGTTTATCAGATAAGCGTAAGTATATTTTGTTTGCAATGTCTTTCTCGCAAATTAAATTTTATTTTGTAAAAGTAAAATAACCAACAAATAAAACATCCCACGCGTAATAAATGTATTCCTGTCATTCAAGGGTTGGAAGGGTGCAACCGACTCCTCTAACCATTTAAAAAATTCCATACCTTAAAAAATGTGGGACGGATCCAAAAAAATGACCTAATAATTGGCTGGCAAGATAACTGAAGAAAAAATGCTGATCAACATTGAAATAAATTATAAAACATAAAATATGACATACATGCTATCATTAATTTGAGGTAAGTGTTCGCAAATGTTTCGTTTCGGAGATACAGGGTGTTGAAGTTGAAATACTATATTTTCAATTATTTTTAATAACTTCTGCAAAACATACATTTCTAAACCAGCTTTGGTGAGCGGAGTTTTTTTGAGGTGAAAAATCAAAATTTAGTATTCATTTTTATGTAAAACTCAGAGGCTTCTGCGAACACTATCATCATTTATTTTAATCTGCCCTGAATTTATGGAAAATAATCTTTTGGTATTTTTTATATTTGAACCTCATTCCTACTTCTTTTCTTAGCAAAAAAAAGGTATAATTGCTCAACAACACTAGGAGGAACCGTTTTTGAGAAATTTTCAAATTTTTTCATCGATGCAGGTTATGGGGGTTACTTAGGCGTCAGATGTACTTACTTAGAACTTGACAAAAATCGAGTATTTATTTATAGATCTCACTGAAATGTAAATTAGGTACTTTATTTTTCAACAAAGTGCATCGAAAAATTATTCGTTCACAAAATACAAAGTGTTGAATTATTAAAAAATATGGGTTTTCAATATCTTTTATCTTGAGAATGAATTATTTCTCGATACAACTTTGTTGATAAAAAATGTTCATTTAGCGAGATCCATCACATAATCAGTTTTTGTAAATTTCTGAGCTACTTCACATTGCACCTAAGTAACCCTATACGCAGCATGGATGCAGAGTATTGCAATTTTTTCCAAAACGGTTGCCCCTGTAGTATTTTTGATCAAGTATATATTTTTTGATAAGGGGGGAGTATAAAATTCCAAAAGTTTGCTATTAAAAAGTTACGGCAAATAAAAAATAAATGATAGCGTATGCAGTGTTTTCTGAGATTTCATCAAAATGAACACCAAATTTTGTTTTCTCTCCTCAAAAAACAACTTTCTCCAAATTTTGTTCATGAATTAAATTTTTTGCAAAAGTTATTTGAAATAATTTAAAATAAAATTTTAACTTCAACAACAACATGTTCATGTGAACTTTTCACCTTGAAATTCATCAAAGAATCAACCTCTGAAGTTTGTACAAGTACTCAACGAGCACCTTGTATATTAACTGACAAAAGTTTTCATTAAGAAATAAAAATGATAATGAAGTAGGTAATCCCATTTTCCACTATATCTCTTCGATGTTCCGAAGCAAATTATTTTTAATGAAAGACCAACACTAATTACGAAAGTCCGTAGAACGAATAAAGAAGTGTAAAAATGCAACATGAATTTAATTTGTCCCGAGCAACTTGACAATTGCATAAATGTGCAAAAGGCTGTTCACTTGAAACTCTAGGCGCATATCAAGAATGCAGACGCTTGAGATAGTCATTAAAATATCACAATAGCCGTCTTTGTTGTCTCCACATCTGACAATAACGATGTGGCATTTTATATCAGTACTCTCCATTGTGACTGCATTCTCCATGTTCCAGCAATTTCTTTCATGCTCACATCCCGTAGGTATACTTGTTAAAATGTTTTGAATCTCTTGTTATGAAACAAAAAAGCATAATTATCGAGTTGAAACGCAGCTTTCCTTATATCATTAACTCGATGCAATATATAATAGCAACCTGTCGAACAGAGATATTTCTTGCCGTATTATTCCTGCATTATTTCCATTCAGTGGACAATTTGGGTCAGTAGCTATTACAAATTGTTTCAGATACACATAAATTATTGACAGATTTTACATTACGACAGCGGTTGTAACACTCTTGAATTTTAAACAGTGGCGTTTGTAAGTAATAATAATATAATGCATTTGGAGATTAAATTATTGCATATAGCTCAGATTTTGACAAGTATGTTGTCTAGATTTTGTTGGGTGAATGCTCTTATTGTGATCAAGCTATCTGATGGTTCTGAATGTAATGAAAATATCGATAAAGCGGCAAGTACAGATTCAATGATGTAAGTAATTTATTGATTCAAATGAGATATCCATAGTTATTGATAGATAAATATATTTTTTTAACAAGACACCCTTTGTATTTCTACATATTTCAATAGAACTTAGAATTACGATTTCAAAAATGTAGCACGAGACATCTTTGAAATACAGAGCTTATAGGTTTTCTCATGTGGACTTTAAAAACGCACACTTTGAATAAGTAGGCTTTGGGCGACGCGATGCGGCAATAAAGCAGAGAGAAATTTTTTTTTTTTTTTTGGTTTCTACAGATGCCTCTGCTGCTTACTTTCTTAGTGGGTGCCGGAGATATCGTAGTGCCTGTTAACGGAACCGATTGGAAATCAATTACATATTGTGGCCGAGTCTGTACTGATGAGCGAGTTGAATCGCGAAACCGGTCTGCAGATGTCACATGTATTCGATTGCCAGTTGGTGGTTGTTACAGGAAGATTGCAAAGTATTTCCTTGTAGGAAAACTTTGCCAGGCGTTGAATAGACGTTATTCGGCGGTCGTATGGGGATTTTGAATTATTTCTGTTCGACGTTTGCCGACAATCCTATTGTATAGGAAAATTTGCGAAAGGCTGGATTATTTTTATAATCAAATTTTGTTTTGAATTTCAGAGAGAAATTGTTCAGAAGTTTCTATGAATTATTGAAAAAGCTTTTCAAAGCGGTAATTGAAACTCACAGTTTCAATAAAACTGAATATTTCTTTCGTCTATTAAATATCATTCATCAACCAATCATACGTTTGTTTTCTATTTGTCAGAACCAATCAACGACTATTTGCATGACATCTTAAACGTCGAATAGAATCAATCGTGTTGAAGCTGTATAAGTATTTGAAAATGAATCGATTTGGAGAAACCAAAAACGAAGAGATATATAGGATAATTGAGGCTACAATCCCTGACAATACAGTGTCATTCATATGACTGATATAAAGAATTGGATTCAAGAAATAATCTTCATAAATGTAACACGACCTTGCTGCTAATTTCTCTTGTATTTATTAATTTTACTCAACATTATTTTGGCATTAATAATCAGAGATGAAAGCCCTCGAGCTTCGCTCTCAGGTTTTCATCAGATTATTAATGCCAAAATAATGTTATTATTATTAAATAATTATTATTTGGTCCGGTGACCTAGCCGGTTAACACGTTGCATGCTAATGACGCCAATCGACGTCATTGCATGATTCTGCATGTTCTCAAGTCTAGAATACAATTATCAGATACTAAATTTTTCATTACTATACGCGGTTTGTCCAAAAACATCAATTTCATTCAAGCCTAAAATACCTTTATAGTAGACAATATTGAAAATTGTTATCAACATGTTTAAATTACAAAATTGATGAAAAACATTTAGAAATGAAAAGGTTATCATGTGATTCATAATCATAAGAGATGAATGTTCAATCAAAATATAAAAATTGGTAAAAATTAACAAAACTTAATTTTTCATTGCAAATGGATGTTATTGCATATTTAAATAGTTTTCAGTTCTGAACAACTATTTGCGATAACAATTTTCGATATTTTCATATGTAAAATTACTTAATTTTTTTGTAAAATTCATATTTTTCGACAAACCGCGTAACGACTGAAATAATTTGATATCTGATGATCGTATTTCAGATTAGAGAACATGCAGAACTTTTTATGAAGAATAACTTTTTCCTCCGAAAAAAAATAATAACAAAGTTTTCCGTATGATTCCAACTTAGAGAGACATTCCATTATGGATTATAGTAATTTCATTCCTAGATACGAATTTTGTTAACCAAGTAAACTTCATCAGTAGAATTACTAAGCTGCATCTAGGAATAGAATTTCTAGTGTGTTGAAGGGAAAACCTTCTTTGGTTTTCGACACCACAAGCGTCCAATACCCTATTTTCTTTTTTATGATTTTATCAGCAAGAAGGAATCCTCCTAACGTTAGTTTGTTCTTGGTAGGCTTGCTGATATTTTAAAATTTCGCGTTGTCGTTTTGGGATTATTTTCAACAGCTCCTAAAACGACTATTTTTTTAAACTACTTATTCCTATTTGATCCAACAAATTGCTTGCTGCTTCTGCGTTTTCCTCGGATTGTATAACAGACTATCATATCCCATTTTTCATACTTCTTATACTTTATTACGAATGTGTTTGAAAATTGAACAGAAACCGAGAAGCACAAATTGGGGTGGTGCTGTAAATTTTCTGGGTTTTCCTACAGCTGAAAAGTGAATACGCCACAAAAAATTAGTAAGTCGCCCCGGAGCGTCACGGCAAGTAGTAATAATAGCCATCCTCCACCCGCACTGCGGTGTGGGTCCTTAAACGTTATCAGTACAGGTTGAATAGAAAACAAATGATGCGGACTTTTTCATCATACGTCTCTAGTAACTCTACTCAGATTTTTCCATCTTGTGGCCTCTTATGAATAGCCAAACAACAAGAACCAACAAGTTTAGTAATATAATCAATTCAGTCCATGAATGAGGGGTGTGTCTACGTAGCAGTGTCATAATATAACACTCAGTAATCGAGGCTCGCGGGAAATAAGGATATCATTTGCAATATCACAACTTCCTATAATTACAGCCGTGTTGATTTCAATTTCTCTTTCGATGGCATGCCGACGGAAAGTAGAAAATTCTAATGAAAAATTACTCAAGAGCGAGAACATACGGCGATCACAACGCTCTTTCATCCAGGGCCGTTCTAAGCATAAGTGCAAGACGTAAAATTTACCTAGCCTTTCGTTACTCGCGCGAGGACTCATGCTCCGCACCGACAAATTTCCGAGAATTAACGAAAACCTCCCCATCCTACAATCTTGCGATTCCCAGTACCTTTCTAGTCTGCGGTCAGTTGCACGATTGTCTTCGTACAGATCATTCGTACCACTAGTTGTTTTGTTTTAGTCGATTGCGGACTGAGGGTCCGGTGTGAGTATTTGTGTCAGGTTTTTGATCCGAATTGTGGAGTGTCAGTCCTGCGCGAGTAAAAGAGTACCAAATTGATTCTCATCGTTTTTGATGAACTTTAACTGACTATAAAGGTAATTAACATTTATTCATATCAATAAGTCTCCCAACTGTTTTGCATTTGTAGAGCTTATTCTACGTATTCCTACGAAAGAGAGCAGGACCGCTTGAACCAACTGATGTTAGAATGTACGTCGGAGGATGAAGAAAGTCAAGAAAATATGTTTGATGATGATGAAGACTATAATGAGGAAGATATCTCAGAGACCCAAATCATGAATACGGATACAGAGCAGGAAATTTCGGATAATGACGAGGGGCAAACTTCTGAGGCAAATGGCGTCCCATGTTCACCAACTCCGTTCTTTTTGGGTAAAGATAAAGAAACGAAATGGAATAAACATGCTCCTCCAAGAAACGTTAGAATGAGAGCAGAAAATTTGATCACTCACCTACCAGGTGTGAAACAAATCGCTAAAAATTTGAAGACTCCTTTGGAAATTTGGAGCCATTTTTTCAACACAGATATGCTGCTGGTCATTGTCCAGTATACAAACCAACATATTCAAGCTTCAAAAAAGAAATATGACCGAGAGAGGGAGGGAAATAATTTTATAATACTGTGAATAAACATCAGTTTAATAATCGAATTTCAATATATTTTTCGGAAAATCATGTATGCGGACTCCTAGTCCGCCGCGAGTATCCATGTACATGAACTGAGCGCGAGTAACGAAAGGCTAGACAAGCTTTTCTAGAACTGGAATGGATGATACATACGTCTTGATATGGAATACACAGAAATGTCTGTGGTTCTGGATGCTTGAACAACCGTATTCTCAGTATTGATTGAAAATGTGATTTTGTGAAAGAAAATCGCATCTTGACATGGATTTCTGGATGTTTTAATTCTCCACAGACTGAAAATATAATGATATGAACCCTAGAAAATCTGTACATATTTTAATTCCAAGTTGATATCGCATTGAATTTGTTCAGTAACGTGTATTATATTCTAACCTATCCACACTTGTTCAGATCCTTTTAAATCGATTTTTCTTCTATTTTCAGACTGGTATTCGATATTAAATCTTATGTTACTGTTCTTAGTCTAACTCTCTTCTCAGTTATATCCCACCTCAACTGTATGTGATGAATATGTTATACAGGGCTTTTCACGATGAGCGTTAATTAGACGTTTCTGGCAAACCAGACAACGGATCAACCTGAAAATTTGAAGTTGTGGATATCTTTCATGAAATACTTGGATCATTTATATTTCCAAAGCACACTGTGAAAAAATACTAATTTGCAATGTTGTACGGTAGAGACACTCAACACCTCAATGCATGCAAATTGTAACTTTTTCTAAGGAACATATCACTTTAGAATTGACTGAATGGTGACTGTTGAAGAACTAAATCTAAAAGAAATATTACATAGTATAAAATAGATGTTAAATTTCAAAAATAATTGATGAATTCAAGGGAACCACGTCAGTTTCTGTTTGAAACAGTTTATCTCGAAAACGGTTCGAAATCGAAATAGGATTATCTGAACAAAGTCAATCTAAAATTGGATGTAGAGCTCAAAAATGTGGAAAAATACAGGGTGTTCCATTTGAAAAAATTGACTTCTCCTAATTTTTTCATGTGAACAAAGTATCCGCATTTTCTAATGACCCTGTATGAGGCAAAAACAATATGGCTCCGAAGTGAGGATCCTTATGGTATCACTTACCAGAGAGTTCAAGATTATCAGCGTTTATAAAAGTACATGTTTGGTGAAAAAAAAATCAAAATTAATTTATATCTCTTAAACGGTAAGAGATAGGTATAGGGAGATACCATATGAAGTTGTTGACGAAGTGAAAAGAAATCATAATATGATATTATATACAGGGTGTTCCATTTGAAAAATCAAAGTAACCGCTACTTTACAGTAGAAGCGGCAACGCCGCATCGTCTAAAATATTTTAGGCGTGTAGATCATGTTCATTTATGCATACTGTAAAATTTTCAGTTTGATCCGTTGTCTGGTTTGCCAGAAACGTCTAATTAACGCTCATCGTGAAAAGCCCTGTATTTGTTGTTTCTTGTAAACACACATGAGGTATCGACCGAGTCAACACAATCAGTTTTTTTTTATTCAGCCCAGTCCATGAGTTTTAGCACCATATAGATTTGTAATAAAAAGTTTTACTTATAATTACAATGTTAATGGGTTTTTGGAATAGGAATACGGTGTTTGACATGGTTACCGGTTACTGTTTAAATTATTTAGAAAACCATGTTAAAAACCGTACTCCCATTCCAACATGGTTTTATTACAATTAGTACTTGCACTAAGAGTACCCTCCTTGATAAAGATCGTACAAATGGATCGCATGTGAAAAGCTTTCTCATCATTTGATTCTACGTCGTCCAAAGCCTACTTTTTTAAGTGTGCGTTTCAAAGTCTACATGAATAACCTGTAAGCTCTGAATTCCGAAGATGACTCTAGCAAAAAAAACATAAAGAGTATTGAATTTATGGAAAGGTAATTTTGAGCTCTATTGAAATATGAGGGAATATACAGGGTGTCTCTTTCAAAATACATATTTTTCCATAAATAACTACGGTTATCTTATTTGAAAAATTAAGTTACATACACCATTGAATTCTAAGTGAAAAAGTGCTCTGAAAATGTTCTCCTAGCAACAAGAAATTTTTGACAGAAAAAAAGTTGCCGAGACATTTTGAAAATGCACATTTTCGAAAAACATGCTATTACTCAAAAACGATGATAGATATCGATATGCGGTTTTCATCATTAAGCTCATCATTAAGTTTATCATAAAATTTCAGACACAGCCATATCAGTTTTCATCTATCCAGTTTGAAAACAGGACTTTCCCCACTCTGTACCTTGCTTTTTCGGAATAATTCTGGGATAAATCAATAGATTATTGGCCGACACTACTTGCATATGCATGCAATAAGCATAATCATTACGGGAAAATGAAGAGTGTCTGTTGTTGAATAGATAAGTAGGTTGAATTTTAATTCTAACGATGTAACAACTTCTAAACGTATCACGATAGATGATTATAGCTTGAAATATCCGACGTGAATTTCGAGTATTGTGAGCAATAAAGTTTTACGACTCGTGTTTATACTGGATCCTAAATATAAGTTATTTTATAGGGTTCATGTAATTGACTATTTATGTTTTCCTGGATATCCAATTGTTATTAAAATTGTTCAATGTCATCAATCGTATTGTCGGCTTTTGGTAAACCCATTGAATGATTTAATTTTTTTCCAAATGACATTAAGAGCGGCTGTTTAGTGACACTTGACACAGGACACGCCTTCTCGCCCTTCCCGACTTATACAGGACCGTAATTAAAAATTGTTGTCACTGATGATGCTAGTTATTTTATATGAAACGTTATAAAATTGTCGAGTGTAATATACCACAGAATTGTGATTTTATCGCTCTATCAATATTTGTGATGAAATAGACACGAAACGTTTGATTAAAAATTTATCGTTACGTAGTTCTAGTACATTTTGAATACAATAAAACTTTCCTTTTTCATTTTTTTACATTTTCTGAAATAACAATTCTATTCGTAAAAAACCGAAAACAGCATTTTCAGTTTTCCCTGTATAAATTGGAAAGGGCGAGAGTCCCCGTAGATTTTCTCTGACCAATGTACTGCTCACCACAATAGTTACATTTTTTCCCATTTAATCGTCTTTGTATCTATTACGGTTTAGAATATAGCAATGTTACCACATAATAAAAGAAACGGCCTATATATAAATATGAGGAATGATGTTGGCCGTAAAATGGAACGGTGAGGCACGCCTTTATATTATTCTGAGCGTGAACTGCTTTTTAATTTTTCAGCTGTGGGAAAATCTTATGCGACTAGTTTTCAAGATATGGGGGTAATAAAGTGGCAAATAATTATTCAATTTTGAAGTGACTTTAAAAATACCTACTATACAATATTTTCAGGTTAAAAAAATAGTGAAGTTTTTTGATTCATCAGCTTTTCAGGAGTGAATCCTAATAATTAAAAATCCAAACCAAACTAAAATGGATCTAAATGAATTCGTTCTTCAGATTAGTGATCACATTATCTGAAAATCCGTGAATATTGACTTCAGAATTTCCACAGAGTTCAATGCAAAGCTGCATGATTTCAAATATGCATTGACTGTATTTATTTCCAACTACGAGTTTATATTTCTTCCCAGACAAATTGAAATGAATGAATCTTTTTCAGGAAGTGATGCCAAGGTCATAAAATTGTTTGAAAGTGAACATTTCGTTCTCACATAATAAATAACAAAGCTTCAATTTGAGAAGTATGAGCAACATAAATTGTAACCGCGACCTCACGCATGCCTCACACATAATTGAACCGAACATCAAATTAGCTCAACATCAAAACTGAATTTAGTACAATCATAATTTGACGGAATATTAACAAGAATTCAGTTTGGATTTATTACTTGGCTCCTCATGGATGATAACAGTGTGGCAGGATATGTTTCAAACCTCTTGTTGATTACAAAAGTTTAATAAAGAAACCGCAGTCACTTGTTGGACTACATGATGACCAAAGACCCAAATATCTGTTTCATTCCCATTGGAACTACTGGACATTTCTCTCAATCCCAATAATCATAGTTTCTCATTTTCAATTTTCCTTAATTTTTCTATAACGCAAGCAACCCCATCCCCTTTTGGTGCGGAAAAGAGTTTTTTGTCCAAAATATTATTTTTTTAAATATGTCATGTTTATTTTCATTAGAAAGTTTGTTTTTTCTCATTTCAGTAGTTCTCATATTATTTCAACACTCCCGATAGAAACTCTGTCAATTTTGAGTCATTGGACATGAAACAAAATTATTCGAAAAATCGAAAAAAGTTCAAAGAGGTAGATTCACTCGCAGTTCGCACTATATGCGCAAAACTTCATGCTGATTCCGAAAATATATGATTTGTCCATGTTCAGATACAAGATTTGGCTTACGAAGGGAAAACAACGTCATAAATGTCGCGAATACTAGATACTGGAAAAAAATCTGGGGGGAAATGTTAAAGATAGAGCAATTCTGCAGAAGCCAATCGATTCAGAATAGTTATAAAAGAAAACTCTGTGAATTTCCCATCATTCAACTTTGAACGAAATTATTCGGAAAATCGAAAAAAGTTCAAAGAGGTAGACCTCTAAAAATCGTGAACAATACAGAATCGGCAGATTCACTCGCAATTTGCACTATATACGCAAAATTTCAAGCTGATTCCAAAAATATATGATGTGAGAAGGTTTGGCATTTAGAAGGAAGTAGAAGAAAATATAAAGGGAAATGACTCCTCCAAATTCACATTCCATCTCGGAAACGGTTGAAGATAGAGCAATTCTGCGAACGTCAATCGATTCAGAATGATGAAATTAGTAAACTCTGTCAATTTTGAGTCAATAGACAAGATACAAAATTATTCGAAAAATCGAAAAAAGTCCAAAGGGGTAGACCCCTAAAAATCGTGAAAAATACAAAATCGGAAGATTCACTCGCAATCCGCACTATATACGCAAAATTTCATGCTGATTCCGAAAATATATGATTTGTCCATGTTCAGATACAAGATTTGGCATACGAAGGGAAAACAACGTCATAAATGTCGCGAATACTAGATACTGGAAAAAAATCTGGGGGGAAATGTTAAAGATAGAGCAATTCTGCAGAAGCCAATCGATTCAGAATAGTTATAAAAGAAAACTCTGTGAATTTCCCATCATTCAACTTTGAACGAAATTATTCGGAAAATCGAAAAAAGTTCAAAGAGGTAGACCTCTAAAAATCGTGAACAATACAGAATCGGCAGATTCACTCGCAATTTGCACTATATACGCAAAATTTCAAGCTGATTCCAAAAATATATGATGTGAGAAGGTTTGGCATTTAGAAGGAAGTAGAAGAAAATATAAAGGGAAATGACTCCTCCAAATTCACATTCCATCTCGGAAACGGTTGAAGATAGAGCAATTCTGCGAACGTCAATCGATTCAGAATGATGAAATTAGTAAACTCTGTCAATTTTGAGTCAATAGACAAGATACAAAATTATTCGAAAAATCGAAAAAAGTCCAAAGGGGTAGACCCCTAAAAATCGTGAAAAATACAAAATCGGAAGATTCACTCGCAATCCGCACTATATACGCAAAATTTCATGCTGATTCCGAAAATATATGATTTGTCCATGTTCAGATACAAGATTTGGCATACGAAGGGAAAACAACGTCATAAATGTCGCGAATACTAGATACTGGAAAAAAATCTGGGGGGAAATGTTAAAGATAGAGCAATTCTGCAGAAGCCAATCGATTCAGAATAGTTATAAAAGAAAACTCTGTGAATTTCCCATCATTCAACTTTGAACGAAATTATTCGGAAAATCGAAAAAAGTTCAAAGAGGTAGACCTCTAAAAATCGTGAACAATACAGAATCGGCAGATTCACTCGCAATTTGCACTATATACGCAAAATTTCAAGCTGATTCCAAAAATATATGATGTGAGAAGGTTTGGCATTTAGAAGGAAGTAGAAGAAAATATAAAGGGAAATGACTCCTCCAAATTCACATTCCATCTCGGAAACGGTTGAAGATAGAGCAATTCTGCGAACGTCAATCGATTCAGAATGATGAAATTAGTAAACTCTGTCAATTTTGAGTCAATAGATAAGAAACAAAATTATTCGAAAAATCGTGAAAAATACAAAATTGGCAGATTCACTCGCAATTTGCCCTATATATGCAAAATTTCAAGCTGATTCCAAAAATATATGTTGTGATAATTCTCAAATAGAAGGTTTGGCATTTAGAAGGAAGTAGAAGAAAATATAAAGGGAAATGACTCCTCCAAATTCACATTCCATCTCGGAAACGGTTGAAGATAGAGCAATTCTGCGAACGTCAATCGATTCAGAATGATGAAATCAGTAAACTCTGTCAATTTTGAGTCAATAGACAAGAAACAAAATTATTCGAAAAATCGTGAAAAATACAAAATTGGCAGATTCACTCGCAATTTGCCCTATATATGCAAAATTTCAAGCTGATTCCAAAAATATATGTTGTGATAATTCTCAAATAGAAGGTTTGGCATTTAGAAGGAAGTAGAAGAAAATATAAAGGGAAATGACTCCTCCAAATTCACATTCCATCTCGGAAACGGTTGAAGATAGAGCAATTCTGCGAACGTCAATCGATTCAGAATGATGAAATCAGTAAACTCTGTCAATTTTGAGTCAATAGACGAAAAACAAAATTATTCGAAAAATCGAAAAAAGTCCAAAGGGGTAGACCCCTAAAAATCGTGAAAAATACAAAATTGGCAGATTCACTCGCAATTTGCCCTATATATGCAAAATTTCAAGCTGATTCCAAAAATATATGTTGTGATAATTCTCAAATAGAAGGTTTGGCATTTAGAAGGAAGTAGAAGAAAATATAAAGGGAAATGACTCCTCCAAATTCACATTCCATCTCGGAAACGGTTGAAGATAGAGCAATTCTGCGAACGTCAATCGATTCAGAATGATGAAATCAGTAAACTCTGTCAATTTTGAGTCAATAGACAAGAAACAAAATTATTCGAAAAATCGAAAAAAGTCCAAAGGGGTAGACCCCTAAAAATCGTGAAAAATACAAAATCGGAAGATTCACTCGCAATCCGCACTATATACGCAAAATTTCATGCTGATTCCGAAAATATATGATTTGTCCATGTTCAGATACAAGATTTGGCATACGAAGGGAAAACAACGTCATAAATGTCGCGAATACTAGATACTGGAAAAAAATCTGGAGGGAAATGTTAAAGATAGAGCAATTCTGCAGAAGCCAATCGATTCAGAATAATTATAAAAGAAAACTCTGTGAATTTCCCATCATTCAACTTTGAACGAAATTATTCGGAAAATCGAAAAAAGTCGAAAGAGGTAGACCTCTAAAAATCGTGAACAATACAAAATTTGCAGATTCACTCGCAATTTGCACTATATACGCAAAATTTCAAGCTGATTCCAAAAATATATGATGTGAGAAGGTTTGGCATTTAGAAGGAAGTAGAAGAAAATATAAAGGGAAATGACTCCTCCAAATTCACATTCCATCTCGGAAACGGTTGAAGATAGAGCAATTCTGCGAACGTCAATCGATTCAGAATGATGAAATCAGTAAACTCTGTCAATTTTGAGTCAATAGATAAGAAACAAAATTATTCGAAAAATCGAAAAAGTCCAAAGGGGTAGACCCCTAAAAATCGTGAAAAATACAAAATCGGAAGATTCACTCGCTATCCGCACTATATACGCAAAATTTCATGCTGATTCCGAAAATATATGATTTGTCCATGTTCAGATACAAGATTTGGCATACGAAGGGAAAACAACGTCATAAATGTCGCGAATACTAGATACTGGAAAAAAATCTGGAGGGAAATGTTAAAGATAGAGCAATTCTGCAGAAGCCAATCGATTCAGAATAATTATAAAAGAAAACTCTGTGAATTTCCCATCATTCAACTTTGAACGAAATTATTCGGAAAATCGAAAAAAGTCGAAAGAGGTAGACCTCTAAAAATCGTGAACAATACAAAATTTGCAGATTCACTCGCAATTTGCACTATATATGCAAAATTTCAAGCTGATTCCGAAAATAAATAATTTGTGTATGTTCAGATAAAAGATTTTGCATACGAAGGGAAATCATCGTCATAAATGTCGCCGAATACTAGATACTGGAAAAAAATCTGGAGGGAAATGTTAAAGAGAGAGCAATTCTGCGTAAGCCAATTGATTCAGAATAATTATAATAGAAAACTCTGTGAATTTCGAGCCAATCGACTTGGAATAAAATGATTCGAAAAATCGAAAGAAGTCCAAATGCGTAGAACTCCAAAAATTTTGAATAATTCTAAATCAGCAGATTCACTCGCAATCCGCACTATATAAACAGACGTTGAAATTTACATCAGGGCCGATTTAAACCAATTATAATTGCTGGTCACCAACAGTAAATAATAATAACCGTCTTTTACCCGCACAGGCTATGCCTTTAGGAAATATTAGCATTAAATAGAATAGTAAATGAGGGCACCATAGCTTAGAGCAATTTTTGTCAGTCACTCTACAACAAACAGAAAGTTATTGAATGATTCGTAGGGATGCCCAATTGGGAGGCCCCATTCGTGAATTTTCTGGTAGACCCCCTTGTCAACAATTCGACGCTGATTTCCTGAATCCATCAAGAGAGTTATAATAATATCAGAACTACTGAAATGAGAAGAAAAACATGCTTCTTAATGATACTAAACATGACATATGGTTTCATTTGGAAAAATCGTCGATGAATTCACATAAATATGCAGAATGGAATGCCGTTCAACTTTTATACGATTTTTTTATCGATAACCGTCATGTTGACTTTGAAAAATAGATGGGTCCATACATTTGAATACATTGAATAATGGATCAACTCACATAACAATAACAGTTTTTTAACTGAATAATTGTCTTTTCTCGAAGAAAACATTGCTCGATAGCATCAATTCTGCCTAGGAACTGTTGAAGTCTAAAACTGCACGCCAGTGGTACCAGGACACGTATCAAGAAGAAACAATGATTAATGGTGCAGGAAACCATTGGTTTGTTAAATATCATGCTGGGGTCTTGTAATTGTTATTAGCATAGGCGTTTTAATACCGGTGATTATTTATGGCGACAAAGGTGCTATGTTTGTCAATATCCAACATACACTAGAATACCAACGCATTCATACACTTGATAATATATCGCGGATATCGTCGTAACTTTAGCTTTATAGGTTTGATAGGTGAAGTGAAGAATTGGTTACCAAATAATGTTGCGTACCTATATGGGGATAGGGGGGAAAATATGCAGAAAACCGCTTAGTGAAGTGGTCGTGGTGTTAGAGCGTATGCCTCTCACCCAGGCGAACCTGGTACGTAAGCTGTAGATCCTGGCTCTCCCTTGCTCGTACTAGCTCAGCTTTCGAGGATTTTTTCCGAAAGCCTAGGTGATTCGTAAAAATATGTTTTTTACATCTATCTCAACCCACTCAAATATTTCAAATAACAAATGGGGTCGACATTTATTTATTGTACAACCTTACTAAAAAACTTAATTTTCGATGCCTAAAGAAGAGAGGAAATTGGTATTTGTCCTCCCGCCGGAAATAACACATTTTTGTATATGAGAACAAAAATTATCCTTTCTCTACGTTTTTTAATACCTACTTTCACACAAGCAAGATTTTGTCACCTCGACTATGATTTTGTAGGAGGGAGATTCATGAAAATGAAATAAAAAAATCATATAAGCGTTTATTTCAGTTCTATTAATTCAACAACTATACAGTACATGAAATGAAAAACTCGACGTCTCAAAGTAATTGTCCAGTTTGTCAAACCTAACCTGACCCACGTCCTCTGTCATTGACGTTATATTTAGCGCAACGAAGCATCCTGTCCAATTACATAACGAGTAGTCAATTATGCAGGACAACTACATTATTAATTGTTCAGAAATGTTGTTGGATCACTGTCTTGAGGCGTTCACTTCGTTCTTCCTGGTACATGGCGACAAGTTGGCCTGCTGTAGGCATCGATGATGATCTGGTAAATTCAACTGCTGTCCGCGAAAGCCTGATGTGCTCTATTAAACAATCTCAATGCACATATTATTGTGGATATGATGGTATATCACCAGCAATGATTGGATTAGGTATTCAATTCAATTTTCCACCCACGGCCATCCTTTCAGTGGTCTCTCATGACCAGACAGGATAGGGCTATTGTTAGCTCAACCACATTCGGTGGTTATTAAACCGCAATTATTATACTGACGACATCGACATAACTCACAACAGCATAGGAATCTCACGTTGAATATTCAGTCACACAGCAAGGAAATATTAATTTTTGCACTACCTCGTTAGAAAACTCCTTTTTTGATCCCTAAGAGAAAAATCGTACATTTCCTTCCGCCGCACGGGAGGGAATAGCTATTTGTATTAATAAGAAGAAAAGTGCCACTTTTCCTTCCACAGGATGAAGTTTATAGCAGGTCGAAAGTGGTTTAATTTGAGATATAGTGTATATAAACAAATACAAAACAGAAACTCGACACAAAGCAAAAACAGGTGTCACATTTAAAATTGAAATTCGGTGAATCAGTTTCCATCAACAAATAGATTTTTTGAAATTTCGTCAGAGTTGAAACTATCACTTGAAAAATATGTTTTCATGATTTTTTTAGATTTTTTTCAATCTAATGTTTTAAGATGAGGAAGTATGTTGCTAAATCATATAGAAAGCCTATGTTGAGAAATTCTGATATTATCAGCATTTTTAGTCTTATGATTGTGAGTATCACAGTGAGGTTACTTGCTCTCTTAAGTATTTCGATGAGTAATTGTAAACATCTTCGTCCGCTATAGACTCCCAAACTACTTAACCGATTTCAATCAAATTTGCACACCGTGTGCAGTTCGATCTAACTTAACAGATAGCATAGCTCACATCTCAATTTATAGCCGCAATATTATTTTATTGCAAATTATTTGTTGATGGCGAGAGAGTGAGACAGAACACATTACACGTTCTCGGTCTCCTCTTTGTGCGATGCTTCGTAGTTTCCACACTATCGTCTACTAAGCATTATTTGTTTAGTATTCGAGAATCACAATTATCTGTCAGTCCCAAACGATTCTAACAGATGGCGGTATCTGCTGACTGGATTGAGTAAGTATTCTAACAGTATTTGTTAAAATATCGCAAAATAGTCCAGTTTTTTTAGTTTTTCTTCAATACTAATGATCCGATCGGGTCGTGAATGATTTCATTTTGTTCGCTTTTCAATTTTCTACAATTTCTTTCATTGAAGCAACCAGTTTGCTGTATTAGTTTTCATTTAATTTTTCAAAAGTTTGTAACAAATTAATAAATGATAGTTGGGAGTCTAATACAAAACGATAAAACTACCGACTGTCCTTCATGTGATGGCACAGTCGGTACTAGTATTTTTGTTAAAATATCAGGAAACAATTTTTTCTATCAAGAAGTTTCGCCCATCTTCAAGATGATAGAACGGAGTTAAGATTTTTCGGCATACCTTAGGAGCTAATGTTTCTCGATGAGAAACTTCCTTCATTTTTGCTGCTAGGCCTGTCAATCTTCCTGACAAAGCTTTTGCCCCAACTGTGTATGAGCCAATAAATACACTTGGACTAGAAAATGCCTACTTTGCGCACATATTCATCAATCAAAAATTATTGTATTTGATTCAAGTGTTTTGCAGAGCAAAAACTCTTCTATCACCTCTCCAAGTGCAAAATAAGTGCTTTCTTGGAGTTTTAACGCCAGTTGTTCTTCAATATTTTAAGACTATCGACCATTCGTCTCTTCATTGTGTTATTTGACAGTGGTATTTTCTGAATTTCTTTGGCTGCCTTTTTTCCTAACACGGCTTAGACCATATACACAGCGACCGGAAGTAAAACCGTTTCAGCGATTGTGTGAGGCTTTCCATCTTTTGCAATTCTTAAACTGGCAAGGTATGACGCCTTCATGAAACGTTGTCAATTATTGGGTTTCTTTTTTAAAAATATTAGATTTTCTTTTGAAAAATTCAATAGGCTTACCAATCAAATCAGGGTGTTCAGTATTTTGGTGTCGCAACAGTATATAAAGAACTTTGATTCGAAAGTGTTTTTATTTATTAATCGTACTGTAAGTAGCTTTCATCATATTGACGATTGGCCGGTGATTTAGTTTTTTCAGCACAATCCTTTGAAGTAGAAGAAGACGTCAGAAATCGTGTCATAGTTCAGTTTTCTTAAATGAAATCACAATTAATTATTACAACACCCACAACATTACAACAACATATAAAAATTGCACAATCACAAACTAATTTATCTGAACATTTACTTTTCCTCATGAAAGAGGGGCGACATCACTTGACGGAAGACCATAAAACTAATAATGAAATATGGTGGATTACGTAATCCAATCTTCCGTAATAAAACCTATACAATAGGTAAAGTCGTCGGCAAGTATTCAAATGCATTGCAAAGTGGTTCTTGTAGAAAACTTTTCCAAGTATTAAACAAATATAATTCAATGGTCGTAGGGGACAGTAGTTGTTTTTTGTTGAAAACTTGACGACGACTTTACCTATTGTATAGGATTTATTGCGGAAGATTGGATTACGTAATCCACCATATTTCATTATTAGATTTACTTTTCCCGCTAAAACTGACTGCAAATATTCTGATCAGAATCATCCTTCCCTTTCGTGGTCGCTTCTCTTATATATCCAATAGCACTCGAGAGTGTTCGACGCATCTTCTGGAACACATCTCTCTCTTTCTGGTCGTTTCGGGAAGCGGTGACGCATAGTTGTTCACAAATGAGTGTCCCTGCGGTAGAGCTGTGATATATTATTCAAATCAGGGGACAGGTCTGGCCTAGATTCGCTACAACCTACAGTACACTATTGATGCATGTTGCTCACATCAATCACGCGTACCACCTGAAACGTTCCCGCGTACTACCAGTGGTACGCGTACCACCGGTTCGGAACCCCTGTACTAGTGGATAAAGTTGTCCTTTATAAGGTTGGTTCATAAGTGTGGATAATACTTCAATTACAAGGTGAGTGTGGATAAAGTAATTATTCTTTATAATGATTACTAACGATTTTACTGTTCGTATATAGTATGAAATAAAATGTTGTACGTCAGACACTTTGTCAGAACTTTTTACAGTACTCGTTTCGAAATTACAGACGCTGCAATCTAAAACCTGCATACTGCTACAGATAATAAATGTCGTAGGTACTGATACAGGATCGACAATCCGAGCATATGCAAATGATTTTTCCCATCCTTAACCTCAATATCTCATGACTGGACAATGAACCGGAGAGTTTTTGCAAGTGTTTTACATAAAAGGACTGGAGGTGCTGGCCAATGTGCCGAAGGGTACGACCCACAGTGTGTTCGAGAAATGCGGTAAAAGTACCGTGGCGTCCATTCGATTGTTAGAAATGAAAGTATTTCCTTTATTTATCTGTGTTGCAATAACCTATAACTGATATTTATGTCCAGCATAACATCTCGGATTTAACGTTTGTGTACCAATTACAACCATCGTGTGTTTATCAAGGAGCATAATGGATGGGAACTACTCACACGTAGTAAATTGATAAATGCTTCCTGGTGCTGCAATTATCAGTATTTCATGAATGGTGGGTAGGTAGTTCGAAAGTCCGAGTTTTAGGCCCTGAAATACGGCATAAATCAAGTGGTTGGCTGTACGGAATTCCAATCGGTTATAACGAATTAGGAACACGAAAAGATTCGTGTCTGATTGATGATGATCATTCACCTTCACTGATTCAACTATCATTAAATTCATTCAGAAACAGCTAGTGTCGTGACTACTAATTTGTAGTGTGAAATTACCATGCTTAGCAACAAATCTTTAGTGCTTTCGAGAATGATTCGTGGGCTAGAAAAAAATCATACATGACTGATTTGAATGAAACAAGGCATTCTCCTGACCTGATGTGAATGGACAGCTCTCAATTTGAAGAAATGTTTATCCTCTCCAACAACTATAGTTGATATGTCTTCTGTAGAGAGAAAATATTGACATTTTAATGACTATTTCACTCATCTTAAAATTCTCACATAATCTGACCAACCGCAAACCAAAGGCAACTCGTGTTATCGCGATAATACCAGCTGTCTTTCAATTCTGGTTGGAGGATCAGCTTCGGTATTTTCAACGACGTAACCGTGGCAACACAAAGTTTGGCAGTTCTATTAATATTAATTGTACATGATTGTGTCAAAATGAGTCGCTTCGGTGCAAATTCAAATGAAATTATGAAACGAAACATAATATTGACAATTTTAATAATTTGTTTATGGCTTTTATACATTGTTCGTATTTATATTAATGAAGAAACTTTATTCGTGAAGTAGTCTAATAAAATTCAACTCGTGATTGAATTTATCCTGCGGACTCGTGGTGTTTTCACGAAGCAATTCAGTTTCGTTCAGAAATAAATCGAAAGATTTATCGCAAAAATTCTACCACTCGTGGTATTACTCCTGAAAAGTTAATGAAATAGTGAGAGAGAATAACTTCTGGAATCACCAAAGGCCGTTGATGGTTTGAGTTTATACCAGCTTCATATAGATAATCAAACAGAATTTTTCTTTAATGAGCTGTTGATAATAATAATACTAATAATAATAATCCGATAACCCCGGAAGAAGTTCGACGGGCCCTCAAAGGCTCGAAGAACTTTGCTGCTTCAGGTCCTAATGGCCTAAATAACTATTGGTCGAAAATATTTCCATGTACGCACCACCATCTAGCAAGAGTTTTAAACTCATGGCTAGATGGGGAGCAACAGATTCCAGAATTGTTTGTCGAGGGGCGCACCGTGCTAATCCCCAAAAACGGAGATTTATCTGATGCGAAGAACTACAGACCGATAACCGCATCATATACATGCAAATACTCTCCGAAGTTGAGCCGGTGTATGAACGGATATATGAGGAAATAGGGTCAAAGAAAAAGGTCGCTAGCTGCAAGGAAAACCTGCTGATCGACAGATGCATCACGCAGGACTCCGTGCAGTATAAGCGTAACCTTGGATCGAAAGCATCCTACATCATGTGTATGCCAGAAAGACGTATACCTACCTAGGGGTGAAACAAAGCCACACCCAATAGGTAATTACAATCAAATACTCTCTTCTCGGCAAGTATCAGCTTAAACTTCGACAGATCTGGTCATCAGAACTGTTGGGAAAGAACAAAGTTGTTGCAACTAATAGGCTTGCCGTTCTGACTTTGCTTTACTCCCTTTGGAGTAATGAAATTTTTTTCCCCAAATATGTCAAAGAGTACCCTATGGTGAGCACATTCAATATTTCAAATTTCATAAATATAGCTACAGAAACAGAGGAGAAAAGGGCCTGCACCATGAATCTGTGTAACACGATATACTTCCACTGAACTGAATGCGAACCAATATTCCGCTAACCCTTGTCAATTCTCGCTCCTTTTTCCAATGATGAAAACATCATAGCACAGCGAAACAACACCGGTATTAACTTCCTCCCACTGCCACTTCTTCCAAAAACCAGATACGTCGAGCGTGTACGTAGCAGACTAAAAAAACTGGATAATTGTCTTCTTCCTGCATTATTTCCGATTTCTACTGTGATTTTTCGTAGGCAATTTCACATCATTTTTCCATTCAATAGTGTTTTGTGCTGATTGAAAGAATATTGAATCACCTATACAGACTACCCTTTCAAAGATAATTATGTTTGTCGAATGCAGAAATTAAATCAGCTATTCTCTGACGGAAATGAGTTTTCACATGAGGGAGCGATTGGAAGATGGAAATGTATTGAAAAATCGGCAACAACGAGAGCTGGTGGAGGATTTTCCAGTTTTTGTTGGAGTTTCATAATTATTCCTGGTAAGAAATGTCTGTTCAAATAATGAATTACAAGAGTTTTTTCACATACAGTGTGTTTCACTTGTCATGGAAACATCCCCGTTTCTTCCGTAATTTTCGACGTAGAATCATAATATTTTCAGGATCGATAGATACACTAAAAAGAAACTTATTGTACAAAAGGGGTCATCCCAAGTGATATACACTGTACGCCAGCAGCGATGCAACCACCCATTTTTCTGGAAAGTTACGTTAGGGGGCAAAGTTGGTCCCCTTCTATACAGTGAGTTCATTTTGAGTTTATCTATCGATCCTAAAATTTCATGATTCTTTGTCAAAAATTATGGAAGATACGAAGGTGTTTCCATGAGAAGTGAAACACACTCAATATTGAGAAATAACTCAAAATTTAATTTACCATAACTCAAAAACGTTTCTTGGAAATATTAAATAGCTTTTCTCCGAGAACATTCTTAACATTTACCTATGGAACAAATTTTTTTCTCAGAAGCTTGAATGTTATACTGATAACTTTCATAAAACCAAACTGTTCTCAAAAAGTAATAATAAAACAGTAATAGAATGATGTAGTACCACGATTTAAAAGTGTTTATTGAAAATATTTCACAGATTTTTTCTGATAACGCTCAAGAGCATGGAAAAAATTTTTTCTCAGTGATATTATAGTGATAACTTTCGTAAATCCAAACTGTTCTCAAAAAGTAATGAAAAACCGGTAATAAAACAATATAATTCCACAATTTTGAAGTGTGATATTTCATATGTTTCCTCTGAAAACGTTCCTAACATTTACCTATGGAAAAAAAATCCAGTAGCTTGAATATCATACTGATATCTTTCATAAAATAAAAAAATTTCAAAAATTTATGGTTAAATGGTTAATTCGAGGTTGTGACTCGATCTGAAATATATTCTATTTGTTGAATACTAATTCATAATACGTGGTTGTTCAAAACTACTAAGGAAACTTCTAAATTCATTTCACACTCTATACCTTATTATGGCAATGTATATTGACTAACAATTATGAAATCACACTGACAGTGTCCCCATGAAGACCATTTTCGTCTCATTTGAATTCTATCTGAGATGTTTTGCATATACTCATACTGGAGATACAATCTTCGATGACTATACATTTTTTCCCGCAGAACTTTGAATTATTGGAAAATACCTCTCAACGTAGCTATCTAATACGCTTCTATCAATATTTCTGTCCAATATGAATTTCCTTCAAAAACGATTGATATTTACATTGTTAAAGTAAACCACCTGATAAGAAATACTTGCAATTTCCCGCTATGAATCGGGTTTTTGTCGATGGAATATTTGCAAAGCACAACATCATTTGAAAAATTCAATTCTTGTCAATACAAAAGACGCGCTTGAAAAATTTTATCAAATATTTCGCTGTTTATAGTTTGATAAGCACTCCCGATTTCTGCATTATAGAATAAACATTGTTTTTTTCTTCCAATTATCATTCTTGAAGTTTCACGAGTATTGTGGTAGTCGGCTGTGTTTGTGCGAGAAATTGGCTACCTTGATTGTTATAATGGTGTGATAAAAATTATTTAACCACCCTACCATGTGTTAATACTATTTAAATTTTTTTCAGAATTGTGTTGGTTCTCTAGAGGATAATAGTCCCCATGACATGAGTATACGGTGAGTAATCTATATATTTTTGCCTGGTACAAAATCGTTTTATTTCTAGTTATTTTAGTTTCTGTTAGTTGAATATTAGGTTGATAAACCTCAGGAAGTACTTTTTTCATTCCATATAAAAAAATATAGTCGATGATGGTTGCCTCGAGACAAGTCGATGTAGGTATTGAGATTATGTGAACACTATATTGTACAGCTGAGAAAGTGGCGATGAGAAAGTGCCTTCAGTTTTTAAATAAATCTTTGAATACCCATGCTGTAGACCCTTATCTTATCATTTCGAACAGAAATTGAATTGTCTTTCTATTTTCTGTTATTAATGAGGAAACTGAAATTAATGTATTAGCTTTAGTACAATATGATAGCACAATTTCCTCAAGGCAGATTGGCGCCGAATTAGCTATAAGTAAGGACTCTGCTAGGAAAATTTTGAAAAAGCATCGATTTAAATCCTTCAAGTATCAGTTGCATCAACATTTGTATGAAAATGACGGTGAAAGGCGCCTGGAATATTATAATTGGTTTCTTCGACAAAATGCTGAGAATCACCTATTTAACTATTATATCTTGTTTACGGACGAGTCGAGATTTACCAACAATGAATTATTTAACAGGAATAATACGAGGTAGGTACTGTACTTTATTTGGATTATTGTCGATAGTCGAAGTGTAAAGTGCTAAAAGTGTGAACGGTCTTTTGTTTCCGGTACTGGGCGATAGAAAACGAGCACCGGTTTCGACAAGGTGGCTTCCAGGAGAGATTTGGTGTGAATGTTTGGGCAGGAATAGTTGGAACTTATATTGTTGGCCCCATTCTTTTTCAAGGCCAACTAACCGGAGAGAGATAATTTAATTTTTTAACGAATGAAATTTCGGAATTCATTAACAACCTACCAGCGGAAATAACTAAGAGAATGTAACTCCAGCAAGATGGCGCCCCTCCGCATAATTCAAGAATAGCGAGAAATTATCTTCAAAATCACTTTCAAGAGAGACTTATAACAACCCATGGTCCAGTCAGGTGGCCACCAAGGTCACCTGATCTTACTCCGTGCGACTTTTTTCTATGGGGGCATCTTAAAAATAGGGTGTATTCCACACAGCCTACAACTCTACATGAGCTAGAAGTAAAAATTCGTAGAGCTTTCCAAGATATCACGCCCCAAATGTTGAGAAACGTTTTACATGAAAATATCACCAGAGTCAATAAATGTATTGACGCTGAGGGAATGCATTTCAAACAATTGTTTTGAATTAATTTTATCTTTAATCCTATCAATTTGAATATTTTTTTTTTCGATAAATCTGTTTTTTTGTTATTTGAATAATAATATAATTGGATTTTTCCGTATTTCATTTCAAAAAATTACTTTCTATTATATCTTTAGAAAGGAATGGTTATGCTGAATAGTACAGGCAAGAAAAAGTTGTATGTTCCTATTTAAGTTATGGACCTACAGAGTATTGTGTTTTTCCCAATTTTTCCAATATTTTTTTTGGCGGCTTTTTATAACGCCGACGAATGAAAATAAAATATCACAGTGGTAGCAACTGTTATCAAGTGACGTATGGTTTCCATAGCCAACTTTTCAATTTTTGGCTTTCATTTTGCTTCCACGGCCTACTCGGTGAATTTCAATAATAATTTTTTTCTGATCTAGTTTCTGGTTAGATACCAACTTGTGATATGTCATTAGAAAGGGAATTGAATGCTGAATAAAGCGAAAAGAAAAAAAAATAGGGTTTCCATTTAAAATAAGAAAGTTGATGTTACTTCCGGTCAGACCGGAAGTTAACTTCGACATGTCAATATGCTCAAATTCTAGCTCTTATGTCATTATATCGACGCTCCAAATTTCACAAACCTACTTCATACAATAACTGAGATATTCCGTAGGCAATACTTCCGTAGCCACCCGGTATATGAAACTAGAATATAAGAGTAGTAGATTTAGTAGAGAAATTTAAAAATATTGGACTTAATAGAAATAAAAATGAAAATAATATTTCACAGAACAACCCTGACTGATACTTCTTCAAAAAGATATATAACCTATGCCAGTTCAAAATGTCACGCTTTTAATTAAAAATATCATTCAGAAACCTTGCAAAATAAAGAGTTATTATCAAATTATAAGATTACGAGCCAAGTAAACGGAACACTCTGAACTCATCCAAGAAAGCTAACTTTTCTTCAAAGAAAATAATTTCAGCCACATAAAACCATAAGTTATCAACAAAGTAAAACAGATTCAAAAGAATAGGAAAACATTAGAAAAAGGTATATGAAACTGTCACACAGCCAATCACAGGTAGAGTTTAGAAAAAGAACGAGGAAACTTAAAGTCAAGAAAAAGGTCATATCAGCAACTAAAGAAGAAATAAATATCATGTATAAAAATGTAAAAACTCAATTAAATTTTAGTAGAAATAAAATAAAAATGTACCATATAGAAATAATTGTAAATAGTTTAATTAATTATGAGAAATCAATAAAAATCAGTGACTGACAACCATAAGTGATCGAGAGTGTTTGTGAAAATCGAAAAATAACGGGCCTGGTAACGGAAAAAAAAGTGAGGAGAGTTATCAACAAGAAAGGAAGCGGGGGTCGATTTTGGAGAAAGCAGAGAAAAATTACATCAAAATTCCAATTAAATGAAGAATTACATCTAAATCTCCACAGAAACACTTAATATACCAAATTAGGAAGTACTGAAACTGAAAACAACTTACCTTGACAAACGTTTGGTACCTGCAAGCCAAATAGGAGAAGCTGGAATCTACCAGAACCACAAAAGTATTTGATCCTTATATAAATCCAAAATTCAACAAGCAATCCAGTGCACGAGTTTAAACTTTCCTTTCTTTCCGAACTTTTCTTCATAACCGGTTAGATCACTAAGACAATTTCCGCGTATCAGTGCACGAAACTATTCCTTTTTGAGAACTTTATTAGTCTTATTTCATCAATTATTTTCATTTCAACACACGAACTCTTCTGTTTACTTGTAATTTGAGGTTAAAGACATTTCCATTTGAATAACCATATGAATGGCAAGTGTCTATTAAAACGGTGACGGTGCCGTTCCTCTAATGTTTGAAATTCACATGACTTTGCCAAGTTCACATATTTAGCAAGTAAGGTAGTTTTTGTAGGGACAGGTAGAATAAGAATTTAAGAAATCTACTGATAATTATGAGAGTTATTACATTTAAAAAAAAAAATTACTATTGAGAATAAAATGAACAATATTTGAGTTGAAATCATATCTTTCTATATTTCCAAGGTAAATTACATATTATTATTATATATCATTCTTGACATCCTTTTCCTGAATTCTACCTTGAGATTGAGAGTTTCTCATGTGGCGTACCAAGAGAGCAGCTGGAGCACCTGAAAAGAAAGAGAAAGGTAATATCTAAAAGCAAAGAGTAAGTATTTGTGAGGGCGTTCTGAAATATTATTTGAATACAAAACTTTATTTACAGTCTACAAACCACTGATTATAAATATGAATAAAAGGGAACAAATTTCTAACTACTACTATTGCTACTATCAATCAAACTACTTTCACTAAAGAAAAACTATAATACAAAAATTCGAATTCAATACAATTATTTTTCTACGAATTCTACAACTACTAAAAATCACCAAAATAATAATACAGTTTATTATTATCAACAATCACTAATACTATCACTAATATTATTAATATATTCAAACTATTATTATTTTTATTGTAATTATTGATAACCAATTCATCATAACAAATGTCACCTCAACTTAGGGCACTCTATATATATATATTTTTTTTTTAATTTTCAAACACAATACAATTTTTGTTGAATACAAAGATCCACTTTCTGTTCAAGAGACTACTCAACATGTAAGAACGTTTGAAGGGGCATTGTTCTTGAACATAAAAAAAAATGTTGTTAAAATTGTTATTTCCGTCAACCAGCTGCACACCCTTGAGAGTACAACTCTCAAAAGTCTTCGAAAGACTTGTCCGAGCTAGGAAAGACGCAGCCCTTACCTTTTAACGTGTGATGCCATGCACGAGACCGATGACCATGCTGGGAATCGAACCCATGACCCTTAGGTTAAGAAATAAGCGCTCTACCATTATGACTACCATAGTGTAGTTGAAGGAGAATTGTTTACCCCCTTCTTCAAGTATCCCCAGAGAAAAATTCGAGGCAAGGAAAATCTGGTGACCTCGCTGACCAATTTTGTTGTCCTCCCCTACCTAAATACAGGCTAGGGCTAAATGAACGAGGACTAAAATAAACGAAGACAAAGAAGAATATTAAACAAGCGAAGATGATGGTTAGGCAGTGTAAAAAAGAAAACAAAATCAAAAAAGCAAACAAACGAAATAAAGAAGGAACAGTGATACTAGAAGACAAGCAATGTTTAGATGGAATACTACAAACAAATATTGGCAGAGGATGAACGTAGACCAAGAGTAGTGGAAGACGAAGAAGAAATGAGGGAAGAAGAAATCACATTTTATTTTGATCTCCACATTCTCACGTTTCATTATTTGCGAAAAATTTCGGCAACTGGTACAATGTACGCGTGAACAAGATTCTTCAACTCGTCACGCAAATGGTAATAAGTTTCTCAATTAATAACTATGAAACTAGTCATAGTAGGAAACTGAATTTTTTGGAATTTCACCGAGTTAATCGTGAATTACAGGGTGATTTCTGAAACGTTGATATTTTGTCATTTTTATCATCGAAAATGATCATGATCACCCTATATATTCCAACGAAATCATGTATACGGTATCAGCTATCTTCGGAGGATGATAATTCACTTGAATATACAGGATGTGTACGAAAGAACCGGCCATATATTTCACCAATTTTTCAAATCACCCTGTACAAAATGTATGAATTTTGATTAATGATGGAATGAGAATAGCATATTGCATGCCAAAATAATTTTATCAATATATCATTATTACATCGAATTTTCAGACATTACTAAAATGTTTTTATTTTTCACTCTGTACATAATATTATAATCTGCACCATCTGAATGATATTTAGAAATATGAAGGTACGTTGATGATAATAGCGGAAGAAAAATGCAGTTGGCCCTTTCAAATCCCGAAAAAATAATTAAATAAAAATTACTGAATTTCAACTATACCCATCAACGAACATTGCGAATATGCTTGTTCAATCAGTACATCGATTAATGCAATATACTATAAATTTAGACAATTTCGCCGAGAACCATTTTACCTATAAAAAGTGCGGTGTTCTTTGAAAGAAAAATTATGAGAGATTATTAGGACCAGAAAAATCTTAGAAGAAGAATACAGAATAAGAACTCACCTAAAAATTAGACAGGAATTGAAAGAATACATAATATGTAAACTAAAACAACACATAATTAGATGGTTGGGGCATGTATGGAGGGCGGGAAAAGGGGTAGTAAATTACTTAATGTTACAATGGGACCCCGGCGGAGGAAAGGGAATAGGAAGGCCAAGATCATAATGGAATCAGAAAGTGGAAGAGGACTTACATAGGTCAGCTATGACAAACTGGCAAGAAAAAACTAAAGACAGTATTAGATGGAGAAATAGCCAGAAGCATAAATTGAAAGATTGGCCGTGATCTACCCAAAAATTTTGATGTAGATAGCTTTAAACCCACAGAGGTGTATAGCCACTGTATATAAGAAGACTTTATTTTTCTAGTTTGCATACATCTATGAAAACTCTTTGCATACGAACAGTTTTTGCACTTTTACATATCCAGAATATGAATTACCAAAATGGATATCAGTTTTGTGCAAGGCTACAAAATCGGCGATATCATCGTATCGCATACAACATGACACAGGAATCGTTTGAGAAAACCAACCAAAGCATTGAACTCACTGAAATACCTCCGTCATCTCACGATTACCATCATAAACTCCATAAAGTCGAAATACCCCAAAATTATCTAGAAGTCAGTAGTTTCGATCTCCCTGTATCTCGGACAAAGTGCTCGTTCCGAGTTTATTTTAGTTTACCTAATTGTGAAAAGGAAGCGATGGCAGCGTGTGGGGTCGTTGAAATCGAAGAGAATACATATGTGTAAGGTTAATGAGAGGGCCGACCCGATGGGACGGCCTGAGGGTCTCATTATGGGCCCGTGTTTCGGTATAGCTGCGGACAGATTTAGAGCCGTCCGACAGTGTGCTGGTGCTACACAACGGGAGTCAGGAGTGGTGTCAATGTCGCTCGCCTGAGTTATTCTGGCGAGATTTTCGGTTTCACGGACGTGTACAGGGTCAGGCAGAGTTTTATACAGTGATCCAGTAAAGTAGTGTAGTACGGATTACTCAGTTACAAATTCTTGGAGTATATTCTGGAAAAAACACTGCATTCCGTTATAGAATTCGTAAAGATACCTACGACATCTTCGAGTTGTTCCAATGACATCCCCCAATTTTTATAACAGATCATGAAGGAGCACTTCCATAAATCCGCTAATATAATTATCAGAAATTATTAACAAGAAAAAATGCAATTCTAATACACTAAAGGAATCCGCAGTGAATTGCGTTCTATATTATCTTATTATTACTTTTGAATTTTTGAATGTAATATCATTATTTCTACAGAAAATAATAAACTTAAAACGCTTTTGTAAAACCAGCTTCTGTGTAAAAACTATCGAACTAAAAAATTTAAATTATTATATAGTGTATAAAAACAAGAAAATACAAAAAAATCAGGTATTTTCTATAGAGCTTGAAAATACGTGCTAGTATTTGGGGAAAGGATTTGTTTTCATAGACTCAATATTCATGTTTAATTTTAGTTCAATTATAAAAATAATTTACTCAGTCTCAGGTTTACAATATAGTAATAATGTAATCACATTTTGAGAATATTGGGTGGTGAATAAATTCGAGAACAACTTATGAAGCAAAGTATCTGCTTGTGTGGAAATACATTATATACAATACAAAATACATGAGTATGATTATAATAGGTATAGTAGTTATTTGATAGTGGAAAATATGAAAGATATACGATGGTAAAAGATTAAAAGAGTTTAACAAATTATCAGAATCTAGGACAGTCACATGGTAAATCTTGAATACTAAAGGAATTTTAAGATAGATGAAAAATCATAGTTCATAAAATAATGGATGACATAGGGACAGATACACAATTTTTTACGAATTTTTAGAAGTCGTAATGTTATACAAAAATGGCACTTCAACCGTTATTTTTATTTGTTGTAGTTTTGCACATCTGAAACCAAAACCAGAAATATTGCCCAATTCCTGTTTACAATTTTTTCAAACTCAATTTTTCTATAGGTAGAAATACGACTCTTTTCGAAATCATAAGAAAGTAATAAAAGTAATAATAATAATACATTTATTATCCACAAATTTTGTATAATACATCAGATATTACAGTATTGAAGTGGATAAAAGGCTATAACTGGACGAGCCTGCCCCTGTTCTTCCAAGTGCCAGCGAAATTGAGAGAAGAGATTTGAGAAGCAAATGATAGATTGAGTTCGAGGGAAAGAGAAGAAGGGAACAAAAAAAGAATGAAGGAAAGTATGGGAAAAATGATGGGTAAGTCAGAGGAAGGTAGAGAAGGAGAGATATGAGACATGAATTAATAACTTAATTTATTTTTGCGAGCTCAAAAGAAAATTTTTGTATTTCACCTTGAATGATTTGGTAGAGGATGATAACAATGTAGGATCTAATCTATGCAAATCGTTGATACATAGGATAATGATCGTTTAAAAATCATTCTCTCATGCCCCGGCACATGGAGAAGTGTTTTTTGTCGGATATTCAAATTATGGACATCTGTTCTGTAAGTCAGTTTGTTATGTAAATAGGGGGGTGTTTTAGTTGTGTAGATTTTATGGACCATACATGCAAAGTGTAAACGTCGTCGGTTGTACATATTCAACCAATTCATTTCCTTAAATTTCCCTGAGATGTGGTGATATTCTCTTATTCCATGAACCAATCGAACACAAGAATTCTGAAAACTCGTCTAGAATCATTACTGTCTAAGTGTGATAGTACAAAAAATTGCCGTTGTGAATAGATCATTTTCGGTGAGGCATATGCAAGTTCAGAGGATATATGTTCTTCAAATCTTAATTTTTTATCCAAGACAATGCCTACATATTTGCAATGAGTTTCGATTGGAATTGAGGTACATACAACTCCTTTACGAATGCCGAAGTATAATCTTTACAAAATATGAATGGTTTGGATTTGTTAGGGCAGACAATGCTGTAGCGTGGTATTCGATAATCCCTCAAGATCTTATTGATTCAAGATACAATAAATTGCTTCCATTGGAATGAAAAATAGAGCTGTGTGTCAACTGCATAAAGGTGGTAGTCATAGAACTTGCGCGAATCAGGAAAGAGTAATTTATACAAAGTGAAGAATAATGGGCCAAGAATACTAACCTGAGGCACTACACAAATGATACTTTGGGATGTAGATTTCTGAGTACCGATTTGTACTATTTGTTTTCGGCCTTTCAGATACGATGAGAGAAGAGAACATACTATTTCACTGAAATTATAGTATTTGAACATCGCTGCCAGAATATCGTGATTCAACATGTCGAAGGCCTTCGAGAAATCTAACATATCAGCACAGATATTTTTCCATAATTAATCTTGTGCTTGTTCTCCCCCGGCAGAAGTGGAACAAGTGTGTTTCTAGAAAATTACACCAAAACCGAGCGGATGCCATCAACTTTTTGTGTACTTTCTTCAATATTCGAAACAAATTACTTCTCGAGATGCCTGATGTCGAAATGTTCCTGCCTGTCGGGATGGATAACGGATGGATTCCCGAACAACTAATTAGTGGACGCGTTGATGAAACCTAAAATTGGAAGAAAGTAATTAATAAATAAGTAGAACGGCCATTATTATTTATTATTGAGTGTGCGGTGAAAGTCGAACGTATTCCGTAAATGTTACCGATCTTGTCTTGTTACAAATAGCATAAAAACCGGCGTGAGTTTGCTGCGGGGTATTTGCAGTTGCAGTAGAAAATAGGATGTGTCGAATCATTCATGCATGTACAGGGTGTTGACATATAGCGATGGCCAAACAAAAGTATTTATCTACAGTAAGTAGGTAATTATCTACAGCAAAAAGACTGGGTAGATGTGTTCGGGCAGGAGTGTCCCAACTTGGCATATGAGCTTTTTACTCATGACATACTAGAAAACCTAAAAAGTAGAGTATCACTTTTCAATGAGCTAACAAAGAACGACTGCAGCTATAGTGAAATGTGTTGAAAAGTTAACAAAGATTATAGGGAAAAACTACAATACATGAATAAAAAATATCATGATGAATTGATCACTCATTCTCACAACAAGTCCAAAACAACCTGGAGAATTATTAATGACTTACAAAAAAAGAATCCCAACAAACGGGAACTAATTGTAGTTGAAATGGCATTCAATATAAGGGTAAGGTACTGGCTGAAAAATTCTATATTAAAACCTAAAGTATCCATACATTTCATGATAATTTAACTTGAAAAATAATTAAATCCTAGTAACTGAAGAGGAATTCTCAATGTATGAAAAATAATTATAACAAATGTATAACTTATAATTCAGGATTTGATATTTGTTTTTCATTTGAAGAATTATTATTAAAACAAATTCAGTTGGTTCCCGATTTTTCATTATTTCCTTTCAATAATCAAAATATAATCATAGAAACTACCAAATTGTATGGGAAAAACAGAAAAGTACAAAATTTTATTCAAGTATCCATGAATTTCAGAATGATGGGGCTTCAAAAATAATTCATTCTTATTTCAAACAACACCCTGTGTATGAAATGTGCAGAAAAAATACTGAGCAGATGTTCAAGGGGTATTAGAATATATTCATGATATTATACTATTCTTTTCTTATTATTTTTGTTCATGGGATAATTATTCTCAATAAAAACACCATATATACGACACCGTTGTGAAAATTTGAACACATGTGTTTCGGAGAGTTCTCAACGTGTTTATAATATTAGTTTTCCGCTCAAAAAATACCTGATATTACTAACTGATTTTTTGCATTTTCAATTTGGCCGTGTTAAAGTGAAATGGGATGAACGAATAATCAGAAATGTAGATCTCATTGAGTACTACATGTTGCAAAAAATTTATTTTGAAATTGATCGTCGAATAAGAAAATACCGAGGAGGTGGTGGAACACACTGTATAAGGCAATGGAACTCTGAGCATGAAAAAATCTCTGAGACTGAGGGACCAACATGTAAATTAAAGCCCGGGACAGAAAGGGTTAACAATAATATATGTTGTAATTCTTTACGGCGACAAGCACCGCTGATACCCAAAATTAGGACAACCTACAAATGAAAAATATTGAAATACTATTTAAAAAAACACTTAATACAAAAATTAATACTATTTCGTTGGCCACACTTTAATGAAACATACTAACAGAATGTTTTTCTCACAGATTTCAGTCTATATGATAAGAATTCCAACACACACAACTGATATTCCTCTGCCGAGCAATCTCTATCAGTTACCGTTGAGTTATGGTCTGTCAAATGAGGAGACGAATTTCAAATTTCAATAACAGCGAGTGCCTTCTTCCCGAACTTTACATACGTATCGATGCGAGAGTTATGAGCTAGATTATTATAACAAAACGATGTAAAACAAGCTGGAAGTGGTCCCTCAAGGCTCGTCCTAGCCCGGGATACTTCTTTCTCCGCAAAATACGAGTGCTTCGGGACTGCGCAAAGCCTGAGAAACGATTCGCCGAGGGACGGCAATTTTTTAATAATTGACTGGAGTCCGGTGGAAAATGAATTACAGTTTGAAACCCCTATAATGTACTGGATGTTATGCTTGTGTAAGATGCGGGAGTAGCTCTGGGATTCGGAGTGTCAAATTCGGGCGGAGGAAGTTGCTTTATGATGGCCTGCATTATGCATGGAACGATACTATGAAGTGCATGGATAGCTTCAGCTGAGCTAGCGCTATATCGGGTCAGCCTCAGACCTCGTAAAAGAAGTAGATATAACATGACCGCTCTTCCAATGATAACAAATATAATGAAATGAAACAAAGCGAGATGTAAATTACTTTCGTGGATTGACAGTCACACACTTCAAATCACTAACCCGAAATACAGGGACGGCTTTCCTAAATCTAAATATTTTCACGGACTAACATAAAAAATTGGAATTATGGAAATCATGAGTACATAAAATCGAAATTTGAGAAAGTATATCCGTAATACACTAATATACCCCAAATAAATAGAATTGTATATTCAAAGGCGTTTCAATTTGCTTTATTGCCTGAAATCTTGTAATCAAAATTTCGACTATTGCTAATTGAGATTTTAAATTTGTCAGATGCCCATCATTCTGATGTCGAAGCAACAAGACATTTTCACACGCGAACAGATAATGCATTGCTTTGGTAAAAAAAGGTTTCCATTGATCACATCAGTTTTCCATTATTATTAGTATTTTCATTCCACGAGCGTGAATATTTCGGGAATTTAGAATATCAAATAATCCATCGATAATTTTGATGAACTCAACTATTGGTTGAACATTCTGAAAGTCTTCCAAATAGGAATATGACAGTGCATCAGCTACACTCGAACTGAGTGTTTGTGCAGCAACGTTCACCTGGAAACTAAAAATAAAATTCATAAAACCCACCATAAATCTCTATAAACCAAAATACCCTTGATATCTTGGTGAATTAAGAGTATGCACTTTTTACAAGCAGTTAGTATTGAGAAGAAACAAACTATTTTGAAATTTACAAAATCTAGCGATTTACATGAGGCAGACCACAGAAAAGCTTTGAAAAGCATATCAAAACTGAATCCTAGAGTTGCCTATAATTATTTACCTCATTTGAGAATAGCTGGCTGGACAATGGACATGAACATTTATAAACAACAGAAGAATATTAACAATGATCCGAAAATCGAATAGATTTTGGCATAATGATACGACACCGACCCTGACTTTTAGTAGTACCAACATAAAACGGATTTCATATGGCGACGAACACATAGGTTCCATCAGAATTTTAGCATGCTACATCTACTTCTTTTATGAGGTCTGTGGTTTTCACTCAAATTGATTACATTGTTTCCCGGAAAACACATCGAATAGTATATGGGAAACTCTGTTGATGGATATCTGACTAAGTAATTTTTTTTTTCGGAAATTCAATCTACAAGGGAATTTTGGTCCGTTTTAATTAGCTCGAAATTTTGAATTAGAACACGTTTTCATTTAGAAAATGTTGATTTTAAGGATAGGTGCATATTATGAATATAAATCTTATGTTATTTTGCCAAGTCGTGATCGAAATGAATTTTTTTGGTATGATTTGGAATCAGTTCGTCGAGATACATTTGAGGGACGTTTGGGATTTTTGAAACATGGAAACCCTGTAACTGGGCATACAAAAATCAAATATTTTCGAAATCAGCATTGAATTTTGCTTATACATTGCTCTATCTTCAACCGTTCTCGGGTTGAAGAGTTCATCTGGAGTGGGAAGAAGTCATATTCGTCCATATATTTTTGAAATGGAAAAATCATATATTTTCGAAATCTGCATGAAATTTTGCGTATATGGAGCGGATTGTAAGTGAAACTGCTGATTTTGTATTTTTCGTGATTATTAGGGGTGAGCGTTTTTTGATTTTTAGAATAATTTTGTTGTAAATTAATTCAATCCAAATTTACAGATTATACCAATTTGATCATTCTGAATCAATTGGCGTTCGCAGAAATGCTCTATCTTCAACCATTCCCGAATTGAAGAGTCCATCTGGAATGAGAAGAAGTCACTTCCCTTAACTTTTTACTATTGACATTTTTGACGTTGTATTCCTTTTGCCAAACCATGATTCTAAACAAGAAACAATCTTATATTTTCGAAATCTTTATGAAATTTTGCGTATATAGTGCTAATTCAAAGTGAATCTGCCGAATTTATATTTTTCATGATTTTTAGGGGTCTACCCCTTTGGACTTTTCGATTTTTCGAATAATTTCGGATTTGAATCGATTGATTCGAAATTCCCAGATTATACTAATTTGATCATTCTGAATCGATTGGCGTTCGCAGAATTGCTCTATCTTCAACCGTTCTCGAGTTGAAGGGATCATCTGGAGTGGGAAGATGTCATTTCCCTTCATATTTTTTTCCAATCCAACTCTTGACATTTTTGATGTTGTATCCCTTTCATATACCAAACCGTGAATCTGAACATGAAAAATCATATATTTTCGAATACAGCATGAAATTTTTCGTATATAGTGCGGATTGTAAGGGTATCTGCTGATTTTGTATTTTTCGTGATTATTAGGGGTGAGCGTTTTTTGATTTTTAGAATAATATTGTTGTAAATCAATTCAATCCAAATTTACAGATTATACCAATTTGATCATTCTGAATCAATTGGCGTTCGCAGAAATGCTCTATCTTCAACCATTCCCGAATTGAAGAGTCCATCTGGAATGAGAAGAAGTCACTTCCCTTAACTTTTTACTATTGACATTTTTGACGTTGTATTCCTTTTGCCAAACCATGATTCTAAACAAGACACAATCTTATATTTTCGAAATCTTTATGAAATTTTGCGTATATAGTGCTAATTCAAAGTGAATCTGCCGAATTTATATTTTTCATGATTTTTAGGGGTCTACCCCTTTGGACTTTTCGATTTTTCGAATTATTTCGGATTTGAATCGATTGATTCGAAATTCCCAGATTATACTAATTTGATCATTCTGAATCGATTGGCGTTCGCAGAATTGCTCTATCTTCAACCGTTCTCGAGTTGAAGGGATCATCTGGAGTGGGAAGATGTCATTTCCCTTCATATTTTTTTCCAATCCAACTCTTGACATTTTTGATGTTGTATCCCTTTCATATACCAAACCGTGAATCTGAACATGAAAAATCATATATTTTCGAATACAGCATGAAATTTTTCGTATATAGTGCGGATTGTAAGGGTATCTGCTGATTTTGTATTTTTCGTGATTATTAGGGGTGAGCGTTTTTTGATTTTTAGAATAATATTGTTGTAAATCAATTCAATCCAAATTTACAGATTATACCAATTTGATCATTCTGAATCAATTGGCGTTCGCAGAAATGCTCTATCTTCAACCATTCCCGAATTGAAGAGTCCATCTGGAATGAGAAGAAGTCACTTCCCTTAACTTTTTACTATTGACATTTTTGACGTTGTATTCCTTTTGCCAAACCATGATTCTAAACAAGACACAATCTTATATTTTCGAAATCTTTATGAAATTTTGCGTATATAGTGCTAATTCAAAGTGAATCTGCCGAATTTATATTTTTCATGATTTTTAGGGGTCTACCCCTTTGGACTTTTCGATTTTTCGAATAATTTCGGATTTGAATCGATTGATTCGAAATTCCCAGGTTATACTAATTTCATCATTCTGAATCGATTGGCGTTCGCAGAATTGCTCTATCTTCAACCGTTCTCGAGTTGAAACGTTTATATGGAGTTGAAAAGGGTCATTTTCCTCCATATTTCTTTTTTCTACCACTAATCGTGAATTTTTTGACGTCCAATCTTTTTTTTTTGGAATCAGCATGAAATTTTGCGTATATAGTGCGAATTTCAAGTAAATCTTTTGTTTTCGAATTTTTCACGATTTTTAGGGTTTGGACTTTTATCGATTTTTCGAATAATTTTGTTTTATTTCGATTATCTCGATATTCACAGATTATACTAATTTGATCATTCTGAATCGATTGGCTTTCGCAGAATTGCTCTATCTTCAACCGTTCTCGAGTTGAAGGGATCATCTGGAGTGGGAAGATGTCATTTCCCTTCATATTTTCTTCCAGTCCAACTCTTGACATTTTTGATGTTGTATCCCTTTCATATACCAAACCGTGAATCTGAACATGAAAAATCATATATTTTCGAATACAGCATGAAATTTTTCGTATATAGTGCGGATTGTAAGGGTATCTGCTGATTTTGTATTTTTCGTGATTTTTAAGGGGTCTACCCATTTGGACTTTTTTCGATTTTTCGAATAATTTTGTTTTACATCAATCGGCTCGAAATTCACAGATTATACTAATTTGATTATTCTGAATCGATTGCCTATATGTTAAACCATTCCCGAGTTTTATTTCAAGTAAATCTGATGATTTTGTAATTTTTATTATTTTCGGATTTTTGTTCGGATAATTTTGTTTTACGACGATACACTTGAAATTCAAGGAGTATAATTTCATCATTCTGATTCGATTGGCGTTCGCAGATTTGCTCTATCTAAACTGTTCGCGAATTAAAAAATTCATTCGGAGTTGAGACGAGTAATTTTCTCCAAATTCTTTTTTATAATTCGAAACTACCTCGTGGAGATAAAATTGAGGAAACCTTGTGATTTTTTCAATAATGAAAAATAAAATTTTTCGAAAATTTGGTTTCCTTCATAATCGAATATTGCATTATTTGTCTTTAATCAACTGCGAATCTCAAAAATGCGAAATTAGTTCGTAATTTTCAATAAGAGAATGTTGATTTTGAGGATAAATAGGTGCATTTTTTCGATCATTGAGCTTGGAATTTCCAAGTTTCTTCAACCAGTTAGCCTGAGATATTTCTGTTCTCGTCTCGTTCTTTTTTCTCGTCATATGGATCACTGTTACCAATAACTGAGACATCCATGCAAAGTTGAAAAGAATCCAATACAGTTTATGTTGTACCTACCCACCAGACATAGAGAATCGCCCTGTACGCTCGACACCGACAGCTCTACGTCATAAACCAAAGCGATAGCTATGCAATATATGTAACTGCGGCAATAGTCGACATCGTTCTAACAGGTGCCTCTCTATTCGGCTTGCTTTCTCCTCTTGCGTATATCTTCGATTATTTATTGATTAACAGGTTCATAAGGGAAAGGAGCGCCATCAATAGGTGGCCGGCGGGGACTCGTAAATACACTGTTAGCTCGTAAACCGAACAATTAAATGTATTCATTTGGGTTGGTAATTTACAAAAGAAAATATAGTAGCATTGTGTCTGTGACGTTTCGAAATTGTTTGCTCGATCTAATTTTATGATGAAATCAGTTCCCGATCGAATAAAAAAAGGTAACGATTGAATACATTTCGGAATACATCGCCTATGTTAGAATTTGAACGTAAATCTCATGAAATGTATTGTACTAGGAGTATTCATACTCGCTCATATAGAACCATCATTTTCAAAAAAATACTAAAAACGCCTAATGGGATATCTAGAAAACAATAAAATCACCAATGATATGGACTTCAGGAAAACTGCGTCGCCCAGAATGCTGTAGCTTTCGTAACAAGAAGAAATTACCAATTCTCATCCACATCCTCATCTTCATATTCATCATCCTCATCATCCTCATCATCCTCATCAACTTCATCATCCTCATCATCCTCGTCATCCTCGTCATCCTCGTCATCCTCGTCATCCTCATCATCCTCGTCATCCTCGTCATCCTCGTCATCCTCGTCATCCTCGTCATCCTCGTCATCCTCGTCATCCTCGTCATCCTCGTCATCCTCGTCATCCTCGTCATCCTCGTCATCCTCGTCATCCTCGTCATCCTCGTCATCCTCGTCATCCTCGTCATCCTCGTCATCCTCGTCATCCTCGTCATCCTCGTCATCCTCGTCATCCTCGTCATCCTCGTCATCCTCGTCATCCTCGTCATCCTCGTCATCCTCGTCATCCTCGTCATCCTCGTCATCCTCGTCATCCTCGTCATCCTCGTCATCCTCGTCATCCTCGTCATCCTCGTCATCCTCGTCATCGTCGTCATCGTCGTCATCCTCGTCATCCTCGTCCTCGTCCTCATCCTCACCCTCATTGTATTTAGGCATTTATTAGTGTTATCTACGAATACAAGTGGTACAAAAACATAGGAAGTTTCATTCCGCAGTCTCCCTGACCAGAATAACTTTTTGAAATTGTCAGTAATCGCGAGCATTTGGTAAATAAAAGTACCCAGTGCTCGAGGTTACTGAGCACTTTTCAGGAGTGCTTTCTACTTACTCACTAGTTCACAAATACAACTACTGTGCTGACGAATGAAACAAACGATGTACTACCAAACAACTCTACACTGATCGTATTTGGACACTACTAATAGTACTGAGATCAGCAACTTATACTGACAAATAGATCAAATTCACCAATACTCTGCCTCAACTTACACAATAGATATTTTCGTTGGCAAATATCAAGCAGAAAACAACCACTGTTCCCTTCGACCCTTGAATTATGTTTGTTTGACTAGTAGTATCTTTTTTTTTCGATATCGAAAAAAAACAATGAAATCGTCCGGTGATCGGATGCTAAGTTATGCAGATGTATTCTCCAATCTCATGCAATTGTGTTGTAATTTAAGACGTACACGTCTGGCCTCCGCATTTTTGTTGGGTTTAAATGAGTCTGTATTAAATTATCTCTTGGCTCGACAAAACCAGTTCGGTCAGATTGACCGAGCTGTCGCATCTAACACAATGCGGGGCTCAACAATAACCGGTCACCGAAGGAGCACTCATCTTCATTGACACCGAGGTTTTTAATCCAGATTCCCATGATGGGATGCCTGACACTTCTAATGTTCATTATATACGATGGGTTTCAGTACAGTGACAATGTGATCCGATACCCTTTATTGAAAGGCTAAATCTGCGCGATAAGAAAGATGTTTGTAAGGAAACTTGTTTCCTTGATGATATATACTTCACGTGACAGTTGCGTGCGTGTTGAAAAATCACCTTTATGTATATTCTCAAGAACATGGCGTTTCCAGGTTATAGATACATTTTGCAAGAGACTCCGTACTTTTTTGATACCGCGTAGTGGCCAGATCAATTTTAAGAAAATTCGGGATGTTTGTTGTAATCGACCTAGTACCAAAAGTGTTATTTCTATGCCTAGTTTTCTAGAAACGGGTTTTCAAGAATAATTATTCCACTTTTGCTAAAATAGGGTGTTTTGATCGGTTCAATTTTTTTTTTTGATAATTGGAAACATCATGTTTTCGATCTTGTAGTTCGGCTCTTGATTGGCTACTGGATATGAAAGTATATAAATCTACAGCTGTCAGTCGGTTGGCAAGTTCCGGAATCCAACAATCCATTTTTCTCTTAACAGTCCTGCAAGAGTTCTTTACCTTCTGCATCTATTTGAATATCTAGCTCTTAAGTTATAAGAGGATCGATAGTCCCTCTAAGCATTTCAAGGTACAGATTGCTAGTGAAGTTTTCTTTCAGAAATAATAGACCTATATTGGCATTTCCAAGAACACCAGCCCAAAAATTAACTTTTCTTGGGTGTTATGTATGCTCTTCCAGAAAAATATGTGGGTTTCCGTCACTACAATAGCAACAATTTTGTCTTTTAACATTGCCATTCAGAAAAAATCAAGCACATATTGTTGACTCACATTACAATTTGGATGTTTTTCGTTAAAAAGACATGCCATGCTGCCCTTCGTGCGCACTTCTCAACTTTTCGATAAATTACAATCATTCCTATTCTTTCTTCATTTCTTTCATACACTTATTAAAGTAATCACTAATAAACAATTTATTGCCTGAAAACAGAAACTTTTTACAGCAGAAGTAGCAAAATAGTAATTAATGAACACAACTTCACTACCATCTACGTTCTACTATTTGGACTACTTTTGATGTAAATTTTTTGGTGCTAATGGCTAATGTAACCCCTAATAAATTTGCCCCCCCCCTGAAAATAAAATAGACTTGTTTTTTCGATTCCTGGAAGGAAGATATTAAGGATGGAAAGTTTTCAAATTGACTCCCTGTATAAAAAAATTAAAGAAATTTTCTTTCATTTCAGCATGATATCGTGAACATTCCAGTTACCTGACTGAATCCCTAGAGAAACTTACTAACTAAGCCATCATAACGTCATCATTTTCCAGAAACTTTAGTACATCTCCTGCTGTACTAGCTCGTCCCGAACGAATTGTGGTGTATTCATTTCCTTTGGGTATCCATAAACAAGATTGCCTTTCCTTTTGATCAACGACAAGCATCAACGTTGTTTTTCATTGTGAAAATTACATTGCACAGTGCAGGTTGCCCACGTTTAGCAATCTGTGGACGAACCATAGATGCGTACACTCACTGTAGTATATACAGAGTGTTCGCTTATGTTTACTTTCATTGTAAATTCAACGATAGCTGTTCTGACAAAATCACGAGATTTTTCTTCTAGCTCGTTTTCATAACATCAACACGGAACTTCCTAACTTATCCAAAACTACTTTTTATATTAATTTTCTCAAAAAGTCTCAAATCAAAACCCGAATTAGTTATTTCTTCGAATATTAAAATGTGGAGAAGAAATTATTTGCAAGGAAATAATGAACACTATTAAGATGTCTCTCAACATTTCAGACAGTAGGACTAAATTTTGAAATACCAAAATATCAAAGAAAAAATACTCGTAATAAATTCACATAATTGAACCACAAAGAAGCATTTTTTTAACCGCAAATTATCATTTCCCAAAGTATAAACACATTCGGATAATGGTAATACTTTCTAAAAATATAAAGTTAATGTAAGCTTTTGGAACACTTCCACTTTTAAAAATCATTTTTATACTTTACGATATCCACATGTTATTGTTAACGTGTAGCCACATTATGAATCTTCCACCTCATAGTAAATCATTTTTTATAGTATATGTGAAATTTCTATACAGAAAAAAACTTAGCAAAAAGAAGCCCATGTATTCAATTATCTTGAAACTGTTTGTGTAACTCGTGCTGTACAGATTGAATGTTATGAATTGGTAGACAAATTTCGGTCCCTTCTTCATGAAGATCTGAATTATGCTGTGGAATATTCGTCTAAAAATAGGTTTCGATTACCTATCCCTTTCACCGGAAAAGGGTTTAGTGTCGCATTGCAGATTTATTGGTTGTTTTTTCATTTCGCATATGTGGCTTATGCCATCCTGAAGAAATAAAAACATACTCTTTCAAATGTTATGGTACTGAAGGGTTGGCACCCTCCAGGTTAATGTTCCAAAAAATGTGAGTGGAGCTATTTTTGGATATTTTAAGTAAAAATATGGTGCTTTGTATTAAAGACTTTCCACTTCAATTATGAGCTGATTTTATATGCCAGGTGACACTCTGTCCTCTGTCACCTCAGCACTTCTTATTTTGATAAAATTTCAAAATGTTATTGCATTACCATGTACCATGTATCATGTACCATGTCAGGTTAACCTCGTAACATCTCATATTCCTAATTGGGAATACTGAAAACAGACGCCTAAACATAAAAAATAAACAAATATCGTACGTTCGACAAAATGGAATGGCATTCCCTAGTTGAAACTCGGGAAATCCAATATTTTGTTATTGTATATTGATTTTAAGGTGATGACAATACAGAGTTTCGAATATTTGATAAGTACAACTTCTCGAAAACTCGAAAAACATGTGTGTTTTTCTTTTGCGACACTGTATTTTATCACTCCGTGATTCAATTCATACATAATGTGTGATGGCGATATCGGAATGAAAGTAAGTGGTACCACAAAGAAATGAAAATGAAAGTACTGGGATGAGTAGCCAGTTTGAAGTGAGCGCAACATTCTTGTGGATTCTATTTTCGCCCACATAACTTTCCTAATCCTTTCATCATTGTGGGACATCTTTTTGCGATGCCGAGTGCTGCATATTTTGGCACGAGTTCAACCATACCATATGAATGAACTCTGCTTTTACGCTAAGATCGCCAATTAATATATTTTCATTCATTTCCATAACATGGAAGACCTGAAATATAAAGTTTCAGTAGCGTAAAGTGCGATGCTCTGAAGGATATTGATATAAATGTTACTTGGAGATGTCCGAAATAATAAAAAAAAAATCACCGTTCTGAAAGATAATACAGTCCAAAATCTTTTATCACATTGCGAATAAAAAATGGATTGCGTGGTGTATGCTGACGCGAAAAGCCCTGAATGGGAGGCATCTTCGATTGGACAACTACTACCCCCTACGACTGTTCCATTATATCTGTTTAATACTTTACAAAGTAGTGTCGTCCATTCTTCATCACATAATTTACCCATCAAGATGAAACTATAGCTGATACATCGTAGACTCTAGACAGTTATGTCCATCTTTGAGTTACGCTACGATCCAGGTAACTTTAATATTCTGTTCAAATGGAAAATTTGTTATGTTCACTTCGAATATGTCATGGTTACGGGATCCCTGAGAAGTAATTGGAAGAAGAGTAAATGCAAAAATAAGGTTGAAATTATCAATACCGTGTGGGATCAGGGCACATAGTAGCTTCGGAAATGAATCATGTAACTAAAACAAAATTAAACCATTGTTGAAATAGTACTTGATGATAAAGCTGCATGATGAATCAGAAGAATCACAGATGAGTATAGTCATTACCGGCTTTCACTTTTTTGAAATGCAAATTCTCTGATTGGTCCGGAAATGTATTAGCAGGGGAGCCTAAGCGGGAATTTCGGGATTTACTGAAGCGCGGCAGATTAATTTATAGGGACCTTGTACCCCGTTAAGTACCTCCACCAAATATGAACCTTATAAATAAGACCGCGCGTCCAGGATAAAGGATCAGATTAGTAAAAAAAATTGATCATCAGAAATTCTCGAGCGCGTCAGATTAAGGTAGGGTGAGTTATTTACATGCTAAAAAGTGTATATTCTACTAATCTGACAATTTGAGAGTGACGTAAAAAAAGGGGAGGGCTACAAAGTTGTAAAAAAACGTCATCTCGACATTCTCGAGCGTGGCTATTTTTTTTTTACTTTGAAGGAAATAATCCAAGGATAATGAAAAATATATAATCTGACGATTTCCACAAGCCGAAATAACAAAAATTCGTCGATAAATTCTAACGAGTGCGGCTGCGTAATGCCTATATTCCCCTCACCGCTTTACTATTTCTCTCTCTGTCTCTTTTTCTATCATTTGGCTTGGCTAAATTTTGATTTTGAATATAATTTAAACCGATTCGTAGAGGTAGATTTTGGGAAATCTCAAAAAAAAAATTTTTTCAAATGTGTTTTTTTTTAATAACTTTTAAACGGCTTTATTGATCAATTTCACTAAACTAATCAGCTCTTAATATCAAAAAACTACGTCGATGGCCGCCAGTCCGGTCATAATCGGTTGATTCGTTCGTGAGTTATCGTTGTCGAAAGAAAACCGAAAAAAGTGTTTTTTCGGAATCACTCTGAAATTTCCACTTCGGTCAATTAAAACTTTTCATGGAGCTTAAAAAACCGCGTCGAATGCCGCCAACCGCGCGAAAATCGGTTCATTTATTCAAAAGTTATTGCGGTTTGAAAATTAAAAAAATTGTATAAACTTTTATCAGACTTTTGAGCTCAGAGAGCTCATACAAGAATCATATTCTTGATCTCGGAGAGCTCAAAAATAAAATAAGTGAAATGTTGAGCGCTCAGGTATTAAGTTAGCGGGAAGTTGCAGGGATGGCCTTTAGAGTCAACTGTTTTCCAAATTTTTTTTTCTCAGATCAGTCGAATCTCTCTAGATAATCGTCAGCTTAGGAGACAGCACATCTAGGACATAAAGATGAACCATATATATCTTAATCTGACGCCCTTGAGTATTCCTTATTATAATAATGGCCGCGAGTTTGCGTCACATCGACATCGTCAGATTATTGCATGGGAGCTTTTTTAGATTCACTCAACACCCCCTAAGAAAATCTGACGCACTCGACAAATTTTTTTTATCATTTTCAACCCTTACCTACGACTACCCCCATCATGCAGATTAACATACCTTATTGAAAAAACCGTAGGACATTGATGCGCTCGAGTATGTCCATGCAACATTTTTTCTTTACAAGTTTGAAAATCTATAGCCACTTCCCTCACCGATGAAAAGGTATACATTACATAACATTTTTTTCTTCTTATCATCTGAACTTTGCTACCCAATATTATATTATCATATTGGATAAAGACACATCAGAAAAACTATTCAATTTTTCAACAAATGATGTTGTATTGCAGTCTCCGAAGCAATATTCAGTATAGATATGTATCAAGAGGTTCAATGCTCACAGGTGTTAAAGGATCACATTGATGGAAGAATAGTGTTCATTATTGGAGTTGAAATATTCTTGCCTCAACCAACTCCCATCCTTCAAAGAAGAAAGTGATCTTATTTATATCTCAAAACATTTTCTTTTCCTGTGGTCAAGAGGATTCTGTCAAAAAATCAAGCTTATATTTGGTTGGACTTATTCAAGAATACAATCTTCTAAGATGTAATTGTACGTTCGTAGTGGTGTCCTGGCTGTCAATTGAACGTCCATTGAATATGAATCCTATCCAATGCTTGAGAAATATACAGGGTGTTCCTTTTGAAAATCAAGATTTGGTGTCAATTCCGGCTGAACTGAACCAAAATTCCGAAAAACTGCCAGACGTTAAAATGTGACATTTGACGTTTATATCGAGTCGAGTTCTATTTTGATATTTCGAAATACAAATGGCAAAATAGGGGTGCTAGTGATATCGTTTTCACCTATATTGATTGTAGTTATCGATGCAAAAACCTATCATTTTGAATATTGAGAAAATGCTGGTGTGTTGAAGACAGGTAATGCTTAATACATTAGGACTTCAGTTTCTTATTTTCCTTCGCCTCGAAAATAACTCATTTAAGTGCATCATCTCGCTACTAAGCCATTCTCATATTTTTCCAAGTGTCGCATCTCCCTCAGTGCCTTGCACACCTAAGTTATTTTTATTTATGATTTTTAAATTTCAAACAACGTCAGCTGCTTTCTGTTTCAAAATACACTAAGTGGACGCGAATCTCATAAATATCGAATATGAATTCTTCGGACGAATAAAATGGAGACAGTGGTGTAGGTCTAATTTGCAATAGAAAATAAAATTGTTTACCAATTGTTGAGGCATGGAACCCTGCGTAGAAAAATCAAGTTGATGTCCATGAAACATTGAGTGAAAATATCTTTTTTGGTTTGGTTGGTTTGGGTATGAAATCAAGGAAATGTAGAAGTGAAGGTTGACAGAATGAAAGTGTAAAAATCCCAGGAAGAACAGTTTACCTTGCGATTGAAGAAAATCTATAGTTTTCAGTCTTCGAAAAGAAAATGTTCACCCACTTGAAAAATTACCACCCTAGTCCTAGTTTTTATTACTGTTAAAGGTATATTAATACCCATACATACATAATGTTGAAATGTCTACTTATCCTGTCGAATATAAACAATTTTCTAACTCTGAGTCAACACGGATTTGATTAAATTATTTCACTACAGCAGCATTAATTTTTTTCATTTGAATCTTCTAGAATCTGGTCAAAATCTCACAGGGATTTTTATGAGCTCTATCACACATTTGACTGCGTCTTTCAGACAAGTTGAATATACGTAATTACAAAGCGTATATCCAAAAACATTCTTTAGTTTTATGGGGGTTAAAATCCCTTGAAAACTAACAAAACTCTAATCAAGCCCCTTGGTGACCCTGATCATAAGCCCATGTCTTTACTGCATCTAATTTTTGATTTTATAAATAATCTCACTTTTTCAAAAACCTAAGACTCTGTATGTGTTGATACCCACTTCAAAGTAGATATTTATTACCAAAGCAAAAATATCTCATCCAGGGCAAAGCGAGATTTTTATGATTTATCTCCACACCATTGGAAGATAAACATCGCTTCTGATACTCAGTCAGCTCAGACTGGGGTAAAAATACATCCACAATGCGGGAAACATAATTCATAAGGCTTTTAATAACTCTACTGTTTGGTTTTGGTTTGTTTTACGTCAGTTATTTCGCGGCTGTTCGCTTTCAGTGCAAACGTCTTCTTAATTACATCAAAGCTAGTCGTAAAGACGTCTCAATCGCACGAAATTAGTTTTTCTGTTGATGATGTTTGGTCACGATACTCTGAAAAGAAATTCTAATTTTATTACTACTGCTGACAATGTATTATTGAGCAATTGAAGACATTTATATAATTTTGGTAGGATAAGTGGAATTAAACAGCGAAGTTAATAGGATTCGAGGAAATATAACAGGGATTATACATTGAGATGTAAATGATTTCTATATATAAAAAACGATAGGAGCACGCATAGTTACCCAATGCAAATTGAACAAATCATTTTGTTGCAATCTCGGATATTGGTTTAATAAATGGAACATAGTGTAACATTTTTTCTAAGCATAAAATTCCAAATTGAAAGCTGAAACCGATATCCCCAAAATATTATTACAATTTTGGAGTTTATGGCTGCTGGAAACACTGAAGAGTTTATTTTTTTTAACATTTCAATAAAGGAAAAATTATAGTACAATTATATAACTCGAATACACTGCTAAAATAAATCTGGTAAGTTGTCGAGAGGCTGATGCTTATAATATAATAATAATAATAATAATAATAATAATAATGTTTATTTCCAAGAAAAAAGAAATGTTTACAAGGTGTAATACAGTAGGAAAAATAAACATGATAAATCACTGAAGCTAGAAGCTTGTATGTGATAATTGATATAATGAAGCCTAAAATTAGTTATGCATTTATATTATTTAAAAACATTATTGAATAAAATAAAACAAGTGAATAAATAAATAACAAACTTAACATATACACTTTCATTTCATAGTGTGAATAATTGATTAATTTTTGGTAGAGTTCATGATACATTTTTTTTTTTTTTTTTTTTTTTTTTGTTTGTGTAGTCGTATATCGGGTATAGTCGCGTTTGGGTATTTTGAGTCGAATTTTGTTTAATACATACATAACAAGTACACTTGTATATCATAGGACAGATAATTAATTAATTTTTGGTTATGTAGAGTTCATTTTACAGTCTTGTTGTTGGGTAGTCGTAGATCGGGTATGGTCGCGATTGGGTATTTTGGTATTTTGGGTCGGATTTTGTTTATTTTGATATATTGATTGTTCGTAGGATTTTTTTTTTTTTTTTTTTTTTTTTTTTTTTTTCGTATATTTTATATGAGGTGTATTCAGGTTTGTGTAATGCAGACTAAAATTAATTCAGAAATTTCAATTCAATGAGGTCGTTAAGAAATTTTCTCTCCGTGTTTGTTATCCATAATTTGACGTTGTATTTGAATGTTTTATAATTTTTCATATTCTTCAAATTTTCCGGTAGTAAATTGTATAACTTGGGTGCTAGAAATTCAACGGATCGTTGACCTATAGTTTTTTCTCGATTCGGTACAAATGTTGATGTCTTTTTTGCTCGAGTGTCGTATTGATGTTCAACTGGTTGTAATTTAATTTTATTTTTATGAATACTCGTCAGTATTCGATGGCAAAATAATTGCCTTATATCGAAAATAGCATTATCCGAATATAACAAGTCACTGGAATATCTTATGTTTTTTTTATATATGATTCTCAAAATCCATTTCTGAACAATAGTCAAGTTATACAGATTACTTTCCGCCACGCCTCCCCAACCCAGGATTCCGTAATTCAGTTGAGACTGTACGAGTGCATAATATAATGTTTTTAAATTTTTCTTATCCAGGTATTCCACAAGGTATCTGAACTTACTCAGTAAACCCCTCAATTTGTTTTTCACATTCCCAGTGTGGAGGTCCCATCTCAAATGTCTATCTATAGTGATTCCCAGATACTTTGATCGGTCTTTTTCTTTAATGATCATGCTGTTGTCCACTATTAGAGGGCCTAGATCGGGTAAGTGATTGGAATAGGAGGTGAAAGGAAGGTAATACGTTTTCTGATTGTTCATGGTCAGCGTATTGAATTTGAACCAGTCACATATTCGCTTCAAGTTGTGTTCTGCTATTGGTTTCAGATCTGCCCAGGTATCCCCTTTATAGATAATAGCCATGTCATCTGCGAAGCTGATGAGTTTACCTCCAGATCCAAATGTCATTAGGCTGTTTACATAAAGTGTGAATAATAGTGGCCCGAGTACCGTCCCCTGTGGAACACCGTAAGTGACGGTTTTCGAGTCACTTCTAGTCCCATCAATCTCAACTATTTGTTTGCGGTTTGACAGATAATCTTTCAGTAGATTGTAGGTTGGACCTCTTATACCATAGGAGTAGATTTTTTGTAGTAAACGTTGATGGCACACGGTATCAAAGGCCTTTGACAGATCCACGAAAATGCATATAAGTGGTTGTTTTTTATCCAGCGCCTTATATATATCCGATGTAAGATTTAATATGGCATCTTCTGTACTACGACCTTCTCTAAATCCAAATTGATTATTAGATAGTATTTCAAATTTTTCCAGAAATTCATATATTCTTTTCTTCATAAGTTTTTCAAAAATTTTAGAAAACACAGACAGTAAGGAGATTGGACGGTAATTCTCTATTTTTTCTCTACTTCCGTTTTTGTGCAGGGGTTTGATGATTCCTAGTTTGAGACAATCTGGAAATTTACCTAGTTCAAAACATTTATTAATTATAAAATTCAGAGGAACAGCTATTTGATTACTCAGTTGTTTGATTGTTTCAGATCTAATTAGATCCCATCCAGGTGATTTTTTGGGTTTTAGGTCATTGATGACGTCCATGATTTCTTTTTCATTTGTTGGTTTCAAGTATATACTATTTTCAATGTTATCAATATTGTCTGTGAAATTAGTAGGTTTGATTATTTCTTTTGCATATTTCTCTCCTAGTTCACTGTAATGAATGTTAAATTGATCCACGATTTCCTTTTTAGATTTTATGATTTTTCCATTAATTTCTATAGTTTCTATTTTTGTATTTGTTTTTGGTTTAGGACAGATGTCATTAATAGCATTCCATAAGCCGCTGGATGTGTTCGGACTCTTTTCTATGATTTTGTTCATATATTGTTTCTTTGCTGTGTTTGTAGTTTGTCTAAGATTGTTTTTGAGGGTTCGGTACCTTTCCTTCAGCCTAATATTATGAGGATCTGAACGTAATTGAATGTACATATTATTTTTTTCATTGGCTTTTTTCAATATTTCCGGTGTTATCCAGGCTTTTTTTACTTTGTTATTTTTAATTTTTATAGTTTTTGTATGTTTTTGTATATATCGTTTTAAAGTCTGTATGAGTGTGTCCATCATTTCATTTACGTCTTGTGTATTGTATATATCAGTCCAGTTTTCATTACTGATGTCGGTTCTTAAAGAATTATAATTAGTGTACTTTTTATATTTATTTTGTTCGTGGTCATTGATTGTGTTTTTGCTGCAGTTGTACTCCAAGGAAATGGGAAAGTGGTCAGTAATGTCGTAGTCGAATACATAGGAATTAAAGTTATTTTCGTTATTGGGATTTTTCACAAATATATGATCCAGGCATGTTTTGCTGCTCGGTCTTGTTATTCTATTTATATAAGATATAAAATTAAATGAATTCAATACATTTTTGTAATCTTCTATTTCATTTATGTTGTTTTTGAGCAAATCAATATTTATGTCTCCGATAATTATGTGGAATTTATTTTTTTTCTTCGAATCCAAGTAGTTGTAAAGTTCTGTATTAAAGATATTTTTATCGGTACTAGGTGATCTATAAATAGCTGTTATGACTAGTTTGATTTGGTTAACGACAACATGTAGTTCTATAGCAGTACTTAGAGCGATTTGTACAGTCTTATATTGATACTTTATTTGCGAACTGATCAATATCATTATTCCATCATTCCTATTCAATGTTCCATGACTATAGAGATTGTCATAGCCCGGTATATTATAAGTTTCACTTGTGATAATAAAAGTCTCTGTTAAAATGATGATCTCAAATTGTTGTTTGAATTGGTTCAGGAAAATGAGTAATTCATCAAAGTTTTTACTTACACTGCGGATATTCACATGAAGGATTTTGAGTTTACATTCACTATTACTCTGAGGATTATAATCAAAATTGTTTATATTGTTGATCAGTTGTCCCTGTATGATTTCATTCCTGTAGTTTTTTATATATGGATCCATTTTTGCATTCTCTATCCATTCATCTAATTTCTGTTTTGGGACCTGAGGGATGGTTTTCTGTCTCTAGTTTGTGTGTGATTTGGAGCTATATTTTTCTCTCTTGTTTTGTTCTTCGCTTCTTCTTCTTCTCTCTTCTTTTTCTCTGCAGCTGGATCTTTCTTTTGTTCGTTCTTGTTGTTAATTTCTATATAATCTTGTGGAGTTGCTATTTCAAAAAACTCGGAATTTCTTTTGGAGGGTGTCTGAGGTTCGCTTATTGATTTTTGGGTGTTGTTAATGCCGTTTTTGTCTTCGAATTCTAGAATTTCTTCCACTGTGTACGCTATGTTGTTCCTATATAATTTTTCGCCTCTTATGTAGCAGTGATCTTGAGTTGAGGATCTAATTTCTTTCAAATAGTTTCTTAGGATTTTGTTCTTTTCTTGTTGTAATTTCGTTAGATCTGGAACTATGCTGATTTTGGTTCCCTTTAGCTTCTTACAGTTTTGCAGTACACTTGTTTTTGAAAGTGTTGATATAAATTCTATTTTGATTGGACTTCTTTCGGATTTTCCAAGTTTGTAAAAATTATTAATTTTGTGTGAATTTATATCTGTGCCTAATAGGTCATTCAAACTTCTGCAGAGTTCTTCTACAGTTATCTGATTTTCTCCTGTTGGTAATCCAAATATAACTATATTGTTCCTTCTATCACTCCTTTCCAACTTTTCTACTTGCTGTCTGAGATCCTCGTTTTCTCGTTCCAATTTTCTAATTTTTTCGTTCAGTATTGTTTCTATTTTCAGCTTTATATTGACTTCACTTGCTTGTATACTTTGTTGCAGTTCCCTTTTGCTCTTCAGAATTTCTTCCCTTAGAGCTTCCATATTTTTGAGAGGTCTGGCAACTGTGCGATTGTTCAGTTGCCAGCTATTTGCATCTGGTGTGAGGCCACTTAACGAACACCGTAATTAGCTTTTTCCGTTTATTTATTGTTTTTGTGTATGATACGGCACAGTATTATTTTCGTATGTTTTTATTGATATTGATATCCCGTTCGAGCGATGAACACGATCAAAACTTCATATTTAGCGGAGCGATTAAAAACACGTCTGCTCTGATCGGAGCTAACAGAAACTTCTATACTCTGCATGAATCACTAGATATTGAGTTATACTTTCGACATTGTCAATTCAACTTCGCACATTGGCTTGAATCACCTTCCATTTCTATAATCTAATTCCTTAGAAACATCAAGAATTCTTGTAGTGTTTACATCTAGAATCGTTCATTTCACAATACATCGGCTAGTCTAGAAGTATCCGTTGATGGTTTACTCTTCGAAATCAGGTCGATGATGACGTAATCCAATTGGTACTGGTCGTTGATTTATCAGCTCAACAAGGCAATCGAAGATTCTTTTCAAGGATGATGCAAGCCACGACAAGCTTGATTGAATCATGGGTAGTTGCATAGCATGCCACCAGAAGTGGTGGAAGGTTGACTATTCCAGTTCATATCTCTCAATTGAAGTCTTTTGGTTCCATGATCTCCCACCAGTAGGAAGTGTTCAATGTTCATGTCGGTTTTTTGGTTCTGTCTCATGTGCGAAATAATTTCTACTATTTCGCTAGCTACTTTTTCTACTGAAAGAAATATTCAGTATTCAAATCTGTACACATGTAATATGGAGAAGAGATCTTCATCCCAGAGTTCAAGTGGGTGTCAAATTGCAGTATCTAGTTGGTGGTCGAGACCTCAGCAATAATTCTTGGTTAAGCTGATGTTCCATTCAGCCCCCACTGATGGCTCATCTTTTTCTTTTCTCCTTCCTTTCGTTTTCTACTATATCATTCTTCCTTTCGTTATTTTTCCTTATCTCTTTTTCTTCTTTACTCTTTTTCACTTTTCCTCTAACCCTCTTTTCACATTTCCTTCTATTTCCCTATTATTATTTTCCTCCATGTCCCATTTTCACTTTTCCGCCACTCCTTATACCCTCTTTTTTCTCTTGTATTTTTTACAGCATTTCTCCCTCCTCCTAGCCTCTTCCTACCTTTCTTCTGTTTCTCCTTTCCCCTTTCTTCCTTTTCTTATCCCATTTTATTTCGCCAATTTTTCTTCTTTTTCCTGTTTTCCTCTTTTCACCTATATCATATCTCCTCTTTTCCCTTTTTCTTCGTTTCCTCTTCCTCTTATTCTCATTTTTTCCGTTCCTCTTTCCTTGGTTTCCTTGTTTCCTAATTCTCTGTTTCCTCTTTCCATCGCTTCTTTGTTCCTTCTTGAACTCGTTTCTTTGTTTCCTCTTTATTTATCTTCTCCTCATATCCTCATTTCCTTGTTTTTCCGTATCCTCATTCACTCTTCCTCTCATTCCTCGTTTCCTTGTTTGAAGGAAAAATGATTCGTTTCATCAATCCTTCCTTTGCTTCTTTGATCATTTTCACTATTTTGTTTTTGTTTTCCCTTTCCTCCTTTCTCTTTTCAACATTTCTGTATTTTTCGTTTCCTTGAATCCCTGTTTCTTCACTCCCTCATTTTCCCGTTTCTTCGTCAACTATTAACAAATTTTTTTGATTCCTCTTTTCCTCATTTCCTCCTTTCTTCTAAGTTCTCACCTTTTTTCCACGTTTGCTTTCTTTTCATTCCACTTCTTCAAACTTTTTTCCTCCTCTCCTCCTCTCCTCCTCTCCTCCTCTCCTCCTCTCCTCCTCTCCTCCTCTCCTCCTCTCCTCCTCTCCTCCTCTCCTCCTCTCCTCCTCTCCTCCTCTCCTCCTCTCCTCCTCTCCTCCTCTCCTCCTCTCCTCCTCTCCTCCTCTCCTCCTCTCCTCCTCTCCTCCTCTCCTCCTCTCCTCCTCTCCTCCTCTCCTCCTCTCCTCCTCTCCTCCTCTCCTCCTCTCCTCCTCTCCTCCTCTCCTCCTCTCCTCCTCTCCTCCTCACCTCCTCTCCTCCTCTCCTCTCCTCATCTCCTCCTTTCCTCCTCTCCTCCTCTCCTCCTCTCCTCCTCTCCTCCTCTCCTCCTCTCCTCCTCTCCTCATCTCCTCCTCTCCTCCTCTCCTCCTCTCCTCCTCTCCTCCTCTCCTCCTCTCCTCCTCTCCTCCTCTCCTCCTCTCCTCCTCTCCTCCTCTCCTCCTCTCCTCCTCTCCTCCTCTCCTCCTCTCCTCCTCTCCTCCTCCTCTCCTCCTTGGGCATAAATAATATAAACGTAATAAGAGAGACAGAATTTAAATTCCGGTAGTGGAATGTTGAGCCAAGTTTATTTTGTTATTATACACCACGAAAGATCCACAACTGGAGAAACATTACTGAAATACGTTTTAATGGGATCATAGCGGAATTCTTTGAGAACCAGCGCATGTAATTGGTGAATCTTGCCGGAGAGAAAAATTAGCGGAGTTTCTTCGGGATAAGACGGAGCAGCAATTACGGAAGCTATCCGCGATTACCCAGAAACGCGTCCAAGTCACGGTGACTTGCATCAACAAGAGCAGGCAAGCAGGCACAAGAGCAGCTCACTTGCGCCCTAATTAGACCCCGGCCATGCAACCAATATCGTGGCGTACTGTCCGTAGTAGACATGATGAGTTCGTGAAAAAAAGAATAAACTATGCTACGTTCGGCCTTTGATCTCTCCATAAAGAGATATAACCATTAGGTTTTCATCATGCTATGCCGGCCATTGCGGCTAGCGATCCTGCTTCGCTTGTGTGCTCTAAGGGATTAAGGAATATAAGTGGCGAGCTAGGAGACTACTCGTTCATTATGAATTAATGTACGACCTTTCACATCAAAAGAGGATGTTCATTTCTGATGGAATACGGGTTTGTTTCTTTCGGTTCGACTGCTGTTGTTGTTGTTATTCTTTGCGACAGGCCGGTCGTCTTTACCGGAAAATTCGCTTTACGACCGATGGGTTTCCAAGGGAGTTGTTCAAATATACGAATTTTGTGCGAGGGTAACTTTGTTTTTCACAATATCAAAATAGTATATTGTGTATCTAGTGCGTGAAGTATACTTTTTTACGCAAGTGTGGAAGTTTGTGGAACGAGCCGCAGGCGAGTTTCACAATCCGCACGAGCTTAAAAAAGTCTTCACGCACGTGGTGCACACTATACTTTTTCTACGACCATTTACTTAGAGATTGAATTAAAGGAAAATTTGACTAATTTTCTTCATTACAATAATAATTATTATGAACAGTTATATTGCAATTTTGTAAATTTTCAAAATGTACATTTACTTTCTCTTTCTCTACAAAATTAGTGCTGCTTGTACTGTTGGTATTGACAACATAACTACGATTATTCTCAGTTGTTAAGATTTTATTGCAGACATCTATCTTTTTAGTTAGGGATTCTTCCACGCAGGCTTCTGCCACTGAGGATGATTTCCAGCCGCCGTGTTTTTTTTGCGTTAGGAGATCTCCTCCACCTTCGACTAATAAAGACGCAGATGAACGCCGTAGGCTGTGCCCGGTAAATTCGTTGGGATTGAGTTTCAAAATTGTGGCAACTTCTGAAGGGACTTTTCCTATCTTATTTATACCAATCACTTGCCGAGTACATTTCCCTCGTTGATAATTAATAAAGAATTTATTTTCGGCATAATCCTTGGGACGAATGTCCAAGTATTATGTAACAGTAAATTTTCTAGAAACCTTAGTCTTCGTATCATTAACTGACAGAATAAGAACTGTTCCCAAATTTTGGATGTCATCCATTTTTAATTTATAGAGCTCATCTCTGCGCAGGTCTCCAGCTACCCCATAATTAAATTTATTTATCGATATTTATATAAATGGACTTACTTTGGTTAATAAATATTTTTCATCGGGTGCCTCTTTGAGAAATTTTAATACGTGTTCCTTTTCCAAAACGCGTGATTTTTTAGGAATGTATCCTTCGTTTTTCCGTTTCAAGAAAGCGCGAACTTTAGGATAATCACCAATTTGTACGTTGTACTTAACACTAAGGGTGCTTTTCAACATTGAATAGTGACTCCATAAGGTAGAAGATTTAACCTTTGTTGATAATTCAGATAATTCAGAGAATGATTGGACGTTGTTTGTATTGCGCCATTACATAAACTTTTCCAAAGTGTTTTCGTAAATTCCCAACGATTTTTGTGGCAAAAACGATGAACTTGCTTCACTGGCTGCTAACGTTATATTTGGAAGAGTTGATGGAAGTACTTCAATGCTGTCCATCAGGAATTTGCGTGAAATACACGGCTAATCGGTTTAAATCAAAATTTCGTCGTACTGTTTATTAATTCAGAGGGTAATTAATTATTATTTACGGTATATTAACTGATGTAACTCTGAACTTCACTCTGCGGGAACTGTCATATTTGTCAATTTCTCTCGCCACCGCTACCTAGACCAGCGACCGGTGTGTGAATTTGTATTGACTCTTATGGCACCGGTGCGTGAAATAAATCCCATAAGAAAAGCATGGCACTTCACAAACCGATTCGTGAAATGAAGCTTTACACATTTTTATCGATGTGTGACGTTAGTAATTCACATACGGGAGTAGAAAAATTGTTTTTTGTACGACCGTGCATATTTTTGAATCACTGAAGGTTGCAAATCAAATACACAAAAAAATATTCAGGAAAAAATGGAAAAATAAAATATAAGCTTTAAAATATATTTTTTTCAACCCAACCTAAGTATATTTATTTTAGGATTTTGCTGGCACCTTTAAAAGAAATAGGATTTCATGAATACAATGATTATGTTGACGTAATTCTACCAGGAAATATAAAATATTATTCAGTGGTAATATTTGATGATGTTACTACATGTAATGAAAACATACCCCCGTATCTTCCGTAATTTTCAACATAGAACGATGAAATTGTCAGGATCGATTGATAAACTAAAAATTAACTCACTGCACAAAAGGTGTCATCCTATGTGATATACACTGCACGCCAACAGCGATAGAACCACCCACAGCAGCGATGAAGACACTCCTGGGACTGCCACCTCTCCAATTTATGGTTCAGAGCGAGACAAGGCTTGGTGCCTCCAAACTGCAAATCGCACCCAACCTAAACATTTGAAACGGGACACATGAGAATCTTTAGAATTGTGATCGGGGACGCGCTAGGAACGAGAACGAACCACATTCTGAAACGGTACTCCTTCAACATTAGTGTGAAGTTAGCCACACTTTTCCAGCCACAGTTTCTTTTCTTAGGTGGAATTGACGAGTGACCGCCTGCACATCAATTATTTTCACAGATATGTTCTCTATCAGTTTTTTGTTATTTGAAGCTAGAGAGGAAGGTAGCTTAATTCTTTAAGGAACTATAGATATGTGTTAGATAAAAAACATCGAACTATTCAGAAATTCCCTAATTGAAAATGGATTGGTAATAATATGCGATAGAAGACTTCCAGAAAAGTTCGTACTTACATACAGGGTATCAAAATGAGTAATTTATACGTTGAAAAAACTGATGAATAACAATTTTTTACGAAATCCCTACTCTACCAGAAATTTTCAGCGAATGAAAAAAGACCATTCGATAAAGGACATCTGTGATAGTAACGGACTCAGGAGTGTTCTCCAGGAATCCGAGTATTGGCATCAGCTTCTCACTGGGTACCCATACCTCTGTCTTTTAAGCAGAAGTGTACGCCAGTCTTCAATGCGCGAAGGAAAATACAGTCCGACTATTATATCTTTACCCGTGCGTCATCAATTTATGATCGAAGGAATCACACATACTCTATCGAACATCTCTTTCTAACAACCGCTATGAGCGATTCAAAATTCGTTTACATTTGTTTGCTAAGCTAAGAATTATGGTATTGTGAAGATGACGCACGGGTAAAAATATAATAATCGAACTGTAATAGGAGAAACGTTGAAAACGCGTACATCAACATCCTATCAGACAGTCAAGCGGCCCTGAAGGCCTTGTCTGGCAAGGAAGTAACTTCCAAATTAGTATGGGACTGCAAAAAAAACTGAAATCTCAGTCAGATCGGAATCAAGTCAAACTGATATGGGTCCCAGGTCATCAGGTGATGTGAAAGCAACCGAACGCGCACGAAAAGGATCGGAAATACTCCAAAACCAATGGCAGATGCTAGGGGTACCGAAGTGTAAAATACGAGCGTCTGTAAAAGACTGGATTAGGGACAAGCACAAAAACTACTGGGACAATGTCTCAGGAAACAAACACGGGAAAGAATATATCAAAGGTGTAACAAAACAACGACAGACCTGTTAACAATGAACAGGAGCCAGTAGAAAACCGTTACGGGACTCCTGACTGGACATGCACCAGTGAAGGAGCACCTCAAAAAAATGAGGCAATACGATCTAGACCTGACCTACAGACTATGCGGTAAGGATCCAGAAACCGTGAAACACATACTGTGCTATTGCGAAGCTCTAGACCGCATAAGACAGGCAATTTTCGGGCAGCCATCTGGCGAACTATACAGTTCCCACCCAATACAGAACTTGTACAAGGCACAAAAATATTGGATTGGGTACTGTGATATTGAAACATAGCGGTGCCTTGGTTCGCGGAACTGCTGGCTCCATTGATAAAACGAGGAGTTGGCGGGTTTGCGAATTAAGGCATCGATAGAATAGGCTAATAAGCCTAAGTGTCACCGGAGGCAATAGTCGACCGGACCTACACAGAGGTGGAGGTTTTAGAGAGTCTCACCGTATTTATTGAGTCTGGAGACTCAATATTTCTCTATAAAAGATTTCCTCCACCTCATCAAAAAGAAAGCGCAGAATCCGAAAAGTGCTCGGGAGCACAGTGCTTACGAGCACTAAAATGCTTTCAGCACTTTCACGAGCACTTAGCACAATGCTTTGGGACAGCTCTGTAGGGCTCACCTACTAAAATAGCATTCGTAGGCCTACACGTTCTGAGTATAAGAATTTCTTCAATATGAGAATGTCAGATTTGACATATTCACATGAATGTTGCCATATCTCAAAGCTCAATTGACAATCCTCGTATACATACGTATACCAGACCATCTCTCTACCGGGTTTTTGCCGGATCTCTTAATGAATTCACCAGAAGTCTAAGTGACCAAGAGAATTTACAATATTCCGATAGGGCACTGAAAGTCGACGATTACGATGGCATCTCGTACATGGCCGGACCCGGCGCTTTGCGGTGACTTTGTAAACTGTTCTGCCGTTTCAATCGAGAGCATGTTCTCCTTAGAACGATTGTATCTTTCAGTATTTATTTGGTAGTACTGTATCTCTATCAGAGCTGCGAGCTACGCGCTATCTCTATTACCCAGCCCACTTGATTATTTTACATTTACACGCATTTCCCTCGAACATTAGCGTGTTGTTGTTCTCAGAGTCGTTCGTTGTTTTGCCTCGACTTCGATGGAATAATTATAGCCATTACTCCCGAACAAAAGTAGATTAGATCACAGATAATAATTGGCTACTGTAATATATTCCGCTGGATTGCGATGGGGTTTTCGTTAATGAACGGCCAAGGAAGTAGCGCTTATGTGGTGCAACTGGTAGGAGAGGAAAATAGGATGATAGTTGGGTAAAAACCTCACTAACAAATGAAACAGTAGGTACAAAATGTCTTGTATCTAGGACCATCATTCATGAATATTATTTCAAACAACTCCATTTTGAATTCCAGTACTGAAAGGGATCCATTTTCATTTTTCTTTTAATAAAATCCTTTGGCTAAGGCTTTTACGGTCGAAGTTTTCACCATCACTATTTTGATTCGGGTTTAAAGGCTAGCTTCCTCAGAGGTCTGTTCATCTTCGTTCTTTTCTGATGACTGAAGTAGGTCTGTTCCTCAAGTTATACTCATGAGTCCTCAACTAGTTTTGGGCATCAATTACCTGGTCGCACTTGTGTTCGTTATTGCGTCGTTGGTATTGTGCCCCATCTCCTTCTGCTATTTCAAGGTGTTCTCGTTTACAGCAGCCCCTCAAGCACTAAGGGGGTCTATTCCTGGTATTTCTCCCACAGTCAGCTGGTGTGATCCCAGTATATTCAATCTCTTGTGATATACATCATAACACTCCATCAATATATGGTGTGGTGTTTCTGGATGTTCCCCACAGAATCTGCAGGTGCTGTCCTCCTCTAAGCCTAGCTTCCTTAGGTGTTCTTTGAGTCTGCAGGGCCCCGTCAGAAATCCCGTGATTGTTTTTCAACTAGTTTTGCTGCGGTTAATTAGTGTCTTCGATCTTGCTGGGTTGAAGTTGCCGAGGAGATCTTTGGCCTGCCTCAGACCTGGAAGTCTTTGCCTGCCCTGGCCATCAATTCCACAGGATAATTTTGGCATTTCCAGATTCAGAAGATTCTGGTCTACCATAGTCAGGGAAAGCTCTTTCAGACATCCTTGTGATACGGCTCATCTCCTCCTTCTCTTCAGAAAAGTCCCAAATCCAATATCAAATACTTTAAGAAAGAGCAAAATAAATCCCTCTAGAAGATTCCACTTCACTAGGAAGGATTGATTACTGCGTTCAGAATGGTTTGATTGAAGATGCTGCTGTTCCTATTTTGTCAATGAAGTCTTTGGATAACTCTGCAAATCACCTTGGAAGTCATGGGATCAAAGTTGGATTGAATAATTTGGGTAATACTTGTTGAATTTTTACGGTTGTAATGAATTTTCCAATAAAGTTATAATGCGTCTTGCTTACCACGTAGAAAATGTTTCTCTGGCCCTCCTTCAACTTTGAAACACCATCAACTTCTGGATTCTCTTCAAGTAAGTTCTGAAGTGGACGAAATTTCTTGGAGAACTACAGCGATGTTCCTGGACATTTGGAGATCCTCTGCAATACAATCATCTAGTGTACAATCAACAGGCACCTGATAGCTTTATCGACAGATTCTATTTGTGTTTCAGATAAGTTCTACACACCATGTAATTTTTTGAGCCTTCCATGGTTTTCAAACCCTCAACTTCCAGACGCCTCTCCTTCTTTCAAGTTCTTCAAATTTCCTAGGAGCTCGTCTTTCACACTCCTTGACTTTGGTGGAAGCTTTTTATCCATGCTCTTTGAATTTTGTAGAAGTACCTACTTCTTTAAACGTCTTGAAGCTTATCTTCGAGACTCTTTGGATTCCGTGAGAGTTTTCTTTCAAATCTTTTGTTTTCTTAAAAATCTTTCAAACTGTTCTTGAAATAATTTGAAATTTTCATCAAGTTTGTTCATTATCAAACTCGAATAACTTTGGGAAACTTCAAATAAATATATTTCGGGGGTTTCTTCCTGGATTATTCTTTTTGTAGTAAGGACTTCTCATCAGTGGTTCCGAATTCTCTTTCCTTCAACTCTGGCTTCAAATCGGTGACGTTTCAATCCACAAGATGCAGTTTTCTTCAAAACAATTTGTTTTTTAGAGTTCCTGAATAGTCTGTGCTTGACATCCCCCATTAGTGATGGGACGATTCCCAGCATGTTCACTGGTCTCCTGCTAGGAATCGCACGTTAAATTGTAAGACCTCGTTAATCCTTAGCTCGCACAAGTTTCGACTTCTGAGGGCTGTCGTTCGTAGGGGATGACAGCAGTCTAGTCTAGATCTCGCATGAGTCTCTCGAAGTCAGGTTGATAATTTTTTAAACCAACAGTTATTTGGTCAACGAGATATTAACCTACTTTATGACAAACTCTTTACATTCCAAGAGAATGAGTTTAATAAACCCGGAGACTGTTCATCTCGCGAAGATTTTGATTGAGTTTACTCCTAGCATGGAAACTGGTTGTTATATATGATAGTGATAATAATAGTATTAGTATACATCAGGTGTATGTATTTGTAAAAAAAGACAAAAAATATTGAGAAACAATGAAAGATTTGACTCAAAGTAAGATCATGAAACGTACTCTTAAAATAATAATAACAATAATAATAATAATAATACTCCCTCATAAACACTCGTTGAGTGTACCCAAAGGCATAGCCTGTGCGGGGCGACTTACTGATATTTCAGGTGATGCATTCACTTTTCAGCTGTAGGAAAATCCGGAAAACCTACAGCACCACCTCTGGTGGTCGCTGTGCACTCCAAGCTAGCATCAGACGAGATTGGCATCTAAACAACTCACCATGCCTTGCTTTTCAACAAGGCATGAGGTCGCCTATCGATCCGATATAAAGTAGATGAGAAAAATTTTCTTGTACCTACATTGGGCTCGAACCGACTATCGCTATGCTGGAGTTTCGAATAAAATAAATGAATAAATAAAGGTTTATTTATTTATTTCGAATGGCCTGTGCCTTAGACCGCTGATCCACCGACCACATAACACAAAATGAATTTGATAGATTGTCACTCACAAATTCTTGGAGACCCGAATAACATAATAGGAAAGTTTTTATTCTATCAAGGAAAATTTTTTCCACTTCTAACTTGTTTGACTTCATTGGGTAACTTATTGTAGCAAGAAGTAATGCATTGTACTCCTAGAAGTTTTTGAAATTTGACATCCGAAGTTATGATACTCGAAAAATATATTCGATTCGACCGTTCCTGGTCAGTTTCCGCAAATAATTCACATTTCAGTAAATAGGCTCTGTTGAAATTTTTGCAGGTATGGTTTACTTGGTTTTCCTAATTGAATTCGACATAGGTGGGTCCCTTAAAATTTGACTACTTTGGACATCTGAATATCATCAATGGAGCTTATATCAGCAGCATTGTTTATGAGGTGATATTTCACCGTACTAACTTCGAAGTATTCAGAATGAGCTTATTCAATTGACATCATGCACTAAACTGATCAATTACGTTTTGGGATTTGCTGAGGAGTGGTTTAATATTTTGTCCAAAAGTTATAGTAATTAGTGTCATCAGCGAACATTGTAGCGAGTCCATCCATAATGTGTTGTGGTGAGTCATTTACTTATAAGAGGAATAGCAACGGTCCGAGAACAGAGCCCTGAGGCACATCTAATTTGACGTTTCTTGGCCCAGAAAATGAACCATCACAAAATACGACTATACAGGGTGTAACATAAGTACGTTCAAATATTCAGGCTACGTAATCCTGAGAATTTTAAGAAAAAAGGTTTATATAAACTCGTGTCCGGAAAAGCTTCGTTTCGGAGATACAGGGTGTTGAAATATAATTTTTTTGTTCGTTTAAAAAAAATTTGCAAATTATATGGTATTTGCACGAAATTTGGTTCCCCGTTTCTTGACGTGCGAAATCATAATTTCGTATTGATTTCAATGTAGCGCAGAGGGCGCCGCGAACGCTGTCGTTATTTATTTAAAGTTACCCTAACTTTTTTGACAATAAACTTTTGGTACTTTTCATGAAAAAACCTTATTCCTCTCATCAAAAAAACTCTGGGTACCAAATTTCTTGCGAATAACTTATTTTTGCAAGAGTTTTTTCAAAAAACGAACAAAATAGGTCAACCCCAACACCTTGTATCTCCGAAACGAAGCATATCCGGGCACAATTTATATTAATTTTTTAGATTGGAATTCAACGTACACTGAGTCGAAAGCTTTTGATAAAATAAAAGACAATGAAAGAAGATACCTATGTGTTGTTGTCAATCTCAATGTATATATGATTCAATAGGTTTCAAGAAACTATTTTGATAGATTTCTTATCTGTAGGAATAACAAAAAAAAATTTTTCGTGTTTTTTTTCATTTTAACTTTTTTTATGTTGATTTTTTTAAATTTTCCTTTTTCTACTTGAATATGACCGATTCATTCGTTTCTGAAGTTATCTTCATTCTGTTCGAAATGAACAGTGGTATTTCTTTACCGAACCAGATATTGTCGAAGAGCAAAATTTCGTTTTGTATTCATTGTGGGTGCGGAATGTGCGGCTCTTGGGCTCAAACTGGTAAAGCACGCGCGACTCACGAACACTGTGTAATTCAACTCTTTCTGCATAATTTGTCTCTTATCGTGTAATTGTTTGAATAATTCATACTAATGGTTTAGTTGAACAGATTTATTGCTCTAGCTGCATGTAATAATATCATTTGCTTTGTTGTAGGATATTTTGCCATATTGATTAAAGATCCACTGAAAGAAATTGAATTGGAAACTTTACGAATGCATAGGAATTCAATCATGAATAAATGAAAATTCATCACAGTAGCCTATTTTTTTGATAACATATCTAACTGGAATTCTCAGAAAAATCCTAGGACTGAAACCAAAAAGGAATCTGATTATGAAAATAATCCAGCTTTTCGCATATTCTCCCATCCCATAGGATTGCTGGCAAACGTCGAACAGAAATCATTCAACAGTCATCGAATAATATCCTGCTGATGTTTGGGGATTTCAAACTGTTACTTCTCCATCCCCTCAGGAAGTCTTGTAATGGATGAACAAGACTGAAGATGATGCTTCGTTGTCTTGAACAGGTGGATTGGTTGAAAATCGTAGGAATAGACAAATAAATGGGTACTATTCTTGATCTTCGCTTGTCTCAGCTTGAGGGCGTCGGCTTGAGTTGGTCCAGAGATTTTGGATCTCCTCTTGTCAGATGAAGGCTGTAAAGGGGCGAAAAATTCAGTTATCTTGTACTAATTTAAAGAACACTCCAGCTAGCAATTTGTTATTTTATCAAAGTTGCGAGAATGTTTTTGACGAAATTTTTATAAAATAATCTCACTCACCTGAAATGTTTTTAATACGTTTATACGGTAGTTATAACTATGAAATTGGCACCATTTCATAAAATACTCACGCCTCCATTGATATTTCATAAAGCCTTTCGCAAACACTACAAAACTATTTTATGCACTAGCTGGCGGTAAAGTACACTTTACCGCCCGGTTCGCCGGGCGTAAAGTGACACTTTACCGCCCGTGGGCGCATCATGGCCCGCGGGCGGTAAAGTAGACAATATACTAAAATTGTCCATATATACCTACGCAATTCATTTCACGGAAGACCTACCACGAAACAATGAATTCAGTTCAATATAGAAATACTCATTTAACAACTTTTATTCATAATCTACATTTTTGCTCCATAACCCTGAAAATTAGGATTTTATATTAACTATGCAATTGTTACAATTTTGAATATTGAGGGTGGGATATTTATTCACTTTTCTCTTGAAAATAATTATTCCCTTTTGAAACATCCTCACCACTCATTTTAGATGTGGATGGTAGGTCCAAATAATTATTATCTGGTATCGGTCCATCACCATCGCCGGCAATTTTTTTGACAATATTCAATTTATTTGAAATCGATTGTTCAATTTAGCTCTCTGCTACTGTGGTTGATTTCCAACCAGCGTGTCTTTTGATATTGGTGATACTTTCCCCAGCATCAGCCAATAAAGTGGCTGAAGAACGCCTGAAACAATGACCCGCATATTCTTCTGGGCCTGGTAGCTTCAAAAATGCTGCAATTTTTCTTGGAAATTGACCGAGGATATTCTTCCCAACAACTTGTTTTGTACATTTTTTGTTCTTATAGAATATAAAAAAACGCCCATGTTCAGTATTGGCGGGACGTAGACTAGAATATCTTCTATAAATATCCAAATAATTAAATGACTGGTTTTCAGTACTGCAGATGGTAAATGTTCGTTGTATTTTAGTTTTTGACTCGAATTGTAATCAATAAAGCATAAGTTAGGTCTTGAATGTTATCAAGCATGATGATGTACCCCAAATATTAATGCAACCTATAAAAGAATCGTTTTTTAATTACTTAATAAATATTGGTAGGTATAACATACCTTCATCATCAGATATACATTATCCGGAGCTTCTTTTAGAAAAAGTTCGATTTCATCCCTATTCAATATTTTGGATTTCTTCGGCTTATATCCATCATTCTTCCGTTTGAAAAATGCTATCAATTTTGGAAATTTGCTTATGATCATATTATTATACAAATTCATAGTAGACTTTAACATCGAATAGTATAACCACAAAGAAGATGGTTTTCGATTATTGGACTTCTCAAAAAAATATCCCAGTAATATATCTTCTGTAATCACCTTCACATTATTTTCATTGCGCCATTTTATGAACTCATTATACGTCTTTTCGTAAAGTTTCTTTGACTTTGTTGGTAGCAGTTCGAGTTTGGCACTCTCAGCCGATTCCAAAATTTCCATTGGTATGTATATATTATGTTCTTCATCTGATGATTCCATAATTTTCGTGTTCAGTTCACTCACGCACTTTTTCAGATAAACATGAAGATGACCGTTTACCTTGTTTATTGAATTTGTTGCTAGACAACAACCAGCTTGCTTAACAACGTCATACTTAGGTGGGTATATACTGGGTATTCTGTGTACAATTTGAATAAATGAATCTATTTCAGTATACAGAGATGATTATTGACACGATAATTGCGATATAAATATATATACAGTGTCCGCCAAAATCTTGGAACCATATGGAAAACTTTTTTATTAATAGTTTCTCAGAAAATGTCATTCTTCATAATAGTTAGTTTCCCATGCTGTTCCAAGATTTTGGTGGACACTGTATAAACCGCTAGTGCATAAAATTTTGTATGTATCACGTGCGTAAAATGCGCATAAACGCCTACTTTACGCCCTTGATACATAAATAACTATTATAAACATTCCAGCGGCTTAAAAACAATTAAATTAATGTACTTGTAAAATAGTTTTATCAATGCTTTTCAACTATACTACATAATACCTATGCTTGACTATTTGTTGAATTATAATTATAAATGTACTAAACAACAGTTGTGTAAAAGCTTTTATACGTATTTCGAGGAGATAGATCTGAAGTGAAAAAACAACTAACCATCAATAAAATATAATTGTTTTCATTTGATTTTATTTTAATTTAACATAAATCAATTTTGAAATGATATCAAGAGAGCCAAAGAAAATATCACTATTTCACTATTTACAAGAAGACATTTCAGTAATATTTTTATTTCTGTATTTTGAGACATATTTTAACGCCCCTCCTATTGGCGGCCGTTTTTCATAAAAACAACAAAATGTAGGAAATTGAGCTTCACCGATTTAAACATTTGAACATTTAAACATTTTTCGTGCAGAAACATGTAACAATTTGTCCTGGGCGTCATTATTCATTTATTTGTGTGAATTAAATGGTTGAAATGACAACACAAATGCATTGTTTCGGTATTTACATTTTTTATCATCTTCATCGTGCGGAATGTTGTAATTTTTTAATGGTGTCTTCCTATAAAACAATTTTGCACCATTTACTAGTAGTATATTATAATTTAGATCCCATGCCATTACAATAAAACATTGAAAACATTCTTTAACTTAGTTTTGCATTAGGACCGAACTCGGGAGTTATTAATATTTTCGTATCTTACATATTACTATATAACTAAACAACAATTAACTTATTGAAACAAAATTGTTCCTCGTAGGCTGTATAGGAGACGCGTACGAATTATGACAAAAAAAATGTCAGGCGGACTGCAGGGATCTCCTTCTCGTAAAAATCCGCGAAAATGAAATCCTAAAATTCCATAAATATATTAAAAAATCAGATTATCGATTTATTTTCGTAACTTGACCCCCCTAAATCCCTGGAGGTAATATTTATCAGGTCTACTTCAATTTTTCTTCACACAGACATTATCAAGAACCAATCTGTACAAACAAACCGTCTGAAGTATTGGATATCAAGATAGGATCTCTCACAATTCATAACGTCATTAAAATTTGTCAATTAATGGATCATTTTCTCGATAGTCGACACCATCTTGGGCTATATAAATCATATACTTTTAATTAGATCGGATTCCCACTATCTGATGAAACCCGTAATTTCGAAACAACGATCTTTTTTGTTTTACATATAAGGTGTACCTAATGAATATCGAGCGGAGATTCATGCCCTCTGGCGGGGAATTTAGAGATCATCCAATATCCGAACAGAGGAGATTCCAATCCGATAACATTAATAAACAGAGATATAGCTTTCTAAACACCTGTCTTCTGATGAATAACTTTAAATCTAGATGTTTTGGAATACCAATAACTCAAAACTTGGTTGCTAAATATTTTCAAATGAATTTATCTATCGCTTATGTCAAGATTAAATTAATAAGTCGTTTAGAAGAGATGTATGGCTGGAAATCTTCTGGGGATTTGGAATTGTGTTCTCATGATTTTCGAATATATAATTATTCAGTAATCACCACTGAGAGGATTGAGTTGATGGAATTGGTATAACGGATGTCCATATGATTCATCGCGTTTGTTCTATTCATTTGGAATTAATTCGAGTGTAAACATTCAATGGTAGATTATAGACCGAATTAATTAATTATTAATATGTCTAATATCATAGGATGAGATTGGACAGCGTGGAATTTCAACAAGGAGTGACACGGAGAAACTATTACGAACCAATGAAGCTGACGTACGCTCAGTTTTTTTAGGAGGAAATACTAATATTCCAGGAAATGGTGAAATTTTTTCGTACTTATTTTCCGAATCGGTGTATGTAAATCAATCTGTTCTCTTAGTTACTACTGATCGGTGAGCCTACAGACCAAGGCGGTCCTTAGGGACCGCACAAAAATATTGTGCACACCTTTACAAATATATTCGTGGCGACCATAGGGTCGCGATTTCTATAGCTTTTGCCATATTAAAAGGACCGCTCGCCACTTGGTCTGGTTGATCGGCTGACCGTTTAGTTTTTACCTAGTTAGTGAATAATGAAGCAAACACAGCGTGCATAGATTTTGAGATTTTCTATCGACTGTCGCATATGAAAACAAAAGGAACCCAGTGCATAAAAAATAAGTTCTTGTAAATTATACTAATTTTCACATAATCCAAAGGTGATTTCTGTTAAAACATGGTAGACAAAAGAGGGGGTGGTCATCTCTTCAAATTCATTTAATGTTAGATCCCTTTTTACTTCGTTTGTCTAGCATCCACGGCAATATTTACTAGTTTGACGACAAAGACCTCCTTTTTTCGAAACTTCAGGATCAATATTTTTTCTGAAAGTTGCTATATTCAAGCATATTTTCATATAATTGTTCTCAAAAATCGATAATTGAAATATTAACAAAGATCTAGGCTAGCATATGTGAGCGAGAGAAGGAGTTATCAAGCGGACCGACAAAGGACATCTACAATTAAAATTAGACCGCTAGTTATTTATGAAGATTCAAACACTACAAAACCTAAAATTTACAAAAAGTAGTCAAGTGTACTATTAAATGAGCATATGCATTAATATTTTACCAAAATGAAAGTTTGGTCCAGTGGGTCAACCATGACATGGTATTCTTGGTCGTTAATGTGTTAACCAAAATGGTTTTCGGTTGAATTCCCTGAATTTTTGGTATATTGTAATTTTACTTCCTCGACAAAAGTGTCCAAGAGCACAAAAAATCGGAGAATTTAAGATTCAATTTAGTCTGATACGCAAAATTTCATGCTGATTCCGAAAATATGTCATTTGTATATGCTCAGAAACAAGGTTTCACTTAAAAAAGAAATAAAACGTCAAACATTCCCTCACGTGATTCTAATTTCAAAAGTTTATATTTTCCATTTTTCAAAAAGAGTTTTCGAAGATTTTCTGCCAAAAAAAACACCCATCTACGAATCAATATTTTTTGAGTGAAAATAGCGTTGTAGCTGAAAAATACGACAGAAAAATTTATTAGAGGAATAGAACTTGTTCCTTTTCAACTCCGGATGAACTTTTCAACTCGCGAACGGTTGAAGATATATTAATTCTGCGAACGCCAGTCCATATAGAATGATGGATTCAGTATACTCTGTGAATTTCTAATCAAGGAGCGCGAAAAAAAATTACTCGAAAAGTGTCCAAAGGGGTAGACCCCTAGAAGTCATGAAAAAGACTAAATCATCAAATTCACTTGAGGTTTGCACTATATACGCAAAATTTCATGCAGATTTCGAAAATATGTGATTTATATATGCTTAGATACAAGGTTTCGCGTAAAAAGGAACAAAACGTCAAACATTCCCTCGTGTGATTCTATTTTCAAATATTTATATTTTCCACTTTTCAAAAAAAAATTTAGAAAATTTTCGTTCAAAAAGATCAGTGGCGTTGATGCCCGTTTTCATGCCAGGGTATCTGCATGTTCATTGCCCTCCACTCCGACGTGTCCCGGCACCCAGAGGAGAATCACCTTGTTGTTCCTGCCTAGATCATTAAGTTTGTGTAGGCATTCCAAGACCATCTCTGAGTTGATGTTATATGAGCTCAACGCTTTGATGGCTGTTTTGCTATCGGAGAGGATTGCGATTTACTTGTTCCGGTATTTCCTATCGAGGTTGAACTGAATGCACCTTTCTTTGGCGTGAATTTCTGTTTGAAAAATATTGGGGAACTGGCCCATGGGTTCGGAATATTTGGTGCGAAGCCCAAAGACTCCTGCTCCACTTCCGTCGGTAGTTTTGGACCCGTCCATGTACCATGTCATGGTATTCTTTCCCAGTGCTCGAATGGATTCTACGATCCATCCACTCTTGGTATTTAATTCCGTTTGAAAAAAATTCTCTAAACTAAATTTCCTGGTAATTTCGTCAGTTGGGAGATCGGCACGGTGTGCACTTTCAGATGATGGAGTCATGCTTTTGTTTGGAGTTCCATCAAGATATTGAATACTTGTTTTATAACTTTGAGTCCATATTTATATCGTTCTCATGTCCTTACCCGTTTCCCGTAGATAATTATGGATTGTTAATGAAGTGGCAGAAACATCGATCATCGTAAATAACTTCTTCTGTATTTCTTGACCAGTCGCAGATACCCTTCAGTGCTAAACATCTGCGCCATATTATTATCAGTCACAGCGAAGAAATTCGTTCATAATTTATAGCCATCGTATAACTTACAAAGAAACAATGCGTAGGATAGATTCTCGAATTGGATAACAAATGCTCGTTAAGCCAACATCAACTTTTATGACCGTTGTTTCTACTTAAAATTTTCCGGTAGGTTTAAGCTGGCTTGTCTTAAGTTTTCGTCACCTGTAATTGGTTAACGCGAACGTTTCAAAGCGATAATTATTTCAGTCGATTTACTGTTCAGAATTTAAATTTATCAGTTGAAAGTTTTACTGCCCAAGAGCCTACGTAGTTTGGATAATTTTTGATTTGCGATTTCCGAGTATAATGTGAATATTTGTTCCAGAATTCTATTTAGTCTATTCACAGACACTCTCAGTAATGAATCGAGAATGATGTATTTCAGATGACATTTGGAAAATCAATTATTCTTGGTATATCATCTCGAAAAGATAGAAGGTTCGGCGAGAATTGAAAAATGTATATACATATTGGAACGCCTTTTCAACGAAAAGTACTTCGATCGCTTCATATTGAGGCTTTATTGAAAAAAGCTCCTTCATGAGATCGAAACAAAAACAGATGTTTGTTAAAAATGCAAAATAATCTTGTCGACTGAAAAATACCGACAACAAACTATATTACGTCATTGTAATCTGCATCTGTCACAGTTTATTCCAGTATTTGGACAATTACTAGACCACTTACATTTTTCTAGACATTCTACAACTTGAATTTAACATTCAGTTTTTGGAATCGGTGAGAGCAGTGGAGTACCTCAAGGTAGTATATTGGGGCCTATGCTCTTCATAATGAAAATGCAAAAATTTCATCCATATAAAATGCAGATTCTTCAAGAGCTCTACTAGGATGATTATTATAGAAAGGACATACACAACATCCACAAAAAGTTAATGTTTGGGTGGTATTCTTAGAAATGCCATTATTTCTGGAAGAAAACTTGACTGGCTATCTGTACTTTGAAATGCTTTGAAGACAATATCGATCCTCTTATAACTCATGAGCTAGAAACACAAATTGATGCAGAAGGTCAAACGAGAGATTTCTGGATACATGCATTGGCAGAAGGCAGAAGATTTCTTGCTTTAGGGGCATCTTAAATCCGTTGTATATAGAACACAACCTTTTGATATTGAAGAACTTAAAAGACGAATTACAGCAGCATGCCAGTCAATTCCTAGTGAAGTTTTCCGTAATATTAGAAGGAAGTTCGAAAACAGACTTTATTACTGTTAAAAGCAAAATGGACGACATTTCGAACAGTTTTTCTCATAAATTAAATTTTATTCTGTGATAGAAAAATAAACCAACAAATAAAACATCCCACGCGTTATGAATTTATTCCTGTCATTCAAGGGTTGGAAGGATACAACCTACTATTCTAACTAACCATTTTTATTGAAAGAAGTCAATACAAGAATGCATCCCAGAACAGGCAAATTTTAATTACCTGTGTAAGTTCAGAACGCTATTTTTCTGAAACCGCTCACCAAAAAATAAAAAGTCAGGGTATCATTGGAAAAAGGATCGAATGCTGATAAAAATGATGTGCCACTTGCCCCCCTTTCCCATTTGAGATTCTACACACATTGACATTTACTATGTTGATAACATTATTCTAAAAATGGATTGCGTTGATAGGGATGCAACCTTATAAGCTAGACAAGTTATTTATAACACAATTATGGAATCACATTAATTATAGTGCCACTATTATGTACATGTGTGATACTCAAAAAAACTTCAGATACTACAAAATCGCTGTATGAGATTTATTCTAAGAATTTCCAAATTCACAAACAATTTATTGATGCAAATGTTGGCTCCACTTGGGGAATATCAGATTGTGTGAATTTGTTAATGTATAATGTGTAATAACCTTTAGAATGATTCATTTGCTCCTATCTTATTTCAGTAAAAATACTTGATTCAAGAAAAACATGCATAATTATAGAAAATATATAATACGAGCCAAAAAAATCACGCACAAAAATTGCATGTTTCATTAATGAAAACACCGGAATATACCGGGTGGTTGTATAGCTCAATTTACATTTTTTGACAAAGTTACTTGTTTTGCCGTACTTCCGGTTTAACCGAAAATTACACCAACTTTCTATTCTGAATCCAAATACATTTCACTTGGCAATATTCGACTAAAAAGTGATTTTTATCGATGTAGAATGTCAAGAATCGTGTAAATATTGAAAATAAACTGAAAGTAAGGCAAGCTCGGGTAAGTGTGAATTTAGGGCAAGTGTGAGTTTGGTCGCTATCTTCGCTAATCCGGGCGACAGCCCAATGCCATCTATCGAGGAATAGCCTACACTCATAATGAATCCATAACCATCATATAAAATACAAATTGTGAATTCGACTGAAAGAATACGGAGTACCCTTTTCTCTAAGCGATTTATCCAAGTTATAAATTAAAGGCAAACATCTGTTGTAAAACAACTACTTCCCTGGCTAATTCCACGACGGACATATAACTACATGTGACAGATACATGTGCAACGTTCTTCTAAGAACATCCAATTGCAAGTGCTTGTCAGAGGATGAATTAACAACTGTGTTTCCATCACCACTCGTCAAAAGATGGGGATCAACGAAATTCTCATTAGATTTTTCAAATTTCTACCTGTAAACTTTTCTTTTCAAGAAATGTGCAATTTTACGAGTATTTTTTGAATGGCATTTTGAATTCAATTTAAAAAGTTCGTTACTATGTTTTTAATAAAGATATCTCAAAACAACAAATATCATTGAATTTGGCCAGAGTCACACTTGCCCCAATTTCCCGGGGAAGTGTGACCTATGGACATGTATATATGAATATATATAAATGAAATTCATGGAATACCTTTTTCAACACTTTCGTGTTGCGTTTTTCAAAGACTGACCTTTGAAGTAAATACCTGCAAAATTTCATTGTTATAATAGTTCAGGTTCATTAGATAACAGACTTAATTGAATGTGAAGTAATGGAAATCAGGGTCACACTTACCCGACCTTACTGTATGTGGTATCAAATTATTTGTAAGAAAATGATCTTTCACAAAAAGATGACAAGCCACCCCCTTTACATTTGAAAAAATCAAGTGATGTGTATTTAGGTTCTGTTATTAAAGATGATTTCGGGACTACTCCATTCTTTGAGAAGAGAAGAAGAAATATATGTATAACAGAAAAAACGCCTTCTTGTGTGATACGAATTGGTGAATTTTGTTATCTGCAGAATCCAAATGACATATTCCTCCCAAATCTCAGTCGACGACATTACATTTCCATATTAAACCCACCGGAGCAGAATTCAGCAGGCTATCACATCCCAAAAATCACATCGACGTCTCACACAAAGGTGTCCTTTTATGTCATGTATGTCATTATATCCGTCGGCGTATCCCTTTTGTGAGTTCCTTTTGTGCCCGTCCGAGAAGGTCCCTTGCATATCAATGAGCCGGTCGGGCCAAGTCCCGGCGCAGATTTAATGTTTTTATAATCAAGAGGCTCCCTTAATGCAGCACTTTTACTTTTCGGGAAAACCCGAAAGGGTTTGATAAAGAGTGTTTCCTTTTTTATGGAAATTGGCGTGGCTTGACTTGATGGGACTTGTGGAATAATTATTAGAGGTTAATTCTGGATGGATGATGGTGGATCAGGTGCGTATGAAAATTTGATGAGGATGGAATATTATTCTCGATACTGAAAAAGCAGTGATGATAACTTCTTTTATAATGCGTTCAAAACTGTACTCATATACAGGGTCCTATAAAGATACAAATGAAAGAATTGTTCACTTAAAATATCATGGAAAATGTTAAAATTCAATAAAACATCTCCATACTATCAATACATCATTATACGAGTGTTGCTACTTAGTAGTAGATTTTGAACGACCTTCGCGAAATTAGCCCTTTAGGAAAGTGTGGCCACGACTGAATTTGGAAAACCAGCGAAACACAGTGGTTCGAGATGATCGGCATACTGCTGTTGGTTAAGATATTTCAAGTAGGTATCTGTAAACAACACAAATAGCACTCGTATGACAACATGTTCTGAGTACATTTACCACTGAAAAAGTCAAACTTTACGATCATAATTTAAAATCTGACATTTTCACATCAGTGTTGCGATATCTCAAAACTTAATGAACAATCCTCGTACCAAAATATTTCATTGAAAAAAAAATTTATCTTGATTTTTCATCATTTTGTATCAATTATGGAATGCCTTAAATATACCCATGAAGGAGTGATAATTCGCGAATCTTGTCTGTGTTTTCACGAAATTAAACGAGTTTGCTCGATTGACATAATAAACACACCAATCAAACAGTAGCGTATAATGATTTACCCTAATATTTGATATGGATAGATTACCCTCCAGGACGCTACTGGAAATAATGATTTTATTCTAAGTGAATTCAAAGAGCTCATTACCTCAAATGAGCACGTCAAGATTGATCCCAAAGGTTTTGAGTAATTAATGAAAAACTGATTTTTTGTAAAAACTTTGACACTTATATTTCGAAAATGAAACAAGTTGGGACACATGCTTGTGGAAAAAATCCTGTTTTTGCCTAAAAAACCGATCCTAATCCAACCCTGAAGCATCCTAGTATATAAAAAATTAGTTTTTCAATTATATTAAAGGAATTGTCCCTTGAAGGAAGATGGGTTTGGCAATCCCAAATACATTGCGATATTGCTGTAGATTTCTCCACATATTTGTTTCCAATTGCTTGAGATGTACATTTATCATGTCGGAAGCCTAAAAAAAAAACATTCACTCCCTTCAGGACGCAAAGACATAAAAAGTCTCAAAAACTATTTTTCATCTCCACTAGTTTTACTTTCCGGTATGTTCACTACCATAACGGAATTTTAGTAATCTTTCCACGGCAATCTATGTAGTTCAACTGTATTACGGAATGTTCATTTCGTATCTTGTTATGGAATGAAATACATGCAAAACACATAAGAAGCAAGTGTTTCAGAATGAATATTCTAACTAGTAAGAATGTGTAGGTTCTATTATTGAAAACGATTTCGGTATCACTACATTCTTTACTGGTTGTGGAGAAATACTTTCATGCACTTCAGGGAATAAAAGGGTACTTTTAATCCCTCATTCGAGGACTATGCAAAAGTACATTGATTTTTTCAAATACAATATGATACGCTTGACATTTTGAAACGATAGCACCGCTACGAGTACGAGAGTACTGTCTTTCATTATATTCACAATTTTTATTTTAGTTTTTCCACTCTTAGAGTGTATAGAATAGTATATAAATCATGGGACTAAAGTTCTTGTATCCAACAAATAACAGTTATGACAGTCATTAGTAATGTAATTTTAGAAAAGTAAACTATCAAATAACACACTAGTGTGTTATAATCCATAATTCACTAGTGAGTTATTGTTTATAACTCACGTTCATATTAAAAGTGGTATTCTATTCATTTATTACTTTTACAAGCAGAATTCACATTGATATTGAAATTGAAGGAAAACACTAACGGTTTATTCGAATTTGAAGTTATTGTAGAATTCTTTGGCTCATATTGATACCAGACGCTTCCATATCGGTACAGCTGCTGATAGTGCTGGAAGATGCCGACACATTAGAACCTTATGTTTTTTCTGCAATTTGTATTCCGTAAGGATATCCTCAGGAACATAATTTTCATCGGTTTTCTCCATTTTCTATGCGTTTTTTTCTCAAAAAAAGCTTCCCTTTCCTGCAGGGAAAACTAACAAGTGTCAAAATTTACTCAAACATTTGCTAACAATGTATCATGCCCGTGGCAACCAAACAAACTGCTTCGACCAAAATGTAAAAAAATCACTGTCAAGTCATTCTAACATTTATAGGGTACTGAGACGCAAGTAGCTTTGATTTGATGGCAAAACTCATAAATTATTATCTCGTAAAAAAAATATTTCTTCCCCTTGTTGGATAAAACATTGTATGCCACTCGTGTTCAGTTGAGAAGATTCCTAAATCTTTCTTGCGTGACATATTTTCAACAAGTACCATAAATAATTATTTAATTCCTCAGCGAACTGTTAAAGTGCCACTTTTGTTCCTAGGTTTTTAATCTGCTGAAACGATTGTAGGTATGGAAAATTTGATTGAAAGAGGGAAATAACTGAAAAAGTTGATAAAAACTGAAGCTGAAATATGACACCAAAAATAATGAGAAACTTAATTCAATATGAGCCAATACCAAACAAACCTCTTGGGATAGTACACTCGATAAAACAATTCAAATGAATATTTTTTGCTCTTCGCGAGGTAATCCATCGCATTTTTCTCGTTCGTCAGCGATACACAAAGGAAGAAGCAATATTCATCTACACCAAACGCGCAATACAATGATTTTCATCTGGATTAGTCTCTGCGAGCTCACAATATAATCCAGAACGTAATAACCGAAGTAATAATGTGTACTTATCAGCGCATTCAGAGGTGTCGGTGTAATAGACGGTTTGTATAGCCTGGATGGCTACAAAAGCCTTAGTATGGTCGGATTACGCTGTGTGTATGCTCATCCCTCTCCGTTGCCATTGATGGGCCTCAATTATTCCGGGACGTAATATCGGTAATCCAAGCTGCTGTTCACACTTCGACACCTCGGGGTTATTGGAGATTCTGATATTTGATTAGAAAGGAGATGTTCAATAATTCCTGCATGTTTCGAAGAAAATGAACTAACTCTATGAGAATTGGGACTGGATAGTAATCTCTTCCCTTTCATATTTATGAGTAACAAAACTACGACAAGAATCAAAACCGTTGTTTTAAAAGATATCAACCATTCCGCTGATTTTCGAAAAAAAAACTTGGAGATATTTTAGAAAAAGACTATACAGGGTCCTCCAAGAAGGAGGAAACTATTTGAAATTAAATTCTTCGACTAACCGATATTTTTCGGTATTTTTACGAATTTTTCCGATTTTATTAACGAGAAATTTATTTTTTTTTTTCAATAGAAGGGAGCTCCACGGACCCCACGAAATATATTTTTTATTCTATTTTTATTTTATGACCAAAACCGTGGGAATCATTATGAATTCCTACACGTACTCTATCTAGATGGAGAATATGAAGGGAACAGTTTTTCAAACTGAATTATTCAAATGTCAAATATTTTAAAAAAAATAAGGTTTTTCTGATTTTACTTTCGCGGGATTTTGCGATTCATTTCAAGAAGGGAGTCCAAGTTCCATCAATGACCTTTTTTTATCGATGTAATTTTCCACGTTGAACCACGTCGCTTCGAGTTATTGCAACTCTTATAAAAATAGGGAAATTCAAGTCCCCCTTCCCTGATGGTGTAATATTATTACATTGTCATCGAAGTTTCGCAGAAGGCTGTCATCCTTGGTTCGCTCTTCCTGCTCAGAGCACATTATTCTCGAACCCAGTAATCACTCACCCCACGGACGTGGGCAGTGGTTATTGGTTCAAATGATCCAACACGCCCCCCGGATTTATGGAAACTTGGAGGACAGGGCCTGACTGGATGAAAAAATAATAATGATAATAACAGAAATGCTTCATCATCATGATGGTGTACAGACCATGTAAAAAATGTATTTTTCCCCTTAGAACTCAAATCAAAATGAAGCCAAATTCTCACTCAGAGCGTCTTGAAACTTCGTCGCACTTCTCTAGATTATTAAACAGGGCTCTTGCGAAAATAAAGTGAGTGAACTGTCTGTACCAACTTGTGTGTTACCCGCAACTACTGAAGTATAGATTGGCTAACTTCATAATGTCTTCTCTCATTCTGATAGCTCGTAAAACTTAGTTAATGTATGATATTTTCCGCGGATATTCTGCCGTTAGGGATGAACAAGTATAAATAGAGGTAAAAGAAATATAACTTTGCTTCCACATACTCGTAAACTCTCCAAGAAAATACACTCTCGAGTGGATTCCGAGTCGGATAACAACTTTCGGAGTTTTATGTACAAGATTAGCCACGAATGTATCGAGAAAGCGGCAATTTTCCGCACGACTGTTGCGAATACGAGAGTAGTTTCTTCATAATCCATATTAGAAATAAAAAAATAAAAAAAGATATTCTGCAGTTAATAATCGCTAAATGATGTATTTTCATTTCAGCCTGCGTTAATAATCGTTCATTCCATGGATATAATTTTCCAAACAACATAGGGAGTCGCGGACTTTTTAATTTAGAGTTTTTGACTTCGAATGAAACGATTATATCCATACTTCTCACAAAACGATGGTTTTGATTATAGTGATAAAATGATGCATCCGCTACTTTGGAACTAATCATATCGGCTTGCTCTGTATGATGACAGATATTCTAGTTGCATTATAAAGTACGTAATCCTTGGTTAAAACGTCTGCTCTGGGCACATGATTCTTGAAAATTAATAATAACCACTTGCCCTAGGCATAAGAGAAGGGTTGTTCGATAGATGATACTAGGACACTACGTTTCCTTGGGAAACTACTTTTTTCGGACACCACCTTTGAAAATTTAATTTTTGTCAAAAAAACTTGACTGCATCTCTATTGATGCACAAATGTTTGCTTTTATTCAGAGCCAAAATAATTCACAAAATAAGCATGAAATATTACTTTTGAAGGATTCATTCTTAACAGATCCAACAGAGTTTGTGTTGTAGAAGTTAGAAACTAATAAAAATAAGAACAGGGAAAACCTAAATTGAGCTACCCAATGGGAAAGAAGTATTCTGCTAGTGTGTAAGTACATTTTTCAGTGAGAAGTAATGTCAGACTAGATTTGAATTGCCTAAGACTTTTTGAGCTCTTGGGGAAGTTGAACATTTTTGAACTGAGGTTACTTTCATTGTATTCACAGAATAGCAGGTAAATTTATTCTAGAATGTTTATGGTGAATGTTTCCTTTTCTCATTTCCCATTTGACTATACCGGGTGGATACGGAAGTATTGCCTACGGAATATCTCAGTTATTGTATGAAGTAGGTTTGTGAAATTTGGAGCGTCGATATAATGACATAAGAGCTAGAATTTGAGCATATTGACATGTCAAAGTTAACTTCCGGTCTGACCGGAAGTAACATCAACTTTCTTATTTTAAATGGAAACCCTATTTTTTTTCTTTTCGCTTTATTCAGCATTCAATTCCCTTTCTAATGACATATCACAAGTTGGTATCTAACCAGAAACTAGATCAGAAAAAAATTATTATTGAAATTCACCGAGTAGGCCGTGGAAGCAAAATGAAAGCCAAAAATTGAAAAGTTGGCTATGGAAACCATACGTCACTTGATAACAGTTGCTACTACTGTGATATTTTATTTTCATTCGTCGGCGTTATAAAAAGCCGACAAAAAAAATATTGGAAAAATTGGGAAAAAAACAATATTCTGTAGGTCCATAACTTAAATAGGAACATACAACTTTTTCTTGCCTGTACTATTCAGCATAACCATATAATAGAAAGTAATTTTTTGAAGTGAAATACCAAAAAATCCAATTATTTTTAATGATATTTTTGCGTATGGCGATAATCTGTTTTGTTATTTGAAGAATAATAATTGGATTTTTTGGTATTTCATTTCAAAAAATTACTTTCTATTATATCATTAGAAAGGAACGGTTATGCTGAATAGTACAGGCAAGAAAAAGTTGTATGTTCCTATTTAAGTTATGGACCTACAGAGTATTGTTTTTTTCCAAATTTTTCCAATATTTTTTTTGGCGGCTTTTTATGACGCCGACGAATGAAAATAAAATATCACAGTAGTAGCAACTGTTATCAAGTGACGTATGGTTTCCATAGCCAACTTTTCAATTTTTGGCTTTCATTTTGCTTCCACGGCCTACTCGGTGAATTTCAATAATAATTTTTTTCTGATCTAGTTTCTGGTTAGATACCAACTTGTGATATGTCATTAGAAAGGGAATTGAATGCTGAATAAAACGAAAAGAAAAAAAATAAGGTTTCCATTTAAAATAAGAAAGTTGATGTTACTTCCGGTCAGACCGGAAGTTAACTTCGACATGTCAATATGCTCAAATTCTAGCACTTATGTCATTATATCGACGCTCCAAATTTCACAAACCTACTTTATACAATAACTGAGATATTCCGTAGGCAATACTTCCGTAGCCACCCGGTATATTATATTCATGTTGATTCGTCTCAAAATTGATTTATTTTGCCATTTAACGTCCTTTTTTCAAATAAAGATGACTTTAATTTTGATTACGGAACTGGCCAAAAGTAGCAATGTGAGACATTTATGAAACGGTCACCTTATGTTTTTTTTGATAAGCTAATAAAATTAGTAAGTTTTTATTAATATAAAAATTTCATGTTCTAGTCAAACATGTTTGCAATAATTATGAACATTTGACCAATCAGGAGCTTGCTCACATTTTTTTCTTGTTTCAGGTAAGTGACCAAGTATCCACTTGAAGCCATGAATTGGTGAGTTCTAAAGTTTTATGAGGATATAGTTACCTAACAGAGAGTCTAACATTGTTAAAAACATTCTGCATCGTAATTTCAATTTCACACAGCATGAGTCACGGATCAAAATAATCTGTGTGATGTTGTCATTGTCATATCATCAAATTATGCAAATCGCTTTTCGACATCAGTAGCAGAATATTTTTCCAGGAATAACTCAAAATCAACAACACATTCTAAATGCCTGTCATCAAATATAACTGGAAAAGCTTTGTCGTTAAAATAATTTATGTGATAATAAACAATGAATGAAATAATTCGAAGCATTTCCTAATAATGAAAACATTTCAGCGGTATTGAAACGTATAAGATTACCACATTATGCTAATACCTGTAATTAACGTACTTTCGAGAAGGAATGTAAAATAATGGCTATTTATCTACCAGAAAATTTGAATATTCCTAAACAAGACCATACCTGATCATTAAGTGATTTAAGTGATTTTCAAGATTATGCATGGATTTAATGGTTTGTTATAGAAACAAAAATTACTCAATCAATTTATACGCTCCAACAGATCAATGAACTGTTATTATTCAGCATATCTATAAGTATACAGTTAGCTGAGGAATTAGCTTCCGAATTACCCATACTTTTTTCCGACTATAACACTTTTCCTGAAACTGGTCGTTGATTTCATATTTATGAGATTCTCAATATTTAGAGCGTTCGTAGCAAAAAAATCAACGCTTTCTTTGTTTTCATCTGCATATAAACTTCAACCGAAAGAAATTGCCGTTGCAATTTCAGAACATTTTCACTTCAAGAATAAGGAATTTTGTTCGAAAATTCAACTTATACCTGTAAACACGAATTCCCTGATGAATGCCAGTGAAAATATCTGAACTAGAGTCCTTATTTTAAAAAAATTATCAAATCTTCATTTCCCATTGATATTATTCGGTAACTAATGTGACAGGTGAGTTTAATCTTTGGGCGTGATATTTCGAAACAGCGTTCCCTCATGCTAATTCAGAATTAATCATTATGCTATGACAAGTTAAGCAAAAGTGTAAATATTCTGATGAATAATAATTAAAATACGATGAGTGAGCCTTCAGAATTTTAATAAACACAAAGAGTTTTTTTTGTCATTATGTAATGAATACCACGTGGGTAGCACTGTCAGAAATCAACTGGATGATATTGCTCAGTCCTAACGGACTCGTGGTGTTGCAAGAGCGAGAGCAAGAGCAAGAGCAAGAGCAAGAGCAAGAGCAAGAGCAAGGGCAAGGGCAAGGGCAAGGGCAAGGGCAAGGGCAAGGGCAAGGGCAAGGGCAAGGGCAAGGGCAAGGGCAAGGGCAAGGGCAAGGGCAAGGGCAAGGGCAAGGGCAAGGGCAAGGGCAAGGGCAAGGGCAAGGGCAAGGGCAAGGGCAAGGGCAAGGGCAAGGGCAAGGGCAAGGGCAAGGGCAAGGGCAAGGGCAAGGGCAAGGGCAAGGGCAAGGGCAAGGGCAAGGGCAAGGGCAAGGGCAAGGGCAAGGGCAAGGGCAAGGGCAAGGGCAAGGGCAAGGGCAAGGGCAAGGGCAAGGGCAAGGGCAAGGGCAAGGGCAAGGGCAAGGGCAAGGGCAAGGGCAAGGGCAAGGGCAAGGGCAAGGGCAAGGGCAAGGGCAAGGGCAAGGGCAAGGGCAAGGGCAAGGGCAAGGGCAAGGGCAAGGGCAAGGGCAAGGGCAAGGGCAAGGGCAAGGGCAAGGGCAAGGGCAAGGGCAAGGGCAAGGGCAAGGGCAAGGGCAAGGGCAAGGGCAAGGGCAAGGGCAAGGGCAAGGGCAAGGGCAAGGGCAAGGGCAAGGGCAAGGGCAAGGGCAAGGGCAAGGGCAAGGGCAAGGGCAAGGGCAAGGGCAAGGGCAAGGGCAAGGGCAAGGGCAAGGGCAAGGGCAAGGGCAAGGGCAAGGGCAAGGGCAAGGGCAAGGGCAAGGGCAAGGGCAAGGGCAAGGGCAAGGGCAAGGGCAAGGGCAAGGGCAAGGGCAAGGGCAAGGGCAAGGGCAAGGGCAAGGGCAAGGGCAAGGGCAAGGGCAAGGGCAAGGGCAAGGGCAAGGGCAAGGGCAAGGGCAAGGGCAAGGGCAAGGGCAAGGGCAAGGGCAAGGGCAAGGGCAAGGGCAAGGGCAAGGGCAAGGGCAAGGGCAAGGGCAAGGGCAAGGGCAAGGGCAAGGGCAAGGGCAAGGGCAAGGGCAAGGGCAAGGGCAAGGGCAAGGGCAAGGGCAAGGGCAAGGGCAAGGGCAAGGGCAAGGGCAAGGGCAAGGGCAAGGGCAAGGGCAAGGGCAAGGGCAAGGGCAAGGGCAAGGGCAAGGGCAAGGGCAAGGGCAAGGGCAAGGGCAAGGGCAAGGGCAAGGGCAAGGGCAAGGGCAAGGGCAAGGGCAAGGGCAAGGGCAAGGGCAAGGGCAAGGGCAAGGGCAAGGGCAAGGGCAAGGGCAAGGGCAAGGGCAAGGGCAAGGGCAAGGGCAAGGGCAAGGGCAAGGGCAAGGGCAAGGGCAAGGGCAAGGGCAAGGGCAAGGGCAAGGGCAAGGGCAAGGGCAAGGGCAAGGGCAAGGGCAAGGGCAAGGGCAAGGGCAAGGGCAAGGGCAAGGGCAAGGGCAAGGGCAAGGGCAAGGGCAAGGGCAAGGGCATGGGCAAGGGCAAGGGCAAGGGCAAGAGCAAGAGCAAACAGCAGGAGCAAAAGAGCGAGAGCGGGAGCGGGAACGAGAGTGAGAGCGAGAGCGAGAGCGGGAGTGACAGCGAGAGTGAGAGCGGAAGCGAGAGAGAAAGAGAGAGAGAAAGAGAGAGGGCAAGGGCAAGGGCAAGGGCAAGGGCAAGGGCAAGGGCAAGGGCAAGGGCAAGGGCAAGGGCAAGGGCAAGGGCAAGGGCAAGGGCAAGGGCAAGGGCAAGGGCAAGGGCAAGGGCAAGGGCAAGGGCAAGGGCAAGGGCAAGGGCAAGGGCAAGGGCAAGGGCAAGGGCAAGGGCAAGGGCAAGGGCAAGGGCAAGGGCAAGGGCAAGGGCAAGGGCAAGGGCAAGGGCAAGGGCAAGGGCAAGGGCAAGGGCAAGGGCAAGGGCAAGGGCAAGGGCAAGGGCAAGGGCAAGGGCAAGGGCAAGGGCAAGGGCAAGGGCAAGGGCAAGGGCAAGGGCAAGGGCAAGGGCAAGGGCAAGGGCAAGGGCAAGGGCAAGGGCAAGGGCAAGGGCAAGGGCAAGGGCAAGGGCAAGGGCAAGGGCAAGGGCAAGAGCAAGAGCAAACAGCAGGAGCAAAAGAGCGAGAGCGGGAGCGGGAACGAGAGTGAGAGCGAGAGCGAGAGCGGGAGTGACAGCGAGAGTGAGAGCGGAAGCGAGAGAGAAAGAGAGAGAGAAAGAGAGAGAGCGAGAGCGAGAGCGGTTTTTTACAGAATTTTTGTCAGTATTGTGAGAAAAAATCAGATGACTTCACGAACCAACAGAGACGAAAATGTTTCATTTTCGTGAATCTGCCAATATTTAATCCTAATGACTTATGAATGAACAGCCTGTCAGACTGACATCTATTTTATACTGGCTAACAGAATATTTTTTCCATCGCTGTTTGAATTCGTGGCTACCCATGAGGCACACTGTTTTGATTAGCAGGTGGTAATTTCCAACTTTATGAGGGGTAATCAATTCTGGATTACTGTTAGCTCTTGCAATAGTGCCTTTTTGAAGGAACATTACATAAAAAGATGTCAGATATATTTTAGTAGTCATTAGGGGAAGTAGCTGTTTATTCTTGTTGAAAGTTTCTGTTTGTGGAAATACCAAGTTGCACATCTATAAATTTATGAATTCAAAATTTTCTTATTACTCATTATCTCCTTTGATATAATCTTCACCAAAATACATCACATTATTGACAGTGAAACTTGCAACACATCATGAAACCAATACAGATAATTCTTTAATCATAACATAATTGCATTCATGAAATATTCACATATTTCTAATATTATTCATACCCACGTAGTATAAATTTCATATGGTAAAATATGCAGCAGGTTGTTATTAACACTGAAGTACCTGCTGCCTGCCACTAGTTAGCAATTAATAACAATAAAGTATCTACAACAGAAATAATACTTATAAACGACTCTTGAACTCCATTTAAGGTTCTCTATCCACTTCGTTTTTATTGGCAGCACATCTTGTTTTGTATTGTACTATAGTACAAGCACGGAGGATTCTTGTTGCAAAAAACACAGAAATTTTGAAAATGGGCAATGCTCTTCAAATTGGCTACGTGAAAAATATAAAACAATATGATTTGGTACCTTGGTGGGCTGTCGGTTTATTGATATATGACCTTGATACATACACGGAAAACTATTTTTCCGCAAGAATATAGAATACAGAATATTTTATTTAACCACGTTACATGATATAAAATGTGTGTAGCAAGTCATATTTGGTTTATGTATAGAAAATATATAAAAATGTAAAATGTGAAATGAATGGTACTCGGAAGTAGTATCACTATGATCTGGAAGTTCATAGACGGCTCAAAAATTATCAAAAAGGAACATTACTGCTGCACTTTGCAAAAACAACACACTTTTAGAAGTTAAGACCACTGCCATAAAAATATAAATCAATTCAGAGAGTAGGTATATACGAAAACACATCTAGGTATATTCTATATAACATCCAGAGTATAATAAGAGCACCAAACTCCACATGGATAGATTCGAAATAAATTTGGGAATGCTTTCAGAGACTCAGTGAACAAAACAAAGTCATACTTGTGTGGGTGTACTGATACAGAAGAATGGAAGGTTATGAAAAATCATATCAACCAGCAAGAAAAGCATTTGAATCTAATGAGTGAACAAAAAACAACACTGAGAAATATATGGTCATGAAGCTGCCTGATCAATGATAAATTTGAAATTTTTGTCGTAAAATGGGTGATCGTGATTCAAAGCATTTTGGACCATACTGGGTACGATTTTTCTTGTCTGACAAATCGGATATGAGTAATGTGCTCTTTTAACCGTATCACCATGGCCCTTTGAGTATGACCCATATACTTCTTCTTCTCATAAATCCTCGATTTTTTTCTTCTGTTTATCTTTGTGAGTAACACGAATCGGTTGTACCTCATATGAGGTTTTGTATACTACCTGCAGAATTAGTGTTCTGAAAGTGCCGTCGATATATTCAGGAAAGTTTTCTTCTTTTGGAAAACTCGAAGAGTTTCTAAGGGTTTTCTTAATTTTCTTAAATCTATGTTTCCTATCAGTTTGTTTATCGAATCGACGCAATATCCGTTCAGTTCCTAATGATCATTAACTCAATATTGAATCTCTCTATGTTGAGTGAGAACAAGAGTCGATTCAGATTCAGTATAGAGAATGTATAACTTGTTCTGGTAAAAAGAAATATAGTGAAAATTTTGATATTAGCGCCATCTCCCAATGACCTACCCTCAAAAACGCCAAAATAGTACAGTTTACGAAAAGGAGTAAAATTGTCAATTTTCAAAAGTGAGGGGCCTATTTCAGCCCCTTTCTGCTTGGCCTATAACTACATCCTCAAGATATATAGTCACCATTTATGGTTAACAGTTTTTGTCAGTTCATTTGAATATTCAAGGCAAGGCCTAATGAAACTGGTAGAAACTACTCCAGGAATTTCATCAAATGTATAAAGAACTGAGGTAATCAATACCATCAACGTATGAGCATAACTCTAAACGATTTCAAAGAATACCGACAACGAGAAGATGATACTGATCACATTTGTGTTCGAGAAAAATGACTTATTGAAACGAGCTATTGGTAGTGATTCCCCACCTGTTATACGAGGAAACACTTGTTCGTGTCATGATGAGAGTGATGAGAATATTGCGAATAGTTGTTTCCCTCATCTTTAGATTATCGGACGATAAGCATCATCTTCCAAGGAATGAATAAGAGTTCGAGAAACAATCCTCATCTGGTCTCTATGATACAATTGCGTATCAACCTTGTTGAGAAATAATGTCTTGAGAGAAAAATGTTCGGTTGTTCTCCAAGCATTTGCCAGTTGGAGGAAAACCTAATGTTTGATGTTCCATTCTTTAATTTCTGTATCAGTAAACGCACTACCTGTTGGAACAGTGTTGAATATTTTATGTTAACCTGGGATATTGTTCTTGTTATTATTCTGGAATAGCTTTCTATAAGTATTCCAAGTATTCGAGTGCCAATGTCCACCGTTCAATCAGCATTTGCCGGTGATTATATAAAAGCACGGGCTAATGACACAAAAGAAAGAGGGTGTTGAAAGTTCTGAAGCAACAACTGATGTCACGCGGAAGACGGATCACCCAATATGCTCAAATGGGGGCCCCATTGTCAACGGGGCCTCGAATAAATGAAAACAAGCCCACCTCATCTATCATACTAATAATACCGATACGTACGCATATAAAAGGCTAATTATGGACCGGGACGAATTTGGTATAATCGTTTAGAGCGACTACAATTTCTCTGAAACAATTTGCTGGGAGCCGGAGGGGAAAAGTAATCGAATTACACATGTCACTGTTTTTTTTTTGTTTTTTTGTTTCAACATGTATTTCGCGATGATTTCATTACTGCAGCTCGAGTATACCGAGTGGCGGACATCTCAAAATCCACCCTGAATGTATTCAAAATAAAAAGAAATATCGCCTAGAATTTCCACCAATTATTAGAGCCTTACATATTTGGGCCCTTCTTTTGACACTACGTGTGGCATTCAACACAGTTCGGCCATCAATTCTATTAATAATAGTTTCAATATTATTTTTGAGTTCATCTACATTATCATGTTTCAATTTGTACACCTAATTTTTCAGAAATCTCCTAAAATAAAAATCTAGAGGTATCATGTCTGGTGAACGAGGGGGCCACTTAACAGGACCATTTGTAGCAATCCATCTGTTTCCAAAACAGCCTCGTAGCATTCTTTTTACGCCTCTGACATTATGTGCTGGGGCTCCATCCTGCTGAAAATAGATCATCTGACGAGCCTCCAGATCAAGATCATCGAAAAACTCTTGTTAATAAATTAATATTACGGGGTCCGTTCAAAGAACCATGGTAGAAAAATGGTCCGATAATTCTGCCTCTAAATAGACCACACCAAACATCAATACTAAATCGTCTTCGTGGATTGTGGGGATGGACTAGAAATGGATTATGTCTACTCCAATAATGAAACTTCTTTTCCACGATTTGAAAAATTTGCCTCATCGCTCCATATAATATTTCTATAAAAGTTTGGATCATGTCTGCATTTATCCATAAACCGCACATACAGAATCCCAATCGTCTCTCAGGATCACCAGGTTCTAGTGTTTGCACTGGTTTTAACTTATAAGGAGAATACCTCATAGTAGGATAAAACGTCAATTTCTGTATCTTCAAATATTACAAAACGGTTTTTAGTTCTCCTCTTCTCAAAAACGTTTTCATTGTTCCTGAGTCGACGATGAATCACAGCAAAAAAAACGCCGATTATGTAATTCACGATCGGGGAACGAATTGCTGTAGTGTTGGAGTGCTCTTACGCTATTTTTCTGTCAAACTAAGTAGGATTCTAACATATCACATTTTTCTTGATGGAAATACATTTCGAAAAATATTCAAACAGTAGTTGACAGTTACAATAATTCATGACATTGTCATGATATACTTGAGAATATTGACAAATAGTATTTCAACAAAGTTTCGAGACAACTTGATTGCTCATAATAATTATGTTTTATCGAATCAAACACATTTTTTCCAACCACATCCATATGACCCTACAGTATTTTCTGTTCTGTACAAAAACGGCTTCAAAGTTATCATTACAGCAGACATATTTTGATTCACAAAATAAATGCGGCTAGCAGAATGGCTTTAAGATGGAAATTATCGTTTTGTACATTAATACCAAACAGCTCAGTGGTGTCAATTGAGTGGTGCGACATGATGATCACGGGTTTCACGAGTTCACATCGCAGCGCAATTTTTTTTACTGTTTCATTTTGCTTTTAGCCAAAATTGGGTGTTTGGTTTTATTCGCCAAAACAAAGAAATTTTTGTACTAGTGAAAGAAATAAATATTTCCACATAAGTCGCTCATATTCCACTTTGGGAAGAAAGGTGATATGAGCTTTGTTGTTGAGAATGTTATTACAAATCGAAATGCATGAAAAAACATAGGGTATTCCATTGAAAGAAATATAATTTTATGAAATATTCTGAAAACGCGACTGTCAATTTTTTTGTTTTCGGCATCGAGAAGGCCAATAAAAATGTAACTAGTTTGCCCATTTCCCACAGAAAACAACTAACTAGTGCAGGAAAATGATACTTCCCAAACTAAATCACATGCGGGTATAGGGTGAATCACGCACACTTATACAAAAAATAAGTATTAGACCCTAAGGACCACTCTGACAGTTAGAGTGACATTATTTTTTTACGAACTTGACCTGAATTGTGCTGAAACAATCATAGCAAAAACACTCTTCGAATAAGTTCAAACCCTATTATCACCAAGAAATTACAGATAATTCTCTGATTGCTGCCATTCCCCAACTAAGTATTGTCATCAGAAATGGGCCGCCGAACTGAAGATTTATCCTATTCCCAGGAGCCACGGGGTGATGACTATAATGAATAGAATTACAGTAACCTTCAGGACGATTTGTCGTTTCCAATTCGATATTAATCTCGACAAGCGATAACCCTCCCACCAAGCATTCTGGTAACAATCAAACGGAATAATTTAGCAGCTCAGACATTGTTCCCGTGGCAGCGCTATTGCGGGATCATCGGGGGATTCAATTTTTCTGTCAGTACGGGTGATGAAACTGAAATTAACTCGATTCCACTTGGCGGCTCTAATGTTGGCTATTTTGTGATACGAAGTACCCTAGTACGCCACTGTCAGTTAATTAATGAAATTGACAATATTCCACAGGCTATCGGTGATCCTTTTTTTGCTGGCAGGTTGGTAATTTTTTTCCTCAATATTGGAAATATTGATTAGAACCAATTCTGTCAGATTCGAAGGATTGGCTGGAGATTGGTTACAATATTTGATATCGAGATATCATATATTTCATTTCAAAATGTCTTTCCACGCCTTCACCCATACTAATCCAACATGCATATATTGACGTTTCCGGCAGTTCAACATCGAACGTGTCATTGTCACCATGAATTATTCAGCGATTATTTATGTAAAAAGGGCAGCGATAGGCCAAGAATCGCTATCATACCGAACGAGAGAAGTGAGATAGGGCTGTCCATCAAAGTGATTTATGCGATTCCCATTCTGAAGCGCCGATTCATCCACTGATATCCGTTTCACTTCCTGTAAAAGCCGCCTCTTTACCGGCCTCGGTTCGGAAATCGCTCTGAACTATCAGGATAAACTTAAGAAAGTCCAATAACTTTTTTAATTCTCGCTTCTCGCAGAAAATGTTCTTCTGCCAATGGGAATGTGGGCGAGAGTGTGGAGAATTCATTAACAAAGGCTCGGAAGAGTTTATCACCTACAGGAGAAATCAATCAATGAAAATATGATTTCTTTGGTGGGCTAAAGAATAGCAGAACAAGAGATGAAAAAATTGTTAATACGTTAAACCAATAAAATGGAGAATTGATCATTTATCAGATTAACTTTTTGTAAGACCTAAATATAGCAGAATGTAATGTATAGAACTGATTTATAATCCGAAAAGAAATTCATCTAATGCGTTTGTATGAGAACCGATAAAGAATCATACGCAAAAATGGTAAAGGCGCGCATTCACTTGCAGCAGAACACTTCGAACGAACCAAACGCGCCGCGCGCGATGAACCGATTGCAACAAAATAGTTTGCACAAAGGCAAAAATTCGGGCTGTTTGGAGAGTTTGCGGTATTGGCTGCGTTTCCACCCGTAATCAGTGTTGTTTGTGCGTTCGTCGACATGGATGCAGACGATGTGATAGTAGCCGCTGGTGCTTTTTTAGTTATAGATGCGCTAACAAGCGTTAAAGAAAAGAGAAAAAAAAGAAAAATGTGGGCGAAATGCCTATTTTTGCGATGAAAAAATATGGCAATACTCAGTGACCTGGATTATATGCATATCAAAAATTTTACGAGGATTGCTGCAGAAGATTTTGAGGAGTAGGTCCGAGAATAGCCAAGAAAGACACTTCATTTCGTAGGATTCCATAAAACAGGTTGCAGTTCAAATTGGTCAATCAGTTCTAGGCATTTTCCACTGCTTCAGTCCATTTTCTTTGCTTTTCAGACAAGTAACGAACGCTACAAACACAGCAAGCGCACCAAATATTCGTATCCACTGAACACCGGCGAAAGAATAATTTCCTTTGCGCAAATCGCGTTTACCGACAAACCTTGGAAAATATTTGGCGCGATCGGTTCGGTTCTGCGCAACGTTTGACAAGACAAATTTGTTACAGCGCGCGCTGAAACGATTGCAACAAAATAGTTTGCGCAAAGGCAAAAATTCGGGCTGTTTGGAGAGTTTGCGGTATTGGCTGCGTTTCCACCCGTAATCAGTGTTGTTTGTGCGTTCGTCGACATGGATGCAGACGATGTGATAGTAGCCGCTGGTGCTTTTTTAGTTATTTATGCGCTAACAAGCGTTAAAGAAAAGAGAAAAGAAAAATGTGGGCGAAACGCCTATTTTTGCGATGAAAAAATATGGCAATACTCAGTGACCTGGATTATATGCATATCAAAAATTTTACGAGGATTGCTGCAGAAGATTTTGAGGAGTAGGTCCGAGAATAGCCAAGAAAGACACTTCATTTCGTAGGATTCCATAAAACAGGTTGCAGTTCAAATTGGTCAATCAGTTCTAGGCATTTTTCACTGCTTCAGTCCATTTTCTTTGCTTTTCAGACAAGTAACGAACGCTACAAACACAGCAAGCGCACCAAATATTCGTATCCACTGAACACCGGCGAAAGAATAATTTCCTTTGCGCAAATCGTGTTTACCGACAAACCTTGGAAAATATTTGGCGCGATCGGTTCGGTTCTGCGCAACGTTTGACAAGACAAATTTGTTACAGCGCGCGCTGAAACGATTGCAACAAAATAGTTTGCGCAAAGGCAAAAATTCGGGCTGTTTGGAGAGTTTGCGGTATTGGCTGCGTTTCCACCCGTAATCAGTGTTGTTTGTGCGTTCGTCGACATGGATGCAGACGATGTGATAGTAGCCGCTGGTACTTTTTTAGTTATAGATGCGCTAACAAGCGTTAAAGAAAAGAGAAAAAAAAGAAAAATGTGGGCGAAACGCCTATTTTTGCGATGAAAAAATATGGCAATACTCAGTGACCTGGATTATATGCATATCAAAAATTTTACGAGGATTGCTGCAGAAGATTTTGAGGAGTAGGTCCGAGAATAGCCAAGAAAGACACTTCATTTCGTAGGATTCCATAAAACAGGTTGCAGTTCAAATTGGTCAATCAGTTCTAGGCATTTTTCACTGCTTCAGTCCATTTTCTTTGCTTTTCAGACAAGTAACGAACGCTACAAACACAGCAAGCGCACCAAATATTCGTATCCACTGAACACCGGCGAAAGAATAATTTCCTTTGCGCAAATCGCGTTTACCGACAAACCTTGGAAAATATTTGGCGCGATCGGTTCGGTTCTGCGCAACGTTTGACAAGACAAATTTGTTACAGCGCGCGCTGAAACGATTGCAACAAAATAGTTTGCGCAAAGGCAAAAATTCGGGCTGTTTGGAGAGTTTGCGGTATTGGCTGCGTTTCCACCCGTAATAAGTGTTGTTTGTGCGTTCGTCGACATGGATGCAGACGATGTGATAGTAGCCGCTGGTGCTTTTTTAGTTATAGATGCGCTAACAAGCGTTAAAGAAAAGAGAAAAAAAAGAAAAATGTGGGCGAAACGCCTATTTTTGCGATGAAAAAATATGGCAATACTCAGTGACCTGGATTATATGCATATCAAAAATTTTACGAGGATTGCTGCAGAAGATTTTGAGGAGTAGGTCCGAGAATAGCCAAGAAAGACACTTCATTTCGTAGGATTCCATAAAACAGGTTGCAGTTCAAATTGGTCAATCAGTTCTAGGCATTTTTCACTGCTTCAGTCCATTTTCTTTGCTTTTCAGACAAGTAACGAACGCTACAAACACAGCAAGCGCACCAAATATTCGTATCCACTGAACACCGGCGAAAGAATAATTTCCTTTGCGCAAATCGCGTTTACCGACAAACCTTGGAAAATATTTGGCGCGATCGGTTCGGTTCTGCGCAACGTTTGACAAGACAAATTTGTTACAGCGCGCGCTGAAACGATTGCAACAAAATAATTTGCGCAAAGGCAAAAATTCGGGCTGTTTGGAGAGTTTGCGGTATTGGCTGCGTTTCCACCCGTAATCAGTGTTGTTTGTGCGTTCGTCGACATGGATGCAGACGATGTGATAGTAGCCGCTGGTGCTTTTTTAGTTATTTATGCGCTAACAAGCGTTAAAGAAAAGAGAAAAGAAAAATGTGGGCGAAACGCCTATTTTTGCGATGAAAAAATATGGCAATACTCAGTGACCTGGATTATATGCATATCAAAAATTTTACGAGGATTGCTGCAGAAGATTTTGAGGAGTAGGTCCGAGAATAGCCAAGAAAGACACTTCATTTCATAGGATTCCATAAAACAGGTTGCAGTTCAAATTGGTCAATCAGTTCTAGGCATTTTTCACTGCTTCAGTCCATTTTCTTTGCTTTTCAGACAAGTAACGAACGCTACAAACACAGCAAGCGCACCAAATATTCGTATCCACTGAACACCGGCGAAAGAATAATTTCCTTTGCGCAAATCGCGTTTACCGACAAACCTTGGAAAATATTTGGCGCGATCGGTTCGGTTCTGCGCAACGTTTGACAAGACAAATTTGTTACAGCGCGCGCTGAAACGATTGCAACAAAATAGTTTGCGCAAAGGCAAAAATTCGGGCTGTTTGGAGAGTTTGCGGTATTGGCTGCGTTTCCACCCGTAATCAGTGTTGTTTGTGCGTTCGTCGACATGGATGCAGACGATGTGATAGTAGCCGCTGGTGCTTTTTTAGTTATAGATGCGCTAACAAGCGTTAAAGAAAAGAGAAAAAAAAGAAAAATGTGGGCGAAACGCCTATTTTTGCGATGAAAAAATATGGCAATACTCAGTGACCTGGATTATATGCATATCAAAAATTTTACGAGGATTGCTGCAGAAGATTTTGAGGAGTAGGTCCGAGAATAGCCAAGAAAGACACTTCATTTCGTAGGATTCCATAAAACAGGTTGCAGTTCAAATTGGTCAATCAGTTCTAGGCATTTTCCACTGCTTCAGTCCATTTTCTTTGCTTTTCAGACAAGTAACGAACGCTACAAACACAGCAAGCGCACCAAATATTCGTATCCACTGAACACCGGCGAAAGAATAATTTCCTTTGCGCAAATCGCGTTTACCGACAAACCTTGGAAAATATTTGGCGCGATCGGTTCGGTTCTGCGCAACGTTTGACAAGACAAATTTGTTACAGCGCGCGCTGAAACGATTGCAACAAAATAGTTTGCGCAAAGGCAAAAATTCGGGCTGTTTGGAGAGTTTGCGGTATTGGCTGCGTTTCCACCCGTAATCAGTGTTGTTTGTGCGTTCGTCGACATGGATGCAGACGATGTGATAGTAGCCGCTGATGCTTTTTTAGTTATTTATGCGCTAACAAGCGTTAAAGAAAAGAGAAAAGAAAAATGTGGGCGAAACGCCTATTTTTGCGATGAAAAAATATGGCAATACTCAGTGACCTGGATTATATGCATATCAAAAATTTTACGAGGATTGCTGCAGAAGATTTTGAGGAGTAGGTCCGAGAATAGCCAAGAAAGACACTTCATTTCGTAGGATTCCATAAAACAGGTTGCAGTTCAAATTGGTCAATCAGTTCTAGGCATTTTCCACTGCTTCAGTCCATTTTCTTTGCTTTTCAGACAAGTAACGAACGCTACAAACACAGCAAGCGCACCAAATATTCGTATCCACTGAACACCGGCGAAAGAATAATTTCCTTTGCGCAAATCGCGTTTACCGACAAACCTTGGAAAATATTTGGCGCGATCGGTTCGGTTCTGCGCAACGTTTGACAAGACAAATTTGTTACAGCGCGCGCTGAAACGATTGCAACAAAATAGTTTGCGCAATCAGTGTTGTTTGTGCGTTCGTCGACATGGATGCAGACGATGTGATAGTAGCCGCTGATACTTTTTTAGTTATTTATGCGCTAACAAGCGTTAAAGAAAAGACAAAAAAAAGAAAAATGTAGGCGAAACGTCTATTTTTGCGGCAGTAGTTGTTTTTTGTTGAATACTTGCCGACGACTGTACCTATTGTATAGGTTTTATTGCGGAAGATTGGATTACGTAATCCACCATATTTCATTATTAGTTTTATGGTTTTCCGTCAAGTGGTGTCGCCCCTCTTTCATGAAACATCATTTAATATCATCTAAAAATGTAAAACCAACAAATTATCTGAAAAAAAATGTATCGAGAAATTTATGAAAAAGTAATGTCTGAGATCAGAATCAGAATCAAAATCCAGTAGAAATTTTAGCAAATAATATAGCAATCTGATGGCAACTTGCTATGAAATCGCGCTAACATCTAGTTGAATAAATCGAATTGTTCAGACTCATACTGATCGTTCATTTGTTTGTTCCTTCCTCGATTTATTTGAATATTCAATTGCTAGGTAGTGATTTTCAAAAATAATTATATTAGAGGAAATGATAATATACCGTGATGGTCATGATGGTAGAGCGCTTGTCTCTTAACCTAAGGGTCATGGGTTCGATTCCCAGCATGGTCATCGGTCTCGTGCATGGCATCACACGTTGAAAGATAAGGGCTGCGTCTTCCCTAGCTCGGACAAGTCTTTCGAAATCTTTTGTGGGTTGTACTCTTAAGGGAGTGCAGCTGGTTGACGGAAATAACAATTTTAACAACAACAACAACAATTTTTTTAACAACAATTTAATGTTCTTTTGACAAACTCAAACTCCCACTAAAAAAAAATATTAAATAAATGGCCATTCTTATTTTTGCAAACTTTGGTCCTGGTAATGGTTTGGTGAAGACACCAAAAGTTATCGTGGTCAGGTAAGAATAGGGATTAAGACCGCCAGATCCGCACTTATTCTGATATTTCGAATGCATACCTATTGTGAAAAAACGTATTAACGATAATCTAAAAAATTTTGATGGTTGAAAAGAGAATTGAATTATCTTTTCAACGATGTGACACATGACCCCCCATGCCATTTAAATTTTTTTAGTTCATTCATCGAGCAATTACAATGTGTCAAAAAGAAGTATCGGTAAAACCCTCCGAACGGTTTATTTTTATGTTTGTACGTCAAACCGTTCAAAAGTTAACAGGGGGGGACTATTAAAAGCCGCACTATATTTAACTGAGTTTTTGACTAAGGCAGTAGTAATTGGTAAGATTTTTTTTTAATTTTTATTCACCAAACGAACTGATTCGATGATAAATATTGAAGTGAGAGGAGTGACAATACCTTGCAAACGAAGGTCGACAAGATTCCCTGAATTTGGCTTTACATAGATATCTAACGGCTCATTTCCGTAGAGTGAAAGTGTTTTGCTGCAGACTTCCCAGAAAGCAATGCCCTAGATTAGATGTGGTTCTATGAGCTGATTTAGAAACAGCATATTCCAAATTGTTAAGAATAATTCAATTGCATATCATCCCGAAGCCAACTTCTCACTAAGTTTCAAAACGTGTGCATTGAATTTCAATGTGGTATAAATCTGAATTCAAACAAATTTCGTTGTTTCTTTACTCTCTATAATATCACTGCCTAGTAGCAGTGTAGGTAGATTGTAACGGAGGCACAGTAGGTATATTTGTTTTTGAGATGTTCAGTGATAGCAAATTCAGATAAAACTATCCTTCAATAAGGCGAATTTCTCTAGAAACGGTTTGAAAAAGTGTAGCCTTATTCTTGCATGCCATAGGATGGTAGTATCATCGGCAAACTAAGTGAATCTACCTGATATATTCAAATTGGAAGAGCAAAGGGCCAAGTATTGAACCTTGAGGTACACCACAGGAAATAGTGGGAACTGTTCAGATCAGCTACAGCTGCCAGTTTCAAATGGTTGAGTTTCAGTTATGTTATTGTTATGAACTATTTCAGCAGCCAGTAGAAATATTGCAGTTCTTTGCGTCTTCAATTGAAACACCATCAATAGTGATTTCTATTCCAATCCCTTCCTTTACAGAAAACATGTTCCACACTGTCCTGAAGAATCAACTGACTAGAATGCACAAATTTACACATTTAAGTGTGTCATTAAAATTGCATTCCACCAATTGAATCATCCTGCGAAAATAACGAACTGAAAATCCCCTCCAGTAGTGATCTATGATGTAATACAATATTCCCAATACAATTTCGAACCCTCGTGTTATCCATCTCGTTAACCAACATCAGACAATATTCTTTTTGTATGCGGTGCTTCCATCAAACTTTCCATAGGTTGATAAAGCCCGAGTATAACACAAGTTCGTTAATGAATAACCTGAACAAATGCGAAAGTTCCTGAAAACGTTGAAAGGCGAGATAAAGGAATAAAGGCTCCGGTACTGAAAATACAGTGCAGGTCACATAATGGCGGTGTTTTCCGACGGAAATTTCTGGGGAAGAGTGAGGCCAAAATGAGAGTTGCATCATATACGTATGTCATAATTAACGTTTCGTGTGAAAATGGTTATTGTTTTTTAAATGGCACATGAGCGTGTTAATTTTCTCTCGAAATATTTTAACGTATTGTTTTGGAA